>CM021777.1:12041561-12081786 GCA_011076525.1 Nettapus auritus
AAAAAAAAAAAAAAAAACCAACCAACCAAACAAACAAACAAAAAACAAAAAAACACATTCCTGTCTGCAGAAGTAGCCCTTACAATCATGTACAGCCTGAGGAGGCTGAGCTTCATTTGTCACTAGCAGGTCTAATAGTTCTTGGTTATGCTGCACAGATAATTTTGTATTTAACTGAATTCAAATTTACTTTTCTATCTCCTATTTATGACAAAGACAGACCTTTGGGAACCATAGATGAAAATATCCTTTAAAAGGAAAAGTCCAGTTCAGCAGAGTGCTGAGGTACTGGAACGCTGACAGATGTCAAGTTTGCCTATTATTCAGGCACCCAAACTGCAACTGAAAACCACCAAAATCTCCAAACACAGGAAGAGCTTTCTCCGAACAAGTAATCTTACAGTAGATGGATCTTTTTGATTCAGTATCCAGAAGGAGAGACGTTTTGTGTTGCAGTCCTACTAAACTTCAACAAAATAGCACAAGGAAAGCATCATTCTATCTCAACTGTGGATACAATTTATCAATATTAAAATAATTTGGGATGGGCTCGTTTGCTAATAAGTCATCGTTTCAGAGATGCTGCAAAACAAAACTGTCTAAGTGTGCAGTTTGTGGAGGAAATAAAACATACAATCTATGCAGCAAAAAATACTCTTGTTGGCACAGTGAGATTAAAAAAACAATTACAAGGCTGAGCACATTAAATTAAGCTTGGTGCAGTCATTCCTGACAGAAGTCCTACTGTTGGTAATTGCACATATTTGGCTTTGTAATTGTTAAAAATATCACACTGCAAGAATTTGATGCATTTGAGATTCTGCCTCTGAAAAGCCGTGCTAAATTCCCAATGGAAAACTCAAGTTTTGTTTTAACATGAGTTCCTGTAATATTTTATTCTGTGCTGCTTGCTCTTTTACTATTTATTGCTTCTGGATCAAAGATCCATTTTGTAATGAAAATAAATTTCAAATCATTGTTTGCATGCTTCTTTACAGAAAAGAAACATAAGAGCCAAGGCCAGAATGACTAAATACCCTTCATCTCACCAGATTCCTGGTTCCCTAAGGATTCCAGAGCAGCAATGCCATGTTGCTGTGGTTTAATAGGGTTGCTGTTGTCTAGCTAACAGCTAACGGTAGGCCTTTTTTTTTTTTTTTTTTTTCTCCCTTCAAGCACAGGCTTTTACTTCTCAAGATCAGTAAAGACAGATTTTGGCAGAATAACGTAACAGCGGTTCAGGTAACACACTGCCTACACTACATTTGTGTCATTGATCACAACGCAATCCAAAAGACAACAGCCAGATAAATGAAAGCACACATAGTTTTCTTGAATTCAGTCAAATGATTTGTCTGCCAAGTGAAGACTTGGGCTTCAGTACACTTTTGGACCAGGCCACATGTCACTGATTTCTTCTCTCCAAGCTAGAGCTTTGAATCTAATCCTCAGTATATGGCTACCCTAAACCAGGGAAAAGTTACTGTCCTTGCTCAATACTTTTACAAAGTAGTTTTGCCAGACTCCAACACAAACCAGTTATTCAGGTTAGTGAATAGTTGCTGATAGCATCTCCTGGGAGAACTCTTCCATTCCTCTTAAAGACTATGAAAATATTTAAACATTATTCTTGAAAAAAGTATGATTCTTGGAAAGAATTTAAGATCTGTACATATTTATGAAACTTCAAAGAAGTTGTCAAGAAAAATTACCACATTGCATCTGACTTTTCACCCTTGCCCTTCTTAGTGTCTGCTGACATGAGATGTCCCCCATGCAAAGTGGCTTGTCTTACCTTGTACTGAAAACCTCCACTAAGCCAACAGACCATTTACCACAGCCACATTCTCCACATGACCCTTCTAGATGCCTCGCTCTGGTCATCTTGACCAACCCTGATGACATCTGGATGCAGCAGATAGGTCATTCCACCAACACAAGCTCCTGAACCCAACAAGCCCTCAACACACCTACCCCATGTCCTGACAGTTAGGACAGGAGGGGGTAACCTCACAACTTCGTTACACAACACAAAAATGTCGGCTGCAGCAGCATTCCCAAGTATGAGAGGAGTGCAAAAAGAATGTTCTTGAAGGCTGGCAATTTGTTTGCCACTAAACACAAGGCATTCCTCCCTTTCTGGAAGGTGTGCTGAAGCGCAGGGCTCACCGGGGCAGGGCCACCGCGCCAGGCTGCTCGCAGCCTGCTCTCTTGTGGCCTCATTAGTTGAGCTCTCGCAAGCGAAGCAGCTGAGCGTCGTCCCAGATTTTCACACACCAACTCTGACATTTATAAAGTACTTTCAGTCGTGACAAGATCAAAAACTCAGCGTTTTTTTTTGTTTTTTTTTTTTTTTTTCTCCAAATCTCATAACTCTAAAACATCCCCAGCACAAGGCTGAAAAAACATGAAAATGATAAAGCTCTTATTAGACAAAACCGGAGGAATTATGGGATTCCCCCCAACACACACACCCCACTCCAGGCTTCATTTGATTTTTGCAATGTACTTTGCTCTTAGAGAACACTAATCACATGGCTCATTTGCAATCACTGCAGTCCTTCCCATCAGCTCTGCTGCCAGCAACTTTCTCAGCCGCTTGTGGCTCTCATTTTATTTTGGGCCCTCAACCATCTATTCCTATAATTATGTTTAAATGTCAGTGTGAAACAACTCCACTTTGCATGTTACAGCATCATCCTCCAGCCAGACTTAAGCAGAAGTTGTCTCAGGGCCTGTAATCTAAATTATTTGTTCTGAGTTGTACGTAAGGACTGATTTTGCCATAAAAAACACTGATCAAAACAATGTTTTTCATGTGTTCGTATTTAAGAATCACTTAAAGTGGTGGCCAGGAAAAAAAAAAAAAAAAAAAAAAAAGTGAGTTTATGAAGTTGACAATAAAATATAAAAGAGTATCCCTTGGTTAAAGTAAATTGTATAAAAGTTACCAGTACAAAAAGACACACCAGCTGCTATGTACTCACCTATGTAGAATTCTTACATTTTTCTTCATTTACAATTATCTATGAAATCATTGCACCAGATATTATGGTGCCCTCCCTTCCTTGCAACTGTACTGTTCTGTCCTCTGTGGTGTTTGGATTCTCCTTGCTTCCTTATGTCAAGAGATGGACCTTCTGGTGCTACAACTGCACCAACAGCATCAAAAATAATTGAAGGCACCTTGCACTCTCGTACCATCATTAATCCAGAAGGATGGCACAGAGTTTCACCTAATTTTACTCTGTCTTTAGAGCTGAGATCTTGGACAATATATATGTTAGCAAAAGCACGTTGCACACTGAAGGCTGCAGTTGTGCTTGACCAAAACAAGGGAGTTACCATCTCAGCTAACGATGCATTTGACATGGCACAGAAGGTTGTGGAAAAAATGCCAAAGGCAGCCATAAAGTAGCCATTTCCCAGGGAAAACCTATGCCTAGCTTCCAGCATTAAAAAAACATGTAATTCTCTAGAAATTGAATATTTCTATCCTCTTCAGTGTTCTTAGTTGCTATACTAGTATTAAGTCTCTGCTTTTGTAACCCAGAAGTTCTTTTAATCTATACTAATACCCAGCTTTTCTTGAATCTGGGTAACTCAAGTAACATGCCCCAGCTTATCTATTTGCGATATTATAGGAAAAAGACAGTTGGATACTTTAGACAGGATCTTTCTTCTGTCTTATTTTAAGAGCTCTATTGATGGCTCCTACCTAGAGTAAGCCTGACAGAGTCTCTGAAGCACACATGAATCAAAGCTAAATAATAACAGGCGCATATACATGGGCAAGAGGAGTGACTTGAAGTTGCTGGGTTGGAAGGTATCATACAGTTTTGCTAGCTATTCCTCACAGGAATTGTTTTATTTTCCTTTTGTTGATTCATAGCCCTTTACTTTTTTTCCCCACTTGTTTATTTCAAACATAAAACAGCTATTAAATACAAGCTGTTCAAAAAATATACTATTGAGAACATTTCAACAATAAACAATACTTGCAGATTTACTCTATGAAAACCATAACCGAAAAGCAAAGACTAACTCTTCAATACAATGAATTCACAGACAAAATAGGCAGGAAACAATGTGAAAAACAATAAACCACGCACTACCATTCCCAACAGGCTTAATAGCATTCCAGGGCTTTATAAAAAGTAACGATCATCAACCATGAGAGCAGACTTTTAATTAGCAAACTGGTGTGTTCTATAGAACAGAGAATCATGTTATATTGTTTTCAGAGTCTCAGGTGTGTTTATACGACTTACTAAAATGAAATCTTTCATTCATCCTAAACTGGGCAACTGCATGCAGCATGAAACACAAGTTCTTGTTTACATAGCTAAATTGTGATTAATGCGCACCATATGGAAGCACAGGCCAGCCCCAGCAAACAGTTCTTTCTATGCAGAAACTCATAATGGGTTTGTGAAACAGGCAACCTGGCACTTGGTAGGGAACAGCAAAAAGGATAACAACAGAATATCCACCAATGGACTAACGACTTTTAAAATAGCAACACTTGCAATTAGAATAAATACAAAATAAAACTTTAACTAGGCGAAATAATTTTGCAAGTAGTGCTTATGAAAGCAGTAGATAATCAGGACAGGTACTTAGGACATGGGGATTATGAGTGGTTTTTCATTAATACAAAGAATGCAAGCGATACTTCATCTAACAAATTTCATAACTAAACTGAAAGATTAAGCCAATGTGCTAATCTGAATCAGAAATGAACAGGAATGTATAATTAATGTATTCCCCAGGCTGCTCTTGGCATGACAGAGAATGCCACTAAGCAGCCTGCTAGGTGGTGTAACCCAGTACATCTCCACAGCAGCTGAAAACATTCTCCCTACTGCCCTCCAATTAAAGTAACTTCCACAGTAACACATTCATACTGTATGTCTTGCCGTATAGTTGGTATAGTTAATAGAAATGGGCAGTAAAAGGCATTCCCTAAACACAGTATTGCCATTTAACATTGTAAGAAGAGTAATACCATCCACGTTCTTAGTAGCTTTTGTGCTTATGCTCTATTTTCAGCTATGTTGGCCCTGACACTGGGGCAGATGCAAATTTCTGAACTCTTGCTAAGATTCAGTAATTTAAAGTAAATGATGTATAAACACGATTGAAAGAGCAGAGCCACAGACCATAAAGTCTTTACCTATAGTGTGCAGAGAGGAAACTAACTCCAGTGTAATAGCTAAAAAAAATAATGTATATTTCTAGAGTTATTAGACAAAGAAGAGACCCCAAAGTAGTCACTTACTCTCAAGCTTTCATATGAGAGAAATGCAAGTTGCACTGCCGGCAATCACCACGCAGATCTAACGCGTAACCTGCCTAAACAATGCAACCATAGCATGCATTTGCTGACTACCAGACTGAACAAATCCTGCTGCTGCTTTACATGCCTAAAGCAACTGTTTTTATTTTTATTTGCTTTGTTTTGTAATAAGATAGGTAGAACAAAAGAGGACAAATAAATAAATATTAGGACAAATAAATAAATATTAGGACAAATAAATAAATAAAAATTAACCTTCCTAACATTTCACAAGCAAAAATCATATTAGCCCTAAAACAAGGGGCAAGTACATGCCTTGCAGTCCTGAAAAATGTATAAGGTTTATGAGAGTGGAGCCCTAATTGCCTTAGCTGAGCTGTGTTGATCTAAGCCAAATTTAACTGTTTTTGTAAAACTACAAAAGTTTTGACTTTCCTGTCTCTTTTATAGTGCTAATCATGGGTGCAGAGCTGCTAAAAGCTGGATCAAAACCAATGCCAAAGTATTTGATGCAGGATTAGTCAGCTTTTGGGACTTAAAGCCCTACTTGACCTGTGACTGAACAGCCACTTGTCCTGCAGAGCATTCAATTTCTGCCAAACTTTGCAAGTTGAAACAGTGTTATAACCGAATGCATCCTTAACAGTTCATTCACACAACTCTTAAAAAAAAAACAAGGAGAGTTCTAACCAATATGCTCAAGCAACTGACACTGACCTTGAATAAGTTTGCTCTGGCTTATACTGTATTAAAATCTTCAAAACAGACTCAATTTCTAGAAACTGAAACAGCCTGATGGGTCAGCAATCACCTGCCCAGTTTTCTCTAGAAGAGATAATGACTTAGTTTCAAGGCCTGGTGCCTACTGAGGCACCAGTGGGTAACCTGAGGCACGATCACCCACATGGGAAGCACTGCTGTCCCTGTTCCCAGTGCTGGACATGATGTTTATGGCACAGTTTAACTTCACTGTCCCAGTACCTGTTTCAGGTTTCCCATCACTGGCCAAATACTCTTCCAGGACAGTGTGGAGACCGACTGGCTGAAACTCAAGCCCAGCTGGCACCTTCTGTCCTCCTGCCCAACTCAGGTTTGAATTGCTCTTCCTGAGAGTCCCAGGAAAGGAGTTCTGTGCGAAGGAGCTGCTGGCGGGCAGAGCTGTGGGCTACTCATGTCATCTAGCCATGGAAAAATGGCTCCAAAGGGCTTTGGAGGTGGTATTGACCTGGCTGTTAACACAGGAGCCACTTCAGATCTGAAGCACGAGGGAAGCAGAGGCTTGTAAGAGGTCTTTGACAGCACGAGCCAGCACAACTGTCTGAACTGCATTAAAAACAGACAACTGACACGTTTTGTCAGAACTTCCTATTTCAAACCACCCACTCCTTATTTCCCTGTAAAACATTACAGCCAAAACCAAAGCAGTTTTTATGTCACCATAAATACTTGGTCAGAAGCTAAACTATAGCACCAATACCTTGAGACACCTGTGGAAACTACACCTGGGAGGTGTGTGGCAGGTCTCCTATTACCCCAATGCATTACATCAGCGTAAAGAAGAAATAAGATGGAAGGAGGAAATGCTCCTAGCAGAAGCAATATTAACAGGAGAACACCTCATCTGCATTCAGATCTCTTCACAAGGAAATGGAGGCTGACTTTTTAGAGCAAGTCTTGGCAAACAGGTCAGCAGGAGCTATGGGAGAGACCTCTGCGTTCTTGAACCCTTGCAAACAGTGTCACTCAGCAGACCACGGATTTGTGCAGGACTCTGTGCTCAGAGCAGAGCAGACTGATGGCTCAACTTCTGCCTGCTTCCTCCCCAGCCCTTCAGAAAGTGGTCAGGGAACAAGCACAGCAAATTTGGTCACTGAACCACCTTCTGCCTGGTCCCACTGCCAGCCTCAGCTTCTGCTGCTGACCACGTTCAGCCAGCTGGTTCTCCCAGGACCGTTCAATAATGAGAGCCAAACAGGCTCTTCATCTCAGGGATGTCTGTATGCTAAGAAAGGTAGGAAAGCATAAATCAGGCCAGCAGACCTGCAAACGCCGGCTCGTTATTCCTTCAATTCTTCTTGCCTCATTTTTTCCCTCATATTTTTACCTTCTTTGCCCTGCTGTTTGGAAACTCATCTAATTGTCACTTGAGATGACAAATGTCCTCTGCCTCAGTGCCCCTTCCTCAGTAAAGGATGTTTCCTTTCTGTATCACTCTGCTTGTAGAATTTGTTTTCTTAATTAAGAGATACCTGCATTTATCATTTCCTAATTTTTATTTTACATCATTCTAATTATTTTTTTCTTGACAAATATGTTTAGGAACATCTTCTGATACTATTTATTTTATAAACAGACATTTAAATATAATATATCCTTTCCTTAAAAAAGCATTAGCTTGTCACTTTGTGTTGGTACCTTGGTTAGCTTTCAATTTAAGCTGCTGGTTTTGCTATTTCCTATAAAATACAAACAGCTCTTCAGTTCAGCTGCGGAATGAAAATGAAGGATATTCTATTGATCAAAAAGTTTGGTTTGTTTGTTCTTTTTATCATCGTTATACTATGTACAGACAGCCAAGGAGAACACTTACTTTTCTGCAAAATTTGTGGGAAGTTTTTGTTTGTTTGTTTGTTTGTTTTCCTTTTTTAAATTTGTTACCAAAACCATAGCCAAATGTCTCATTCACTATCTGGTTTTAAAAGAGGCCAAAGACAATACACTGTCTTCTACAACATGACTTACTGAAGTTTAAGTCATCTGAACTGAATTACAAAAATAAATAAATCTAGGACTCAACAACATCTGCCAAAGTTTTTGCACAGTTACCTCCCACACCCTCTCTCAGCACTGCAACCCTGTTATAAATAGGACTTCCTTCTGCAGGAAGAAACCACTTACTAGAACATGAAAATAATTTGTTTTTTCGTTGTTTTCAATTTGCTCCCCTCTGCCTCTCCTTCTCACCCTCCTCCAATTTTCATCCATCAATACAGCAATGACAGCAAAGCAGAAGGGAGCAAACGTGTTTCAGTGGCATGAGATTTGGTAGAGGGACAAGCAGAACACAGCTGGCATTGATGGCACCTGGGATTTCTTGGCAAACTCTCATATAAGAACTCGCCAGTGTCAACATTACTTAACCTACAAATTAAAAAAGAAAAAAAAAAAAAAAAGAATACATTCAATTTCTTCGATCTACAGACCTTATAGTGTCTGACATCATCCGTGTTAATAAGGGTGTCTAATTTAATTAAGATAGTGATTGTTTTGACTTATGTTTGAAGGATTAGCAATCCATACTTGCTGTGAAAATGGCAATTTAAGGAGAAGAAAGCATTTTCCTTGTCTGGAGCAGAGAACCACCTCCAGGCTGCACACTCAGGTTTCACAGCATGCAGCTGGGGGGGACTCAGTTGAGCTCCTCCAAGTCCAACAGGATGAGATCATGGCAGAAATGGGTAACCATCTCATGGACTTCAAATAACACACAGGGTTCATCTCGATTTACATTTATAATGAAAACATCACTATTTGAACAAGTTATTTAAATAACCTCTACCATCTCCGGACAAAGAAGCCCGCCTGCAATGAGTCTTCTGAATCACAGATACATACCTTATACTAGAAGCATTGTGCATAAAGGAAGGATCTGTTTCTATCTCAACTGTGATGAGGACAAGCTCTTTGACAAGCTCAGACATTGAGATCCAGACTTTGAGATGTCTAAATTAATAAAATGAATCCCACTTCTAGTGCCCATCCCCATCACATAGATTAGAAACAATTTAAACTGCTAAACAGCCCTAGAACATGAAATATCCTAATTGGTCTAGATAGTCCATCCACTTGGCTCCCAGCTTTAGAGTATTTGCTGGGAAAAAAAAAAAATACAATAAAAAGGTAATGGTAGAATATCATTCAATATGTACTCCTCCAGCCTCAGCTTCTGGTGGACCTCTGTGCTAACAGGGTAGGTCATGGTACACCCAAAATGTCACAGCAAATGATCTCATGAGGGAATTACATGGGTCACTGCAGAATAGAGCCAAGAAAAGAATTTTATACCTGTCACTCCCTGTATAAAAACTTCAGACAGTCAGAGCAGACACTCTGCTACATACCCAGAAAAGACAAGAAAATGAAAGAGAAAAGAGGGAAGCGAAAGCAAAAGGAGATTGTTAGTCTTCTATGAAATACAAGATGATTAAATACTGTCAGGCTTTAATCCCTGCTGACAAGTAGAGCTGCATGAGAGATATGGGTTGATTAATTACAAGGAAAAAAGGCTATGGCATAGGCATGAGGCAGAAACACCAAAAGGAGGAATTTGTTATTTATTTATATATAAAAGACGTGCTAATGAAAGCAGAACCACTTGTCTGGATCTAAAACTTCCAGCCTTACACCTAAATCCTAATGCTGCCTCCCTGCACATCCTGGAAACAAAAATCTCTTGGCTGAAACTGTTTTTCACAAACGAATTGAATTCAGTTCCTGTGTGAGGCTTTCTAGTCAATGCACTGGGATCTATTATCACTGTCTGCAAAGGACAACCCTGGAAAGGCTGGCTCAACATCATGTAATGGCAAGAGGACTGATGGTAAGAAGGACCAACGTAGGACATTTCTCGGAGCACGGCTATGAAAGATTTCGGAGAGGTGTGAAGTGAAGGTTTTGAGAAGCCAAAATGTCAAGAGAGATGCAATTCAGTGAGTATCCGTAGGGAACAAACAAGCAATTGCTATTGTTTTCCATCTTCTTCCACATGAGTAGTCAGTATTCAGGGCTTTTCTGGGTTATTTGCTATACTAGGAAAATTTGATCACAGCACTAGATTTTTCTGGTGCAACACCTCCCACCCTCACCACCCTTCCCTCTTTTCCTACAAATAAGTATAGCATATTTATTTTCTAAAATATAAAAAAAGTGTTCAACAGAAACCTGTTGCTTTGTTCTCAATCCTAAGCTGTGCTCTCTGGTCACAGCTGTGCCAAAAAAGACTCTCCTGGGGCGCTTTCTCATAGGTCTGTGCTCTGTTTGAGAACGCTACGTTGTCCATGCCATGGCTCTTATTTCACCCAGACAAACCCTGATGAAACTCAATTTCTTGTTCCAACATCCACAATTGATCTGGCATTTGCAAAGCAGCTTCCATTGTTTTATCAGTTGCTAAATAAATGGGGATTTAATTCTGGGCTGCCTGGAAACTGGTCAGCTTAGGTCTAGTACGACACTGCTAAGGTGAGCTTTTGGCTTGTAATTTTGGAGAGATACAGAGAAAAGCCAAAAGAAAAAGGAAAGAGATAAAATAAAAATGAAATAACTGCCTTTTTTTTTTTTTTTTTTTTTTTTTTTTTTTTTTTTTTTTTTTTCTCTCCTCAATAGCACTTTTCCCCTATATCCTAGCAAGGGGAATAGCTTATTTGAAATAATTCACTTTAAAGCTGAATAAATTTAGGAGACATGCCCATACTTTGGGGTAAGGGAAGCCCAACTGAGACAACATCTGCTACAAGCCCATCTTGGATACTCCAGCAAATTTCCCCAAATTAAAGCTAAAACTATCAAGCAGTTTTGGCCGCTGAGAGAGACATAATCAGACATCTTACCAGGAGTGAATATATCTTAAAATGAGAGACTGAACAACCCCTACATTACAGCAATCTGAGCAGGAAGAAGCAGCTCTGCACATTCTGAGTCCTGACTTTCAAACACGAGAATTTGTCCTTGCAGAAGACACCACCAGCCATGAACCCGCACTAGGGTGTGCCACGCTTATGTGTGGACAGACCTAAAACTTGTCTTTACACAACAGTGATGGTGTCATGCTGTTGGAACACACTGTACTTCTTGCCTGCTGCAAAAGAAGCCTTTTTGGCTTGACAGCATCATCCCAGGGATTCGTGCAGCTCCCAGCACCCCAGAGCCCACCTCCCCTCCTGGCAGCAGAATCAGGGGATCACCCTCACAAATCTGGGTTTGCCTTAATGACAGTTTCAGCTTTTCTTTCTAAAGGACTCAACATTTACAGACATCACTTTCAACACCAAGAAGTAAGAAGAGAAGAAAAAGCAAAGAGACAGAAGACACCGAGGGGTGGGGTGGAAGAAGAGGAAAACAGAGACATTCCATTACAGCCCCATAATTTCATCCTGCAAAATTTCAGTCTGCATGCACCACTGATTCAATTACTGTATACAGCTTTACCCTTCAGCAGAACTAGAATTACAGCAAAACCATTTTTAAAGGTTAGTGAGAAAATTTTTCATTGGCAATGACCTGCTTCAATAGGGGCACGCAATGTAAGGTAGGAATTGTATTCGCCTTACTCCTCCAAAACAGATATTTAAATCCGTTTGGGGCTACAAGTGAAATATGTCTGGTGATCTTAATCTATTTCCCACAGAGAGCAGAGCCAACGAACAAACTCACTTGATTACTAGGTTCTGCACAAAATACTGAGCCTGACATTAGGAAGCACATTGTACTAGACAGAGGAGCTGATCCCTACAGTGCGTTTCGGAGTAGATAAAAAAAAAAAAAAAAAAAAAAAAAAAAAAAGCAGACATGGCTATGGGGTTGGCAGATCAAAGGGGCAAGGTTAAGTGCTCCCGCACGGGGAACTCCACTCCTCTCATCTCTTGTGGTCGTGCCATCTCTCTCTCAGCTATTTCTCCTCCGAGTCCTTTGTTATTTTGGCAAATATATACTTAAATGTAAACATATATATTTCAAGGATGATATTCTGGGCTATGTGGAGCAAACCTAGTGCTGACAGATGACAGAGAGGACACCAGAACCACAGCTCCTCAGTCTTTTCACAAGTGGGATCTGAAGCATTTCCCTAAAGTTGTTTTAATGTGCCCAACAACTTCAGGCTAAAAGGGCTATTTGGATGAGAGGTGAGTGGGGTACCTCCTTAAGTATCATTTTTAATTACACAAGTGTTGCTGTCTTGCCAGCACTTGTTAAAGTAGAAACATATTCATACAGTTTTTATGTTCCTCTCAAAACAGTACGTTTCTCCTACGTTTCATTTGCCAAAGCTACAACCCCAAGCTTACAGAAGTTCATCTGCAGTTTAGAATATTGAAAACTGCCTGATAAATATTCTCTTTTAAATCCAGGAAGCATGTGTCTGTGCATCACTAAAAAAGAACTCTCTCCAAAGGGAGCAACAAAAGCATCGATGGTAAATCCCAGACCACGTGCCTTCATTGAGACTGGAGAAGGGCTGAGCTCGCAGGATGCCACTGATGCTGAGAAAAGATGGAATTACTGTAACTATTTACATAATCAGCAATACTGAGACAAGATGCAGTAAAAGCAGCAAAAGCATTACTAATTATATTGTTCTAAACTTAGCTCACAGTGTTCTCAACCCAGTTTGGAGTTCTCCAGGGGATTTTTCCTAACTTTTTTTTTTTTTAAATCAGCTAAATTTTTTCCTTCCAAAAAACTCTGGGCAAATGACAGCTTATTCTTTGGGAAGACCGCAGTACAATTGGACTAGTGAAATATCAAGATCATTTCTGTGTAATATATTCCCATTTCCCATCCTAATTACTGACGGATTACTTAGTGTCACTGGAATTATAATAATTTGCCTAAGTAGCAGGTTTTTAAATAAAGATGGAAATTGCATTCACAAGCCCCTCTTCCACACATTATTTATACACACTCTGTGTCTGTTTACTCTCCACGCATGAGTGGCTATTCTTTCCCTAAAGATCCACGATAACGTGCTAACAAGGATGCTACAAGCACCTACACACTTTCACATTTTCTCACATGCAAGCATTTGCATTTACAGGATTCTCATCACGCTAACGCACAGCTGCCAGCTGCCACCCTGTTGCATTTGATGCTCGCGGTGGTGCCTCCCCTCTCCCCCTGCACATGCATGTAGGGGGCTGCGAATTCATTTGCTCTACCTCAAACTCCTCCAGAAGAGATAAAAAACCTCCACTGCAGGCAGGCAGGTTAGTTGGGGCAAGACTGCCCATGTCAGCTCCGATTCCCAGGCCAACCCCTCTTCTCCCGTGCTGACCTGCTGAGGGCTATTCCCTCAGCGACCTTGCTTGGTGGTGGTTTCAGTCGCAGCACGGCTTTTAAAAGGCTATGAGTCTTTTTCTTTTTCGGTAAGTCATTTACATAAACAAAACCACTTAGTGCTGTGCACAACAAACCTTCTGGAGCAGGCTAGGCATCACTTACCTGTCATCTTTATGCTCTTTTTAGCTGGTTGAGCACTTTTCTGTCTTCTAAAATAAACATAAAGGATTTGGGGGACAGGGAAGGATTTATTTTCAAACTAAAGCCTGAGCAGTGAAATAAAATCTCCCTGAGGATGAGGCCACCCAATCTCTCTTTGCTAGCTGCAGTCTCCCTCCCATTGCACCATGGCAAGGGCACACTGCTCTGTGGGGCCACAGCAGGCTGCCAAAACCTGGACTGTGTAGGTCCTGGTAAGGAAGCATCTTCAGCCTCTCTCTGTCCATTCCTTCATCTCCAGTGGCCCTGGACTTGGCTATGAGACCAAAGTTCTGTACCAACACTAACCCTAACCCTGAACTGAACTCGCTCCTAACAGCCATACCTGCCAAAATCTAGAATCAAGATAGTCCAGAAAACGTTTGCCCAAATACACAGCCTTTTAAAGATTTTCCAAAGTACCAAAGTGTTTTGTTTTGTCCCTTTCCACATCTATTTTGACCACTGTAAAAATCTCTTTTTAACCCTCTCAGGAGTATACAATGACCACTGGAACCAAAAATCAGGCCATTTTCCCCTGAACTACTACAAAAGCTCAAACCTAACGCGCTCCTGCTCAGCCCAGTGTTGTTCACTGAGTTGTAAACCAGTGTTGATGCTGTGCTGGAACCAGCTGGGTGCGTGTGTGTAGCACATGAATCTGCTTGGGAGATTAAGCCAATGGGAGATTAATAGTAAAGCCATAAAGGGAAATCAGCTGCTAAACTCCTACCCAAAGCCATAGGCAGCTGAGTGATTAATGGTTTGAAAATCTTTCTTATCAATCAGGGGCTATTCTAAGTACGAGGTGGGTTAGAAATATCTCCAATTAAAGGGAAAGCTATATTAAGTTATTTAGGAAGAGAGTTCATACTTAGCAGAAGTTCAAAAAAAAATGAGCTATTTTCACTATTCTTATATTACTTTTTCCTGGAAAATGGGCCCATTTTGTACAGCAGCAACACATTGTTCCTGGATCAAGCACTCATCACACGTAATACGAAAAGGACAGCATTACCGCTCCCACTTTACAGGTGGCACAATGGGAGAGCTCTGATGACACCTTTCCTACAGCGACAGAGAGGATTATGCCCTGGGAAGGCAGAGCCCCCATTCCACTTGCAACTGTTGAATAACACTTTTACGTATGTAGGCTGCAAGCAGAAAATATTGGCAGGAGCCGTAGTGTGGTAATGCACAAGTGTGACAGGAAACCTGAATAATCGCTTATCTTGTGATATAGAAGCAACAGGGGCCCAATTCAACACAATATTCCAGCAAGTTTGGTAAACGCACCAGAGACTGCTTGATAATCATTTTGCCTGTTTCCAGAAATAAAAAAAAAAAGGACCTTTTGAAGTTTTTTCATGTGATGTCAGTTCATTTTTCAAAGGGGCAACATGACAGCTGTGTTGGAGATAATCAAGAAACCTGGGGGCAATTAGGTTTTAATGCTGTGACAGTGGGGAAGTATATCAACCTCCTCATTACAGCCACCAGTTTCTCTGCAAAATGCTCTATAATAAGACACAAGGGATATCATCATTTCTTTGCAGAACATTTTTGTGATTTTTTGTTGTTGTTGTTTGAAACCATGCAAGGAATTACTTGCAGATTTGCAAATGCCAATCACAGCTACAGCACCCTGTTTACAGCACAGCAAGTAAACATTATTACATTTATAATCTCCATTAGGTAGAGGATAGGAAGTTTTGCAGACCTTGCTGTTTTCTACAAACTTAAAAACAAGTCTGACAGCAGGCAGTGCTTGCAGAGCGCTCTTTGATTTCTCTGGTACATCTATACCTGTTGTAGGAACATGCGGGGTCACTGATGGGGCCCCTGATTACCTCCCATCTGGATAATCACTCATATTCACAAAATGCCAGGTAAAGGTGATGGAGCACTCCTGGAAAGCCAGAAAATCCAAAGCATGGAGATGCCAGCTGAATTATCCACAGACAAACTGTTCCAGAAACAGGTGCTCAACCTGGGCTCTGTTTTTCTTTTCTGCTATTTTCTTCTGCTCGTACACTGCAATTTTCCATTTGTTCACAAACATTTATAAGTGTGTCCTCTGTGAAAATTGAACATTCAAGGTCTGCTTGGAGCACCTTTTTCTCCTGACGCAGAGACTGTAGTTCAGGTTGTTACAACATCAAGAATGAAATGGACTTCACTGTGCCACAGAAATCTCACCTCTAAGTTACTGCCTGAGCCTAAAAGCCCGTACAATAATTGGTCATAAAAAGTGTGAATTTTCATTATATTCCAGAGCAGTTCAGCAAAGCAAAGGTTTGGGGAGTTCGACCATGCCACATACTATTGATGTGCTGCTCAGGGGAAAGACACAGCTGAGGGCAGAAATGCCATCCATCATCTCCCTGTGTCCTGCTTCTCCACCTGAAAATGCAGGGTCCTACCCTCCTTATGTCTTTGGTAAAAGCACTCATACTTTTCATTCACAGTTCCAGGAAAGCTTTTTGAATCCTCAGCCATTTCACATAATGGTCTTGCAGAGAGAGAAAATGGAAGGGGACATAACTCAGTGGTCATGGGATCGTGCCTAGGCAATGTCTTGGGGGACAGGGAAGGAGGAGCATCCCATCCCCCCTCTGCTCTAATCCCCCTTGCTCCCACCACCCTCCTGACTGCACTAGTTCAAAACCAACTCCAGCAATTACACACTGTGGAATATAAAGCAGAGCAGTATCAGATTCAGCAGAATGTCTACAGCACCCAGCAAAGCACCAAATGCACGGCGTCCCAGCCAGCACGCCTCACCTCACATCACGGCCAGCAAGGGAGCTCTGGTGGGACACAGCACTCTGACAACTGTCCAACTCCCACATCCAGAGCCAAAGCTGTCCCCAGCAGCTTCCAGCTCTTTCTTTAATTTCCCCTGAAAGCTTCAGGCACCCACTGCAACACCAAATACAAGCTCCAGCCAGTGCTCCTTTAAATTCAATTTGCACAGGTGTAAATTGACTACTCAAGGCAAGGGAGAATCAGCTTTCTTCAGCAGCCAAAGGTGAAGTGATGCTCTGTTTTCACTTGTACAACCTCCTTTTCTCAAAGCTCCCTGTGTGATATGAACGTGCTGCCCTTTGCCTTCCCTTCCCATGAAGGAGATTACAGATTCCCATACCATCACCTGCACTGCTGCAACACAAAGCGCCAGATTTCCAACAACAGAGAGAAGGGGAGCAAAACAAGGAATTCGTGATGAAAGACTACCTGTTCTCGGTCTTCTTTCCTAGTTCTGCACTTAGACTTATGCAAGACACAGCTTGGTTTTATATGCAGGCCACTCAGTCATTCTTCTCACACGTACATCAGGCACTGCTGGAAAATGTGGCCATTATCCATCAAGTCCTTTGCTTTAGTCAGCTTCCAGCGAAGAGTAATAGATGCACTTGTGTTGTCACATCATTGTCCAAAATGTCAGAGAAAAAAGCCTTGAACATTAACAACTCCCTAAGGAAATCAGTTCTTAAAAAAACAGAATGGGGGAAAAAAAGCGTGAGGGATGGAGAGTAAGATGCAGAGCATCCCTTTTTATCAGGGATGAGGTATGCAAAAAAAGCGCCCTTAATAGCTGTATGCCAGCCAAGATAACAGCACCAATGCTGTAGTTTTACTTCCACCGAAGCTTACGTTGCATCTGGATAAAGCAACATGTGATCGTGTTCGTTTTAATTTCCAGGATCATTTCCAGAATTGGAAATGATCTTTGCTTTTGATATCATACATTAAGAGAGACGTATTAAGTTGAATGGTAAGGGTAGTCTCTTCCCAAGGCACTTGTATTAAGATTCAAATAGTGCAGTGAGGTGATAGTATCAGGCACTGCAAATCTTCATGGACAGTAAAGGGAAAAAAAAAAAAAAAAGAAAGAAAAAGAAAATGATGAAATCAAAGATGACAAGAAGCAGTAGCCAAAGTTAGGAGGAAGAGGAGGTCAGGCACACAGACTGATCAAGGTGACAGTGTGGTATTTTCCTGGTGCAGTCAACAACTATGATCTGCTTTTAAAGGGTTTGCTAAAGGTAAGAGAGAACGAAGCAAAGCTTCAAACCTTTTAAAGCTGGGTAAAATGCAGACATGAAAAAGATGTTTCTCTGTTGAGATGTGGGGAAGAAAATAGAAATGAAACAGGAGGGAATGAATATCTGGTCCAGAAAAACCTGCTAGTAAATTTTGGCAGCTTGCTAGTAACTAAAACCAACCTGACCTGGGACTCCAGGAAACCCTGCGGAGGAGCTGTGACCAGCGGTGGTGAGCTTCCAGTAGTGGTGCATGTTTTTGCAGTTGCAGCTGCAAATGCACAGCATCAAATCCTCAAGTGAGAAGGATAAAGTGCAATAAATTTGACAGTGCACAGTGAATTATGTTCAAGAGAGGTGCTCATAAAAATAGGAAAATAAAGCAGAAGTTAGACAAGGCTGCGGGTATCTGGCTCAGCGATGAGTAACGTCACCAGTTCAGTCACCTGCAGCAGATAAATCCTTTACCTCTCCAAACTCAGACGTGTGAAGCCTAACCCACAAAAAACTCTGAAAAGTGTCCTTTCAACTCATGTCCAAGCTCTGCAGACCTTCAGACAGGTAAGGCATGGCCACACTCAGCACTACAACCTCCCTCCGATTCCTTAATTGGCTTTGAGTATTACTGATAAGTAATTGATATACAGGAAATGAATGCAAGGCCTCCAACGAGTCTGCTTCTGCATACAAATACAGGCAGCTGAATATGAATCAGCACCAAACACTGCAGCCTTTCCACTCCTATGGCATTTCCAGTATGGACGTGCTTAAAATATTTCACCATAAAGTGTTTCACTTTATATAAATGATGCCGGCATGATTTTCAGTGCCATTTCAGAGAGGAAACTGCAGAGGACTGAGAGGGTCAGATAAAAACAAAGATAATGTATTATGCTAACACTACTTTGGTTGAGAATATAGAGAAGAGAGAGGCTTAAGGGACAGCACAATAAGAGAGCAAGATAAAGAGAAAAGACACACAAAGGCAAGCATACAGCTCTCCACACATTCAGCCTTTACGTACAATCTTCCTATTTTTTCACAAGCCAAAAAAAAAAAAAAAAGCCCCAAAATTAAGATCTATGCACAGCCTAAATTTGTATTTAGTGCCAACTTTGTGTCTGCATCAAATTCCTCTACAGTGCAAGATGCAACACTGTAAATAGGCTCATTTTCATTATTTTATCAAATTGTGTTAACTTTCTTTCTGCAGCATTCTGAGGCTGGCAACACCGAGACGTGCAGGAAATGTAAATCACTCCCTTTTGATATGATAACCGTAGCAGTGAATTGCATCCCAGAAATCAGCTCAGGATTATAGCTGAGAACTCGCTGAAAGGCACTTAGCTATGGCTTTGCGCCAGGAGGGTAAATTTCAGCTGGCAGGTCAGCGCAAAGCGGACTCAGGTCTTGGGAAAGAAGAACAATACATAACATACAGCTATCTCTGGCTGCCCGAACCTCAAAGCCAACAGCCTCAGGGTCGATATATAATTAAAGGATGCCAACAGGTGTTAAAAACAAGTGTATATTTATGTATGCAAATGTATGGGAGAGCTATATTAAAAATGAATAATCACCTAGGCAAGTGACAGCCAGCAGGCTGTAGGATAAAATCTATTTGCCAGACAAGTACAGATGCATACATAAACAACCAAATAAATTTAAAAAAAAGGAAAAAAAGCATTTCCTGCATTTAATCATTTGTGGTAAAGTACATCATTATAATAATTTTAATCATGTATCATTTATTTAAATCGTTTTTCAGTTTCAAAGATTTAGCAAATATTGGAATGCAAATAAAGATAATCAGAAAGTGAAAAATAATTGTTTTTCCAATATCTTATTTTTATGTGTAAATGCTCCTGCTAACAGCTACTTGTGTTAACCCTGGGCCAGGACTCTGCTGAATTAGGCACTGCACAAACACAAAACCAAAAAGCTCTGAACCCTAAGGAATTTGTAGCTCTACCAGAACAGAGGCAGCAGATGGATATAGACAGAAATAATCAAGAAATAGTAGTTAACAAGGCAGGAGTTAGTCTGAGCAAACCAAATCCCTGATTGCCGTGAGCATCGCACAGGCACCACAACAAAGAGGAGTTTTGATCATCGATGCCCTGCACCACACAGGGCTCTGTGCATCCTTCATCTTTGCCGCTGTGTTCCATCTGTCACCTCCCCACTTCCTGGCAAATGTGTATCACTCACCCACTGCACTTCATCTCGTAGCATAAATACTCTTTGGGCCAGGGACTGTCATGTACCACCTCACCCTCCAGCACCAAGTATGGTATGGCTCAAACTGGTCATAGAGAAGATGAAACGATTTAGGAATGAAATGGTTAATTAATAATAATATTTATTAGTAACTGCTCCAGCAGTTACTAATACACTTATTCAGTCATCAGATTTTTAGTGTATTTTTTTAAATTTTTATATTTATTTTTTCTCCTCAGATACCTCCCAAAGACCAACAGCAGCCAACAGAAAACACTGCTTAGAGTCAAAGTTCATGGAGACTTCACTCGGCACAGTTCCATGCCTACAGATCACATTACCTCTTCAGTACGATGCAGTGAATTGCAAGACAAGAAAGCAGTTCCTACAAAATGGCATGTTCAATAGTGGTAGCTGCAACTTCCATGCTCAAATGTACAATGTGACAGATTTTCCGATGCAATCCAAACTTCAGAAGTGGAAAAAAAATAGGATGTAAATGGACCTTGCTTGCTCTTAAATCACTGTTAGCAAATCTGAATCTGTTTAAGATGGCCATTTAAATCAAGCCTATTTAACTTGCAAAGGTAGGTCAGGTTTTATTGATCACTCCAGTGCTTATAAATGCACTCTTAAAAGAACGAGAGTAATGATAGACAAACACACAGCTCGGTTGCTAAAGGCTCACTAGAAATATGTGTGATAATATTTACAGCCCTCCAGCTATGTTGTCTGCACAATTTATACACACACCAGAATGCAGATTGTAGGCTTGCCAATTCATATTGGAATGATTAAAAAGCAAAACAAACAGACAAAAAAATCAAACTACCAAAATCAAAGCCTTACCAGAAAGGAGGTGGGTTAGCATTTCAATTTACTCTAAGTACAGCCATGAACTTCCAGAATACTGTCACAGCAGCACAAGCGCAATTCACTTCTTGGTTATTGTTCCTCAACTGTTTTTAATGCAATATTTTGTGACTGGATTTCCTACTTGGAGTCCTTGCTATGTCCTGAATTTTGAACTACTGACAACTGGTGGCATTGTTCCAGTTGCCATAGAAATAATGCAGACTTATTGTTATTTATATTATGGCATCACCTAGAGGTGCTTTTAATTAATCAGAATTCTTTCTTCTACACTTTGCAGAGAAGGACCAGCGAAGGAGCATGTTTATAACACTGATGAAATTTTTAAATAAACAAATGCTGACTATTTGAAGAACCTAGATTCTAGAGGAGTGAGATGATAAATAAAGGAAATAAATAAATATGAACTTGCTGGTGGCCAGTGATCATCATAGAAGAGAAATAAAGGAATGTCTAAATAAAGATTTGCAGCACTTTCCACCCATCTGGATGAGTACAGACTGAACACATTGCTAACTGTAGATATAGCCTTACTTGATACTAGCTTTTTGCTTTGCTACCCTAGCTTTTCGTAAAGGATTTCACTTATGAACTGCCTTTCAGAGAAATAAAAAATATTATTCCATGCAAAACTAAACATGATATTCATTTTGTTATTTTTCATGCCATGCTAAAATAAACTACAAAGGGTTTTCCATTGATAGATATATCACTCCCATCCCAACTATTAAATACTCATTTTTATGGCCTGAGAAATATTCTAAATATAATATTTACTGACACTTAATCACAGAAAACAAACAAAAACCAACCAAATGACAACAACAACAACAACAAAAAGACAGGAAAACAAAACAAAGCAAAAACCAAAACCAGAAAAACACTGCAGTTCATGTACTAGAAGACAAGATTTCTGGGTTTTATTCTACTGCAGACTTGTGCAACTCAGACAAGTTCCTTAATCAACCCTTACTCAAGTTTCTTCCTCCATCTAAAGAACAGGTGAGGTGCATAAATGGATCAGTGTCTAGGACATACTCTGGAGCTATGCTGTCAAATAGCTAGAAAAGCCAATAATAAATAGTATAAATTCCCATCATCAACTTTAGGCAATTATCCACTGTTTATTAGCCTCCAAAGTAGAGGCTAATAAATCTGCTTATTTTAGCAGATAAAGTCAAATTACCCTGACTGAAGTTGGTAAGTGTTCAAAGATGAACAGCTACAGCCTCATTTGCTTTTTGTTATTTTTGATGAAATGTCAGCTCAAAAACTGAAAGATAGTTCCTAGTTATTTAGGCAATGTGAAACTTGTGCAGTTATTTTCCAGGAAACACGGCCTGCCTGACAGGTCTTAAATGAATAAAAGTGATATTATTACAATTATCATTAGAAGAAGATGTCCCTCATCAAAATGTGTCTGGATTTTAATTGACAAGGTCTGGGTTAATGCTGTGAAAATGCCAATGAAAGCAAAGCCTGTGGCTCAAACTAATTGTCAGCACTGAGCAACCTCAACCTCTAACCCACCACAGATTTATCACTCTGTGCACACTGTACTCATGACAAGAAAAGTTTGAATTAATCATTAACAACGAGAAATTCCTCCCAGACAGAAAGCGAGCAGAGTGCAGGCTGCCTACCCCCCCTTTCCCTTGCTCCCAAGCCAAGGAGAGGTGCCTGCAAGCCTTCCTAATGAGGAACACTTTCTTGTTGTTTTGCCACCTTTAAGGCCATTGCAGGGGAAACTTTCAGTGCTCCTAAAATGAGAGAGGCATTCATCTGAGTGAGCTGCAGTGCACATAGGGCTAAATGTCTTCCCATCTCCCTGGCCATCCTCCTCCCCAGCCAGCTCCAGTGCAACCAGCAGGCACAGGGCCTCGATGGGCGAGGTGACAGAGATGCAGTTGCACAATGTGGGCTCACATTGTGGGGGTACCTGTTCTTAGTACCAGGTTACACAGCCGAGCATCCACCACTTAGCCCCACCTGCTAACTCAGGGAGCTTCCTTCCTGGTGGCAGTCATCATCATAGGGCAGTGGGCCACACCAGTACAGAGACCAACAGCAGTGAAAATCCCAAGAGACAAGCCAACAAAGGCTGGGACACGAGCACCAGCCCAGCACAAGCTACAGCCTCCTTACTTCAGCCACAAACATGGTAACCCTTGGGAAAGTCCCCTCAGTTGGCAGTCAACATCACTTTTCACGTCCGATTTCATAAATAAGTAAAAACAAAAGATTCTGTGAGAACCTTACTGAATTCTTACCTTCATTTATTCTACACTAGAATTCTGGCACAGACCCTCCTGCTGCCCTCCCTACCGCTGGGCACAAGGAGGGAGGCTGACTGCATCCTTTACCTGACAAAGGCCCGAGGTCTGTTAGGTCACAGCGTGCACCTCAGCCTCACCTCTGCCTTGCGCAGCCTTTGCCCTGCATGCCTTGGCTCTCAGCTTTTCCATCTGTGTGGGTGACGGCATCAGTGTGACACTGCTTGAGCACACATCAATACGTGAGATTGCTCCCCAGCCCAAGACTCTGTATGACATCTGATGCAAAATGAAGAATTCCTCCCCCATGTAATATTAAAATTAGAAAGCACAACAAGATTTAGAAGGAAGAAAGGGTCATCTCCTAAAAAAATCAAGGGCCAGCTCCTGAGGTGGGGGAAAAGGCAGAGGGCCACTAACACTCAGAGGTACTAAGCTTGACTGGCGAGATATAAATGGAGCTACTGAACCCACCTTACAGAGAAGCAAAACATACACACATGCCCCCATCATCATCCGACTAGATGGGTAGGTGGGAGAAAACAAAATACTGAGTTTGCTGTGGTGAAGGAATATAAAGCTACCTTGTGTAGGGGGTGCCAGAAGCAGCAGGGGCTCTGTGGCCCCTTCCCAGTAACTGGAGGCAGAGGCTGCTGGTGGCATTAGCACAGGCACAAAAACCCAGCTCACTTCAATACCCCATTCCTCCCAGAGACAAACTTCTCCCATCAGTGACCAGCTATGTGCTTTTCTAATTTTTGCTGTTTTCTATAGATTCACCACAAAAACTACAAACTAGAAAGCTCCCATTAAACGATGCCAAAAAAACCTCTCCATTCATAGCAATCATTTGGCTGCACACATTTTGCTCTTATTTTCAAAAGTTTTCAGTATGTTTCAGCTTCCCTTCATTAAAAGTATTCATAATTATTTACAGTGCATCTAAAGAACTTGTACAACAGGTTTGTGCTTCTAAATACAGACTCCTGGCTGAAAATAAATAAATAAAAAATGAACAAAACGTATCAACAGCACTAGAAAGAGGTCTGTATTGATCAGGAGGCAGAGCTTGGGCAGAGGAAACTGGGAGCCATCCCATTGTGATTTAAGTCAATGACTTCTACTAGGCAGGAATTTGGCCCATTACAAAATCCTACCTGTTTCCTTACAGCATCATTTTTCAGTTAACTGTCAAATTAGTCAGGAGCCACAACCATTTTTCATGATAAAAAAGTACAAAGTGGAGAATTCTGGTATCTTAACCAAAAACTTGAAGAGCCCAGATAATTTTTCTGGGCTAAAGAGACGTTTAACACAGCAAAGTAGCTCCATCACACTTCACAACAGCTTCTGCTGTGGCTTTGCAAGTCTGTTTCCACTGCATGCTTCCAGAATCCTTTCAGACTCGGTGAAGGCTTCATTGGAGAAAGTTAAAACAAATGATAATTTATTTAGCTAAGCCCCAAATGCTCCCTTTGAAAAGTTGTCAGGGCTTTCCAAATTTCTAGCTCTTTCGGGCTCTTTCATGCACTGTACAGAACTATCTAAGGAAGGGCATCTTTGGCACTTAAATAAATTGTGCTGTGTCAGTTCTGCAGTGCTCAGCTAAAACCAGCAGGACCCAGCATGCAATTATGAGACCAGAACAGCTCCCAAAGTACACATGGTGCTGAGGCTTCCAGCAATTATTTCTGTGATCCTTAAGACAGAGGTTGTTCAGGGACAGAATTGCTCCTTTTGGTAATTACAATCCCAGCGCTACACGATGCCTGTCAAACTCTCCCCCTGTACCTCACAGGCCACTTTTGCGGATCATTATAAAATAAATATGTCATCCTGACGGGATTTTTCCTAGTCACTCTCAAATACAGAAAATATAACAAGCTGTAGCTCATCTGAACCCGAACGTACTCAAGTTGCCACGACAAAGAAACACAAAATGTTGTTTCTTGACTACTTACTGCACATGGGACACAGGTGGTTTCCTTAGCACAGCCACAAGCTGCAACCAACTGGATGTGCTACTAAGCCAGCATTTGTCCAACAAGAGGTAAAAATGACTTCCTGGGTGATGTTACAGTACGGGCGGAGCAGTAAAGGCTCTCAAGCATCCTGAATCATCAGGCCCACATGTGACATTCTCCACTACGCTTTGTTCTGGCAAAATCCCTACTGTTCGAGGAAGGGAAGGCGGTATTTTCATTTCTTTTCTGCAATGCTGGATGTAAAGCTTGGAAAGCAGAACTTCCTTAACCACATGGCAGGAGGATGGTAGTTCATAATTAATTTTCCACATCAACTGTTGGCTGCCCTCCTCTTCCTCGCTGCTAGGCTGCAAACTGCCAGTGGAGACTTATCCAAGAGCAGACATGCCACAGAGTAAAAAGCATGGTTATTATTAGCTGTACTTTATAGTGTGGGCTAGCCAAAAATAAGATGTAAGTGAGCTGGGGTGCAGTGAGAGAAGTACCAGAGCAAACGCAGCCTTGTCTGAAGCTGCTTATCTAAGAAATGCAAAAATGAAGGGGATAGAAAAACAAGATAATGAGAGACAAACAGACACGGGAAGGTTGCAAGCAGATATGGGAGTGTGTTTTCAGAAGGTTTTGAGCCAGGCAATTCCAAAATGTCTGCAGCTCGAAGTTTCCACCCCAATTTTCACTCTTCCCAGGCCGTGGACCAGGGGCTGCCAAGCAGTAGCTCGGTAGTTGTAAAGGGCTCCAAACTGCTGCATCTGCTGCGAGAAAGAAGCTTTACTCCATTCAGATCTTTGTTAACATTTTCCACTCAAACTTCAAATTTCTCAAAGACCAGAGTGCAAAGTAATTACAAGGAGGTCTTTGGTCCTTACAGGAGAAAGGTCTCCAGGAGAAAATTAACCACTACTTCATCACGCTCTCTGAAGTCCAGAAGGCAGAGCTGGAAGGTGACAGCGCAGGAACAAGCCCATTTATATGACTTAGGGCAGATCCATTGACTTCGCAGTATTTCAAGACTACAGGTAAAGGACTATTACATTACTGTTCTGTGATTGATATCTTAAGAATTCCATGTTAGTTTTGGAGTTTCTTATTTTCTTTCAGAAATTCAACTCAGTTCTGCTGCTGATATCAGCTTTTAATTCATTTTACACCAAGATATCAGAAATTTTTTGTTATCAGAAATTGTGCTTTGATATGTGTCAGGTTGATGGATTCAATAAAAGCCCTGTCAGGAGAAGCAAAGTGAATAGGGTTGCAGAAGTGGTGTCATCAATGGAATTGATACGTTAACAGCCAGTCTGTTGATCTTGCAACAAAACATGCAAGTATAATAGCCATTTTATTTCCTCACCCTGGCAAAATAGTTCAGATAAACACTAGAGAATATTTGCATAAATATTACTCATACAAACAAGCTCAGGGTGCTCATTAAAAAAAAAAAAAAAAAAGAAATCTTAAAGAAAAACTCCTGTATGCAGTTCTGTTTTCTTATTTGGTGTGGAAAATCCAATTGAGAAAATAGAGTTTACTGAAAACTAAACTTCAGGAATTCAAGCAGATATCCCCTGACACTCCAAGTGAATGTTTCCTTCAATAAAAGGGAAAAAGAATTTCACTGACATATTCAGGCACAGCCAGTAGACCTGCACCCCTCATCAAGCCACTGGAAAAATCACATTATGGTCTTACTGACATCCAGACTTAGATACATGCAAAATCAGTGTTTGCTTCTGATTTCATAAATTAAATTACATAAAAAGCAAGAAGGATTTTAAGAGAGAGGCAGTAATTTTTTTTGACCAAATACAGGGAACGAGAAAAGCAGAGCTGCTTACTGCACTGCTATAGGTCAAGAAGGGCTTGCATATACAGCTACACCTTCTCTTTGCTTCACCTGTATCATACCATCACAGTTGCAACACTGCCTCTGCACTGTCCTATAATAAAATGAAATTTTATTAATTGAGCTGATTTACAAAATATTTGGGAGTGGTTAAAATAACAAATGTAATGTTGGAATTAAACTTAAAAAATAAAAAATTACAGCCTAAACGAAGCAAAATATCCAAAGCAATTCATCTGAAATCTGAAATAGCTGAATTACACTGAGGATTTATGCCTATGTAATGAAGACTATTAATTGCTATGAGATCCATAAAACATTAAATGAATGTAGGTGGGGGTTTTTTGTTTGTTTTTCCAATTCTACTTGCAAGATAAAATTTATTAACAATGGTTAATGTCTACTTAAAATCTTTCTCTTACATATTTATTGAATGTGCTTTTTCAGCAGAACAAAGCATTTTATTAACCTGATTCTACTAATCTAAAAATCTAATCTTAAAGCAATTTACGAAAAAATATTACTCTACATTTCATCTAAAGATCAGTTTAAAAAAACTCCTTACACAATAAGAATACCATCATCACAAACACTGAAGTGCTGTGAAAAGAGAATCAGCTTGTCTCATGTGAGCAAACAACTTATGCTGCAAGATGAATGTGTTCAGCTAACATTATCTGGACATATTTTGCCATTTCCAGCAGAGATACAGAGCAAATGTGGGTCCTGATGTCATTTGGTGTTACTGTAATCGCTTAACTAAACTAAACACGTGAAAGAAACTGGCTCAGATCAGAGCAGGAACCTCAATCAAACAGATAGGAATCCAAATCTTGTGCTTTGCCCTATAGGTTCCTCAGCAGCTCAGCCAAGACTATCTCCATGCATCCAGCCATGGGTATCAAACACACCTGCACAACCTCTGCAGCCTAAGGTGTGAGCCTCAGAGACCAAGAGTCAAGCTGATTCTGATGAGAAGGACACGGGGAGTCCATCATACTGCTGGTCTGCCCAAAGCAGGGTCAGCACCGAGGTGACACTGCCAACCAAACTTCCTAGCATCACAAATCTCAACTTGTCCAGGTGACTGGAACAGCCGAGGTCTGGAGGTGTGCATCATTACTGTCACTATTAAGGGATAGTTCCTATGAACAGGCTAACAGTTCCTTTTAACATTTCTCTGGGCCATCCTATCAATACTGCTTTTATTGCATTAAACAACACCAGCAATGCAGCATCCAGAACACTGCAACACGTCTGTAATTCATCCTCCCTTCATTCCACTGTGCTGCAACTGCACAAATCCAGACACCAAGCACTAACACCTGCAACAGAGCCCCGCATGTCCTGGGTACCCGGTGCACCCAGTGGAACACGCACAGAGCAAGGAAGATTCACTTGCTTTCACCTACAAATCTCAAAAAAATACAGAACAAGCTGCTGTGATTTTTACATTATAATAGAGTAAAATATTTCTCCACAAGAGCTGAGAAGCAATCTTGGTTATGAAATACCTCCCTTACAGCCTTCCCCTTTAGGTATTATAATCACAAGAGCAACAGCTTGGAAATAAACAAAAGTAAAGACAACAACAAAATCACAAGTGATGTTTAACAGGCTCCTCTTCCAGAAAACAGATGTTACTGTTGCAGACAGACAAACAGAACAAGTATTGCAGGGGTTTTAACAATAGAAACCTCTCCTCCCTGACACCAATGTGGTTTTCTTGAAACACCTGTACAGATTAATAATATATACTATATATAGGCAGAACAGACCTTTCTTGACTCTCAACATTTAAAAGGTAAGGACATAATTTAAGCTATTCCAACTTTTTCTACAGTCACAGGAGACAGGCATGTACCTACAGAAGCCATTTTAAGGCAGGTATGCAAAATGCTCAACACAAATCACCTCCCAGAAATGCTTGTCTTCACAGGGAGCTTAAGCAAGAAGCTTAGACAGCTGACCTAGGTAAATGAATCCCAGCTGGTGTGATGATCTGGGCCACCCATAGGAATCCAGTGCTCTGGTACAGCCTGGCAGAGGCAAGCAGACACAGGTCTTGGTTTGTGCCTCACTGCTTTGTCACTCTAGCTCATTGTCGCCATTTCACAGGGGCTGTGGGACATAAGAAGTCCCAGCTACCACCCATCTGGGCAGCAGATAGAAACACAGGTTTGGTTTCCTCACCAGGACCTTCTAATCTTCCCAATAGCTCCACTTGCAGCATTCAATATACAACTACATGCACCATAAATTATACAGGAATTGCATTTTTCTAGCAATGTACAAGCTTTCAAGTGTTACTGGCTTCCAAGCAGCACAGCCCTTTGCCCAGCTCACCCAGAGCCCTTCCCAACGAGCACTGCCCGTGTGCACAAGCACTACCTGCAGGGCTGTAGCATGAGAGTTTGAGCCTCCAGAGGTAACACTACAGGTGCGATGACATCAAAAGCAGAAGAATGAAAGCAGTCTCCTGGATGCCTTATGTTTTCTTAGAGACTTTTAAGTAAGTCTTAACTCTTCTTTTTTTCCCCACTAACACCAAATACGGGTGTTATATTGCTGCTATATTTTTGTCAACAAACCGCAGTGCTGGTTCAGTCATGAAAGAGAAGTCAATAACTATGTGTTAAATAAAAAAGGATAGCATCATCTGATACCATTCTATGAGGATCTTGGAACCAGTACTTTAAATTTTTCTCTTTGGAAGTAAATTTTACCTCCACAGAAACAACTTGGCCTACAGAAAAGAAGCTGCAGTATCAGAGGCTACACTGCCCTAAATGCTTCTACAGCGCAGGATTTGTCTACAGTATGTTCCTTAAGTCGTGGCCTTCAAATTCTTATTAAAAGATGAGTTACATATTTTCTTGCTATGTTTACAGCATAACAAAGGAAATGTTTTTATGTAATATGAGAACTTCCACACATGTAAAAATTATATAAGCCACACAACAAAGAGGGCATGTAAGATTATGCAAGAAATTGGTATTATTACTGTCCTTGGCAAACAATGAAAATACACCAAGCACAAAGGGTAGCACAGGGCTGTATTACAAATTGGCTACTTTAGCATTATTTTCCACTCTGACCTTCTGAACTACAGACATAAGTGAAACACAAGTGAGACTTTCAAAATGAGGATGTCTATCAACACGTATACATCATCACCAACAAAACACAACCATCAACAAGCACTGTGTTCAATAAAACACTTGATATAAACATGCACTCCCTTGAGCCCAAGACTTTAAAAATACTTCAGTCTTGATGAACGCTCTCCAAATTCAGAGAGAGCAAAGGTTATTTACTGAGGAAGTATGAGCATGGCACATATATAACAAGTAACACAAAGGCTGCTAGCTTACTATTTTCACCATATGTAGACATATCCAAAAAACAGTACAAAGGCAAAAGCAGGGCAGAAATGACATACCTTACCAAACGTGAATGTTGGACTCAACTCGTTTCAGAGCAACATTGGTGTAAGTAAGTTCCCCAGGTGACCACCAACTGCAGTTCCTTTCTAAGGTCCCCAGAGGATCCAGCTCACCCTTGTCCCTGAGGAAGATGCAGTGTCCTCCAGTATGTTAGAGCCTCAGCTGCAGAAGATGCTGTTCAGAAAAAGGAGAGAGGAGAAGGTGTGGAATTAAATTCTAGGGTCAGTTGTTCGGCAGATTCAGAGCAGAGCATAAGACAACATCTGATAGGAATGAAATGTCAAGGCAGGACAAAGAGCCTATGACAATCCATCATGCATGGCACCTTCAGAGGGCAATCTTTGAATTCAGGAACGGTGGTGCAAAGCTATTCTTGCTTTACAATACTTTAATAGCGACACTGCACCATGAAACTAATGCCAGCTTGGCTGAATTTTATTCCAGCCAGATATCATACTAAGAAATTAAGTAATACACTTCCCCATAAGGAATATTTTAATCCATTATGGCATTTTCACAGAATAACAGAACTTTCATATTAAAAGCAGGGACACAGCCTCAGTCCTAATACTTTGCACAGTTAAAATAGCTCACATTCAGGAAATTCAAAGCTCCCAAACAGGCAATTACATTAGGTCTTTTAGTCAAGGGTAGCAGCAACTGTCAGCCCAATACTCAGCAACATGTTCCTGAAGTTCGGTCTCCAAACCAACTGTCAGAGACAGAAAAACATCCTAAGGATTTCTGGGAAGGTGAGAGCTCAATATCACCATGTCTTCTAGCTCCCCATCACTGACTACAACCACCTTGAAACAATATGATCAGCACACAAAAACCTTAGAAAAGAACTGAGAAGTTCAAACATCCCTATGTTCATTGCTGCCGTTGTATTAGTCACCCCTAATCCCCCTGGCACATGGGAAAACATTCTAAGGATTCACCTTCCCTCAGACAGACAATACAGCTTGCAAAGTGAGATGAGGCAGAACTGCACAAAGCAGATGAGGAGCAAACAGAGAGCAGAATCTGGCCTCTTGACTAGCTGCTACACAGTTTGCTTGTTGGACTGCAACTGTCCAGGATGGGAGCACAGAGAAGCTCAACTTGGTCCCTGTCCCCTGGCTGCTCTGGCTGGCCTCAGCTTGCCATACAGGCCCTTCCCAGGACTGCCAGGGTCAAGGTCATCTTCCTGCTCTATTCCCCAGGGGACGAAAAGCACAGGTGATGAGGAAGAGGAGGGAAGGGATCACCCCTGGGCAGTTGGGGATGCCTTCTCCAGTGCACAGCCACAGCTCTGAGTGACTAGTGGAAGTGCCAGGCAGTTTGTGCCCATAAACCAGGCTCAGAGACAATTTGTCAGACATCAGCTCAACACAGTAACTATGAACGCAGTCAGACTCTAACTTTGCTTAGAAACACACAAAGAAGAGATGGGAGGAAAAAAAAAAAAAAAAAAAAAAAAAAAAAAAAAAAGATATGCAGACATTTATCCCTTAGAGGTCTCCTACACAGGAGAAAGCCCATGACAGCTTGAAATACCACAAAGTTCCATTATATCCTCACAAAAAATCCTGAACTCAGGAACAGGTTACAGCTGGAAAACCCAGTCAGTGGGCTTGCAATAGAGAATATTTCCCTAATCAGTGTGCAAAACTGTCCATACTTAAAGTTAGCATCATGTTACATTTTTAAAATCATTATCGTTATTATATTAATTTACCAAAAGTCTACATAGCAATCACGGTCACATAGATCAGAACAGCCTAGTCACTTTATTTAGCACTAATTACTTCACTGGACCTTAGACCAGTGGTTTATGCCATGTCTCATATGTAAAGGTGTAACAGGAGCAGCTTGTGAGATACCTGCAACTGGAGGCGGGGAGGCAGAGCCCAGCCCTGCATTTCTTGGCGCGTTTTCACATCTTCTGCATCTCTTGTATTCAGACATGAAGGAAAAAAGAGGAGTCCACAGCTCCTGTCCTCCTCCAGGCTAACTATAAAGCCTTTGGTTGCAAATGACATGAAAAATCAGACTGGTGACTGAAATGGTTGCCGAATGACTTATGGGAGTAGGAAGGGCTAATGCTGCAGTAGCTGACCTGTAGGTAGCAGCAAGACCTGATTCTACTGCTTTCAAGGGCTTTCTATCATTGCTACAACTATTTTTTTTCATTTTTCTTCATAAAAATGTATCACAAAAATCATGAAAAGAATCAGTTCTACATTTTGTGCATTACCTACAGCATCGTCTGAGCTGAAAAGTAGAAGAACCAGTAATAGGACTAGATCATCATCGCAAACTGAGTGCAGGAGATCGGTCTCAGGTTGGGAAAGATGTGTTTTTGAAAGCTCCTATTTAGAACAGTTTGCCAATTCTCATCTGAAGTAAATCTCTCTGGTTAGAAGTTGGCACATTGCCTTAATAAGCTGCTCTGCATGCACTTAAGCTTTCTGTGCTCTCTGAATTCCTGCACTGCTGGGCGGATCATAAATTACAGCATGGGCAGGAGAGTGCACTTTCAGCTCTTGGCAAAGATTAAAAAAAAAAAAAAAAAAAAAAAAAAAAAAGAAGAAAGCTTCCCTCACTTGTAACCACTACCATTACGGGAATGGGAGCACAACAGCAGCAGTGAGCTGGAAAATGCTGCTGCAGATTCCAGCCAAGCAGTTGCCTGAGCCAGTTTGAAATTCTGGATTAATCCTAACATTTTGTGATTCTGGAGGGTGGAAAGTAACAAGAGTTACGGAGATGATGGGGAAAAACAACTCTGGTCACAATAAAATGCAGTGACTGCACTGATTCCATCTCTTCAATACAAGCATGTTTTTACAGACATCCCCTGCCCCTGCGGTGCAACTTAACTAAATAAAACCTGTGGCCAGGGCTTCCATGAGCAGCAAGGTGCAGGAGTGGAGTTAATGACTGTGGTGGAAAGTTAGTACAGTTCACAGCAAACTCAGTCGCTACAGACTGGTATTTACTAGGACAAGGTGGCACCTGCATTCACAGAGAACTTGTCCATCCCATGCCTACCTGCTGCTCTTCCCCTCCTCTGGGTGAGCTCAGATAACCTGAAAATTCCAGTGAAGTGCCAAGTTTTGGGTTCACTAGGGATCTCTAAAATCAGTATCCAACAAAATGATGTTAAGCAGGGCTAACTTTAAAAAATAAATAATAATAATAATAAAAATCCCTACACTGAGGATGTTACCCTGTTTCTTGTCTCCTTCCCACTCTCCAGGTTAAGGACTTGATTTATTTTTCTTTTCTGAGAAAGAAGAATGATCACCGATAAGCTGTGGAACAACTTAAACAGCAGTAGGTACACACAAATCAGAGAGATTGTTTCCATCAGTGTAACTCAGCTGTAACATCTGGACCGTGGACTTAATCACTGGCAGAATAGAAATTTCGTTCTTATAAAAGTTTATCAAAAGTCGGTTGTGTTTTTTTACTTTGTGACTTGATGAATTGATACTGATGTGGATGTTGCAGTCTCCATGACCACCAAGCATCACTATTGCTAAAAAGCACCAGGTAAAATTAAATACTATATATATATATATAAATATATATAAATAAATATATATATATAAAAAAATAAATTAGATTAACCAAAAAGAAGTTTCTCTTTTCCATCTCAGTATCACACAGTTTGAAGGCCCAATGAAGTTTTCTTGCCAATCTAAAAAGCTTCCCACCGATGACAAATGCTTTTGAACAGTACATGGAAAGTGCATGGACACCACAGAACAGGAAGCCAGGAACCAGAGAACACAGCACACAGCTCCTGAACTGTTCCTTGGATCTCTGACTTTGGGCAGCTCTAGCAAGCAGCCATCCTGACGGCCACTGCCCAAGCCCAGAGTGATGGATGGAGGGTGAGGCAGACACCAGCACTCTGCTGACAAATGTTTGTTCCAGTCTGCAGCTGCTGTAATTTGCAGGGACTTTGTTTCAAAGGTAAAATGTGAAGGATTCTAATCCAAAATGTATTTTACGCATTTATACACATAAATGTCTATATAGGTAGCTGTTGATGGGTGGTTCACAGCAGATTACAGGAAATTTGGCATTGCTTCAATCTGAAATCAAATCTGAACATACCGAAATGCCCCATGTACTAGAAGTCCCACATTTCCATTTGCTTTTTTGTTATAAAATTTAGTACCACCCCCATTCTCCTTCGATCAGATGTGTGGAGGTAGCTACTGACAAACCACAAATTACTTTTGTTATACCACCAATTCAGAGTTTTACATTCTGTTTTGGGAACCCTAAATTAAATATTCTGGTACATTCCTAAATTAACATAGTTAAATGCATCAAATCAGTCTTCAAGCTACAAAAGCAGGCATATAAACGTTCTCATTAATCAGAAAGGCAGACAAGACAGTTTTCCAGTAAAAAGACAGTATTTCCCTTAGAGGAACCTCAGTCCTTTACTGATAAAAAGCATGAATTATACAAAATAACCATACACTTTAGATGTAACAAATCAGCTCAAATATTAAATTTGAAGACACCACTTCTACCTTGAAATGTTCCCTGACCACGAATCGATGACAGACGGGAGACTGTCTCAAAGGAAGCCTTGCTATACCTTTGTCCTGCCCTTATATTCTTTAGACGTCAGCTATTGATCACTGTCAAGACGAGGACAGGAGCCGGCTGGACCTTTATCTGACCCAGCACAGTCATCCTTGTATTTGGGTGTCGTACAGCTCAAGGCATGGGCCTTGTGGCCAGACGTGACTATATCAGTGAGAATTTGCAACTTTTTATAGGGCAAAAAGAGGTATCTGAAAGCTGAACAACATATTTGCAAGCAAATATTACAGTATAGTAGATATTCAAATTAGTATCAGTTTCTCTCATCAAAAATTAATTGCAACCTACCTAACTGCAATTGAATAAATTAGTTGGGCTTGGGAAAGATTAAATATTTAAGGAGTTTGATGACTTTAAAATAATTGAAACTGTATCTCCTTGCTTAAATATTAAAGTCCTTTTGGTTTTCAGTTGTAGTGTGGACATTGGGAAATCAAAACTCCGTGTGTGTGTACAGCCATGCAGACATGTCCAACAGGCAGGCATAGCAGCGTGAGCACACGCACTCTTGTAAATACCCTCCTTCCCTAGAGCTACACCTGGGCAAACACACAAGACTAATACAGGGGAGCTCTGCTGGTAGAGCCAGGAAAAAGTTGTAAAAGGTTGTGAAACAGGCAGGGAAAAACGCATTTTTATTGCTAAATATTTAACAAGGTCAGCATCTTCTGTAAACGCAAGAAAAAGATCCCACAGCAGACTTAGAACACAGCAGGGGATTACAACAATTCATTAGCAGATATATCTTCTAATTACAGCCTTGGACATTAGCCCCCACACAGCCAAGTAACAGCTGCTGCATTTTGCCCTGTCTTCAGGATCAAGCTCACAGTTTCCTAGAGAGCTTCAGGACAATATGGCTTAAAATGTTCCCAAGACACTCACTGGCTTCAGCTGAAAGGAAGGGTATTCAGCTATCTCAAAGGATGCCCATGACTCCTCATAGCTCAAAGCTAAGGGAAGCTGGCTTCTATGTTTTATAGGATTTGTTTCTCTGCTCCTGCCACGTCAAGGAAGCTGTAGGATCAACATCTCATCCTGTCAGCTCCATCTCTGGTAAAGATCTTACATTAATTTAGTGTAGAGGTGACAGTGGTGAAGAAGAGAATAAAATGAGACTTTGAATCCTTCTTTCTGGAAGGCTAATGGTAAAAAATTGGTAGCAATGCAACTGTGGCACCTTTCCAACTCTAACACTAGAGCGTTGCCCACGACTGTGTCCCCAGACATACTTTGTCATTCACGATGGCTCAGAACAAAACATAAATAAAACAGAAGTCACCAGCAATACTGGCACCCAGCTGCTTTGAGGCTTTTTTTTTTTCCTTCCCTGCCAACAAAACAAATAGCAAAATAGCAGAACTGCAATTCAGATGATAACACCCATGATTTAGAAATTTGGTGGAGGCTGGCGGTGTGATGGACTTCCTCAAGAAGTTACCTCAATGAAAGAGTGCAGGTAGTAACAACATGGAGAATACACTGACTGAAATTAATATAATGGTATGCTGCCATGTTGCTGAATATTAGCATTGTGGGGTTTTTTGTTTGTTTTTGTCATCTAACTGAAAAATAAAGGTATCCAGAAAAGAAGAAATAAGTATTAATGTGATGAGGTACGAAAGTAAAATGCTAAAATCTGCACAAGTCTTGCTGCTACTGCTGCATAAGACAAAATAATAAGAGTAAATGAAATACAGACACACAGTGAAAATATTTCCCTTTTGAAATAAAATGTGCATCTTGGAGAAAAAATCTGCTTACAAAGGCTGCTACTCATGCTTGAAAGCATTATATTACAAGCTACTCTCTAACTGTCTAGCTGCTAACACTGCATTACACCATTAAGGTTTTTTTATTATTACTATTACTTTTACTACTACTACTACTACAGTCTGGTTACAGTATAAAATAATGTCTCTTGGGCTACCAATGCTGGAAAGCGTTTACATGCACATCTGTCCTTGTACTGCTGCTGCTCTTCTGTGAGATTGTTTCTTCTGTCAGTCCAATGAAAAGTAAGGACAAAGTTCTAGCAATGCACGCGTCCTTGTCAAATGATTGCAAAGGGCTGGAAGCACATTCTTGGGGGAGTGAGGCAAGGCTTAACTGATTTTCTGGATTTAGGACAGAACGAGTACCAAAAAGCTTGCACATAACTGGCCAGATCTTCAAAATATTTCAATAATGAAATTAAGTCAGTTCTGCCAACAAGGGCCAGCAGGTTTCTCTCCGAGGCAGTGTGTGGTACAGCCTTTGCTAATACAGCAGTATCTAACTGGATTTCCTCTTACTCAGGCTTAAAATGGGAGTGGAACTAGAAAGCAATCACATCATTGTCTTGGTATCACGTTTAAACCAATAGCCTCACTTTCACGTGTGCTGTAAGCAGCTCCATCAGGTCTATTCAGAGCAAATCAGAAGCATGTTTCTCCAGCTGAACTGCACTATATCAGCATTAACTTTTTTTTTTTTTTTTTTTTTTTTTTTTTTTTTCCAGCTTGCTAAAAGGCTCTATTTCCAAATTTAGTATGGCAGAGTCCTTAATTCATTGACAAAGTGAAGCCAGAGCCTTTCTTTTCCCTTATCTCCTGTTTTCCCTTTCCCGGGACAGACTGTGGGGCACTGCAGGGCAGGCATCTCCTCTTCTGCCACCTCTCCTCCCGGGGCTCACAAGCGACCAGGATGAGGGCTTCGCTCTGCATCCAGAGGGCTGCGGAGGTGGGATGTGCTGTGACATTCCCAACTGTCCGAAGGGAAACGTTCGTCAGTATATGCCAATAGGTAAAACAAATTATGTAACAAGGGAAAAAATGTTATTTTTGGATCCATTCCAAAATAAACTTACAATGCACCGAGGTAGTGTACAGAGACTCTGCTGGGGCATTTGCAAGAGTCGGTAATAGAGTTGCAGGCCAGGAGGAGGAATGCTGCTTATTACCAGAAGATTCAAATACCTTTGGATCTCTTTACCACAGCTGATAGCATGTAAGTGGATCGTATTACAGGATCAGGGCATTACTGCATAAGCTTTTTATAAACATATTGTACTTCTCTTTCTCTGTATCAAAAGTATTAGCTTGACCACTATGAACTTTAATCTCATTTCAACTCAGTGTATTTTCATTTTGCCACCCAAAACTGGTGGCTGACTTCTCTGTATCTCCTTCAGACATGCTTTCACTTTTATTTATTTATTCTTCCCAGGGCTTTCTTTCTAATAGCGCAGATGAAATTTCCCAACGGTCCTGGCACTGTCCTCACTCTGCTCTCACTGGAATTGGTGAGATTTATTACTAGCCTGCATTAAGGCTGGTCATAAGAAGTCACTGTTTTGCTGTCCTAATCTGTCATGCTGAGGAGACCTCTGATTTGTATTACTGCCATTTTTCCTTTCTCTCTCTTTTTTTTTTTTTTAATTGTTGGAGAAAGAATAAGTAAATGCATATCTCCAGATCATGTTAAACGTCATTGCTAAGTAAACCTTTCGTCCTTTGCTAAAGTTACTTATCTCTGAAGTTATTTATTTAACTGTAACTTTATTGTTTATCTCTGTGGAACATATTGGGATAAGCTGGTATGTCAAATGTTTGAGAAAATATAAATATATTGGATTCTGTGGCACCTAGAGGACACACAGCTGTCAGTCAGTTGTCAGCCTGGAATCTGAGCAGGGATTTCCATTATAAATTCAGATTATTCTTCTCACTTTTCAATTTTAAAATCCACACAGAGCATCAAACTCTGATGCTTTTGCTGAGTCCACAGCGTGATTCTCCTTTGACGCATTCAGCCAAGTTTAGTTATGGTCGTACAAACAATAGTTTTTAACCACTTCTCCAACTTTGAAAAGTTTTGTTTGATAAATTAGTTGTACACACTGTTTGATAAATTAGTTGTACACAATGTGCTCTCACTGCGAAAGCCACACCCCTTGTTTCTGTTTTTACACTGCTACAACCTAAGGGAAAAGTAAGAGTCAACCAAGTTCATAAATGACACAAAAAGGCAGCCTTATTTACTGCACAGATCTGACATGTTAGCCTGCAAAGTACATCAAATTCACTGACACTTGAAAAACACCATACTAACTCCTGAAATGTAGCTTATCCAATATGGATCATATATTTGAAGAAAAATAACCTCAGCTTGAGCTGGAAACCAGCATAAAAGCCTGGTAAATCTCTAGAGCTCTTAAGTGTTTTAATTTCAGCAACTGGTACAAAAGGGACAGAGCCAGGAGGATACAGAAGAGGGCACACAGAGGTCTGCCGAGCATAAGGGAGGAGGAAAGGAGGAAAGGGTGCCCACAGGGGCTGACGAGGACCACGAGGGCTGGGTGAGTGCTACAGAGAGGCAAGGAGAGGCCAGAGCAGACCTGGGGCTGCAGGAGGATGTCAGAGTTTTCCAGGTGAAGTGTTGAGAGTTTGAAGAAAGCTGATGCAATTTTAAAAGGACCATAAAGAAACAGGAGTGGTTGCTAGCTGGACCTACCGGTGCACAGCCACCAACACACTTGTAACTGCAAACTGGGACATCCTTAATGCCCTCTCCCCTTTCCAAGCACACACACTGCTCTAGTCTACAGCTTCCCAAGCAGGCCACCTATCCTTACATGCTGAACTAAAGAAAAGCTTCAATAATGAGTGCAAAGTGCTGAGCAATCCAGTATTGGCACTGGAGTCATCCCTGCCTCCAACTCCACATGAGAAAAATCTTCAGAGTTCACCCACGTAAACATCTCCTGCTGTCTGCTCTTGGAGGCAGGTTTTCCAGCAAGCTTCCAAACTAACCAAAATACTCTCATTTATCCATAAAATAAGGCAGTGTCACACTGCTTCCAGTTGGTAAAAGCTGGTTTCCTCAGCACACTACAAGGCTTAATGAACGGAGCACAAATACAGCATCCAGCAGACTGCACGGCTGAGCCAGCCTGAACAGCAAGCACCTGACCTGCCTTCAATCTCATTAGGCTCTCAGTAGTCTTGGAGCAATCTTTCTATTTGTGCTGAAAACCAAAGCAGCTAAAAGTAGACTATCAAATGCAGAGGAGTCTAGAATAACCTTGTTAGAAAACACACTGAATTCTCCTCAGACACAGCTCAAGACTGCTGACTCTGTTTGAAGCGGTTGATTAGCAGACCCCAGCCAGAAATATGTCACAGAGTCCAGGTAGAGCCTGACACCAGATGAAAAGACCCATTAGCCACTGCACAGAAAGAATACGATTCACCTGAACCCCTCTGCATCTAGGCATTAACAAGGAATAATTACAAAATACATAACTACAATTATTCAGCACACTGCAGCGTTTGAAACAGAAATCTGCCTTATCACCGATGGCCTGCTATAGATGCACACTTACACCGAGTTAAT
>CM021777.1:12081886-12202534 GCA_011076525.1 Nettapus auritus
TTTTTTTTTTTTTTTTTTTTTTTTTTTTTTTTTTTTTTTTAAGTCCTTCTAAAACCGAAAATAACATTGTCAAAACTGCACTGCAGTTCTGCATGTATAAATCAATTAGCAGAAATTCAGCTCAAGGATAAATTTTTTCAGTCCACTCACCCTTAAACAATTGGATACAGCAAAAAAAGCCTACAGCTATCTATCTGCATAGCACCGCAAACAGTTTGAACAACACTAAAACGACGTTCATTGACCTGAATTTATCTGTGGTGTAACTTCGCCGACTTCAGTAGGCTTTTGCCAGTGATAAATTTGCCCCCTGGGTTATGGGACATAAAATGACTATGAAATCACAGCTTTTAGAAATGTCAATGAACAAGTTTGTATGTGGGTAAGCCTGTGCATCAAGAAACTCTTCTCATTACAAATCTGCAAACTTTTGGCAGTTTGCAAAATGTTGCTCTCAGAAACATTTTGAAGAGCTATAAATGGACTGCTCAGCCCATGATAAATTACAATCTGCGGAGCCTTCAAGATTAGAAACGTCTATAGCTCTGTTGCTTCAGTGGGGGCTTTCAGGCTTTGTTTGACTCAAGACGTATTTTCAAACTTCAAGTTTTCCTGTGAGGATGCATGTGTGTGTCTATACATGCATGTGCTTTAGAGTCACTTCTCCTGGATTCTTCCCGTTTCCACCCAAAAGCAGTACTTTAAAGTCACAAACAGACACTGTTTACAGAAATTGAAACGTTCAATTCAATAATAATAATAAAAAAAATTGGCCCAAGTTTATACAGTCTGATGTCCCTGAAGCTTGAAAGCTTTCATGAGCTATGTGGCTTCAGACATGCCTTAACCACCCCTCAAATGCATCTTCAGAAATCTTGATGTGACCTCCTGAGCCCACCTGAAGTTACAGGCATGTGCTTTGCTCTTCTGCAGCAGTTGCTGAAAGGGCTGGATTTCAGCAGCTCCGACTTGCATCCCAATTAGAAATGCTAATAGTTACACGTTCCTATTAACCTATCTGTTCTTCCCAAGAACAGCAGCACTGCTTTGGTTGCTCCCTAAGTTTTTAAGGAATGGCACAGGAGGATGGCACATGCACATCACAGAAATAAGAAGCAATACGAAGCTGGTTGGAGGAAGGAGGTACGATCAAACTCTCAGCTGGTCTCTGTCAGCCTGGAGCTTTTGAAGTTAATGACTACAGAGCAATTTTTATCTTTTCAAATCCATACCTTGCATATTTGCAATCATTTCAACAAAGAGATGTGACAACAGTTCTTCAGCAATAACCATCTTTCAGTGAGCATTATAATTATACCCAGACAATTATCCCAGTGCCAGAGACTGATGGGAAGTGTGCTTTCCCCTCTCTATTTTACTGCGGAAGGACAACAAAAAGTAGTTAAAGTATATATTAATGGTTCTTCAAATAATATACTTGATTACATCTCCTACAGAATATTCTCCTTCATGTTTTTGTAATGAATCTGACCATGAAAAACAAATTTACTTCTGCAGTTTGTATCATTATAAACGCAACTCATTTGATGTGGAAAACCTACAGTTTAATTGCTTGATTTAGATTTGGCTGGTAAAATGCATACTGAAACATTACTCTTAATTATGTTAATTTATAACTGAAAAGCTAAATTTACAAAGGCAATAACATTAATTATTTACTTGCCCATTAAAGCTGAATATTTATTACCAAGCTAATTGGCTTCATAACTCTGCCAAAAAAAATTAAAAACGAGTTCATGAACTGATTTATACAGGAATGATACTGCCATATCTCTCAGCAGGTTGCATGTATTTAATGGATTGTATTGATATACATTCGTTTATAGTCTGTTACACATATTATTTTTAAAATATTTTTTTTCTTCATAAAGATGCCAGTTCTGACTCAGAGCAAGATCTTTCATTATTCTGTACTCAAAATACTATATGCAATGTGATAGACTTCCACTGGTCTGTAATAATTTATGAAGACTGCATCTTGCCTAGTCGTTTAAATGCTCACTGAATGTAGGAATACATTGGGTTAAATCAACCAAAAAGGGAAACGGTAACTCAAATAATCCATCCCACAGTGCCAACAGCAAGGCTATTAAGAAGCAATACCTAGTAGTGAGTCTCTGTCTTCACTAAAAAATTTAGCTTCATTTCTACATACAAGATAGCTAATATATTCAATATTTAGTTATGCATGTATCCCAAAATAATACAATTAGGTTACTAATGCTTACAGAACAATTTGCATGTTACCTTAATGCATGATGAAAGGCTAATTTTGATTACTGTCTAGATGGAAATTTTAATTCCATTTGGCAATGTCTTTCCACTCTGGCACAAAGCAGACACCTTTTCTTTCTGCTCATGTTCCTTAAATATGTGGCTTTCCCAGAGGGTGATTGGATTACTAAAAAGCTGCCGTGGCACGACCAACATCATGAGACAACGGACTGCTGAGCTCTTCGGTTGTGCTCATGCTTCTGTGGACGTTCTCTTTGACTGAGGCCTGCAAAGAATTGGTCTTTAGAGTGCATAAATAAACTGAATAAAAGAGCCAACCCTGAGATAGTGTTCACAGAGACAGTGACTAATGTAGTCAATATTTGTTTATGTAGGTGTCCTCAAAATGGGATGATTAATTCTAAATTAGTCTAAACTTCCAACAGTGGTGTAATTGCACTGTGAAGGAAGCACAGAAATGTCCCAGAAAGAGAGGCAAGGGCTCGGTGGGTTTAGCACACAAGTCATTTTACATGAGCTGGAATGGGTCAAACCACGGCTGAAAACTTTGCTGCCCTTAATTTCTTCCTGCAATTCCTCTGCAGCTGCCTGCAGCCCAGGGGTAGAGCCAGAAGCAGGGAACATGGGAGCCTCAGCCTCGGGGAAAGATCAGCAGGCTTAAGCTGTCAGTATCTCATACGGAGAGGCTGGAATCAGGACTTAACGCTTGTTTTTTGATAATAAAACTGATAAAGGAAGGAAAAACAAACAAACAAACAACAAAAAAAAAAACACTCCAACCATCCTTAACTGAAAATCTGGGAGTTCTTTATCCAAGCATGAGTTTGCATCTAAATAAAACAGATCACAGTCAGGATCATCCAATATTTGCCTTTTGTGAAATTGCACAGAACATTGACCGTACACCACCAGGGCACACATGCAAGTGTATCTCCGTGACATTTTTTTTCTAAATATAAAAGAAACATAACTCAATACAACAGTGCACTGTGTGGGTACAAGACAGCTCTTTCACAGAAATGGTAAGGACCTGCAAGACACAGAAGAACTTGTTAACTCCAAAATCCAACCTGTGACCTTCAGGAGACATTTTTTGACAATTTAATTCAATACCCCCAAAAAAACGATTAAGTGGTGATATTCTAGGTGAACACGTTACATCAGATTGGAACCAGAGCTGTTCCCTGCTCATGTCCCAGAGCTGTGCTGTGTGACAGGCTGCTGCTGTCAGCCCCATACCAACGAGGCGGTCACTGTGCAGGTGAAGGCTGTTACCCTCAGTCCCTGCACACAGATGCACTTTCCCTTTATCCTCGTGCACGAGCACACTTGGCACCCTGTTTAGGAAGGCCTGATCAAAAGGCTGCTGTCATCAACGCAAGACTCCCCATCAACTTTTGGGCGATTTCAATCAGCATTGCAGAGTTCGTCCTACTTCCCATTTGGCTCATGGCTACAACAAGTTCATGCATATTAAGTAGCCGTGGAGGCAGCCGTATCTCCTGCCTTGCTTTATCATTTATCTAGGAGTTTGGGTAGTGCGACCCGCTTCTCCGTGGGCTTTTAGTGGTAGCCTGAACAGATCGATAGGATCGTCATGGTGACATTTGCAGAGATGCAATGACTCCACTATCATAAAGCTTCTCCTCACAAACATTTGATTTGTCTAAATTACATCAGCAGCTTCTTCCCTCCTGACAGAGCACAGCCCAATGTTATGACAGCAAGGGAGCACTAAGTAGGGCAGAGCAGAGAATTCATTTTACCTATGGATATTATTTATGTATATATTTATGTATATATACCCATTATTTGACCTGATTTTTGGGTGGTCCTGTGTGGATCCAGGAGTTGGACACAATGATCCTTGTGGGTCCTTTATAACTCAGGATATTCTGTGAACATTTTAAATTATTTTTGAACATGCCGTTTGTGTGGGTTTTTTGTTTGTTTGTTTTTTAACTATAATGTAATATATTTCTTAGAAAAAAATAATCAAACTAAAACCCAAGCCTTCTTTTTAAAAGACTATGGAGGCAATTAAATTTAGCAAACTCCAGAAGTCTTGTGCTTTTCCATCTTGCTTTTAGCCTGGTGTTTACTGAACCTGGCCACTAACTTAATAGTAAGGTATTAATGGGCTGGCACTGACCAGGGCCAACACATCAGACTGCAAAATTCAGATCAGGTCTGGCATGGAGCAGAAAACTTTGCAGATAAAGACCTGGTACGAGGCAGTCCTGGTAAACATGGATAATACTGCATGACATACAACCAGCAGAAGGAGGATGGCGAACAGGAGATGATTGTCAAGCATGTGGTATATTTAGCAACAATCAACCAGTTGATGCCTTAGACATCAATTTCAAGCCACTTAATCCTCTTAATGATGTGCTATGGCATTTGTTTATGATTAGGGTCTCACTTTGTTTTCTGTAGAAGATTCCCCTCAGACATTCACATTCAGTGTTCTTTATAAATAGTTCTGTGAATAAACTGAGCATTAGGTTAGAGTTTAGTTATCACAGTGCTAAATTATTCCAGCTGGGTCATTATTAATTCTCCTAATTTTACTATAATTCACTATCATAACAACAACGCAGCACCCTATGGATACATTTATTACAGAGCATAAATCCACTGCACATATTAGATGCTGTAATGCCTAGTCTGCAATCTTTATGCAAAAACCTGAAAATTTTTTAAAAGAATTGTCTTTGAGACAACTTTTTAAAGGTGTACCTCTAGATTCCCATCCTCCGCCCAGCTATTACATTTCTGTATGATGTTAGGTAACTTTTTCGTATGTGATACTCTACTGCAGTACAGGCTATTGCTTAAGGCAAAACTCTTTCATAGTAAATACCCTGGGGAAAGGGATGGTGGAGAGAGAGCAAAGAAGACTATACTGCTGTACACAGCAATTTTCATTAAGGGAAAGCATTTGATAAAGTAGACATTTAAAATATCTTAATGCCCAGTCCCCTCCCTCTCAAGGAATTTATGCCACTGCACATATCTGCACTTAAATATTTTGTTAAGGTCAGGTGCATAGCCAGTAACAAACACTGACCAGTGAACTCCTTGCTACCAAGGAGTGTGCACCTTTGCTAAAAGCTTCTACTGATTCACTAATCAAGAAGCTTGAAAGCTACAAGTCTGAGCTCAACTTTCCTGAGAAAACAGTGCCTAAGAGGGTATCAGACACCTACCTAAAGACGAAGTGCTTCTGCTTTCCTCTGTTTCGGATGAGTCACCCAATCACAGAAGGAAATTACATTCATTTTGACTTAATAAAGCATGTTAGATATTATTCACTGCTCATGGGTAGCTGCAAGTTCAATAATTTTGGTCTGTATCTTTTTAGGTATTTACAAGCCTCTGTTTCCTTTGCACCGTCCTCTGTGATGACAGGTACTATGTTTGCCTTCCTCTAGACTTCTGACAATTGCCCTGTTCTCTGTAAGCTTCAGAGAGTCATCGTAAATAATTCCGTGGGTACATTTCAGAAGGCCACACTGACCCAAATATATCACACTTATCTAAATACTCCTTATCTTGTTCTTGCCTTTGCTCATAACCCCTTGTTACAGGGAACATTCTCATAGCTGTGACACAGTTATTAACCTTTCTGTGAAGAGCAGTGCAAAATAATGGCATTTGGTATTTCTGTCTTCTCTGTCTAGTCCATTATTTGCTTCCCTTTCTTAGTGATGGATTTTTGCTTTCCTCTTACTTCCAGTGCTTTTGTAAGTCATTTCATAACGCTTTATAGCTATAGATGACTTTGCCTCTCAGTCCTTCTGATTTTAGCCTATGCAGTAACACAATTGCTGTTCTCAGCTATACATCTTTTGCTTGCCTGTTTTGTGCCATTTCATATTAGTGAAAATATCCTTGTGTAGCCATTGCAGTTCCTTATGAGTTTATTTATTTATTTATTTATTTATTTATTGAAGTTACAGACTGATTTAGGTTATATGTATCGTCTTCATAAGGGGCTTGGCTACAAACTTCGGATTCAGAGGAACTCTGGAAGACACAGTATGCCTGCTGTATGCACTACTCCAACACAGACAACATATATTACTGTGCCAACATCTGTCTTCCCACAGCTGGACTGAACAGCACAGGGGGAAAGGCTGAGCAAAAAAAAACACTTCAGTTTTTCAGAATCCTTCAGAATCCTTCCCCGTCTCCTCTCCATGTGCAGTGAGCAAACATCCACATTTCAATCCAGTGAACCGCTGTGCAAATAACCAGAGGGCAGGATGCAGGTCTCCTAGACCCACAGTCCCCATGTGCCTGACCCAGCCAGGAGCCTACCATACACACTGCTGAAGACTAACCTTAAATAGACCAGCTTTAGCTAACTTTAGCATGAATCTCAAGTACCTGTATGAGTTAAACAAGAGCTTGCCAGCTTCCTTAGTCATGATTAAGTGCATTTTCTCAAATGACCACTGCAATCTCCTTCACACACACACACAAAAAAAAATATTTTCATCATCAACAAAAATAGTCCAAAAATAACTTTCTCTTCTTGGACTGCAGTCACTTAACAGGGCCAAGAGCTAGCAATTTATTTCACGTTCAGCTAAACTGATTGATATATTGTATCTTACATCATTTTTTTTTGACTAGCAAAGCTTTGGCTTTAAATCTTGAATGGAATTCTGTGGAAACATATCGGATATTAAAAGAAATTTGGGAAGTGGACTGTGTACAGCCATGAAATATGTATGTGTGAGTTAAAGTACAATTGAGTAAAAGGTTTCAATGTGCTCCATTGGACTATTTTTTTTATTTTTTTTTTTTTTTCCTCCAAGGAAGGCATTAAGAAAGTGGGTCATGAAGTTGCAGGACTAAGCACCTTCTAGACCACCCTTGAATTTTAGTGGCCAGTTTACCCCTGCTTTACACTTGCAGTAGCCATACACAATTGAGCGAAAACACCATAGGAATTCTTGAATTCATCCCTACAAAGTGCTGCAGATGCAAGTGGAAGGATGGGACCCTCACTAGGAAGAGCTCACAGAGAGGGGGCACAGGGAAAATAACAGTTCCAGTTTCATACCTTTGCTCTACAACTCCTTCAAATTATCTAGTCTTTGTGAAGACCTCCCCCCCCCCCCCCCAAAAAAAAGAAAAATAAATAAAATAAATGCCTCAGCTCTACAGCAAATGTAAAAAAATTGTGCAAAGGCATCTTCAATATGAAAGTGTTGGGTTTTCCCTCTTCTAACATTTTGCATCTGAAACTAAGTTCCAAACAAACAAAAGCTCAGCTCCAAAAAACTATAAAGCCATTTTCTAACTCATTACCCTCTGCCCAAAGCCAACCTGCTCTAATACTTCAGAGACGAGTTACTTGACAAATCCCATATTTCTGGCCTATACCTTATCTATGTCCCAAGCTGTCTTCCCATAGGTCAGTGTAATTTATTGTCCCTACTGAAATGAAGACCCTTGTAAAAACTTCCCCAAACCAGTTCCAGCCAAGCTGCCACCTGCCCTCCTCCTCCACTCTCCTCACAGTTTCTCTTTGAATATTCTGGTAGCATCATTTTTTCTTCAATACCTTCTGGACTTTGTACACCTTGGTCACAACCCCTCTTAATCTCCTCTATTCTAATGCATATAAACATAATTTTCTTAACCTCTCCTCATAGTTTATAACCCCTGAGGCCCTTTATCATCCTTGTTAAGGCTGTATCCATAATTAGGGTGTCTAGAAGGATCAAAAGGAGAGAAAAAGAAAGTGCCTACTTAATACAAATTGTTACATGAATAACCAACAACTCCCTCCCTCCTAAACCCTTCCCATTCTGCAGCAAGCAAAGGGGTGAACCTGAGCGCTGGGTGTTCGGGGCAAGTCTGCTGCTGCTTTCTGCACATAAGTCATTTAGCCAGCATGGCTTTTGAAGCTGCAGGGTGCCTCGCTCTTCCCAGGTGCATACCACAGCATTCATCTACCTGATACTTGCTCTAACTCACTACAGCTCCACATAGACACGTGCGTTTATATTCTCCATGGATAACTGAAAATTTGCACCTGCCCATATTATATATCGGACAAACTGCCCTCCATCTGTCCATGAACAGGTTCACACACAGCCTCTTATATAAGCAGATGGCAGACAGTCACCTGCATGGATACGCAGGTAGATGTGCACATACACCTAGGGACACGTTTAATATTCCTATTACCAGGGAAAAGTTAAAAACTGACCTCAATCACCTTTTATTACAGATTTGCTGATGAAGATAATGCACTGGCTGGCCTTTAGTGCTCGCTCTGGCCAGCATTTGTTCACTGTATAGACTCCTGAATCCTTTCCTGATAAGCAGTGTAGAGGCCTCCAAGAGAAGTCAAAAAAATGCCCAGGGCATGGAAGATAAACACCTTGCAGGGGATATCACTGTGTCCTTACGGATTACGTTACGTGATATTTGGAATTTGGAATCTGCCATAGTAGATTAGACGAGTGCTCTGTTTAGACTAAAAACCTGAATCAGACAGCGGCAAAAGCAGATGCTTCAGGGAATGGTTTGAGGAAACCCTGCAAACAGCTACAGAATGAATAACTAAACCACCTGTGCTATTTTCTTGATCTTAATAAACCAGAGAGTTGGCAGATAACCTGAAAAGGAAGATTTTTCACTACCCCTCTCATGCATCTCCCTTTTAATTCTTACCATTTTACGTTGAATGGTCTCACTGCTGTCAATTCGAACCCTTTGGACTTCAGCTCTTGAGCTTTTGTCCTTGGTGGCACCTTGTCGCAATTTGTCCCCCAGTCTCAGCAACTCAACAGCTCCTCCCACACCCACAAAATATGAAATCACAAGCTCATGACCAATCTGCTGCTCTTTCAAGAGATTCCTTGCAAGATTTGCTCACACATTAGTGAATCACTTCCAATCTGTTTTGCATAAGCAAATTTAAGGTATTTTATTATGGAAATGTATGCCAAAACATCTTCCCACAGAACTTCATGCTGCCATGGTATGACGCAGTTACATAGGTTCGAGACTGATGTACGTTTTACAGAACACAAGGCTTTGCCCTGTTTGACATGGGGCAATGATCTATGCAAGTATAAAAACTGACAATTCATTTGTTTGTCCTTGGCATGCTTTCTAACTAGGTATCTGCCTCTCAGCAGGTATAGCCAGTAGTAACAACCTGCAGAAGGAAATGGTACTAAAACTATAGCCCACAACAAGCTTACAACTCTATTTTTCTTCACCATTATTATCTGTCAGAAGATTGTTACTACAAAATATTATCTGCATATTTTATCACACCTACATTTACACCACAGGCACAAATCAGCAGTTTAAAATATTCGTGTACTCCTCCAATAATTCCTTACTGCTTTTACAAGATCTTAACTTGGTAGTTCTTTATGTGAACTTGGACTTCACATTTTTTCTTTGGATACACATTTTTATGCTAACATAAGAGTTGTGCTGGTTATTTTTACTTTCTACTCTTCTTCTGACACAAGCTGTAGGATCTCATCCCTACTCCGCATCCACCATCTGACCAACAGCAGTGATAGAGCTCAAGCTAGAGAGGACTACCACTAAGCTAGAGCACATCTACCACATTTTGGCCAAAAAAACTAATCAAATAATTTCATGAGCTCTCCTCTAGCTCCTGAACCACAAATAACAGAAAAAATGGAGTTCACAAATGGAGGTCCTAGGTGCAAAAAAGATATTAATATATCCAGTAATGATCAACACATGTTCTAATACTTTCCTTTAGGATATAACTGTTTAGGGTAGAGCCTACATAATGGTTTAACTGGGCAATTACGTAACCATGAAGATCTAAAAATGTTATAAAAGTCCAATTGATGGGAGCAAATCACAAAGTATGGCCTTGTAAATACAAAGCCATCAAAAAAAAAGGTAAGAGTTTATTTTAGACTTGGCTGCCAGTTAAAAAGAAGAAGAAGAAAAATCACATTTCCTTTTACTGGTGAAGGTGCTGGCTTGACAGCCCTGAAGAGTGATCTATTTATTCAAAGTAATGCTGGCAGCAATGGTACACATTTCACACGCAGCTCTTCCAATGTGTCCAACCCTGTATCTATTTTCAGTTCCATCAGTAAGCTAAAGGTTAAAGCTATTTATTTAAACCCACACCGATATGCCATTTAAATTGACCCAAATTATTGTCTGAGTTGTAACCTCTCTGTATCAAAGTCCCCTCAGGGGCTGCTTCTTCATTTCAGGCTCAGAAAATTCCTCCCTTGCAGGATAAAAGAAGGGGAAGGAGCATCTGCAAATAGAAATGCAGCAGGAAAATAGGTAGGAGGAGTTCATCTTCAAAGAATGCCTCTTGGTGTTGTGGATACTGAAGAAAACTTCAGTTTTACTATACAAATACCCAAAGAGATTACGTTACCTTCAGTCAAAGAACATAATCGTGATGAAAGATCTTGTTGTCACTCACATTTTAAGGATTCCTTGGAAAGAAAAACACTGTTTTTCCTACCTGCCTTCATGCTACAGATGAAATTAAACCCAAGCCAAAATAGTGTCCAAATGGAAAAGGAAAGGTGGTCCCACAGCACTGGCCTGCTATGGAAATAATCCTTTGCAAAGAGTCTTCTCTGTGCCAGAGGACCAGGAGGACTGACAAACAGGAGCCTCTGGCAGTCATGCACCAGTTACCACGAGCAAAGTGCCATCCCAGGAGTGAAATTACTCTCTAGGCTGATAAAAGGCAAAGGGAAGGCAGCATCTGGCCTACAATATTTAGCCTTTTCTACACAGTTTAATGCTGTGTGAAGCATGGTAAAAGCAGAGCTTCCTCAGCCCTGGGAAGACAGCTGGGGATGAAACGCAGCAGGGACACCATATGATGGAAGGTTCCTAATTACAAAATCTCCGTCTTGCCTGTCAGAGCAACTGCACGGTAGTACAGTGCAGCTCAGGGAGGAGTCGGAAAGAAACTAGCAGAGATAAGACTTGAAATCCACCTCCAGATGCAAACCTCCCCTGAGAACAGCTGGCTCTTGGATCTAGCTCCAGCCCAGTAAAAAAGGTGGATCTCCACATGGTCAAGATATCCCCAAAGTTCAGCATTTGTCCAACTCTGGCTTCCAGTGTGGAGCCATTCACATAACCACATACTTGGCAGAGAATTTCAGTGCCTGTGGACCACAGACACCCAATTCCATCAGTGAGTGATAACCCCGGACACCAAAATTTGCTCACACTAGCACAAAGCAAAAAGATGGGGAAAAAATAGCAATCCAAGAGGTTTGAATTTCATTTGATGTTTGTTAGATGCATAAAGAGAAAAAGAACTTTCTCTTTCAACCTATATACAGTACCTCATTACATACTGATACTGTTAATTGCTATTCAAGTGCCCAGAGGCAAAGACACAGTACACTTAATAAGTTAAAAACATTGTTAAATACATTAGTGTTAGAGAGGAGAATAAACCGCATCGATACCGTGAAAGCGGGCCCATAGAAAACCAAGGGGATGACTCCATGCTGGTACTGGTATCCACGAAAGCTGATTTAAAACCCTTATGCTACTTCGGTCAGCACTGTGACTACTCTGTAAACTTACCCCCTGAGTCTCCTAATAGCACCATCTCACTGAGATCACTGCAGTGACCAAAAGGGCCACGTGTAATGAACTTCTAATTTTGGGCTTTCTTTCCTCCTGCCCTTTTCTTTTTGGTCACTGAAGCTCTGCTATATCAGTGCATCTGCTCAGAATTACAGGGTCACTGTCTGCTGGGAAGGAATTGAGCAGTGATATTTTCAGCTGTACTGCCAGCAGGCTTCTGCAGTACCATGAAGAGGAGAAAAGGAAAAAAAAAAAAAAAAAAAAAGTAAGAAAAAAAAGAGAAAGAGCTGGCTGAACTGTACAGTAAATATAATTAGGCTCCTGCTAAACCATATGACTTCTGCTCAATTTGAAACACAAATGACAAAACTGTTTCATCAGCTTTATGCTGAATAAGAAAAGGATAAAGAGCTAGATTTTTATAATTCAGTATGAGGCAACCCAGCTCTGCGGAATCAGCATCATCCAGGCTGTGTGTGGGTGGCACAGCTGGACATCGAACTTTTGAGACAATGGTAGATATTTAAAGCTTTTGCTTAAAGGGCTTGAATAAGGGTTTGTAAATCGGTTAATTATTATTTCCTATATAGATGATGAAAAATAAATTCTCTCTCATACGTTACACAAGTTGTGGTGAAATCTGACAAGTAATGCTTTTGGAGACAGGAGTACCTAACACCAGGCTTTTAGTCTGCGATCATGCTTCAATTCCAACAGGCATTTGTTTCCCTCCAGAGTAAGGTTTTCATGAACTTGGAGTCAATTTGAAACTTTAACCAGGATATCTCTCAGTTATCAAGTACATGTCTAGAAGAGAACCTGAAAAACCTTCTGGCCGGGAGTTTTGTTATATATATTTCTTAACTCTATTTTAGAGTAAAATCAGTGGTGTTGGTTTTAGAGAGGGAAGAAAAGTAGGGAAGATTTATTTAAAAAAAAAAAAAAAAAAAAGTAACAATGTACTAGTAAACAAACAAAATCAGTCAGAAAAGTATGTGGTCTTTCAGTTCAAAGAAGAAAAACGGTCAATAAATTCTCAAGTAGTAAAACAAGGATGATAAGCATTAACTCTCCACAAAATTAAATTACATTTAAAAAAAAGAAAAAAGGAAAAAAGCAGGAGAAATGAGCCCTGATAGGGAAAATGACTGAATTAACATATCAAAGGAAGGAGATAGGAGAGTAATCCAGAGGGTAATACAAAAGAAAAGTTTAAGGGACACCTTGGGATAAGTTTTCTTTCAAGTACTGCACTTCCTAAAATAATAGGAGGGTTATCTAAACATGCCCATCATGCATCACAATTATTGTATGACACTTTTACTTACAGAAAGTTCATTACATAAGTGGAGAGTAAGTGCTCCCGAGGAGGGAGACTAATTAAGAAGCTTGTGCTACGGCTGCAATTCATGTCAGGAGCACAGAACCCAAGTCTGTACTGCAGACCCTGGGTGTGCACCCAGGCCACACATGGTCCTCAAATGTGAGTAGTTTGGTGGTAATTAAAATCTTTATAGCTTGTCCATTATGTTAAGCTAAAAATAGTTTCATTGTTCTGTGTCTCATCTCTTCCCCTCTCCCCCTTCCATTTCCACGGACTGTTCACATCTCTCACCTTACATGCAGCAGCTGCAGGATCACCAACAACTGATAGCTCACACACAAGTGGCGATATTTCATCCTCTATATATGCTGGAAGAAAGGCTTTGCAGGCTATTAAAATAACATGAACAAGCTTTGAAGACAATTAATTAATCATCACTTTACAATTGTTTCTGTTGCATGCTGCAGGTGCAATTCCTTTGAGGGGCCATCGCATTTGTCTGACATGGAGATGAACCTGATTTTTATTATCATGAAAATTACGATAGATGTTTAAGAAATAATTTAATTTGGGGGAAGACTAGAAGAACTGGCACTAGCTGATGAGATGTCCAGTTTCTACAAAGCAAGAGACTACTCGTGGCTGTACAAGACAGAAGGACTGCCTATGTTCTGCACTGCAAAAACTGTACCAAAGTGGCTCCTCTGTCTGCCAAACTGTTTTGCTACTTTTCTGACTGCAAGAAATGCAGTGATTGTACAGTTTACAAGGACATACATAGTGTACCACCTGTATTTCTTGGGCAAGTTCTTTGAGAAGTATAATCCTGCCTCCTTTCCTAAAATCATCCACATATAATGACAATGCTGTATGACTTTGGCAGGTGCTTTTGTTTTAGGAGACTTAAGATCCAGAAACATTGTACCCTGTTTGATCTTTTTAACTTAAAAGCAGTCAGTTTTGACTGATACCCTCTGGTCCCCAAGCCACTATTCATTCCCAGCCCAGCTCCATGACCACCCTGCAGATGCAGCAGCGCATCCATGGGAGGGTTTGCTTGCCTGAGCTTTACTGAGTCCAAGTGGAACAACTCCAAATGATTGGCAGCAGATCCTCATTTCTGAAGTCCATTCCCCACCATGTGTGTCAGACAATGCAGATATCTCCAGATGACTGATCTACATCCAATAATCAAATACATTGCAGATAGTATCTTTAGATGAAACTCAGTCAGGAAGTTTAAATGGAAAAGGAAATCAGATAATTAAACCCCTGCCCTTAGTAATACATTTTTTAAAGTGACAAAATCTATAAAAAACTCAGGCAGAAACATAAAGTGAAGCTGAAAGAGATCCATTGAAAACCAAATTAATATTTTAATTCTGCCAACACAGAAAAAGTCTCTAAATGAGATAAAGTTCAGAATGAATACCAAGCACAGTGATTTATTGCCTTTTCTCCATAATTTAAATGACTGTTTCTTTAATGTTCACTAAATTCCTCCCATAGAGCTTCAACCCCAGGTTCTCACAAAAAAAAAAAAAAAAAAAAAAAAATTTTATCAGTTTTCAAAAAAAGAGCAGTTTCAGTGCTCTTGGTAATGCTTCAGAAAAAGGAACAATCAGCTGAGAACATGCCAGTGGTTTTCCAGTAGCCATGTCAAAAGTCAACTAAGCTGAAGGACTAGAGATGGAAATAATAAAGCCTTCTTCATATTCTCTAAGCAGAATGAAAGTGTTCGTTTGCCATACTGCCTCTATAAATAATGTTTCAAAGAGTTAAATGAAGGATCCTTGCATACTTGTAACTCAGCACAATGCATTCAAAGCCAGATCAGCTGTTAAAGGCAATGCTTTAGCTATACACATTTTAAGTGATTTCTCCAGCTTTTACATAAAAAAGGTGCTTCTCTCAAACGTATCCTCTCAAAAAACGGTAAGAACTATCACCCATGTCTCCCCAAGTGTTTTATACCACTATCTAATTAACTTACATAAACCTTCAAACAAGAGATGAATACCAGTGCCCAGAGCTATGTGGGTATAATACGTTATTGACTTCTATAGATGAAAATGGAAAATGCCATTTACGCTGTAACTGGGACAGAGTTATCCAGGTACGTGCGTCCCTGCAGCGGGGTCCTACACTGTGCCATGCACTACTTCTCCTACACAGGGCAACATCTTTACATTTCACACTGTAACTTATGCTGTCCGGCATAAGTTACAAAAAAAAAAAAAAAAAAAAAAAAAGGCTGAAAACACCTCCTGCCTCAGAATGCGACAAGAGGCCACATTGCAGAAGGGAAAGGAAGATTCAGACCCCCAAAACAAGCAGAAAAAAAATCAAGAGCATTTGTGTTGGCTGCTTGAAAGAGTCTACAACAATCACTAAATGGGATGTTGCAAAAACTACAGATTTAACTAAGTGAAGATTAATTTTTAAATTAACTCAAATTTAATACAATTGAGTCATGTATCATGTTTATATGAATTGATCAAAAGCGCATTTAGCAACCACATGCAGATCCATATTTAATGATGTGATTTTAATATTCAGTTGACATTTATATATTTAATAAAAGCAGTTGTATGCTATGATAATTACCATTGCACTGTCAAGCTTTTCCAACACTCCCGTCAGAAATTAAAACTTACAGATGCTACTCCTCCTATCCAATTTATACAGTTTCATACAATTATACTAGCGCATAAAGTACCCTGAATAGCAACATTTCATGACAAAGGATAGGAGAGTCATGTTTTTAAAATAACTTGGCTGTCAGCTGTGACTTCCACATTTAGGAGTAATCAAGGCAATGCAAAACTGCAGCAAACCGAGTCTGGCCCCAGCAACCCACAGCATTGCCTCACTGCCTCGGAGCAGCCACCACCTATTCCCCATTTCCCAACTCTGACACTCCCAACAGCAAATTGCAAGTTAATACAACTTTTCTGTCTTAGGCCCAACCCTAAGACGGAAAGTACCCCATGAAGAAAACACCAGACATCAGCACAAGGAAAGAATTTGGATGAAGACAACCAGATGAGCCCAGAAGAGCAGCAGGTCCCATGCAGGACAGGAAAGCCAAAAAAAACCTGACAATGGTTCTTGACTCTGACCTGGAGAAACATTTCTTTTTCAACTCAAATCCGGCAGCTAAATTAATTGTGGGTAATCTCTTGGCTGTCTTGACAAAAGCACTTTTGCCAGGCAGATGAGATTTCCGAGAGAACCAGGAGCAGTTCCAAGTGCCAGCCATCACCTTGCCAGGTGCTCCCGTTAAAAAATTGGATGTTTCTAAACAAGGTGACAGGACGGGCAGAAGGGAAGCTGTGCATTAGTGTGAGCAAACCAGTGATGGTCCTAGGGCACCACAAAATATATGACCAACAAAACGGCTATTCCAGTAGGCACTGAAAGGCAACCTGAGACTTAATAACCAGTTACAAGGTTGATTTAATTAATTAAAGCTAGACATCATATTGCACTGACAAGTCAAAAGCCTCCATTCGCAGTATCATCCGTAGCCTGTAACACATACCTCTAGGTTGGGCTTATCTAAACAAAAATTAAAAAGTCTTTCTTTGGAAAAGAAACAGATGTTTCTTGTTTTTAAAAAAGATGTTTTCCAAACATCACACTTGAAATAAAATTTACATTCACATCCAGAAAGTCAGAACAAGATAATGAAACACACCCATACACAAAGGAAAACCAATTCTGGTGACTTCCACCAGGATTTTCATCAAATAGAAGCACTTCATAGCCATAGCCTCATACCTTATGCTGTTCTACAAATAAAATAAAATAATGGAAAAATAAAACACTCTGTTCCATGCATATCTCAGGTCAGCGTCTCAGCCTCAGCATTTGCCACTCTCATTTTATTTTCAGATACAATATGTTTAGAAAACTACTTAATATTTCAGTATTTTCTCTTAGCCAATTTCGAGCATCCCTTTCCAGAAAGGATCAACATTGTGGGATTCACTCTGATATACTGATTCATGCACAACTGTATTACAGGTATATGGGAATAAAATGAACAAATTAATACCACTCCACACTTCCTAAAGCAGGATTTCAATTTTAGCTGTCATTGGCTCAAAAGTTATACTCAAATTAGCTTAATTTTAAGAGGCCCTTAAGGACCAGATCTCAGCTCATGTTAATTATTTCAACCCATTGAAAGTAATGAATCTGTACAGATTTCTACCAGCTAGGAACAGCAGGAGCAGGAACGTCTTCAAGCAGAAGGTGGTTTGACTTCAGACACTCTTCTTTATTTTGGTCATTTAAATTTTCTCCTAATAATTGATTCATTTGGATAGCCACATAAATCATTTTCATAACTCAGGCAGATGTCAGCATTCTCCTCACCTGGATTTGAGAAGAAACACCATGGCATTATCCCAGGATTTGCCAACTAAACAGTAATCCACTTCATTTCTAACTGGCCAGCAGAAGCTCCATGGCTCTATGGCCAGCTTAGGCCCAGACTTTGTTTTCAGACTGGGACTTGTATCAAAGCTGATGTTAAAGACCTGATCTTCAGCATTAGCAATAATTGTTTAACACTGACCAAATATATATATATATATATATGTGTGTGTGTGTGTATAGGAGAGTAGGAGAAGCATCGCAGCCACTGGATTTTGTGTTTGGCACGTGCTGTACTGCATGTCTGTTGAGCAGCCCTTGGTGTTTGCCTTGAAGCCATTCCTGCAACCTCACTTCTGGTGGCAGCAGCAGCAGCTATTGGTATTCCGATCAAATTCCAGCCAAAGCTACCACCATATGTTAACAAAAAATCTTGTATCAGATCCTAGGACAGCCGTTTCACTACCAGCTTATATGGCATAAAGTGAGGCCAACAGGAAATCACAGTGAGGAGAATTAAGCCTAACAACTCTGCTTATACATCACTCACTTGTACCATCCTGTTTGGGCATGGGCAAACCTTGTGCTGGATACTGCTCTCAAAAAGTACTTCTGTTGCACACATTGACTTCTAGCATCTTTAAAGGAAAAGCTCTTCCTAATTTAAGTAATTAACAACAGTTATCCAAAATTGCTACAGAAGATATATAGCACCCAACCACCTAACAAAAATAATGCACTAATTTGGAAATATTATAGCAATGTGTCACTTTCACTTTTGTTCTAAATAAAAAGAGGGAAATAGAAATTAAGTATCGTATTAAATATAAATGTTGATAAATTTGAGATATCTGAAGGGTATCCATTTTAAGCACAATGCATCCAGACATCTCATTATTAAAAAAAAAAAAAAAAAAAAAAAAAGTTAGCTGTGAAAGAATATTCATTCTCTTAGTGAAATTTGATCTAATCACTTTGAAGCTTTTCAAACTTTATTAGAAACCGCTCCATGAAAAATGAATTGTAACACTGGCTTTCTGAAATCTGGACAATAATATCAATCACTGATCCATTAGAAAAAGAGAAATAGGAGAAGCGTCACCAGCAAAATACTTTTAAGTGTTTAAATTGTTGTTTTCAAGTAGGGAGAAATCCTTCCTCTACCATTGCTGCCTTGTACAACTACAGTACAGTGCAAATAAAATTAAAACGTGAATGTATTGCTAAAGCGGTAGCTGAAAACTATTACAGGCATAATTTTTGCACAAGGAAAAATCTATTCTCCTCAGAGCTGTTTGTTTAACAGGACTATTTTATTTATAAACAAATATTTACAGAGCATTGAACAGCACTACGTTGATTTCATTACAAAGAATATATTATAATTTAAGAAGAGAACTATTCCACCAATTCTAACAATTTTAAAGAATATGTGTTGCAAAAGCAGACTTTACATCAGGACATTAAAGATTAAAACCCACTTTGTTGGGTGTTTATGTCCTCACCAACACAATGGAAATCTAAACAGTTCCACAAACTCGTGGAGTTATTTGGCCTAGGAGATCTATACTGATATCAAAAATATATTTCTGATTACAGATATTTTCAGAAGACTAAGCCAAGCAGCCTTGAATTACCTCGTATTTACCTGTGGGCAGATACTATGGATTAACTGGGATACAACAGCTTGTTATCCCAGAGCCCACACACATGCACTTACCCCAGAGTAGCTTAGACTTAAGAGGCAAATCAATAAGGTAGATCTCTAAGACATCATCCCTAAAGAATAGGAAAAGGTCTTCCTAGATTCAAGCAATGTATTAAATAACATTTTCATAGCACAGATACTAATTTCTCACACACCTCATGTCTGCCAGGGATGAAAGATCCTTCTGTGGCACAAGCAACCATAGTCAAGAAATCCCACTGGGGATCAGGCAACAGCCAATATTTTCAAGTGAGATTTATTCATAGTTATAAAATACCCATTTTTTCTAAACTGAAAGACAATACATGGAACTGCTGGATTTTTTAGCCCACATTGCTTTCCCTTTCCTAAATTATAATATATAAATTATAATATTATTATATATATATATATATAATTATTATTATTAATTTTTTTTAGTCAACCAAATTTCTAACCTACATTTACAAAATCTCTTTAAAATATTATGGAAAAAAAAAAACATATATAGAAGTATTGGTGGGAGGAGGAAAAAAAAAAAAAAGGTCTCTTTTCAAATATAACTTGACAAAAAATAACAGTCTAGGCTTACATTTAGCAAACAAATATACATTTGAGACACCCAGTTCAAATGCTCCTAGCCTATAGTTGACATCCATCTAGTGATGTTAGGGGACCATATACAAGCCACCATTAGACAGGATTAAGGCTGGTTATGTTAATCATCATTTTCATTCACTTAAAGGGAAAAAAAAAAGGGGGGGGTGGAGGGGGGAGAACAATGAAAAAAAGAAGAAAAAAACAAAAACAAAAAACACTCCACAGGCCAGGGGGTATTCTCACAGAAATAAACATCCACCATGTACCAGAACAGTGCTGGAGGCATTTCCACAGGAAAGCAGCCATGTGAACAGCTCTGCCCTGGATCACACCACTGCCCTGGGAGGCTGCAAAGGGGCGAGGAATTCAAACATGAATGAAGTGTTTTCCTTGCACTGCCCAGTGTAACTTCTCAACACACCTGGCTGGCGTTACAAAATTGTCTGCTTCAGCACAACACTTGTCAGAAATTATTAACACTCAGATTTCTCATGGAGAAAGATTGGCACCTCTGCACTGCTGAGATTGCCGGTGTAGGTATAGCTGACTGCCCAGGACAGTCTGCGTCCCTCAGCGCTTTATTTTATTCTAAGATAAAGAAAAAGAGTAGAGTTTAAGAAGCTGTTTTCCTTCTGTTTCAATTGTCTTGTGCGGGAACAGTTTAGGCAGGAAAGATGGGCAGTGATTCTGTCTTCACTGTGTGCATACCAACTTCCTATACACAAATTGCAGCTAGCCACAAAAGCCACCTTCCACCTCCTGCACCAGGCATGGCACAACCTCCCTATTTTGCGGTTGTATTGGCCCCACTCCTGTAGCACTGGTAAGCACCTCATCATCTTTAACAGATTCTTTTTTTTTTTTTTTTTCCTCACAAATCCCTTGGAAGAAGAGAATCAGTTATTTCACCTTTAAGGACAAATTTTTTTGTGTGTCACATTTTCCTAGGCATTTGACCCATGTCATACACAAATGCTGGGCAGCGCCAAGGGAAACAAATGAGGACTGGTACCAACCCCACAGAGACACGGCTGTGTCCCCTCACCAGCCACTCTGTCCTCATCAAGAATAAGCTGCCCTTTCCCTTAATTCCTTCTGCAGCTTTTCAGCATCCTTCAATATCATCTAAAATACTAGATATTGTCTACCTGCATACTAGATATTGTCTACCTGCACCTCATTAAGCACTTGAGAGTTTAATTACAGTGAACTTCAGAAAATGGCAGATTCAGAACAGCCTGTATGCAATCGGTACCTCAGTCCACAGCCTAAATTCATGGTTGCTGTTTGCTTTATCCCTATAACCAAGCAGCAAAGCAGAATTAAATAGCAGATCTTCAGCCAATTCATCAGCCAGCCCGAAGCACGAGCATCCAGCAATCACCACACTCCCCACCCTACCCAGGATGGGTGCACAGGGGAGGGATGGTCTTTGCCCCTTCAGAAGAAAGTTAATTCCCCTGCTTCAGCTCCAAGGTTCAGTGCTGTAAGCAGCATGTTTCACTTGTCCCCAGCAAGAGAACTACCGTTACTTAACAGTTTTGTCAGTACTTAACTACTGCTCTTATAAAAAATACTATTATTTAAATCAAGTAATTACTCAAGTGAATACATATTTTAGAAAAACTCTTCTACTGAAAATATACCTTTTTTTTCCCCTACCAAAACTCTCACCACTATTGTTCTCCAGATAAATACTGTTGCACAGATCTTTCAGAAGAGGATATGAAATCCATTCAGAGCCTATAGAGACTATCACGTTAATTTGGCTGCCTCTCATTTGCCCTGAGGGCTGAATTCAGCTAAAAAAAATAAAGACGTATTTCAAACTGCTTAAAGCTGCAGAAGTAGATGCCTCTCAAATCCCTGGTGGGAACTGGGGGTTTCACTTTGCTTTAGCTCGTTCCAGTTACAATAACAAACCTCAGCCTCCTTTGCTCACAAATTCCAATAATGCTTGTATTGTACCCAGCCAAATGTTTAATTTACACGTGTATCTTTATCCAGTATTACCCGGAGTCCACTTGTACACCTCTGGATGCACAAAGGAGTGAAATGTGTTATACTAATTTATATAACGATTGAATACATTTATTTAAGGATTACGTTAAGTGGTTTGATACAGGGGTAAAAGAAAATAAAGGGGGAAGAGGAAACATGCAGTTCTTTGGCACTGTAGGACCACAAGTACCTATATACACTCAGCATTATGTGCTGAGAGCAGTCAAGGCAGGCAGAGGCTGAAGAGGAAAAAATAAAAGAAAAAACACATTAAAGAGTTGAATGAAGACCGGAGAATACACTTAACTTTCTAGTGTGTCTACTGAAGGGCTTAGCCAACTTGGGGTAAAGCTGGAGAAAAGTAAATGAGTGTTTTGTTGATTTGGTCCTAAAGAGGACAGAAGAGAAAAATAACTAGTACAGATCTGGAGATGTGCCACTGCTTGTTTTGTTTCACGCTTTTGACGAGAAACTGAAAACAAGCAGTGTTGTTTTTTGTTTGTTTTTCTCAAATTTCCCCCTATTTTTAAATCAATTTTCTAATTTGTCAAAGTACTTTTAAACTAATCTTCATATTTTACAGTGTAGCTTATTTTGCAGTGAAGCAGAGCAACGTACAGTTTCGCATCCCCTGGGAGAAGCAGCCGTGGGCTGAAAAGCACTCCTCAGCTTCGTGCGTTTCTGTACCACCCCTCTCTATTTCTGCCCCCATCCCCTAGCCAGTCTCCTGCCAATGTCTCGGTGGATACTGGAACAACAACTTGCTGTCAAATCTACCTTGAAACAGTACCTCTAAACATCCATAGCATGTTTGTATAGTTTCCTCTGAAAGAAAATGTTGAGAATTACAGCTCCCAGCTATGCCATTACACCACCAAAACAACAAAAGGAGCAATGAGAAACAGTACTTTGAAGAAAATTGGGAACAGACATGATACAATAAGTACCCCCTACTATTTGAATTGCAGCAAGCTCGTATTTCTCTACAAGTTTAAGACTTTTTTTCCTTGTTTTCACATGCATAAACCACGTTTAAATCACATGCCTAACAAGATTAAATGCTAACTTGTATCCCAATCCTGATGTAATTTATGCATTTTGCAGACAAACATAACCGAGCAGAGAAATTCTCAATCTATTCAATCTGCATTTTCAGGGGTACAAGGCACATAGGGAGCCCTGGCCTCCCCAGTTAGGGGCCTGAGGTTAAATGGAAGGGGAACAGGAAAATACTGCTACACTTACCAGTTTTTAATTTTCATAAAATGAGGAATTTTGCACTGTCCCACTACACCACTACAAATTTAGTAACCATAGGAGGAAGCAATTTGTTCTAATCCACTTGTTCAATCCATGTGATGTATTAAAGCATCCCAAGATGTGCTTCTTGAAGTCACTGAAGTCCCTGTGTTGCTGGGGAGAGAAAGATGTTTGTGTACTGACCCAGCTTCCCTCAGCTAGCTTAGTCTGTTAAAAAAGTAAATTTGCAGGGTTTGCATTCATAGTATGAAAATGGATTATTTAAAATAGTGCTATTATTCTAGTCACATTAGGACATTATTTCTAGCAGCCTTCGAATATGCAGAATATCACACATGCAAAGCATTGCACCGCTGTTGGGCCACAGCAAGTTACTCTGGTCAAACACTGGTAATGAGGAAGAGTAACACAAGACCAACTGCAGTATTTCTCCCTTAGGAAAGGATAAACTTAAGCTCATTATATACTTGGTCTGGAAAGAAGAGAAATTTAAACCACACTTGCTTCCTTATAGCTAATATTTATGTTAACACTGAAGGGAACTAAGCACTGGACACACCAAGAACTGAAGAGCAGAGCTCTGCGTACCTTTTGATGGATTGCAGCAATCTGAAACACCATAAACAAACGATGTGGATTCTACCAGTTGAGACATGCTTTAAACAGGACTTCATGTTGTTTTTTATGGTATAATGTTTCATCCAATTAATCATCCTACTCTCACGTGTTTTTCCTCCTTTTTCACCCTTAGGTAGGTCACAGGATAGTGATGCTAATTTGTCAAAGTTCTCACGCAATTTTCTGCTTATTAAAAAGTGAGGAATTGCACTGCAATTTCAAAATCTATACCGCATGAGGAAACTCAAGTGCCAGGGTTTGAGTGACCTCTTCATGTCGTTAGAGGGAAAAAGTCTACTTCATTTATATTAGATATTAAAGTCTTTATCCCCTGCTGCCTCAGACACCTTGCTTTCCATGGCTGTTTTGTTTGGGCTTATTTATTTATTTATTTATTTTTAATACCTACAAGGAAGAAAAGAGGAAATAACATGCCAGGTTTGTTATTCCTATCTGATTTCCTTCTGACTTCACACATTTTAATTACATAAAGATGGAATTTCAATTTTATTTTAAAATAGCATTCAAAGGCTCTCTGAAAAATCTGTATTTAGCAGGAAAGCATGAAAATTATCATTCAAAGGCACATATCAAGGATTAGAATTAGAAAAAAAAGTGCATTTCTTTGCTGTGAAGGATTCAGCCACAAGGGAGTAGACAAAAACTAAACAGTCTCTTCCTTCTAATATATGTTGAAAAAATAAAGAAAGAATGAAAATGTGAATGCTCTATCCAATTCCATACATCCTTTTCAGTATTTTCAGCAAGCTTAAAAAGACAAACAAACAAACAAACAACAACAACAAAAAAAACACCACATTGTGACCACTTCAAGCTCCCCCAGGAATACTTTTCAGTTGCTAAAAAAGATCTTAAGCTCTGAGGTGTACACTGGCAGCTAAGTCAGCTGAACCACCACTCAACAGCGTGCTTCAGCACTTACTAAATCTATCCATAAATCTTCACATGCTCCAAAAGAGAGGCTTCAGAGAGAGGCTGCTGGTCACCAGCCCTTCAATAATTCACTGCTATAAAATAATTTTCTACCAATCGCTCTAAACACTCACATGAATTTGGTGGCCAGCCCGGTCTTCAAAACAGGGGGCAAATTCAGTGGGAAGCACGAGACCACAGACAGCTCCTGAGCGTGCTGCCAAAGGCAAAATGCAGCTCCTGCACCTGCCCTCTGCTCCATGCTCTGCTGCAAACCTTGGCCAGCACAGGTAGAGGTATACGAACAAACAGACTCACCAATGCAAGAGCCAAGACATGCTTTGACAAAAGCGGCTTTTGAAAAGAAAACGCCTGAGGTGGGTAAAAAGTTCTTCTCTTCACACTACGTGGAAATATTTCAAACACTTGAAAACAAACCCTCTAAGGAGATGGGAGTTTTGAGGGTGAGCCCAGCTCTGCTCCAGGGGCTGTTCCTCTCCTTGGCATCCCAGTCACCTCCCGAACACATCCACCTGCCGCGGCACTTGGGAAAACGCCTTCTCTTGTAAAAACCACCTGCTGTTACCTGCTGTTCACCTGCACTGTAATCTCTTTGAGACTGAACTCGCATTTAGCTGATGCATCTTGTTCTCTGCTGTTTATAGTAGGAGTCTAATGCCTCCGAGATTAAACCGTCAATCACGGATGCTTCTTACTCTCTGTGGGAGAAGCTCTATTATGCAAGGAAATTTCTTACCCGGAAACTTTCAACAACAACATGCCATTCAGTTCCTCTTCCTGTGCCTCTGTGATTTATACAATATTAATAATAAATAATAATAAACAAAAAAAAAAATGATTTTTTTTTTTTTTACTAGGAAAAAAAAAGCAAAGGAGAAGCTTGGATTGGTGGAGGTCAGGACTTAATATGGAGGAAAAGCGGACTGACAAACAACTGAGTTTCACAGAATCATAGAACCGTACCTGTTTTATATTTCCAGAAGAACAGAAACCCTAAAATGCAAGTCTAAAAATATCAAAATATTTTACTTCCATTGGATAGAGGGTACTGCTCCCAGCTTGCCATGGGGAGATATCAGAAGGCAGAAATACAAATCTGCTCAAGGCAGACTGGGTTAAATGGGGCTTGCTAAGAACAGATAAGAGCGTCCTGTCAAGAAGATTGAAATAAAGTAGATGCTTTGGCTGGAAGGATGGAAGGAAAATCAGAAACCAAGTACTGTGAAACGGAAGGAAAATGGGAAAACCAAAAAACACAATGGGCTACTTGAAAGGCACATCCACATGAAAGATAGCAAATGCAATGCTGCCCCTGCTCAGCCTGCTGAGGCCTCACCTCTAGTATGGTCTGCTGCTTTCGATGCTACAATATAAAAAGGACAGAAGACTGTTTGAGAGCATCCAAAAGAGAGCTACAAAGATGGTGAAGGGTCTGGAGGATGAGGAGTGGCTGAGGTCACTTGGTTTGTTTAGCCTAGAGCAGGCTGAGGGGAGGCCTCATGGAGGCCTGCAGCTCCTTCACGAGGGACTGAGCTCTGCTCTCTGGATAGGTGTGCAGGTATAATATTTTTTTTCTTTTGATGATTATTTTTTAATTAAGATCTCCTGCCCAACTGAGAGAAGGAGCTGCCCTGTGGACCAGAGAACGACTAAGTTTTTCATAGTGCACAAGTGTCATGGTGTGCTAAATATTATAAGTCTTCTGACAGTGACAGTTTATTGAGATGCTGACTTATATCTGCATCCCTTTAAAAATTATTAGCCTGCAGTCATTGTTAGCCTGCAGTCAGAGGAGTTTTGAATGAAGAACACAGATGCGAGCCACACCAAACTTACAAACAACTGAGAAACGTGCTTTACAAATGATCACTGTCCTTAACAAAACTGAAATCCAAATCCTAATATGGTCTGAGAGGGTGAATCACAGCTTCAAGAGTCTTTGTATTACCCAGAGTTTTGCCATACCTCTCAAGACAGAAATACTAAGTGATCCCCCAAACCAGCAGCCAACCATCACTTCTTCAAAGTCAAAGGAAATTGAACCGGAAACAAATTGAGAAATGAGTTCCTCATTGCAGCCATTATTAAGTGAATCAACCATCTAACACTAGGACAAACAGTGTACCTCAGTGAGTTTAACTGCATTTTACCTTGGCAAAACTGATATAAAAGCATGAGATAATTTGCCATTTTGCACTTAAAACATCACATTCTTTAAATGGCATACAAATTTAATGGTCTCTGTACAATGATGTTTACCATGTAAGGACTTTTGTTTTCATCTCAGTGAGCACTCCTCCCTAACTTAACCTTATAACTACATAATCTACACACAGAATATCATTTTTTCCAAGTGCTCCTTTTCTTTCCCTTCCCAAACTTGCAGAACAAAACTCAGGGCTGAAAGCTTTAAGATCCATGTCTGTGGGGCACTTTTCACAATTCTGTTCCAATGAAACACACAGAAGATGAAGGCCTTCATTAGTTCTAAAAAACTGCATCACAGTCCAGTCTCAGGAAATTCAGAAGTGCCATTCCATTCATATTGATAGTCACCTGTGCATTTCTAAGCCACATAAGAGAGACAAGCACCTACCTCCCCTTTGCACTTCTGATAAATGAATTCCCCAATATGATGGAACAGTACAGCAAAATAACCTTCTAGTTGAGGTTTGGTTTACACTTAAATCTTTTATACTTAAATCTAAGATCTAAGCTTAAGTCTCAATTCCTTGGATTTGCAATATTTATTCTGATAAAATCATTATATTCCTGTGAAGCTGTGGGAAGGCTGGAAAAAGCTGTGCACAAAAGCCACTCTCAGACTGAACTCTGGTGAACACAAGTTTTTTTTGAAGACTATATATAACAACCACCACAGCTTCCCTGAAGGCTGAGCCTGCCTTTCCCTGTGTCACTACAGAAAACACAAAGCATCAATGATGATGAGACAGAACAGGAGGATCCAGTGCATCCAGGGAGACTCAGGTCCAGCAGGATGTACCTTGCTGCTCCACTCCAGTGCTTCCCACATCACACCCCTGCCCATCCACAATCCCAGTCCAGGCTGGGATGGACCAGGGGTGAAGGGTCCACAGTGAGACTGCAGTCTCATTGCTGTGCAGTGTTTTGTTTTTCTTCCAGATCTGCATCAGCTCTCCCTTCCAATTTTTTCCTCTGTTCCGCTATTTTCCATCTTTGAAGACGTCACCAAGTTTTCTCATCACCATGAAATGTTCACTGTGAAGAGTCAAGTTTATTTTGTTCAATGTGTTTTTGCTAGATAAGCATTTGTGAGCCGCTATTTGTCTTGCAGAAGTCCTGTTTCCTTTTGATACAGGCCGGCAGCCTGCAAGCTGCTTTCTGTAGCGTTCTACTTAATTGTGAGTCTTGTTTCTCCTAGCCAGTCTTCATGATTATAGTCAAGCACTGTCCTGTCCTGATAGGCATGCAGTTGCACTTTTGTCAGATGTATTTATATTTAAATAATACAGGGCTTTGTTGGGAGCATTTATTTTTCTTCTGCAAGAACTGGGACACATTACATTGCTGTGTGGTGCACAGCAACTTCCCCAGAATGCAGAAATACTGCTCGACTACTTCTGCAGGAAAGGAAAGTAGGCTTAAAATTCACAGTGAATCTTAAACTGAGTGCAGGAATACTGTGTATTTTCAGGATTCTCATCCCAACAGTGACTGACCAGTATTGGTGTGTAAATAAGGGCTGCTTGCCAAACGGTCACCAAAGGAAGGCCTCCCCCAGAAAATAATGCACCCACCAGTGATGGGCACTGATCCACATGGACAGATTGTAGCAAAGAAAAACACCAACTCTTCAATCTGTGTCAAAGACAATTTGTCTAGTGCCTCCCTATAACTTCTGTAATTTGAATGACATTGCAAGAGGATAAAAAGCAAGTTCACTCTAAGAGCAACCAGGCCAGCACATGGCCGTCCTCTTGCTAGTAAGACCTCTTTACAGTAATCAAGAAAATCCCCACATATTTAAATTAGTCTTGAGATAAAAATACACTACAAGACAAGACAGCTTTTAATGCTGGAGAACCACCCCGTAATTTAACGGTTTGCACTGACTCATATATGCTGGAAGGATGAAAACCCAGAGATGCTGCACCAAAGAGCAGAGCAGAGCAGCAGCACCCAGCAGAACCTTGCCAGCACCCCCAGCGGGTCCCATACCTCAGGGCTTCCAGGAAACACCAACCCTGGGCACGAGTCTTTGTCGCAGGGCTTGAGAGAGAGCAAGGAAAGGACAAGAAATGAAAATGTATTTATGGGCTCAAGACAACCCTCCCCCCTAGCACTGCAGTTTCTGTTGAGTCAGATCTGTCATCTGCCCTGCAACAAACTTGTCTTCACTGTCCATTTTGCGGGTAAGATTCAATCAGGGCTCCCTGGCTCCTCAGGGAACCAGGGCTCTAGCGTGAACTGCTTCCACTCAAACGTAATGGAGTGAGATTGCTCATGCCATTATTTTAAATGGTTTGAGGCTACACGGTCCCCAATTTCATTAGCTGCATTTATATACAGACCTTACACTTAATACTGTGGAAGCCAGAGACATGGATACATTACATGCCATCTTTTCTTCCCACCACAAAATAAATAAATAAATAAATAACAAATAAAACCCAAAGAAACTAAGACACCTCCCTCCCCCAACAGCTGCAAAGGAACAACACAAACTGCACTACCAGTTTGAGTGTCTCTGATGTATCATATATGTGGGGAGGATATTTGTACACACAGTACAAACAGCTCTCACTTAAACCAGCTATTTGCCAGTGGAAGTGCCTAATCCTTTTCTACTTCACAAATTAGGAACATTTCTGTCAGTCAGACCTCGCATACACTGGTATAAGCAGGCAGCACAATACTGGGAGCCCCAGACTATACCTGCACTCAGGAATTCATCCAAGTTCAGGTGTTAAATTTAAGCCAATTAGCTAAATGACTGCCAGAGGTTGTGTGGGCACTTAGAGACCAGGCAGACCCATGTGCTTGTAGCCATGCTCTTGAACCTCTGGGCAAAGGGGTCAGAAATGCTGTCAAGAGATAACAAGGGATTACTTGTCTCAGAGAGCACCAGCAGCTCCTTCTTTGGGGCATCACTCCCTGCAGAGCAGCCCCACAGCCTGATTTTAAATCACACACCTTTAACCAGCAATGTATATAGTGCATTAAACTACGAACTGCCAAGACCATACCCGGGGCACTCATCGTGCACCTCTTTCAAACATGACCCACAGCAAAGCTGTCTCAATTATTTTATAATCAATCTTAGGCCACCTTACACCAAGCTGAAACAAAGAAATAAACTCAGGAGCTGATAGAATATTGTAATAACTCAAGGAGTGTGTGCCTTCATATTGAGCAATATCTCCAGATCTCTCTTGCAATATGTGAGCAAGAAATATGAAAACAGTAATAATACAGATTCCAAATTGAACATCATGACAGGAGGGAGTTAGGAAGTAATCCTGAACACAAAACATGAGCAATGAATCTTGACATGGCTGAACAGGTGAGTAATCGATGTTCATAGACATTTTCCTGGTACAACTTTGCATCAATTTGTTTAAATCTTAAAAAATTTTAGATCTTTGATAGACTTCAGAGAGGACAATAATAAGCTTACATAGTTTGCTATACATTCATTAATGTCATCTTGTACTTTTACAAAGCCTGCCTGAAAGAATAATAACGTAGTATGAAAAAAAAAAATAATGGAGTTGAATGCTGATATGTTTTTATGGTTTGTTGTTAATTGCAACATGGATACGCTTAAACAACAGATGCTGTGAGTACTTTTTAGCTACCGGTAATTTTTGTTTTGTTCTGTTTTTCTTACAAAACAGATTTTTCATTTAAACAGCTAGTGGTGATTTTCAACATGGAAAATCAAAACCTCTTCTATCATCAACAAACAGTGATTTTTTGTTAATCTAAAGAAAAAAAAAAAAGAAAAAAAAAAAGAAAAAAGGCAGTTTTATCCACACACCACAATGTATTATGAAAAGAAGGGAAGTAATCATCTGAGATGTGAAGTTCTCCTGCAAACAATGACACGTGCAAAATCTATGCAATGAACAGTCCAAGCACAAGACTAATCTTGCTCATCTACTTCAGCAAACTGCTTTACAGAAAAAAATTGCTCTATGTTCTTCCAGTCTTTGCTACAGCACCACCCCTCACCATAGCAAGGATATTGTAATACTGCCTTAAGCACTGTAGTGTGAATAGTTGGTGGAACGATCTTGTTTTGAGAGGGACTTTTTGGTTTAAATTTAATCTGCATTTTTCTCTGTATTTTGTTAGAGAAGATAAAGCCAATTAAATGCTGCTTCACCTGGAAAGGAAGGTAGGGACCCCTTGGTGTTGGAGCCATCTCCCCATGGGCTCAGCCCCGCCTCAGGGGAAGCCAGCTTTCAACCCTGCATGTCCCGAGCCTACCACAGCTGTTGGGCACAGCTTGCTTCCATAGAATGAGGTGGATCATAAGACTCCAAATCCTTACAAATTTTAAACAGATGCAGTACTGCAACCAACACATCCTAGCAAAAAAAAAAAAAAGACAGTTCAACACAAGCAGCATCCATAACCATCTCTACCTGTTCACTGTAGGGGAAGCCTTCACAAGTAGTTTAGGATGAACTCCAAGTCATACACAGCTTAGGCCAGACAAGATGAACCCCAAAAAGAATTAGCAGCAAGATCCATATGGTATTGCTCACCACTCAACTGCCCAAAATTGGAGCAAGTATCTCTGGGAATCCTGAGGACAGCACCTCTAGGTGTTTGTGGAAGAGAGCTGGGAAGCACAAAAAAAGGGCCCTTTAGGAGCAAGGACACCATTAGAATGTCAGGAACGCCTAACAGCAGCAGAGGGAAAAGAGAAACAACTTTGTTTTGTTTTGTTTTTTTAAAAAAAGGTGCCACACAATGGCATTTGCACTATGCTGGCATGTACTCTAAACAATGAAAAGAGGCAGGACACAACACCTAGACAGGTCTGGACAGCAGTGATGTGAGAAAGTCAGGAAGAGCATGCACTGCGGCCATAAATGTATGGGATGAGAACAGAAGCCTCCCCAGTGCAATATTTACTGCCTACTCAGTATTCTTTTTTATTTTCCTATGTTTGCTTGACCTTGGATACTCCCTGCTTAGTATTCTCTGAGCACTGCAGAGCTCTCCTGCAGCACCCAGCAAGCCTCAGTCCTTCCAGGCTTGCAGGTGAAGTTGTTTGTCCAGGTCTAACAGGAACAAACGTGGGATCTACTGTCTCTCCATAATGTGTAAGAAAACCCTGTAACAACAGGCTATAAAGCCCTCCTTGTACATGCAACTGATGAGAACTCATTAAAAGTCGACGTAACATTTATATCCCTCCAGCTGCGGAGCGGGGCTGAAGTGCCTCCCCCAGGCACCACCACCACACTCAGTCCACGACGGGCCACTTTGCACCGTTTCAAATACAACCTGCAGTTGCTCGCATCCTTTGCATTTCAAGCCAGTTTTTCTCCTTCATAAAGAGCATTCAGAAAGGAGACTGAGGTACGCACAGAGATCCCTCTAACATTGCAGAACACGCTCACCTTTTCCTACACGCATACCCAAAGGTATTTTTCCATGAGATAATATTTTTCAGGCTCTTTTGGACCTGGAGAAAAAGGGTTTCAGTGAAATAAAAACATCTTTTATCTTAAAACAACTGTCAGTTTAGGAAACAACTGACTGAGCAGCAACCGTGCCCTGGGTACATACGTTGTTTCATACGAAGGCAATCCTTAAAACAGGATCCCAGAAGTCCAATTAGTTTGTGCGCATCTGCCTCCTGCTGACCTCTCCTGGCACACATCCCCCATAGTATTTGTGCTTTCCAGGATTGTATCTGGGCTAGAAATACTGGATAATTACTTTTAACACAGCAACTATAAGCTTTCCAAACCTTTCTGGACTTCTGTACATTCATCATATTCAGCAAGGGGAGCGCTCCAGATTAATACAGAGATACTGAAATAGCGATGGAGAGATGAGTGGCACAAATTGAACTAACTATAGATTAGGAGGCTTTTAGGCACATTCCTGAGTCATCCTTACATACTGCCCACATCACCTCAACACATATTTGTACTTAATCATCTGTTGTACGCTGCAAAGATAAAGTCATGTGGCCAGATTTGCAGCTTTAGTTATACTGAACTGCGCTGATTTACAACAGCTGAGAATCAAGCCCCAAAGCTTTGGACAGACTCTGTTAGTTTTATTTCACCTCCTGGATGAAGACCAGACTCTGCACTCATCAGCATGATTCACTCGGTGCTTTGCTCCTGGGCTCACACCCCCTGACCGCTCACACTGCACCCAGAGTAGCTTCCTCCCTGTGTATTCTGGGGGGCACAACCTGTGTCCCAAAAACTCGAGCTGGATTTTGCTGTTCTAGTGTTTGTCTAAACAGACCCTGAGGCAGACTATGGATGCAGACTATGATGAAGACCACTGCCCCCTGGGGAGGGCCTGCACACCTCATGCCATCCAACAACCACCCCCTGCCTGGCACTCTGGGGCCAGGGGAAGGACAGCGCTGACCCAGCAACCGACGACTGCTCAAAGGAGGGAACTGGCTGTGACTGCATCTGTACCCCTGGTATGTGCCAACCACTACAGTGCTCTCTGGACCCTGTGAAGGAAATCTATTATCCTCCTAACTCCCCCCATCGTTCCTCAAGCCCTACAGACTGGACACTGGGATTGGGTCTGGGGTTCCAGAGAAATACAGAAGCATGCTCCACACACATTCATGCTAAAAGCACTGAAGTACCAGCTGTAATCTGAACAGAAATATACATTACAATTAAAATCCAGACATTCAACATTTTCAGAGGTGATCAGACATCCCGATCTGATTCTCTGAAGCCTCGCTGTTACAATCCAAATTGCTAAGCAGTTTGCACCACGGTATTCATTTGTCATATGTCTCCTCACTCTGTGATTCTTGGATTGTTACATGTGAAAGAGAGCAGTAATTTAGCATTGTTCCATCGCTTATGAAAGCCTTGCAGAAAAAAAACATCAAAAATAATCTAGGCCAGTTCATTTGAAGTGCAAATGACTTATGCATGCAATACAAAACGCAACAAGTGCCTTTCAAGCTGTCTCATTTATGATAACACAAAAGTTGCTGATGGAATGAGAATTCCCAGGTAGTTATCAGGGAATTTTGCATATCATTTGTACTTCATACTGCATTAGCAACTCTCACATCATGTCAGCAGCTTGAAAAAAAATAAAACAATGAATGACATCCCTCCCAGTTTTTATTCTGCTTTGACCAAGTAATCTCATCGCTTATCTCAAATGATTTTGCATTCAATGCAAACTGTTTTGTTCTTTTCTAGAGGAAAAAGAAACCCAATGCTTCCTCCAAATTATCCCAGTTTACCAAGATGAATAGCCCGTCATTAACAGCACAAGTGTCTGGTGATCACATCTCCAAGGTATGCAGGCTGCACTAGACTATTAGGTATCATGCTACTAGCAAAACAGATAAAACCAAAGCTTTATAAATACCGTTTTAGAGGGTTCCCCTAACTTCTACTCCAAATCAGTGTATAGTGCAGCTCCCAGGAAGAGATCTGACTTCAATGGCCAGAATGTGTCTCATAACTAACTGTGACACTGAATACTGCAAGGACAAGATTTTCTTTGGATGAACTGTTCACAGGCAGGTGTGGTGGTGTTTTGCTTTTCTAGCACACTATAAAAATTCTTTCTACCATCTTACAAAAAATAAGCGGTTTGTGTTTTTTCTTTTTCTCCCAAACACTTCTTACATATTTTATGTACTAATTTCATCCAAGTGATCATAATTCCTGTCAAAGGGGAAAAGGCCAAAAAAAAAAAAAAGGTGCTAGCTCAGTTCTGCTGCTCTTAATCCAGCTGCAAAACACCATGCTTGGAAAATACATCCATCGATCCCTGTGATCTGCTCTTGACAGAAGGGACAAGTCTGCATGCATATAATTGATATAATTGGCATAAGGAGCTAGACTTAAATTCAGCACTGGTGCAAAAGAAATCCTTCTGTGAACAGGGTCCTTTTAGAGGAACACCCCATGAACCAAACAAAAGTTCCTCAATTTTTTTGTTATAATTTATTGATCTGGTAGAATTGTGTTAAGCCTTTATAGACTTACCACGACCACTGGCAGTTTGTATGGGTGAAGAAGAGCACGCAATGAGAAAGTAAAGGAGATTTCACTTTTTCCCAGCATTTCTAAGCACTTCTCTGTAAAACTTCCTTTTTTACTTCTTATTAGCTCCAACCCCAGGCTCAATTTTTTCTACCCCACAAAGCACTGCCCTGTCCAGGTAAGGACACTTACCCTGCAGCATAACAGCTGCTCCAAACACTTCCCTGTCTTCAAGAAGAAAGACAGAGCATCTCCCCAACATACCTGGGCAAGTTGGAGCTGTGCTGTCACTTAGCACACCCTTGACTTTCTGATATTGGAGGCAAACTGTCGCATAAACAAGGGAAACAGTATCTGTGATATTGCGCTATTACATCACTTCTTTCCCTAATATCCTGCAAGCTTATTCCCTAGTTGCCCAGGAGCGCTTTAATCCATCAGTGCAGTTCAGAGTCTGACGACTTCTATCAGCATGTGGTACCAGCTCATCGTGCCAGCACCAGCTCTGAGTCAGGCGGAGGCTTCGCGGATGCTGTGACTGGCAATGGCCATGGTACACTGCCAGCACATCTGAATCCCAATGTGATGTTGCAGCTCTGGAGCAGCCCTGAGAGCGATAAAAGCAGGGCCAATGCTTTGTGATTTCTGCAATTTGCAATTTTGCATCAGTAGGCTTATGTACCCTCATTAGGCTGTCCAGGCTGTACCCCTTGTTTCTCCTCTCTTCTTTTATGACCAGCAGCACCTCATTGAATTTCTGAAAGAGCCCTCACTACATACGTGGTTTCTCTCAAAATAGGATTTGCACAAACCAAACCACGTAACATTTAAATGCGCTTCAGGAACAAGTCATCTGAATTATAGCATGCATTAATTTTTCACGGAACTTTGTGAGCGTAGTTTTATCTTCTGACATCTCACTTCAAGTGACAAGACGAAGACATCTGACAAAAGTACCTATGTAAGATTCATCAACAAAAATTTGCATTGAAAAGAATTTGCACCCAAAAATCACCCTCCCCCCCCTTTTTTTTTTTCCTTAAAAAAGAAAGAAAAAAAAAATGCTATGAAATTGAAATTTCTGAAACATAAGGGGATTTTCAGGCGACCTCCCACCAAGTAGGTATAGCATCAGAGGCTTGACAGAAACTGGCTTAAACCAGATGTTGACAAATCACACTTCAAACCAGGAGACAAACAGAAGAAAAAAATAAATGAAAAACAAGCAATCACTGCTAATCCAGAAAGTCACAAGTAAAAAGCCTGTACATAAAAAAAATGAAGCAAGCAAGGAAACTGATCCTAATTGCTAATGGAACATGGACAAAGTCAGTTCATTCAAGCAGATTTAATTGCCTTTGCACAGATGACACTTTGAAGCACGTAAGCAAATCTCTATCAGTGAAGAATTTTAAAAGCAAGTTAGACAGCCATCTGTCAGGACAACCTAGGAAGAACAGGCCCTGCCTTCCGGCAAGGGGATGAGCAACCTGACCTCTTGCTCTCCTTTCTAGTCTCATTTTTTTCTGCGAACTCCATGACAATGAGAGGAATACGCATGCATAGCATCTCATCAAATTGTCAGACCAGGAACAGATTGGTATACAGGATTCTAATACAGCTTGTTCCAGCCCAGCAGTACAGTGTCTTCTCTTTATGAATTTCAGTGTGTAGGGACTTCAGTAGCCTAATACATGCTTGGATATGTAGTAGGGAAATATAGGTTATTTTTCAGCAGTCCAAGGCTCTCAGAAGCATGCCTTTTCTGTTAGAATTATGCTATTTCAAAGCCAAATATGGAGATTCACATCCATAAATCTCCAGGGCAAACTGCTTACTGCATCAGAGGAAAGGCCACCACGGCTGGGTAAAAAAGAGCAAAGGGGTGGGTGCTAGTGATTTGGAATCTAAACATAACAAATTATCTTTAAATTATGACCTAAATCAGTAACTGCTTTCTGCACTGGGAGTTATTATTTTAAAATATTTCATGAAGGATCTTTTAAAATCTTGAAGAATCGTGAAGAAAGTGAAATATCTGACTATATCCAATGCCATTATTTGATGTATTGGAGCTGTGTCAAAGTTAAATATGAATGACCATATTGCTTTGACTAGTCTAAAAAGCTACAAGGGATTATTTTGCACACTGAAAAAAATATAAAAGAAAACTTCAAAAAAGATGCCATGAGGAAATAGTTTTCCTCTCCCATTCACTGAACATGCATTTTGACAAAGACGATACATTTAGATGGATAAGAACAATTTTCCATCATTAGGGAAGCCTTAAACAACCCCTGACTGCTTATACCGTCATCTCTTAGGCTCCCACTAAATTGCAGTTATTTGTTCAAAACAAAACTATGAGGCCTGTGATATAATAGAGCAATTTAAGCAGTGAAGAATACAACACCTGTAATTCAATTTCATGGCAGCTGGTTTCACAACATGTTTCTATAACACTGTTATGATATAGGAAACTTCTCCCAGAGTGTAGCAATTCTTCTTTAAGTAAGCCAGGCTCTCAAGAGAGAAGTGGGCTTTAAGTAGACAAATACTATAAACAATAAGCAATTTGTATCTCCATGCCAGTCCTTTGAGTTCTATCTCCACTTCGTCCACCACTTTTCTCAGGGTTTATATTTTAGTTTATATTTCTTATTGAGAGGCTGTTGTCAGAAAAGGTAACAATAAAAGTCACCCAAGATCTGTAACCTTGAGTAAGGTTCCAAGCAGAGGAACATACAAGAGCTCTCCTCCCCATTCAATTCATCTTTTCTACAACAGTCACTATATAAAAAAAAAAATAATAAAAAAAAAAATACAACCTTCCCAAAAAGTCAAGGGGGAAGCAGGGGGAAGATGAAGATATCAATAACAACTAGGTCAATGCGGGAAGCACAGCAAAAATATTCTTCCAAAAAGAGAAATGGAACATTAGCTCAAAACCCTGCAGCTGAACCGCATCCAACTGTGAGTATTTCTCATCCTACATGCAAATAATGAGGTCACTTGCTATCTTGGTGGAAGGCTTTTTAGAGAATAAATTCATGCAGAAATACAAACTGAGGTTTGTAAAGAGCAATGTTGGCATTCTCCTTTATTCACAGTACTGATCCATACTAACATCTCTGCATTTTATACTGAAATTAGGAGCATTTGTAACTCAGGGATTTCCTTGCAAATTTGATGACTGGAGTAAACACCAAAACGGTACTTTTAGGAAGGTTTTATAACAGTATCAAGTAGCTCTGATGATGAAAACCCTTCCATCTCCTCTCCCTGGCTGTGTTCCCCATATGTCTCCTTCCCTGGCACCAGGGCAGGGATTTGGGTTGAGATCTGGATGGAGGAACTCTGCCAGGCTGAAACGCTTGCAGAATGAAAGTTACCACCACAGAACAGCCTGGGATTCCCCGTGAGGAACAGATCAACATTTGCCATGGGCTAGATCTGGTGGGGCATATCAAGGGCACCTACCTCTAACTCTCAGAAAATGGACGTGAAACAAAGACATGTTCTAACTCAGTTCTGTAGGTTGGAGAGTGCACTTCTAGTCAGGTTAAGAAGAAATATTCCTACTGATGAAATACTTATCTGGTCACAAGGCTGTTCAACCAGCTTTGCTTGGACTCTAATCAGCTGGACAACCAAGTGACCTCAGTCCCATTCTGTGCTACCTACTAACCATGAAGCAGAAAAACAGTATAACCAGAAACAGGTTAGTAGCTACCACCTGAATTTCATGGCTGTTTATACGTGTGTTTTATGTCATTCTAAAGAGAAGAACTACTGCCTTGAGAGTTAACAATACGGCTGAGATTTATCAACAACCATTCCATTTACCCTTATATTCCCCATTTGAAAGGAAAATAGTTAAAAATGTCTGAACTCTTTAAGTGTAATATTATTAAGAACTCCATTTGAGAATGGCTCTTCAGTTCATCCTGCTTAATTTTTACATTACCAGGAATCAAAAAGAAGTGGATGTCCTGAAAATGTGAGAAAAAAGAACACCCCATCTGTTTGCCCACTTCAAGCCTTAAAAGAGAAACACTAAGCAGGAGGTTAAGAGCTAATGAAAATTGTTGTACCAACCTGTATAATTACTGAGCAAAAATTGATCACCTGCATATTTAGTTACCCACATGGTAATAACCATTCCTAGAAATGTACACATAGGAAATAAGAGTCAACGGAACTAATTTCATTCCCCCTCTAACCCTTGATTTGTTTGCTTCTACATGCTGCATCTGCTTGAGCATCAAAGCTTTGGTAGGGCTGTTCTTTAAACTCAATAGGAAACTTGTAGCCTTTTCATCTGAAGACATTCAATCTCTACTCATCAGTGACTTCTTCCCGTAGTCCCTTAATTAGCTCAGCATGCTACACACTATTAGAAACGTGAGGAAAACTGCTAATGAACTGGACTGTGCATGACTTCTAACAAAATGTGACCAACACAATCGACATCTTCCTATGCCACAGATGCAAAATATTAAGTAGGTCTAATATATGGTGCTTTGGGGATGAAAATACAGTTTCAAAGTGGTAACATTTTGGAAGTTCCTATAAACTCTCCGGCATTTAAAAAATTTGGAGGTAAAACGTGCACATTCTTACATTGACAGAGAACAGAAGAGGAACACAGTATTCACCAGGAACCCAGAAGGAAACCAGGGCTGCTCCCATCTACTTGAGATGGGGCTTATTGTACTCACGCAGCTAAAGAGTATCATGTATTCAAACTGATTTGAGGCTCCTTCTGAAGTTAGTAGACAAAGACTACCCTATCTAGTGTGAATTTCATTATAACTGAAGACAGAAGTGTAAGGTAGAGGGGGCTCAATTGTATGTTGTTTGTGGTTTGTCTACTTCCAGCAGCTACAGAGGGAATATAAAAAACTGACTTCGCAGCTTTCTTTGGCTAAGACTAAGCAAGACAAATCCTGCCTGTTTACCTTAGTGAATCTAAGCTGGCCATGGATCTCTCCGCATCTCAAATCTGCAGGTAGAATCTGGGATGCCACATCTCCCTTCATGATTCACCCTATCCATGGTCAACTTAGAATGAACTATGCAGAAAAGACTGCCTTCAACAGCATATGGCACAATAAAAATTTAATTTCAAACAGAGCTTTGCAATATCGATGCAATAATAACAATAAACTTTACAATTCCTGATGTTTTTTGTGACCAAATCTGTCTAGTAAGCACACTGATTTAAAGAAAATCAGCATGCAGCCCTGTCATTACCGAGCACTGTGACAAAAGCACGTCAAAAAGCCAGAATGAAACAATGCATCCCTGCTCTTTGCTGAGAAAAGGAAGCAAAGGCAGTATACAGTATTATACATTATATTATATATATATATACATTATATTATATATATACAGTATTACACAAAATACGGCATTTACTGAATATTTCACCTTTTGAAGACTCCCAATCACTCAGCTAGTTGTGGTGTTAGTTCACTGTCAGGCCTGATGTTGATTAAAAATCCCTATCCCAACCCAATTTCCTTCATCGAGCTCCTATGGTATATTCAACTTTTTTAGAGGACCATGGTGTCAGCCACCAATTGAGTTTATCCCTTCTTCTAGGGGAGTGAAGGACTTGACCTGAATGAGGCAGGAAAACAGTTAACTTTTGTTTCCACACCAGCTGCTTCAGCAGAAAGGATGGGTTTGCAGGGGGCAAAGAGATCTTGAGCTCCCCAAATTTTGAATTTTTCAAAAGGACCTCTGAAGGGTTTGGACCTTCTTTTGTCACATCAAGCATCTCTTTAAAAAGAGGTGTGAGACTAAACTCCCTCCAGAGCCCAGAAAAGCCCTGCCAGCATTGCCAGAAGGAGGTGGGCAAAAGAGCAGCATTTCTCTCAATTAATTCAGCACAGAAACAGAAAAATATTTACAATTGCTGCCTTTGCTAAAGAAAACAAAGGCAGAATTCTGCTCCCACTGAGGACAGTAAACGATGGGTCAGGTTCCTACTACACAAGGATTTCAAATGATGAGCTTACATAGTCTGCTTACTTACTTAAAACATTACCAAATTTATATGTTACAAACGACACTGCCCATAACACAAACTCTGATCTTAGTGCTGTCACTGTCCTTGACCAACCCATGTTTTATTTATTATTAGGATAGCAACAACACAATGCAGTTATATATATATATATATATATTGTTTAGACTGGTAATATCAGGTTAGAGACTCTATCAGTGTGCATTTGCACAGTATCTACCTCAGCCAGCCTGTCTTTCTTGCATCAAGTCAGCACTTCTCTATCTACAATAACAACCAAAACAGAGAAAAGGAAAAAAAAAAAAAAAAAAAAAAAAATCAAGGACCAAGAGTAGGAAAGGTTTAGAACATCCACATTACAGATGGAGAACTGAGTGCCAAGGAAGTTAAAACACCTGCCCAGAGCTGTCCTTTAAGTACATGGTGGAGGTCTGCACCAACAGCAGCTGTCCAGAGACTTACTTCACTGTGTAGGTCACAAGGGTATCTTTCTTCTCCAAGATAATTCCCAGTTTTCCTCTTATACACTACGAAAATGGCTAGAAAATTAACTCTCTGAATTCTCACGTTGAAAGAAATCTCAGACAATGTCTATTTCAATTTTCAGTTCAGGTGATTTCCTCCCCCCACCTCCCAGGTTCCTTGCACAAAGCGTTTTACAACTATTGACTTGATAACTTTTGCAATTGCTTCATTATTATGATCCAACCGTGGCCAGAGAAAATGCTCTATGGTTCAAGCAGGACCTACATTACATATTCAAATCATTAGCTCCATCAGCCTTCTCAATCTCTTATATTTGATTAAGCCTCATCTTCTAAAAACTGATTAAATCCAGTCAGCCTCTCTACATTATTATTCCTCATTGGTCCAGTGGTGCTAAATGTTTCTAAATGCGACAGTAATCTAGTGTGTTTTTTTTTTTTTTAAAAAAAAAAAAAAAAAAAAAAACAAAGCTGCAGAGTCCATAAAATCATCTTCAGCAAGCTGGTAATCTGTGTGATAGATTCACCAGCAGCAGCGAGAGCAATGCAAGTCATGTCCGTTAGCGCCTGCACCAGCAACAGATGGGCCACGTAGGACTGCAGGAGCCTGCAAACAGCTCAGCCTGAGAATGAGAACACACACGCAAGTATTTCAACAAATTTTGCTCTGTACCCACAAAAGCCCAGAAGACAAGGCCTAAAAGCCAAGTGTTAAAAGGATGAAGGCACATCGGAAATACAGCCATTAGCGGTAAGCTATGAAGTCTGCCATTTAGGGGCCACCGCTCCAGCAGCAACCAAAACTTACTGCATGCGCATATCAGTCTGAACTGGACTACTTGTGAATGCATGCCCCTAAAAATTGGGCTTTTTTTTTTTTTAATATTTATTTTTTTAAAGAGTATTTAAAATCCAAACTGCCTTTTTACCAACAAAAAAAAAAAAAAAAAAAAAAAAAATTCCCTCCATAATCACTAGCATGGCAGTGGGAGGAAGACACCACCACTGCCTACAAGGCAGTCTATGGATAAAAGACTGTCAGGTCTGGTATTATCTGAGGACCTTGGACCCCAAATTCATTTTTAGAAACACGACTGTTCTTTGGCAGGTGAGTTTGCATTCACTTGCACCGAGCTGTTAGCATAAATGGACGAGCTCCTGCCTCTATTTTCCCTACATGCAGCATAGTCTCTCTGAGAAAATGTTCTGATCATTTTGCCAAATTAATGAGAACAGATAGCTTTTTTCTTTTTGAACCATTGTTCTCCAACTCATACAAGGCCACTCACACATCTAAGTAGCTCCACAACAAGCATCAGAAATACAGAGAAAGATTTCAGCACAGAGAAGGGCAGGGAGGATAAATGTGAGAAAAATCAGTCGGAAAACAAATGTCTTCCACAGGTTGAAACACTTCCTGCCAAGAAATATACAGAGATGGTGCTCTTTTCCACATGAACCCCCATACACCATTTTTCTAGTTTAATCTATTCACAACAGGTATGCAAACAAACAGCCACAGAAAGATCATTTCTCCAAGGCCTTATGCTCCTCAGCAACTGTGGAGTCTTTTGGGGGAAAAAAAATATATATTAGCAGGTCAGGGGAGATTGCTCTGTGTTGCTCAGCTGAGCTTTCTGTCTTCCAGAGGTAAACTGCCTTTTCAGCCATAGCAGCAACACGATGCAGGCAATCACCAGTCATGTCGAATTGCCATCAAACCACTGATGTTTAGTAAATTAAAGGCCCTATGCCATCAGCTGTGCTCAGGGCCTGTTTCAACCTGGGGATGTTCCATTACCGTTTTCAAAGGAGCTTCATCTTTTCAACCTGGAAAATTGCAAGCAATTGCATTCAGCAAGCAAATAATAGAAAAGTCATACATGCTGGAGAATAAGAATGAGCAGCCTAGAAAGCAGCGAATAAGGACAAGAATCTGGTGATGATAATAGCAGAGAAAATCTCAATACAGATGTACAGGGCAACCTGCTGCACTCAGAACCACTGCAATCCAGAACAGCAGTAGACCCTCTTTGCAAAGAGGGTTTATATCTCCCACCGTGTGCTACTGGAGGGTACAGCAGCAGAAGGAAATTTTGTTTGCCTTGAAAGACAGGTTTCTGCCATGAAAACCTGACTGCCCATATCTTCCTGCTACTCAAGCCTCCTGTGCCTGCAAGCTCCTCAGCATGACATACACATGCTCTGAAGATCTGAAGTCCTCAGGACTTAAAGATGCTGAAGTTTCCCTGCCTAGGGATCTGAAAACCACCATTTCACCCCTCTGTGGCAGGCTTCTCACACATGGAGGTTTTCAGGTGGTGCAGCAATATCAGAAGCTCATCTAAGACTCACAGACAAGCTCTTCACTTCTGCATAATATGTATTTCTTTTCAAAATTTGCTTATGGAACATTATAATAAGCATGTTCTCAATGTATTTCTCAGAAAATTGTCTTCCTCTTAAGAGCCTTCCTTTTCTTGACCTTTTTGGCACATACAACATCCAGGAAAAGAGACAATTTAAAATTTCAATCTGTTGGGTCTGTGATCTGTGACACTGACCTGTGGATCTGTAACTTCACTGCAACACTACAAGTTTCAGTCAAACCAAGCAAAATGAGTCTATTACATCCTCAGTAACATCATCTGCTGTCACAGACACTTATGGTGATGTCTCACAATGGGCTTCCAACAGATAAGTGCAAAACCCCAGGCTAAGGTTTCTTGTTATGGATGTGCTGCTTTGTTTATTAGCTGATAATTTGTTTATTCTCCTTTTCTAAACTGAAATTCAAAAGGGACTGTCAAGACAGAAAATTCAATCTAAACAGATTTGGTTAAAAAAAACTTATCCTGCAGCAGATCCAGCGGTTATTTGAGGATGGCAGCTGGCACCTGCGGCCTTTTGTGAGGTCCTTTCAGACACTGATGGAAGAGGACAGCTGGCTAGGCTGGCACGAGGTGCCACGTTTGATTGATAGCGTGTTCCAAGTGTCACAGACTTGTAGGCTGTCATTAACAGTCTCTGATTCCTCAAAGCAGTAGAGCGCCGAGCGGCAAAGCACTGGTGCTTACACAAGCTCAGGTTGCTCAAAGAGTGGTATCCCTCCACGTGCTGTCATACTTCCCAAAGAGATGTAGCTTTTATTTAATATATTTTTAATATATATAGGCAAGTGGTGTAGGGCATTGTAGCACACAACTACTGAAAAGTCATTCCCTTTTGCATGAAAAATTCAGCAATTTTTATGGATAAACGAGTCATAAAACATTTTCTTCCGGCTATTTAATTCATCAGCTAGCTGGACAGCAAATATGCTAGGATGTTAATTTAACAGAATTATTCCTCTTTCATAAGGTAAATGTTAGACAAAGATCATTAGGCAGGCTGGCAACCTTGTCAGCTTCCTTCTGCCACGTAAACCCACAATGAAAAGTAGCTGCTAAGGAAAACCTGGCAGTCTGAAGGACTGTAGTCTTCTCTGAGCACACACTTCTGCTGCCACATTTCCCATATTTTCGGAGCTTGTTTGGGTTGTTATCTTACCCTGTAATTTCATTTCTTCATCTAAAGTCAAACACCCACATGAAAATCCATCAATACATGTATTTGTAAAAAAAAAAAAAAAAAAAAAAAAAAAAAAAAAAAAAAAGACTTCTACATAAATGCAGTTGTGTGTGTCACATCACAGCCAGGTACTCTATTCATGGTCAATATAAACTTGATAGCAAATCAAGTAAAATAACTGCCACAGATTCTGCCAGTGTTTTTCACCACAGGAAGTTCTATTACTTAGAAGCAGATCTTGACCTGACAAATAAACTAACAAAGGCAGAATGGAGTTTAAGAAATGGGCCAGAGTTTCTGGCAGCCATGTGATTGAAGGGTGATTTCCCCTTTGGTAATAAAAGCAAGGTGATGCTACAACTGGTTCAGGTCTTCAAACTGGAAAATCCCTACTGCAACTTTTTGTGTGTGTGGTCTCAACTCACTGCAATGGCACGTGGCAAAGAAATGCCTAAATAGAGAACAAACCCTCCAAAACGCAGCAAGGTAGGCATAAAGAGACTCTTGACAGGAGCCCTCTCAAAATGATTTGGTCTGCCCTTTCTGGCTGCAGAAAACAGCTCACAGTTCTCACCAAGGACACATCAATGTCCACCCACTGCATTGCTGGGCATGTATAAATGGCAGAAAATAAGTTTTATGGGATGGCTGAATGAAACAGAAAAGCACACACAGACATTATGGTGTGATTTTTGTTGGTGGTGGTGTTTTTTTTCCCCACTTAAGCTACGTTCAACAAGGCTTTGGATCAGAGGAGAGGTGCAGCTACATGCAGTGGGGAAAGGCCTGTTATATGTTCTGACACGTATTCTGAAGATTAGCTAAATACATAATAATAATTTTTAAAATGTTATTCTTTATGTTTTTAATTAAAGAATTCCTGGATTTGTTTCCCCCAGGACCTATAAAATAAACCAAAATTTTTAATGAACCTGTGATAATATTGCAAGGCAATATTGGTGTTTTATTTATTTGTCCTAGTAGCAGCAAGCTGTAGGTGTTAAAACTCATTCTAGACTTCCAGGTTGAAAAGATGAATTGAGTTGGATTCAGTTGAGTTGGATTAATTTCTTATGTCTCAGTCCTCTATTTCTAGATGGTTTTCTTGTCTTTTCTTCTTTAAATTTGATAAATTCCTACAGCAGGGATTATAATTTCCTGAGTCTCCAAGTACCAATACATAACAAGAGCGCAGTCTTCAGAAATATTTCCACATAATGTTCAGTCTACTGTGAAGTGGGAGAAGAGAAAGTAGGATAACCAGTTTCATATGTGAGGAAGGGGTGAAAACACAGAGAACACGTTAAATTTATTCACTTCTCCTGCCCATTCAAAACTCTTTAGGTTCTCAACCCACTTTTGCCACTGTCAGATACATTTCCAAATGCACATAAAATAACACGACTAACATCTCGATTGTTATTCATCTATGTTCTTCCCCAACATTAAGAATTCTTCTATCTAATGTAGCAGAGCTGAAGCCAATATAGTTCCCTTGTGTTTACTTATCTTCATGAAGAAGCTACTGAAGCATCTCAAAACTCGCACCCCTCTGGGTCCTAAACAGGCTGACACGCATCTCTCCCCTTTCTATTCCATTTTTTTCAATTGGGCCTGCATTATATTGTTATTGTTTTACTTCTGAGCCCACGACTGTTCAAAGCCTGCCTGTTCCATGTGGATAGTGCTTTTGTAGAAAAGATAATAAAATTTATTCAGCAGCTCTTAAAAGTCTCCTCACATAGAAAGGCATGTGGGGAAAAGTCTTTCAAAGCTTTGAAGCTATATTCCAAAACATCTGTTCATGTTTCAAGGAGTTTATAGCCCAGATCCCAGAGCTCGTATCAGTAGGTTGAACAATCCTTCAGAGTTCCAGTATAGCTATTTTCAAATGCCTTCCTGCAATCAAACATACTGGCTTGAGCATAAATACAAAATGTAATACTTCTTCCCCTCTCCCTCTTTTCAGGGCTCTTTATCTAGTTCTTCTGGCAGTTTTCCCCATAAAACCTGTTATGACTTCTCAGCAAGAGCGGTTTGGATTTCTTCAGTATTAAAGATTTCTGTTGGGAAATCAACAGTCGACTTGCATGTCACATAACAGCATTTAAATGGACATACTAATATCAACACAATCATTTGCCACTAGTTGTAAAAAACTTTATGAGACTTGCAAGAACATAAATGACACAAAATCCCATAAGAACAGCTGAACCCTTTATGCCCCGAGGTTTGTTGAACTATATATTCTGGAGAGTCACAGATACTGAATGACCTGGGACAAATGTAAGAGGACAAAAGTATCATGATATTTTACCAAAATAGTTCCTACTTATGGTCCAAGAACTTCCAGAGCCAGTGCTTGTGGAAGCCAAAAATGCATTTTCCCACGTGCATGTCTCAAACCCATATAAACCTTCAGCAATCAGATTATACTTTACAGGGACTTCCACAACAAGGTTCTGTGTGAAGAATAATCTCCTTTTGTATATATATATTTTCTTTATGTCACCTGATGTTATATGTGATACTTCTTGATTCTTCTATTAGAAAACAAATTTTACCTCATGATTAGCAGACCTTCACCACTATCCCCTTACCCAGTCACCTCTAGTCCAGCCTCTTTTTAATGCCCTAGATTATTCAGTCATTCCATCCTTTTCTTTAATCTTGAGGCTATTATCAGTTGTCTGCTATCAGCGCTCTGAAATTTGCCTTCTCATTGAACCAAAGAAATGTATGTCTAGATACAACATATTTGTATGAAAGCTTGCTTCTTTAACAGGATAAATCCTTGAACAGGGGTATTAAAGAACATGGATTCTTCCAGATCACACCAAAATGCCAAAAAAATCAATTCACAGGGAACAACTCTGGACACAAGGACTACAGTGACACCTCACACCAGCATACCCAGCAGTATTTTCCACAATACACACCACAAATTGCTTCTACTACATGAAAAACAGTTCTCTGACTTTTTTCCTCAAGGAACTTTCTGGGATGAAAAATAAACACGTCCCTCATATTGCTGAGCTTGAAAGTTATCAGAGCTTCAACAAAACAGAAAGATGATGACTTTTTTTTTTGGAAGTCATGAAATAGAAGTTTAAATAAGACTCTCAGCTTAGCAGTCCTTTAAAGTTTCCTCTAGCCTTCTTTTTTAGAGCATTAGCAACCACTAATTTCTCACTCAGGCAATTTCAGTTTTGTCTCTGGAGTGGGTGGAGAGGTCTTAGACAATGATCGTTGCTGGCCTGACCACACGAAGAAAAGGAAGGCTGAGAAGGGAATTAACTTCTGCTTATGGATAACACCAGATGAGAGCAAACACCCTGGAGGCAATAGCCTATTTACAACGAAGGACAGTGTTGGCTTAAAAACGTGGGTGCAAAACAGGTATGAATATATGGTAAGAATCAGAAGATGAGGTTCTATATCGGTTTCCCACTAGGAGTAGTGGGAACAGAAGCCTTCATAGTTCTAAAAGAACTTTGATCAGTTAGTGAAAGGGCTCACATGATGGGATTTCTCACAATAGCACAAAAATTGACTCAGTGACCCTGTTGGTTCCTTCCCAAACATATTCTCCCGGTGACAGATCTGCCTGCACAAAGAGTAGAAAGAACAGGTAATAGCAGACACTGAGTGAAGCTCTGATCTGCTGAAGAAAATTACTTCTGCCTAGGACTGCAGGAGAGCCAGATTTCTACTCCACGTGAGCAAGCTGGGCTGCTACAGCTTTATGAAAAGCCACCAAGATACTCTTTTCTACCCCACGTGAAGATGATTGACTCAACCCAGCTGAAAATAACACAAATTCAAAACAAAATGAGGTAATGGCTTCGCAGCCTGGAAACAGCCCCTTTCAAAGTTTGGTTTCCTGCTGCAGTGGGAGACAGAAGCCTTCAGCACTAGCCTTCAATAAATATATATATTTTTTCCCCTTTAAGTGCCTTGTGACTCTCCCAGATCCAGGAACTCAGCAGCTGATCAGGGATCCTTCATTGCTGAATTTCTTTGGAGGAAGATTTAGAATTCTTCAGAAACAAACCAAGAATAACTATTCAAAATGATGTCTTTAAGCAAACCATATGCAGATCACATGTCATACCTCATGCAGAAACATTTGTCAGACAGTTCTGGTCATCTAGAACAAACATCAGCCACACCAAAGAACTCTTACTCATCTGCATCAAAGGAAGCAGATGTCGACACAACCTTCCCAGGACTTTAGCAGTCTTTATCCAGGGATGAACAGGACACTGGAACACAGCTCAGCATTGCATTTAGTTTAGCCCAGCTCCCTTTTGCCTTTTTAACCTAGATTGCTTCTCAGTCATACTTTTCCCTTATATCCTGTTACGATGAGTTTGCAAAATCTCATCTGATGAAAACTGCTGAGTGATCTCTTAGAAGAGATTCCATCACGCAGCAGAGATGCTTTGCGCTAGTATTTTCCACCCATCACCCAAAAAAAAAAAAAAAAAAGCTTTAGTGAATAAGCCTCAATTTAGGTTTAATATGAACACAACATTACTTTCACAGAACAAAGATTTCTGTTATAACCTGTAATTATATTTTTTAAAAACTACAAAAAGCATCTAGGAAATACTGATTTCCCCTGTTTCCTGCTTTGTAAGGGGATTTGGACTATTACACCATCAGCAAAGTACCTAGTACACAGATTTTTAAGACCAGAACAAACCATTGTATAACTTAACCTGACCATATTACACAAGCCAGTTTTGGACAATTATCTGTGTATTAAGCCCAGTCTAACTCCACATCTCACAGAAAAGCAATCTGTCACGATCTGAAAACATCAAAAGAAAGGAAACATACCTTTTACCTGGTAATTCATTACATCATCTTCCACTATCCAGCACTGTCTAACTTTTAATTTTAAATTGTCTGGCCCTAATTTCAAGCTGTTGGTTATTCATATGCCTTTCTCCACTAAATTAAAGGCTTGTTATCTGTCACAACGATATGCAGAGAAGAGCAAAGCCCAGTTCTGCAATTCAGCCTGACAAAGTGAGATAACTTTTTCTCGTCCAACTGGAGCAGTTTCCAAGGCTAGTGGAAAATCATCATGCTTTAATTCAGCTACGCCAATTTAAACCAGCATGAAATATGACCCCTGTAGCACCTATTGTAAACTGCTTCTGAGGCTAAGGAAAATGTCATTTCCAATAATATTTATTAATAAAATGTAAATTATAACGAAGCTGATGTCTAGCACTTATCTCACATTTCTTTTTCTCACCTTTCCAGACGATGTTCACAGTACTGAAACAAACGTTAATTCTGCTATTTATGCTCTGTTCGGAATTCCTGTGCTTCCCTACAGCTGCAGTCAGCTACAGTGACTACGCAAATGATGGAAAAATGATGAAGATAAAATTACTATAAATCAAGATAGTGCAGAAATGTTCTTTGGGGTTTTTTAATCTACAGAATGAGAGTCCCATTCCTTTGCTTCATTTCCAATCATCACAGTTCATAAACTGTTCTCTCTTGTAAGCACAGAGTTTTCTCAGCAGAGAAAGCAGACTATTTCTGCTTTAAGTAGACAACATTCACACAATCCTCATGGCTCCTAATATTCCTCACATCACAGTTTCCTATTTAGAAATCTCCTCCCACATATACACCCTGCCAGGCTGCGTTGGTGGCATGGCTTAAAATATAAATTTGCTCCTTCTTTATACAGTCATGCACTACTTTTTTTTTTTCTTTTTTTTTTTTTTTTAAAAAAAAAAAAAAAGGACACAGAAGAAACCAGGAAGGCTATTTAAATTACACAGCACATAAAACACTCCCTGCACATTTTCTTTAAACCAGACTTCCCATCAGACACTCAACTGAGTACTGGAGAAAAGCCCTGAACTTTAAAGGTGATGCAGACCTCCTCTAAAGGTGCAAGGCTTACCTAGCTGTGGCTGCATCCCACACAGAAAAAGGAAAATACTCAGCAAGGAGCCAAAGTCAATGTTTGCAACACCAATTAAAACATATCATTAATTATGAAGGAAGTCCTAATAACTGCAGACGTTATGGAAGTGTACTGCAGCATCTCTGAAGTGGTGGAGCAGAACGTGGTGCTTATTACACCACTTATGGGAAAGGAAGGTTAAATGCTGCAGTGCAGCAAACACCAGTGTATTAATACTGCCCACCGTAACAGAAATGAACAATTGCAAAGAAGCCTTTTCAAGCTGTGCGGAGCACTTTCTAATGCTCTAGCTGTGTGCACACAAGCTGACCCGCTTGCATTTCAGTGGGAGATTTGAGCTGACTTTAAGTCACTCACAAGAGTTAAGAGAACGAAGAACTGCACTGGAGTTGTTTTACAAAGGCAGCCAACAGAGAGGCATTCTTTTGTTAATATAGTCATTACATGAAAAAGATGTCAAATGTTAGCTTTTATGCCAGCTGAAACTTCATCTTGGGGAAAATGCACTTTGAAAGTTGTGATCGCTCTGGCTGCATTGAAATCAAGCATTTAGATGAGAAGAATTATTTTGTTTTCCTCCTTCACACAAAGGCAAACTATTTGCATTCTAAAATACAGGGATTCCACCTCTCCACTTGCTGGCAGACGTTCAACCCACCTAGTGCATGCAATTCCCACCAGCCACCCAGGACCAGTACTCCGATTTCCATCCAAACCTCAGTGCTGAGATGCCTTCCCTCCCAACTTCCCAGCAAAATTTCCCTGTCCAAGACCCAGTTCCCCACTGCCTTCTGACACACCTTCCCTCTGCAGTCTCTGTTCCCCCTTCCAGTTTCGAGTAGCGTTACTGCCTCGCAGATCTCCCCCCAGGAGACCAATCTTACACAGACAGCTTTTAATTCCAGGCTCTCCTAAAACATTTTGATAATAGAAAAGCATCTATGTGTGGATTATTTTATACACAGAGAAATGCATGGGGAGATACGGCCAGAGTACTCCAAGCACAACTCGTCTTTAAGGCAGTGCGACAATCAGAAGGAGCAGTGCAATCAGAATCCCCTGTGGTTCTGCCATTAATAAGACATTTTCCCTACAGTGCCTACAGCAGCCGTGGAGAATTGCGTCAGGGTTTGTATGGCATTTCATGCTAGCTGTGGGAGCAATACTGAAGGTCAGAGCAAGAGCAGTGTTTTACCCAGCCTAAAGTTTTACCCAGTCCTGAAGTAAAAGTGTAAAGTGAGCCACGAGAGATGGAAGAAATAACCTGAGATACTGGAGCAGACCTTAAGCAAATTGAGGTGCATATGCCAATAAACCTACAGCTCAAATACCACTCAACCATCAGCACTCAGCTCCTCTTGCCTCCCCATTAAATCACACTTCCTTCCCACAGACGAGAGTTGTCGGGAGTGCTCTGTGCCAGCCAGAGAGGAACAAACTGAGATGAGTGGGGAGAGATTAATTGAAAACTGACAAAGAGGAGGATGCCCAAGATAGCAAGCAGCAGCTCTGGAAGGAAAACAGGGAAAAGAAACTGTGCAAAAAGCACATTTTGTATATTGGGTGGCAAGTGCCTAAAATCTAAAAATCTCTGCAAACAGAAAATGAAGGAAGCGATGAAGTCTCAGTTTGGTTTTCGTTTGTTTATAAACTTATGCTAGTCTTGCTTCTGGGGAGCCTGGTTCCTTTCCCTGCAGTCTCTGGATCCCACAATCCCAAAAGCTAGAATTTTCTCTGGGCTTCATTTCTCATCCATAAAATGAGGGTAACAATGCCACTGCCTAACTCACAGGATCTTCATGGCAGCAGTACCTTATCAGGTGTGACAGACCATGCAAATATTCCTATAAGCACAGAAGATAGTCTATTATTCCTATAAGCACCAAGACAGTCACAAGACTTTCAGAAATGGTTCTGGTTTTAGGTTCTTCAGAAGAACTAAAGTCATTTGATACTGAGAAGAGAGCTCTTTTCCTAGTTTTAAGTCAAGTCTGTGCCAACAGAATGGTGCTCTCAGGTTAGGACAAAATACTTAAATCCCTTAACTGACAACATTTTCAGCCTAATTCTCAATATCTTTTTTTCCAGCATGGGTCACGAGACACATCAGCTGTGCCAGGTCGTGTCCCAGGAGACAGGCTTTGCAGCTATGTCACAGCAACCATCTGCAGACCTGCAGGGACCCCTCCTACACTGCAGCCAACAACAGAATTGTGGCTTGCACCCAAATTGTCTTCTGGGTTGCTAACCCCAACCTTAGCTGTCTTCCATTAACATTATGAATTGTTCCCATGTAAGTTTTGCTGAGTTTGGTTTCTTACACTGATAGATGTTGATAACATATTGTGGTAATATCAATTACGTCCTGCAGAGGCATGTGAACTCAGAGATTTAGGGGGAAAAGGCCTAAAGCAAATCACACACCTACTGATTCTGGAATCTGTTTTGTCAGCAACAGGTACCTTAACTGGTGATACTCAACTTAAAACCAGCCTCCTCTACTACAACACGTACTGTACAAATACCGATTTTTGCTATAGGGACGTATGTAAGAGGGAGAGCTAGTGACAGACTGATAGTGTTGAAAATGAAAGCCACCAAGTTACTTAGTATTTCTGTTAGATGGTTTCTGCCTTTGGAAAAAAAAAAAAAAAAAAAAAAAAAAAAAAACAACAAAAAAACTTCAGTGTGGGTACCATATGTCTAATGAGCAGGGACACGCAATGCTCAGTGCCTCTCTGACTACTGTAAAATGGTTCCTCCAGCTTAACCCAGAAGGGTCCTCACACCCCATTTGAAGCAACTCATGTGAGACTTCACAGGAGATAATTCTCCTCTTTCAAAAAGGGAAGTGAATTAAACTCTGAACTCTAATCATGTTAATAACCCTGCCTGACACTATAAATCACTGAAGTAGCAGTTGGTATGTGCCCATAAATTACTGATACTGTACCCTTCTGCAGAAGATTCTTTCCCCTTAAAAACATATTTAATAGATTTGCATCCAGGCTTTTTTTTAAATACACTGGCTTGCGCTGACAGCTTTCCTAATGCTTTAGGCACTGATTTCAATTTTCATAATCAATTATATCATTTTCCTTCGTGGCAGTAATTTGATTACTGCTTTTGGGGTGTGACAGGCATTTGTGAACATTTCTGCCTGTCTTCATCTGAAATTGCTAATCTTCCTTCCTTCCCTCCTCCCCTCAAAACCTGTGCAAAATTGATAAAATAACATCAATAAATCACGACACTTGCTTTTTCCCTGAAGTGACTATATTTCAGCTTTCTTCTCTGAAACACAAACAAGGACATAGTTCACCTAGCTCAACAGCATGACCGAAAGAAGTATAAAAAGATTATGATGTTTTGTGGCATTTATTGTCAGTTTTGTTCGTATGACTGACTTGCAAGCTGTCTCTTCTAGATCACCCCATCTTTGAAATAACCACCACTACCACCTAACATTTAGTAGTAATTTACTACATAACAATTGCTATGACTAAGCCCACATCACCAGAAAAAACCTGCAAGATTCAAGGAAAAAGAAATTAATTTACATTTGCTTCTCAATTTCAGAATTCTTGCTAATCACCCTGTACATTACTACATTTCAACAGCACACCATAAATGTAACTGTTCAAACACAGCATCAGAGGAAAAAAGCTCAAAGTTTGCCACTTCCCAACTATTTAAGAAGTTTTAATGAGAGCAAATGTAGAAGGCAAGAAATATGTATTAATCAAATTCTAAAACTGGCCGTAGAAAGATGCATGCCCATCCGTGAATCTAGCTGATTTCATCAACCACACGTTTCTCAACGATGCTTAAATCCACTTACGTTTCCACAAACATGTGGAGAGATTGCAAGTGGAGCACTACTGATAGCATTCACTTGAGTTTTCTTTCAGGGCAAGGTTGTTTTTTTTTGTTTGTTTGTTTGTTTTCCCCTTTCCCCCTCCCCCCCTAAGGGTTTTAGTTTCTCTCTTCAAAGCCACATTAATACAAAACCTTCCACTTGTCATTTAGTAAAACAGATTTTCTTTGATTCTCCCCTTCACCCCTCATTTTTTGGGGAAAAAAATACTGCATATATTACAAGTATTCAGACCGTAGAAGCTTAGAGCATGTGAACTTTAACTCAAAAGAAAGATTTCTGTTGAAGTCAATAATAATATCATTCAATAAATTGATTCTCCTAACTGCTAGTAGATTTTTTTTTGCTGGACAAATTCACAGTTGCACAATAAAATGGTCACAACTAAGGCAAAAGCACAGGGACCAGAACAATGAAAGAATTTCCAACCTTAAATCAACTTTTGAATTAAAACTAAACCAACAGTCCAACGGTTGTATTTAACATTTGTGAATGATTTATCCCATGAGAGGAAAAGTTGTCAAGAGTCCATCTGGTAGAAGGAACTGTTTCCAGGAGAAACCCCTATCAGTCAGGTGCAGTTTTATGGAGAAGGGCTGTTCACCTCTTCCAGGTGTTAGAATCCAAATGCTTACACAGGAATTTTGAGTAATATGAAGCAACAGAGCACAATTTAATAAAAAAATCTTTGAAAAGAGAAAAACATTCCAGGAATTAAGAATTTCCTCTTGTCCATTTTATTCATTCCTTCTTACCATTCATCTCTCTAATTAGCTGTGATTTTCTTTTCCTCCAAGATGGAACCTGTGCTAGTAGATATGTTCACAGTCACTGTGAATTACTGAGTCATGTAATTTATTTTTTCTTACAGGTTATTTCCACATAAACTCCTTTTAAACTAAGTTAGAAAAAATTAGCTCTTTAATGGTACAAAAGCAGCAGCAATCTGCTTTGCTCTTGTGGTTTCCATTTATTGAGTTAACAAAGACACTCACAAATTAAACACTAAAGTGATTTTAAATTTAACGTTACCATTCTGACTTAAAGCTACATATATGAAGTTTACATGTTACTTCTCCTCCTAAATGGATAGCCATCACTGAAAAGAAATAGATTTGACCTGTGTTACACCAAGCTGCTGTGAACGCTGCCTGCACAGGGCAGAACTGTAGCAGAAGAGTCACTTCACATTTTGCAGCTCTCTAATACCATCTATTTGTTCACTGTCCCTTTTCAACTGAAAAGGTTTTACTATTTTTCATAAGGCCCAAGAGTGAGTAATTCAAAAAAAAAAAAAAAAAAAAAAAAGATCTTTCAAACAAAACAGTGGTTGAATAGATGCTATTGCTGACATCTATATCCCCACATCCCTATTTGCCACTGTTACAGTTTGTGAAACAAAGAACAATTCAGGATTTCACAGGAAGCCAATACCTGTCAAGAGAGTTCTCACGGGTAACATTACTTAATCTGCAGCTGTATCTTTGGTGTGTGTGTGTGTGAGAGAGAGAGAGAGAGAGAGAGAGAAACTGCAAGTATAAATTATCTTCATAAACATGGGACTTAAAATCCCAAGAGTAAAAGTTTTGGCTAAGTGCCAAAGCTTAGGCACTTCGGTGTTGCAGCCAGCCATCCCTCCTCTGCCCTGCCAAAGGTGGGAATTACCTCTTCAACAGTAATGGAAGGTGGAGACTTTGGAAAATGCAGATTTGGGAAGTGTGGTATCAGAAGGGGCCAGTACAACTCGGTACTAAGGAGCAGCTCAGTCATTTCTGTATCAAGCTCTCATGGCTCTATTAAAAAGCAACAGTAACACATTACACCTTCCGGAGCATGTTCCCAGCACACACCTAACGTGTACAGCTTCAGCCCTGTGAGAAATGTCAAATGAGTTTGTTACCCCTCTCTCATCACTGTACAGCTTCCAGAGGTAACAAACTGCCAAGGAGTTACCAATGCCAACAGGGAGGGAGTACCTGCGGCACCACACACTGCACACAAAGGCAGCAGGGGAGGAGAAGGAATCACACTTTTCATCCTTCAGGGATCAACAGGCTAACAGACAGACCAACTGCAATGAAACAGTTTTGTAAAGGAAAGATGAAGAAATGAGGGTTCTTGCAATTTTATAGTTCTCATTTAAATGAAACCTGTATTTTGAGGACAGTGAGGAAAAAGGACTTGATTCACATCAGTCTGAAGGATATGGGGAAAGCAAGAAGGAAAGAAGGAAGGAGGATGCTCTTCTGCCAGCTAAGATCAGGCAAGCAGCTTTCCTAAATAAACAAGGTCCGGACAAGTCTACAGCTAATAATTTGAAGCTTTATAAGCAAAATCTGCATTCCATTGGCAGAGCCCAAAGCTTGCCTAGAGATTACACACGATTCTCTAATTGCACTGGTTCTTCAGAGCTGACCCATAAAGCTTGAGCAATGACTGACAGATGCAATAAAAGTTTCTGACTAGCTTTTTGAGGAACAAGCCACCAATCTGTATTTGGAATCTATTTGAAACTGTTCTAAGAGTCATGTAGAATAAACAGCCTTTTGCTCAGCTGCCAACACGCCAGCCTGAACGCTAGATGAGGTGACTTCAGAAAGAAACAAAAGTCTCTGTGTTTCCACCTACTACATCTTGCACTAATAATCCCCCTCTCCTGGTACAGAGGATCTCAGTGCCGGAGAACAATGACGAATTCACAAGGGCAAAGACCCACAGCTGCTGCTTTGCTTTGAAATCCTTCCTCACTTTTATAGAGCGACTTCAAAGGAAAGCAGAGCCCAGTGACATGCGTAGGACCCCACAAACCAGGCTGCGGTCACGCTGCATAAGCCTGGAGACTTGCATCACTCAAAAGCTCTCACTTTTGAAGCGATGCTTCCGGTAGGTGATACATCACTGATTTTAAGACCAGAGCCTCAAGAAATATTACTTATTAATGTGTATCTGCTGGGATAAGAGGGCTCAAGGTGCCTCCAGATACTAGTCAAGAAAATATGAAAATGGTTCTTTCCACAATCCACAAACATGCTGTTCCTCTTATTGGAGAGGAGACTACAGACTTGAATGGACAAAAATGTCAATCCATCCAGAAGTTTCTGCAACAAATGTATTTCAGCCATGGTCAGAGCCAAGCACCAGCCTTTAAAGCTCAGAAACCATCCTTCTCCACAGCACTGCCCAGGAGCTCCCGCTGAAATGTAACCAGCAATTGCAAGGTCTTGCCTCTGCATCCAGGACCACAAAATCTTAGTTACAAATAAAATGCTATCTATGAACTAACACAAATAGCCTATCAGCCAAGGCAAGAAAACAGACACAGGGCAATTCTTGTCTTTATTCACACATCCTAGCCTGACTGCAGTGATTTCAAACACTTTACCTTGCATGCTTTTCTCTGCAATGCATACCGTATTATTACCCCCCGAGAGGCCACTTTACACTTTGCTCTCCTGCCTCCCTGATCCTGCTTTGTTGTATAAAGCTATATGGAAAATAATACCTAAGTGGCTGCACATCCTGCTGTGAAGTTGCTTAAAGCATCACTCAGTTTTTCTGAAAATTTTCATGCCATTAAAAAGAAAAAAAAAGTCAGTCAGTCATTACACCTCAAACTTGACAGCTTTTTTCAGCATGAAAACCATAAATTAAGTAAAATATATTTATTTATTCAAATGCATGGGTTTACTTACCACCCAAACACTTCTGACAGCTGCAAAGATGACAGTAACCTGTGATACCTGCTCTGCATCACCCTCGTGGTTGTCTTGTTATTGCAGGAACCCCAGAGGTACCTCCTGAAAAATCAAATCACTCTGTCCTAATTAGAAGCTTCTGAAGGCAAACTTCAATTGGGATACGCGCTTCCCACATGTTAAATACTAATTCAGAAAGCAGGAAGCCCTTCTCTCCTTCACATGAGAGGCTGCAGACTTAAAAACACCAGGTTTAAAACCCAAACTGAAAACTCTGCTGTTTAATAATGAAACACAGCGGTTGTGAGATGTTAGAGTTCCTCTAGTAATAAATAAAACTCTGACTGCAGCAAGACAGGTTGAGAGGAGCTTGCTCACAGCCACAGAGGCTTACAGAACAGGATTTTGCCCTCTTGTTGCAAAGGTGGAGGAGATATATATATATTAAAAAAAGATACCACCTTTTTCTAGCACAACTGCTATTACAGGAAGGAAGGAAGGAATCTGATGTCTTTAACTTCATTAAAGGCATCAAATTCCCTTTCCAGGGCTGACACTGTTTATTAGTCCAGGGATCTGAACCAGACGGTTAGCAATCAGGTCAAACACCATAAGCACCAAGCTCATCTGAGTTGCTACAGTAATATTAATTGGGCTTATTTAGGTTTTCTGCAGAAAACTCTGAGCACTTAAAAATACCTCACAGCCAAGGTCATCCCAAAGAATGCAAAGTGCTGCCATTGGACAAGCAATACTGCATGGAGGGAAAATAAGCCCTATAGATTTTATTCCTCTCATAGGGATCTAATAATTTATTATGGATGTAAGATAGTCTAATGTCCAAGTCTTGCTATGTAAGGCAGGAACTAACAGCAGCCAATATGTTAGTACAAGTCTGCCAACTTTTTTTCCAAATGCAGTTACCATTTGCCATGAAAATTTAGTTTTAGCATTTACTTTTCTATGAAAATAGAACTTGCTTGTCTGCAATAGGCTGCAAATTAGATATATTCTCACCTGTGCCTGAAAATTATGGATGCAACCTTTGTATGGCAGGTAGCCAGTGATTCAAGATCAACAGTCAGATTATTTCTGCCTACGTGCTACCAAAAGCAAAAAAACACTTTGGGACTTTTAGGCAGCGTGTATTATTTGGGTGGCAAAAGCACTGTGCCCCAATGTCAACAACTAGTTAAAGAGTACAGGTTCCTAGGAAACACTTGACTCTCAATTTTCACCCACTTATAAGCTTGTCACCAAGTCTCATATTGAAGGTACTGGTTCATCTCATAAGCCAATTTATTATTATTATTATTATTGTTATTTTAACCTTCAAGTGCATAATAAGCCAAAGCTAACATGCACTGCTTTTAATTAAAGATAATCTATAACAAAACATAAGACCACTTTAAAGCAATTTGTGTTGCTTCTAGTAGGATGCAGCTATAAGAATTTACTGCATCACCCTGTGCTGCTTCCTGATGTGATGAAAATCGGTGTGATTCTGTTGAACTCTTGTTGATTTACAGCAACAGGTTTTGTGGCTTGCTGATCTAGTCCTTTAATTTCAAGATTTCAAAATGAGATGAATAAATATTCTGCCTGCATTCAACAGTATGTACACGTGTAGGAAAGACAATTCCTTCTCTCCTGCAGCTACTGTCCACAACATGAGTTCTCCATCCAGTGAGATGGCAAAAAATACTCCAACCCTGAACATATAAAAAGGGGAATGTTCACTAAAAACAGACCGTGATACGAGCTTTGTATGCTTCACTGATACCACGCTTGCTATAATACTGTCCTCTAATTTCTCATCTACGTTTCTTCAAGTAGGATGTCAAATCCTAGTGAGTCCAAAGACTGAAGCTAGACATCTTATGTTCCCAGGGCTGTTCAGATTAACAATTTGAAGACAAGATGATTTAATCATCACCTATATCTATGCACAAATGGATGTTGTGTTTGGGAGGCAAAGTGACATGAATTCAACCTTCAAATACAATGCAAGCTTCTTAACTGGGCAAGTTATTAAAGACTCAGATGGGTTGTTACAGAACATGATAATCTTTCCCTCATTTGGTACCTTTAAAACCAGACAACATTTTAAGCCTATGTCTGATCCCACCCCTGTAGCAAGTCCAAAGCCCGTGCACGCAGCGGGTAAGTCAGCCAGTTGTGCTGGTACCTTGCAGACAACCAGCCTCAAAGCCAGGCCACAGCTCACCAAATTCACTGAGCTGCACTAACCACCTATGCACCTAGAGTGAAAGAAGGATAATTCGACTTAATTTATTGAGCACTAAGTCACTTGTATGGTCTCAGATTTGCTGCAGAGTAAGTGCATGTATGTTAATAGCTAGCAGGGCCTGCACTACCATAACAATCATCTGGACACGTTCCACCCAGTTAATTTTCTGTCTTTCCTAAGTGACAGGGTTTGGGTGGCACCTTGGTCTCTGCACTTCCTGCCTCAGGCAGGCCATGCAAACTCCCATTAATAAGTCTGTTGCAGAATGCATGGTCTGTACTTCTGCTGTGAACCTAGCTGTGCTTTAATCAACTCACTAGAGTATTTTATCCAAAGAAGGGAGCAAGCCAGAAGAGCGTACCATAACAGGAACTGAGGATATGTGGCCTTACTTTATAAGGAAGAGACAAGTAAGCTCAGCAGCAAGACATCACGCAACCTCCCCTCTACATTTAAGGAGATAACACAAAATGCTTCTTAAGGAAGACTAAAACAAAACAGAAAAATCCATGCTGGAGAACAGTGGAACTATCCTTTGGAGAAAGCTCTTTCTAACCCCTATTAGCTACTGTCTGGTTTGTGTCTTGAGGAATGAGGGTTTGTAGAAGAAACCTGCTTCCACACACTGCGCAGCATGCTGGAAGGGCTTTAGATTTCATTTAGTTTTATGCCAACTGTGGTGGAAGCTTCTAGCAGCAACTTTGCAGCTCCAGGGAAAGTTATTTTGACACATTTGTACATACGGCATACAACAGAAAAATCCTTCAGGAATGACTTCTGCATGCAGAAAGTACATCATCAAATTCCTAGGAACTGCACCTTTGCCTTAAAAAGTTAAGGGCATAATTGTAACTGAGAGTTATTTCCAACACAGCTAGGCTGCCTTGAACATAGCAGCGTTCAACCTCCTTTAAATTACCTTGTTACACTAATAGGCATTAACACCGCAAGCTGCCAAAATAACGGTGCATTGAGACGAGCCAAAGGTACAGCCTAGATGTGGCTCTTTCAACATTCACCAAGCAATTGTGCGTGCTTCAGGCTGACACAGCCGCTGTGTGAGCTGTATTGATCCCACATTGGCTCTGTCAGGAGCAAGGTGTCAGGATGACATCCTAATCTGGACTAAATTACAGGATGCCAGCACCTTGCAATGGAGGCTATGGAGCTGTACTGCCCGTAGGACTTCATGCATTTCTCCATTATAAACCCAGTTTTCATTGATTTATTACAATAGAAGTTTTTTCATTATTTTTTTTTTTTTTTTTCTGTAAGAGAATAGTCTAGAATATAAGCCTTCCTGCTGAACTTCCATGTGCTGACGTGCATCAGACCCCACTCTTGTATAACATCAGAGGCCAGCTTCTGTCATTTAAGCAGCCTTACGCCTTGTGGTCCCCTTTCCCTACCTACTGGACAAACCAAGCACTAGAGGGTTCCCTTTAGGCACCTGAGCTGCGTGACACAAAAAGTAATTGTAAGTACTTCATTAAGGGTTTTAAAGACTAATATCCTGCTAATGGAAGTTCAAAAGGAGGAAACCAGGTAAATTCCTCTCTATAACGTAATTAAGCTGTAATGTTCTACTTTTCACCAGAATTATTACAAAAATAAGGCACAACTTGTCATTTCAAGACTCTTCCTTTACCCTGATGCAAAAACCTCGGAGTATTCTAGCTGAATTACTGTTGTTTACTCTTTAATTTTAACTGAGAGATATGGCCCCCAAATACAATCAATGCTCACTTTTGAAACTCTAAAACTTTAATTACCATTCCCAGACACGCTCTATGACATATTTTATGTACAATCAATGCTGACCCCATAAAAGGAAAGCAGTCACATTTTGTAGCACAAGTTAAGAAGAAAACAATTGCTGATCATCTAACCACCTCTGCGTGCATATCTATCACTCTTCTGTTATTGTGGATTAGACAAATTATTATGTCTTAAGAAAGCAGAAATGCTCTAATGCTCTACAATCCCACTTCTGATGGTTTGTATAAGAATCTAAGTGCTAAATTTAAAAAAAAAAAAAGCTTCACAATACATTGTGCATTGTTCCCTAAAAAACAGGAAAAAATAAATAAATCCTGAAACAGCTAAATTTGATCAATATGGTTTGACACTACTTCCTTCTAAATCAACCTTAATATGCTGAGATCCAAATACACATTGACGCATCAAGATACAATTGCATGAGAGTTGTCACATACAGAAAGAAAACTGCTCATATATGTACTCTGGTTTTAATATGTCCTAGCAGATCACGCCATAAACAGCTTGTCATTCCTAGACTTTGTGTTTGGGTGTTTCTTTTTTGGTCAGGAGCCTGGGTCAGCTTCTAGTCTTTTCAAACACATTACCAAGCATCGGTCCTGTAAGAAAATGACTGGCTTTAAACAGACAATGACAATGTTTCCCTCACTAACACACATAAGTAAGAGGCATTAAAAAGTCTTGTGTCAGATAATGACATTTAGAGAAAAGATGTGCCAGGACACCCATGTTCTCTACTAGTAGTTCACGAGGGATAGCTTAACAAAATGTTAGAGAAAAGCCTGTTATAAACCTGTGTTAGAAATTGTTAACACGGGTGCATACATGGGCTGTTAGGTACGTTGGTCTAGCAGGTACATAGAGCTCAAACAACCTCTGCTAAAGCCAATAGCATTTACATTTACCACTCGGAAAGGATGTTAGCTAATAAGTATATAACTGGGACTATAACAGAGTAACAATAAGCTTGACCACTCTCTAAAGGACCTAAAAAACTTAGTGGGTTAACTTTCTGTAATCATATGCATGCACATCTCTGATGGCATGCTAAAGAGTACCAATCCTTTATTTACATGCAAACCAGAGATTTGCACAAATGTGCGTAGATAAACTTAGAAACAGACAGACATATGCATCCTATGGAACACTAAATTGAGCATAAACATTGCACAAAAATCTTGTTACTTGGAAAAAAAAATCAGGTCACAAAAGTCAGTTTATTCTTGGAAACAAAACCTACAGCTTAGAATAAGCTGATAGGCAATTCAGAGCTATAAAAGCAAGGGGAGTGAGAGCTCTGCATATGCTCAAATCTTTTGACTTAGCTTGGTCAAACAAAAGACTTTCCTGCAGTTAGTAAATCTTCAGGAATCCAAGTTACTTTCATCTTCACAACCAAAAGTGTAAATATACTTAATTAAGCTCCTCTTCTTAACAAAGGCTACCACAAAGAGCTGCCAGTTTCCTATTTCCCGATTTCCCTGGCATCCTCTCACCACCTCCTCTGCTCACACACAAACATACTCTTCCTACATCATGTGCCAACAGACCTCAAGCTGAGCATAGCTGAATACAGCTTAGAGACTTGGAAAAGAAGAGAACATAAACCCCAAATCTGCAGCCCAACAGGGAATGGGAGCTCTCCAAACCTGAGTAATGGAAGGAAATAAGGACAGGCCAAAAGAAGAACTGGCACAATGAAGCCACCTGAAGATACTTACAGACACTGATAGCCCTCTGTAACTCTGAGTACTCAGCTAAATGGTTTAGAAATTTAGGAAGTTCTGTCTGCATTCTGATATGCATTGCATATCAGCAATGCAGGCAAAAATCATTTTACTTTCCCTGCTGAAGTAATTCAGCCTAGCACCTTGGGTTTTTACTAAACTCATTTCTTTGCTCATCTCAAAGACTTTCATAAAATGCAAGTCAGAATTAAAGCTGCAAAGTTAGTAGGAAAGTACCATGTTACTCTCAAGCTGCTGGTCCTCACAAGTAAATTATGTTTCTTGCACCAGGCTGGTTAGTGCAACATTGGTGTGATGCAACACAATGGTAAGAAGCCAAGGCCATGAATCTGAGAAGGGTCAGCACGCATATTTAGATGATTACAGATGGCACTAGACATTAAGGCTAAAGAAATCTGAATGAAGAATTTGCTGATAAGATTGCTGAGAAGATTTAAAACTTACATCTAAGAAAGAGCTTTCAAATTTTTGTTTCATCTGTTACCTGTTATTCTAGGGGACAAGGTATGATCTCCTTTCTCATCACTATGGATAATAACTCTTATGTCAAAGGACAACAGTCTCCTGTAATGACTGGATTGTCATCTACTCAAGCAATACTTTTAAATGTGACCAGAGAATCAGACTCATTTAGGTTGGAAAAGACCTCTAAGATTATCTATTCCAACCCTTCTTCCATTTTAAAGGGTTCTACAACAATCAGGAACTCCAGCATCATGTTATCAGCTGAATCTTATTCTCCATAACTGCCAGGACTTGACAGGTGTAAAGGTCCATGCAGCATTCCTAGAGGATGGTTCACACTAAATTCTTCTATTTCTTGGAAGCTCAAGTGGTATCCAGCTGTGTTTGAAGTTCCATCACTCTCTAGCACTAGAATGTCAAGTACAGTCCAACCAAAGGGGGGAAAAAAAAAAAAAAAAAAAAAGTGCAAGTCTCCTCCTTTGAAGGAAGTTTAAAAATGAAGGAAGAGCCAGCAGCAGTGGCTGAGGCTTCCTGATCAGTCACCAGAACAGAGCACTCCTGTAACCACAGGACCCTGTCTTGGCTGTGCACTGATATTTTGCTCTTTACCTTCTCTTGCTACAGCAATGAGTCTTGCATGTTAATCCCTAGAATCCTCGTTATTTAATAAATGCATTCAAGACTATTGATTTTTAGTGACTATGAAAGGTCAAGTCAAAACAAAGCAAGAACATTTTGTGATGCAAAGGGCTACAAAGTGGGGAAAAAACCCTGAGACTAAGACTTTTCTGTGCGGGTTGAGGAGAAACCCCAGCCAGTCAAATTCATCTCTCAGCTGCACAGAGGTAAGTGGTGAGTAACTCCACTTGGGCCAAAACTTCAAGCAGCACTCTCTGTGGCCCTATCCTAAACTCATACTTGCATACCCATGAGGAAATTTTAATTTCAAAACTCCAGAAATTATTTAAAAAAATTTAAAGGTCTGAAGGGGCTTCTGTAATCTTTCAGTACGACTTCCTGTTCAACACAGACTAAAAGCAAGCGGCAGGTAACTCCAGCAGCCATCTCCCAGGGGAGGGGAGGAACGAGAACTGCTGCTCTTCCACACACTTGGGAATACCAAGTCAAAAAGCTGTGCAACAGGTAATGGCAAACATATGCTTCATTTTAAATATTTGTAACTTAAAATCTGTCATGCAAGGTAATTCTCAATAGTCACATTTTCTTCCTCAGAATTTCACATCCCATCTCATTCAAGCTTATCCACAATGAAACACAATGCTGTGATTAGAAGCATGCTTAATTACTGCTCAGCAATAAAAGTTTATGAACCAACATTTTATCCTAGCCTGTGCATTGTCTTATTTATTTTTATATATTCATAAATATGCAAAGCCATTAAGATGATTATTAATTGCAGCAGAATACAATTAGGAGTCTTTCAGCAAATGCAGTCTTTGAAACTGTAGTATCTATTCACGGCTTTTCCAGTGTCTGTCTTCAATTATTTAGCTTTCCGAAGACCTCTGTTATCATGATATAATGAATGCTCCACATAAATAGCATTGCTGCCTAAAAGACAGGACGCTGATCTATTACTAAAGTAAGCTCAGGCATGCAGTGAGTTGTGTCATTTTATAAAACCTTTGCAAAACTGATTACGTGTACAGCCTTACTCTGTTCACAGTATTGTAGAGTTGCATAATTGACATTTTTTGAACACAGTTACCATCTTTCCCTCCCTCAAATAATCTCTCTTTGGTCCTTTCATAATTTATTTCCAAACTAACATTTTCTAAAACATTCCCCTCCAACGCCCCCACAAACACACTTATAGGAAAACAGTTGATGATGTGCCTTCATTAGGGGAGAGGCCATTTTGAAAATTATGGATGCTGCACAAAATAAAACCAAAAATCAAGTTAGAAATCTGCCCTTTTGAGAGGTGATACTCAAGAGCAAAAAACTCTTTTCAAAGGTCAGCTGTCTGACCTCATTGATGTTTGTTGCACTGCTCTCACTAGCAGCCACTTACAGGATGCTTTCAGCACCTGGCTTTGTAAGTGGTGGCTGTCTTCATAATGATCAAGACATTGTTGCAGTTTTCAAGAACTGACATTAACTTGGTGGTTTTTAGCCTCTAAAATGATCATTTGCTTTTGATTCCATGACCTTAAATCATTTTTGCCTAACCTAACCCTGCTCACACACGGTGCTCCTCCTTACCACATACTACTGCAGGTGTCAGGGCCCAATCTTCCATTACATGCCAGTAACAAGAATTGCAATATTCTTTTAGAGATATTTTGTTCAGTTCTACTGTTTTCCTCTTTATTCAACTCACTAATGTAGAGGCAAGTCAAGCTGATGAAGAAAGGAGAAAAAAAAAGGGGGGGGGGGGGGTTATACAGCATCACTGAGGCTGCTGAAGTAAAAATCTAAAAAGTCAGAAAACCTGACCCATGAGCACAACCTCCCAGGGCATTGCGTTTCACCAAAAAGCTCCCCCAGAGGCTGTTAAGCCAAGTGGTGGATACAGCTCTTGGCACTGGCCAAGAGGAGGTGGCAGCAAGGCAAAGTGGGAAAATACAGGCCAAAACCACCTACTTTATGGAACACATGTACCCACCACAAGACCCTTCCTTATAACGATGGTTTTCAGAGGAGAATTTCTTAAAGACACAACAAGGCAGAGAAGTATGCAGGTCCCTCCCCAAGGCCGGCAGGAAACGATCCCATATTTACACCAGGCTGCCCTCCCCAGCCCCAGCCCACTTACAAAGAAAAGCACTTCCTAAACATAGCAGAAGTGCTGGGAAGGAAACCTAGAAAGGCCCCAAAGCCCCTGGTGTGTTTTTTCATGATTTCTCAGCACACATAAGGTGATTGCTCCCAGGGGACGAATGTAAGAAATCCAGTTTGCAGCCATGCATCAAAAATGGCAGCAATGCTCACAAATCAGCTTGTGCCTTTCAACCAAAACGGCTGTGCAGGAGACATGAAATGTTGCAAGCACTCCTAGAAATCTCCTCAAGGGTCTCCTGGGATTTGGAATGGTTTTACTAGTTTCTACTTTGATAACAGTAAAGCAAACCGAAGGCATGTCCGGGCAGCGGACTTCAGAGCTGTACTTTAGGGACAGTACTGCTCCCTGCATGCAAGACAAAAGTCAGAAATTCTCAGAATTCCTTTTCAGCTTCAGCTGCATACAAAACTCAAGCAGCCAACCTACCGCTGGTTTTCCTTCTGTGCAAAATGAAAGCAAAATGTTCCTAAAAGAACCGATAGCCCATCATGTTACACTGCAACACTGTCCAACCTCGACCCTATAATCCAGTCCAGGCGGGCTGACCCCAGCACCAGTGTTCAGAGCCCACTGTTGGTACAACAGCCACCCACAGAGGTGCAGTTTCAGGATGAATAATTTAAGGAGGCAGCTTTGGAGCCCTCTACATGCACAGCAGGAGAGGGGGGCTTGCAGAAACTCTCTGAAGCTGCCCTGGTGTGAGCATTCACGCTGGCTTGAGAAGTAGTTAATGCTTTTTCCTTGGTGCTCAGTCAAGATATTGGCCAGATGCTGCTATCATGTGATCCACTATCTCATCTGAGGACATGCTTTAAATTTAGTGTTGTATAAAGATATCGAAAAAACATCACTTCCTACAGTTACCAGGCTACTTTTACTTATTAATGCTTCTTGTATTATCACAGAAAATAACGAAGAGAAAGCAAGTAATAGCCCCATCTACTTTTCCTGAAGGTTTACTTGCTCATCTACCTCTTGTTTAGGGCATATACCTGTTTCTCCCAGAGAAACTGGGAGAAAAATACTCATTGTCAGCATGTACCCGTGTTTCAAAGCTAAAGCACAGGGCAAGATACAGGTTGGGATGGGCAGGACAAGCAGCTCCATGCACAAGCTCTCTGCAGCATGGAGCAGCTGCACCATCGAGGCTGGGGAGGAGCCAGCAGAGCAGCAGCTTGCAGGTGCTCTTTTTTCCCCCAGGGCCTGGAAAGGAACCTCCATTTCTATCCTTCTGTAGAGTCCCATGCCTATCACTGCACACAGCTGTGTGGCCATCACCTCCCTGCCCCTCGGGAGGGCACAGCTCACCCCTACAGACCTATAAAAATGGCTTGGTCAGAAGAACAAACTTCTGGTGCTGCCTGACAGCGCATAGAAGTAAAACAACTGTCAAAGCTATCTCTGCTACAAGAGCATACGCAGTGATTAATAAAGTCCCACAGCTGGCCAGTAGGCCACTGCAGTGACTTGTTTGGTGTCCCTGCCAGCTGGGCACACCTCCAAACTGCTTTAAAACTTCATCACCTGTCTTCTGTTTCTTTGGCCTTGCTCTCCATAGCAAGCACATAAAACATCTGGGATAAGCTAAATTAAAAATAAATAAATACGTAAATAAATAGATATCAAATCTATTCTAAGAAGGAAGAAAAAAAAATGAGAAGACAAATTATGCATGCCAGCCACACTGCACGATCTATTTCTAGAAGGTAGTTAGTGCTGTGGAATACGAGGAAGCACAAGATGATGGAAAGGCAGCGGTGCTCCACTATCTGTGGAAGGCCGGGGAGCTGCTGGAGCCAACACCAGTGCTGGCAAGCTGACCAAATTACTTTGCTCTCTTTAACCACTGATTTACAGCAGGCATGCAGCAAAGGTGTGGCATCCGTCACGTTATCGCACTGCCGTGCAACTGCTGCCACGCGAGGACAGTCCTTGCCCAGCACTAGCAAGATGCTGACTGTGGCCAGCATAAGCATCAGATGCTTAGTGGTGCAAAAACTCTGTCCACCAGTGCCTCTCGTACATCCACCAGCACTCAGATCCCACTTGTTTTTAGCCCTTACCATAGCAGGCTGGATTTGATCCAGCCAAAATGCTGGATGTGAATAAAGGAGCAATTACCTAACAGAGATAAGAGCGCCAGCAGACAGCATTCTGACTGCAAGAGCTATTTGCTGCTGTTTAATACTGAGATAACCCAACTTCCATCCCAATTTTATTTCTAACTTTAAGATTAATGCTGTAGTTAACTAGAAAATAGACAAGCACATTTTAATAGCAGCTGATGTTTTAATAATAAAAATACGTATATAAACATCAGACTTCAAAATACTTTGAGAAATAAGGATCTATGCAATAAGAGGCTAATATTGCTAAAACCTTTCACATTGCCATATGAAAATGTAACACTCTAAGGAAGAATTAAGCTAAAACTGCGTATTTTAATTAAATCCTACTTATATAATTTTTGCTGAATCAATCTGGAAAATCAGAAAGATTAAAGCTGAGATTCATTAGTATGGTGGCGAGTGAATATAAACATAATTTCTGCAATTTCTGCTGATTCAATTTTAAAAACCTACAAGATTAAAACTAAGACCCACTTATAGGATGGCAAGTGAATACAAACTTACTAATTTCAGATCACAGACTTTAATATAAAAATAATCAATGAGAAATCACATTAAAGCTGCTTTTCATATTCATCAGATTATTCAGTAAAGCAGGCAACAAAATTAAATCCCTGCTGAAATAAAATGAAACAAATATAATATTTTCCAGATCACAATGGCTGCATTCCAATATACCAGTCAAAACCCAGAATCAAACTTACATTGTAAATCAACAAAGTGTTATTAAATTAGACCCAACTGTGGAACAACAGACTCGGTACTGTACACTTGCTCCTCTACATCTCAGCAGGTCTAGATGCTTCTGGGAAATTAGCCAGCCTGATTACCGTTATAAGAAATCTTTCCTTTGGCTCCCCAAACCGCTGATGTCAGTTCCTTCCCATTTTAAAAGAACTCACGTTATGTTACAAATAAGAGCACGAGCTGAAGGATTACAGCACAGCAGAAATACAATAAAGGAGAAATGAAGCTCCTGATGCTCTGCTAGGGCTCTCCACAAATATCTTCATGAGGAAAATCAGTATCTCAGAAGATAACAGAATGAAAATAAGTCGGGTACCTTTCTTCAGGGTCATCAACACAGGATTGAGAGGGACCATTGAGGCATCGAGGTCTGCTTCTACCCCTGTTTACCAACCACAGGCAGTGGTGCAATAAATCCTAATCCATACCCAAAAAAACCCTGCACAACTTCTGCTTCCCCTTCACCTTGATGCAAAGCAAAAGCGCGAGGGATAAGATGCGCAGAGCTTCAACAGCCAGATACAGCTGACCTCTGAAAGATTTGACACCAAACAGCTAAGACAAATCAAGAAACATCATTCTGACCTCTCCTGACAAAGAGAAGCAGCTTCTTCAGGTCCCAGACCTGCAACTGGATCCCCGGTGGTGGAGCCTGAAGACCAGAGCCGAGCCCAAGTGACTTTCCCGGCACGCAGGGACAGGTCTGCTTGCCACTGCCTGCACAAGCTGTTTGCGATGAGAGCATATTCTGCAGTTTATAAAGTCGCTGATACCTCCCTGCCCTCCAGCCCAAGATGGGGGATTTTATTTTTCTGTGATTCTAATAGCGTTGAATTAGACACAGGTTCTGGCTGGCAGCCTCAACTGACCTTTTTAAAGGCCTGAAATAGATTTAAACTCAAAGTCCCTGGCAAAGGAAGCCTGGCATGCTTCTTTCACACAGCCAAACAGGGTTCAGTCCCAGCGACACTCCCCCACAGACCAGATAGGATGAAAAGGGCAAGTCTCTTAAAATATGGTTCTGACTTTGAAATTCAGATGACAAGGCTTCTGGACATATGGTATTTGACAGCTCTGTAACACAGAGGCTCTGGTCACCACTTGAAAAATTAATCAAAGTTTCCATAAAGACATGCTCTTCCAATTCTGCCTTCATAACTTTGCTGAAGGGGTCCACGGGTGCCAGCAATCAGACACTTTGGAGCACGCAGACAGATTTAAGCAGACACTGAAACTCCTGCAGCCCAGAGCTACCAAAATGAGGCTCCCCCTCCAGTCTTTTTTTAAAGTGCATTTTTCAATGCAGCGCATCCAATTCAGCCACAGAGCGAGCAGGACTCAATGTATAGATAAATGCTTACACAGGATAATTAGATACAAAAAAAGTTAACTCCTTATATAAAAAACTAAATGGGGTGAGTCAACATTTTAGAAAGTCTTCATTCTTTTACTAAATGTCAATTATTCAGGTGAACATGAAACACTGAGGTCAGTTGTTCCATTGTGCAGCCCTGTGCAAAACACCTCAAAGATTTCTTAGATTCCAACTGTCAGTGAAAGCATGGAGGGAGAGGAAGGAGCCGAAAGTTTGGGACAGTGGTGGACAATGGGCTGCCCGGAGCACGCTGCTCCCCTCCAGGCGCAGGCTGCAGGAGCCAGGCAGTCACCGCAGCAGGGGCTGCTCCGAGCACCTTCCTCTCCGCAGCTTTGATTGCAGCAATTACATTCAGACACATGGAGAATTAACACAGCTATTTCACAGACCAAGGCATCCCGGAGCTGAACCAGAAAACTACTCTGCAATAAAGTAGGATGTTTGTTTACCTCATCCTGGCCTGATGCCTCACTTTTATGGTGTAATCGTCCACTTTGCTAACCCAAAGCAAGAGCTGGGGAAGCCCTAAAGCTAACCTACAAGGAAACTACTTAAAAACCATCGCACGCCAATAACCAAACAAATTTAATTCAATTTCAGGAGCAGATGAAAAGGGGCAAATATAACGGGAACCTACAGTTTCACACCAGCTTCTGAAACATCCAACTGTGTCAGGAAAAGAGGACAGTGTGGTTGTATAAGGTACTTACAATACAGGAGTAAAACCCTATCACCTCCAGGATCACACTCTTTTGGCTATCTTTCATGTGCTTTGTTTTTTAATTGCCCTTTTTTCATCAGATTTAATCATTTTAGTGCACAAACCTTAGTTCTTTAATACCTTACAGAAATCCCATGCACAGACTGATGCTGTGCATGCACACGGAATGTGTGAACATCTGCCTGCTCCCATCCATGGTCACCTCCTAACTTCAGCAATTAGGGAGTACCAAAATTCATTGGTACTTCCTCTAAATCCAAATTGAAAATCCTATTTTATAAAGTGACCACACCCTTAACTTTTAATAGTACAAATCTCCCCAGTTGATGGAATTCACTGTGGTTAAATTCAGAACTTTAAATTTCAGAGGGTTTTGTTTTGTTTTTAAGCAATTCATTAATTTTGACTGCAGGTGCTTCTAAGGGCTTTGTATTTATGGTCCTCTGGAGACATTGCCCCTTCAGACAGCTCATTAGAGCTAAGGAAAAGTTGGGTTGTTTTTTTGTGGTTTTCTGGTTTTGGTTCTTTGTTTGTTGTAAAGTCGTACAGTACTTTCCATATGCAAGTCTCCCAATTCACAGGAATTTTGTTCATTTCATAAAAACAGAAATTGGCGCTAAGTAAGCAAATACACATACATCTGGTAGTTCATGTGCTTCTGATAATTAAGGTTATTACAGGAGTCAGTCAAGGCTCAGGGCAACACTATATCAAGTCTACGAAGTCCTGTACAAACAGGCAAAATTGCCTTTATCCCAGGCAATTCCCCATCTCACCATCTGCTCTTGTCCACATTTATCTTACTTAGAAAAAAACTGTTCCTGTTGCTGTATCTGTTGCAGCAGTGAGTATGACATTCGTGTCATACTTAGCAGCTCCTCTGACTTATTTTGTCTCACTGAAAATTTCAAATCCACAGAACAGATCTGAGTTTTGGGTGAGTTTTGCTTTAAGAAAGTTTGGAAGCGAGCAGGATCCATTTAAAATAAACAGAGAGAAAAGGCCTAGAGGGGACAGATTGAAAAATAAAAAAGAAAAAAAAGAGAGGCTATAAGAAAGGGGAATCACGTGACAAATGCAATTGAAGCCAGTCTCTCAGAATAAGTAAAACCCATCCAGCAAAAAGGCCTGTGTAAGGGTAAAAACGAAGTGTGATAGTCCTGTCACCTTTGGGGCTCTGAGGGATAAGTAATGAAAAGTGCTGGATTAGAGATCATAGAAAACAGGGCTGGGAGGGACCTCGCGAGGTCACTGAGTCCATCTCCATGCCCCAAGGCAGGAGCAGCTCTACAGATATCACTCGTGATAGATGTTTTTCTAACCTGCTCTTAAAGGCCTACAACAATGGCCATGCCACAACCCCCATAAGCAATCAAATGTGGTATTTCATCCCAGAAAGTTTTTGTTCCTGAAGTAAATCTCACTTGCTGCAATTTAAACCCATTATTTCTGGCCTCATCCCCCATGGACAAGGAGGAAGCTGTTCCCTTTCCCTGCACAGCAGTCTGTCACCAGGAGGAAAACAGCAACGTCCTTGGTGCCCTGACTTCGGCTTTGTTTTAGTTCTTGTCACCGCTGCTCCTGTTACATTACTTAGTTTGTCCTGCTGAGATTTTGGAAGGGATGCTGAAGGTAGCACCATGGTAGCAGGACAAAATCCTAACTAATCTGTCCTGTCCACAGATGGCTAAAATCTGGAAGAACATCTTCTGTTCTCCCTAAAGATGAAGTGAGAATCTCAAGTCTTTCTCCAATGACCAAACTGTTTGCATCACTGTTAGGATGTTATGGCTCTTATGCACAGCAATTCTTTTCTCTCTGAACCTTTCCCTTTCAAGCCACAGGCTCTGCCCCAGCAGACAATATTCAAATATGGGAAGTAAAAATAATTTATTTTTTTTAAAGGCAAAAGAGAAACAGCTTACAAAGATTTCAAGTGGCAAGTTTCCAGGCAATGACAGGAAAGAAAGCCAAGTGCTCCAGTAATTGAAAGATGTTAGCGTGATGCAGATACTGCTGGGCAAATTATTATGGATTGTATTATATAGGATCTCTTCTTTGACCTGTGATGTTATGGCATTAAAAATGGGTCAAGCAGGCTTTTGACAGCAAAGAGGCAGGAGCTGGTGAAAGATATATTCTCCTAATACACATGAAATTATAAACCAGTTCTCTCTGGAGAAGACTGTATACAAGACTGTTACAGCAACACCATGGGAATGAAAGATGGGGGGAGTCTTTTTATTTGTGGTCTTGGACAAAGTTTTTTTGCATATTCAAATCCAAAGCTGATATCTTCAAGCTGTTCTCCCCAAACATGTGGACAAGTATCTTTGCTGTGATGAGAACTCCAATTTTTGCTTTATCATATCACTCTGACAGCTATGGTATTTATGAAAACTGCTAAATATTGTGCAATTCATTCCATCAATGCAAGCACTACCAACAGGCTCCCAGGACTCTGAGTCACAAATATTTTTTTTCTTTTTTCTTTTTTTTTTTTTTTTTTTCTCTTAAGCAGTGACCTACTCTGCTTCCTAATGCCAATTAAACATACAAGAAAAGGGAAGGAAGGGGACATCAAAGTTGTCACACTTCTCTTATACCTCCCAGCCAAAAGCTTGTCCCCTTTTCTGAGCCTTTTATAGTCTCGGCAGATCTCAGCAGCATTACCATCCAAGTGAGAGCTCTTGCCTAAGGAGCTGGCTGCCTGAACTCCTCAATTTATTAGAGCCTACCAACATTAGGGAGCAAATGGGTGCAGTCAGCAAAGATGAGTTGCAGAAGAAAGAAAATAAAAACATCCATTATACACACACAAGCCTTGACTGCAGAATTCCAAAATATGCAAAACAAAGCACCCTGATTAATCATTAATTTTACCACGTAGCCCTTAAAAGCGATATATTCACTTTACCAATCTGAAGGTCACATCCAAGATGATACAGTTGTTTAGTCCCGCAGCTTCAAAGCACACAATACTGAACATTCACCCTGCTGGACCAGTTCCTTCCTCTGATCTCCTTACATACATTGACTTAGCACAATTAGGAATATACATTTAGCTGGATCGAAATTAATGGACCCCCATAAAAAGTATCTGGTATTTGTCTTGCTGATAGAGCCAAATTCCTCAGTAAGGAGAAATTCCCATTGAAAGTAATGGGAATACAAAATACTAAGTCTTGGCTACTTCGGATAGATTTTTAGAAGAAAGTGCTTCTATTTCTGTACCAAAGCCAGTGGCCAGAATTTCTAAGCAGTAACTCCACTTAAGAGCTCACCAGGTGCTAAGCTCTTATGAAAAGAGTAACAGAAAGCAGGTTTAAACTGTGCTTCCATACGTATACAGAGTGTTTAAAAAATGATCTTCAATCTTTTGGAAAAGAAAAAAAAAGAAAAAAAAAAAAAAGAAAAAAAAACACAGCAACAACAAAACCCCATACAACCAACTGCACCTTTAGGCTGGTTCCCTTGTTTCAGAGTGGAATTCTTTAGCTGACTGAGAAATTAGACTTGCCCTGGAGTTCAGCTATAACATCTCCCACTGTTTCCAGTTCAGAAAAAAGGAGAAACTGCAATTGCAATGAAGCCATCTATACGTGCTTGCATCCCACCCTTAGTATCAAATTTTGAATGAAACACTGACATGCATGAAAACTAGATGTTATTTAAAAAATAAATAAATCACGGGACTCCTGCTATGTTCTTCAAGCTCTTTTCAGTCAAGACCTGCATTTCAGTCCTGTAAGTCTCTTAATTAAAACTAGTAATCTTTCAAAAATTAACAAAGGAAAGCAATACTAAGGGGTATGAATGTTACAAAAAGAAACAAAAATAACATTGCTGTTTCTTTCCCCTCTGTTGGATGAGACATTAGTATGCCAGAGGCACAAGTAATGGAAATGTACTTTTATATAAATCTACTTTCTTTGCTTGGATTATTTTAAAATGACTCCACTACAGTGTACATTAACTTAGCCATCAACCTTCCTGTAGTCAGCTTTCTTTTTATAGTTTATTAGGAACACAACTACTGTGGAATCACCAAACGATGGTTAATATTATTGCATTCTCCATTCATTTTTCTAAACACACAGGAAAGCTTGTACTAGAAGCTGCACAAAGAAAAAATCTGGGAAGCAAATCTTCTGTCCCTGCCATCATTTTTCCAAATCTCCATGCTAGATAAGACGGTTGAGCAGATTTCGTTCCTTTCCCATGCAGCAGCACCTCCCATCACCTCAGCCGGAGGTAGTGGCACAGAACAGCCAACAAGCACCTGCAAACCAGAGCGATTTTCTCTCCCTCTTCCTTGCTTCACTCACATCCTTTTCTCTTTTTCTTTTTACACATTTATTTTTTTAAAGCTGGAGTCCACATTGCGACTGGTTAAGTTACAACAGACCATGTTCCAAATTGCTCCAAAAATGCCTTTTACTTTTTCCTCCTTATTTTTACCAATTTGTTTCTGAACTATCAAAAAGATATGTTCAATACTGACCAAAACTGCAGTTATGCTGCACATTAATACAACTGTTGTCATAATTCAAGAAGATTCTTCTCCAAGAAGGGGATGATTTTGAGCATACACAGCATCACTCAAAACCAAGAGCTAAAAATCTTACCCCTTATTCCTCCCAAACAGTTTGCATGTTCCTTTCAACATTTCTTTCTTAATTTTTCCACCCTACAGCACAGATAACAGCATCCTACTTTACAAATGCATAGAGAAGGTTCAGCATTTAGCAGTGGTAAGAAAATTGTTTTAGATCCCTGAGGGAAGGTGCTATAGAAGTGTATTCAATCTAGCTACAATTCAATCCAGTTTGCTGGAGCAGAAAGAAAACAAAGCTCTTTCATCAAAGTGAAAGCCTGGATTTATTTTATAAATATATATATATAAAATACACACACGCAAACAGCACACCCCTTAAGACTTTTGGAAGTGATATCTCTAAGGAGAGAACTGGCTTGTCGTTCTGGGATGGGGGTAAAAATAAAATAAAATAAATGTTAATTGTGCATAAGCCTCCAAGTTGTTACAAACGATGAACACACCAACATTATTCTTACCAACAGAAAATGGATATTTTTTTTCTGACATATGCACTGGACAAACTGTTGGTAAAGTTAGAATACAAACAAACAGAACTGCCTCATGCAATACCTCCCTTAAGAGGAAGAAAAAAAAAAAAAAAAAGCCCATGCTCCCATGCTGTGTAATTACATGAAGGTAAACAACTAGGAAGGCTCGTTGTAAATCATACTGTGTGCTGGGTGATTTGTCATGCTGACGAGCTTCCAAAGGAAGCCCACAACATGTGCTCTCACCTTTTTTTATCTTGGGTTTCTGCATAATGCAAATTGCAGAGCGAGAAGGCTCTGCTTCCCACTTAAGTTACGCAGCATCTATCATTTTTTCCCCAAATTCGGTACATGATGTGAAAATTCACTAGCTATACGAAACAAGGCAGAAGAACTAGTTCAGACAAGCAAATTACATATCCACTCCTCTCTGACCTCCAGAATCTCAGGAAAGTGGGTGGATGGAAGAGCCGCTGGCAATGTTGCCAGCAGATCTCCCCGAACTCCTCAGCCTTGGCAGAATTATAGGAGGCAACTTTACACATGGATGAACTGGTCTTGAGCAATCTCTCTAATGCAGTAGACACAAACGGGCTTTCCTCCAATACAGAAAAGCATGTCCCACATGTTTCTTTTGAATAATATTACTGAGGACAATCCAGCAATATTTCTGGAGGGGAGTTTCTCTCTAATAGTGGTGCAGGGGTCAGTTAAGTCTTGGAGTTAGACGGGTGGGTGAGGAACCTCTGGCACCATTTTCTGGAGCAGATTGTCTCAGATGCAATCCTACAGAGAAGTAAGTGCATTTCTATGGGATCTTAAAGGGTTGAAGGAACGAGGAAGGAACAGAACTTATTCATCCCTGGATCCCAGTTTAAAACCAGAAGAGAGAATTGCTGGCCAACTTGCCTTAACCAAGGACAAAGGCATCACTCATTAAAGTGGAGTTAATCTTAGTGGATGAGCTTTTGGGGCATCTTCATCTACCAAAAAAAATAAATAAATAAAAAAAAAAATAAAAAGTAAATGACAGGTTTGTCTTGTGATGCCACAGCCATAAAGGTGAGCAAATGATGAGTACAGGAACTTGGGTGCCTATACTTTCACCAATAAGTGTGATCCTCAGAGGGCTTTATCCATGCTGAGATCACAGCCATGACTTTAGGACAGGAACACGTATGCTCTTGCTGCATCTGTTAACAGCAACACAGCCATCAGCAGAGCCCAGCCCTTGCCCCTTGACACCACTGCTCACATGGGGATGTATTAACATGAAGAACAAAGCCAGCTTAGGGATGATGAGTTGCACTACACCATCACATACGTAAACTTAACCCAAAACAACCCAAGGACAAATGTAAATCTGCAAAGTTTGCTGAGAGAGGACCCTTCCAGGCTTCTGGGTTTAAGCATTAAGCATTTACAGCACTACATCTTTTTCTCAGTGGTAGAAACAAAGATAAGCATCTTCACCATCTTTTTTATGTTCACAAACCAACCATGTATATTCCCTGGTTGCAAAACAAAATTGCATCAGATGATAGTCTTTATGCTCAGGAATTCAGGAAAGGACAGAATGGATGAGAAGTAAGAGCAAAGGTTATCAACTGTTAACCTCTAAGATCAGAAGGAATGGTGCCATAGGGAGCATCTCTGATCAGTCCGTGAAATCTCAGCACTTTGCACTGAGATTTAGCACCATATGTACTCAGCAGTATATACAGTGTTGGCAAAGTTTTTATTTTTAAATAAATAAAGGCCAGAAAGTACAGATATCCTTAACTCTCCAGTGGCTTCAATTATGCAGTACAGCATCCACCACGTAAGCTGTATTTCCAGAGCTTTAACACTTGACATTTTGAGATAAAATGTCATGAATAGAATGTGTGAACCTCTCTCTCTTTACCCTCCCCCTTTGCATTTAAATCCTTAAAGGCATCAGACCACTGTTTTCTCTTCCCCCAAATTCAGTTTAACAGCACCTTTGTGAACAGCTTGCTTTAAGTCTTACTGCAAGAGCTATTTTTTTCCTAATGCTGCCCACTATAAGTTAAATAATTATTTTTCTCCTCATTAAGTTCTGCAGGTAGAGTTGCTCAAGCCTACCAGTAGACTCTCTGCTGGCTGCTTGCTTCTCCGTATGTTCCCTTGTTCCAACCCAGGACCACAACAGCTTCTTTGAAGAAATCAAAGCCACCAGCACAGGTCAGAGCACATCTTCCTTCCACAGTAACCCAAATCTCAGCGTTCTTCAATTACTCATTATCCTGCTTACAGCTTTCCTCACATTTACCTCCTTAGGCACTTTTCTCATTTTCAGGGCACTCCTTCATATGCCCTGAGCAAGAGATGCGAGGAAAGGAGGAGGTACAGAAATAAACAACTCTTGCTGTACTCTGAACTCCTAGACAGCCTTGAATATGAAACAGGGACATAAGAACCAACTATTTCACTAAATTAGCCAATTAGTATGGTGAGTTTAATGGTAAATTGCATGTGGCTGACTTTTCTCTTGTCATATTGACTGATTTATCAGTAAAACTGAAGGAGAACAGTCGTTAATTCTGTCACTCTTCAAAGAATGCAGCTGTGATGAACCTGCCTCTTGAAAATGAGGTTTTGGATGTATTTTCTCTGCTTTAAGATGGAAAGAACTTTAGTCCCAGCATCCTTTTCCTCCAATCTGATGAAAACACTGCTTTCCAACTCCACTCTACCCTCTCTGCTACTTTATTTAGTTTGCCTCTAATTGTATGGCTCTTCCTGAAAGGTCAATTGTTCCTCATCCAGCTGATGGCCTCCTGATGGAGTCTGAACTGATTATTACCCCCTGCCTATTTATATAAGCTGTGGTCAAGACATTGTTGTCATTATTAAGATGCAATGTCTTGTCAGGGATGCCTTAACAACTGAAAGAGCTAATGTGACAGCTCCGAGCTTGGAGAGATGGGAGGAAAAAAAAAAAAAAAAAAAAGTTGCTTTTCCTCTTCTCCAGTATTTGCCCTGTGCTGTCATGCTGTGTGGGAAGGCCATACTGGCATCTGTTATCCATTCCCCTGAAGGAGTCCTTCACAAGAGTGAATCTGCCTGCAAAGAAAATGGGAGGATTCTGAAGACAGTGTGTGGAAAGTTGCCATCGGTCTTCCAGAAATCTCTTTTGTAAATCTCATAAGAGCTGACCTGGGGCACATGAAACCACAGCACTTGTGAAATACAAAATCATCACACTGAACTCTGTTTCAGCCATTTGCATTTTCAACAGTTTCTCTTCAGAGAGATGCCCTGTGCCTACGGGAATATTTGCCTCTATTCACAGTTGACTTTTAATCTAAGATGGAATCTGTTGGCTTTTCTTTTATAGTTGACAGTGAAGTTGCGGCTCTGTTAAGATAAGTGTTCTCTTTGTTGCCTCTTCTATAAAAATTCCTGGAAGATGTGCCCTCGAACAAATCTCCCAGAATACCAGGGCAGAAATAAAGTGGTGTCGCTATTACCAAAAGCGCTCAGCAAATCCCACACAGCCCAGGAGAATCCAATGGAAGATGATGAATAAAGATGTTCAGCGTGGCCAGATAAAAGAACCAAACAACCACCAAGTGCTGAATTATAAATCTTGAAATCCAGAAATATCTTTTAAATTTTTTATCCTGATGTCTAGGATTTGTTTTTTTCTTTCTCAATCTAAGAGTCTCAGTGTGAGAACTTCTTTAATCCGATAATTTTTAAATATAAGAGAGATCATATTCACTTAGGACATCCTAGAAATTAAACAAAGACGACCTTTTCTATATATTTTTTCTACATATATATATTTTAAGCAGCCTATTTTTTCATTGATAGATACACTTTTAACGCACAAGAACAGAGATATTTTTCTCAGGCCTATATATTCAGCTGAAGACCATCCTATGTAAGTTGAGAAGCACAGACAAAAACTTCTTAAACTTTGTACAAGAGGAGTTTTTAAAACTACAGCACTTTGAGCATGGGGGTATGAGCAAGAATGTGTCTTTTGTAAGTAGCCTTCAAAGGCAGATATGTCTGCCTGGCTCAAATGATGACTTAGTGTCATGGGAATCATATTTCTTTTTCACTGTTTTATAGCCACTCATCTTGAACCGACATTGTACAGCACTCCTCACTGCTGGTGTCAGATGGTATATCAGCATCCAGAGCAGCCTCAGCATCTTCCAGATGAAAAGTTTCTGTGATTAACTTTAGAAATGTCAATCGTTCGCCACGTTCAGTATTCAGGCTTGTTCATCAGTTAGTAATAACATTCTTAGCGGAACAGAAAATGTGTTCTGAATAAGTGCTAAGAAAAGGAAAGCTTAAACATTTGACAGCAGTTAGAGATGAAGCAGACAATACTTTTTGTTTCCGAAATGAGGATTTCAGTGGGCTTCTGCACCAGAAGAAACTACAAGATTACAGAAAGAGACCTTTGCTTCTACTTTTTTATGACAACTACAATTCTACATTTCTCATCTCTGCCCTGCAATTAAAAGGGGAAGATACCAGAAAGAGCTGAAGAAGCAAGAGACAAGAAAGGAAAAATAAGCTGATCCTAGCTAGTCCCCTCACTTCTTTCTGTGCCACACAAATTTCATTATTAGATTAGAAGCTTCTTCCAGCACCACCTCCATGGGCTTTGAAATTGCCACCATTAGAAAGTACGTCACCAAAGTTATTTTTAAACTGTGGATTGTATTATAGAGAATCTCATCTTTTATTTTTATTTTTAAATGTAACAGAGGAAAGGCATTCATTAGAGGAATATGACAGCTGAGAGGAAAAAATACTCATCGTATTTGGAGATACAGAAGAGAAAAAAATCCTGGAATATGTTCTTGCACTCTCAGCCTGAATACCTCTCTCTTCCCTGACTGGTGTCAAACATAATCCATCAAATTAATTCTGCACATAAAAATGAGCTTTCTCCAACTCACAGAGCTCTGAAGTCACAGTTTCTCTTCATTCTCATGAAAGTTAAACTGCCATCTAAATGGATCTAGGTGAATCCCTCAACAAGTTGACCAAACTGTTTTCAGATGCATCCCGGTGTCTGCAAGATGCATTGGTCAGGAGGCCAAAAAGAAACCAGCAGCAGATCTATGATCCTTGCAGTAGCAGGGCCTGTAGACACAGCTCTCTGATCCGCTTTTGCCAGTAGGATGGACTTCAAGCACTCCTGCTTTCCCCTGGGGACTGCCACCATTGGAACAGCTGTTCCGTTTGCACCACTCAACACTGCTGCTGTGTTCAACACCCTCAACAATAGCTTGAGACAAGAAAACGTGTATCAAGCCAAACTCAGAAGTGAGTGAAATACTGAATTTAAAAATACCACCAATTGGCAAAGGAAAGTGAATTATATGCTGCTTAGATGCTAACAAAAAAAAATGCAAAAGAGGAAAAAAGATCACACGCAAGAGAAAAGACAAGGCCAACGCTGAACAGGAAGTGAAGATTTCTCCCACGCACAAGCAAATAAACTTCTCATGTATTATTCATGTGTTGTGCAGCTGGGGACTGGTACACCTCTTCTGAAGAGGAAAAACGCGTTCAATATCCTCATAGCTCTAAACTTGCAGTAACCCCCTAGAGAAAAAAAAAATAAAGGAAGAGGCTGAGGTGTGAGGGAGGTTTACAAGTCGAACAGTGCAAGAGTTTTGTTGGTGGTGTGTCTTTTTATTTTTGTGTTGATAGCTGTTTTCTTTCCCCTTCCCCTCTCTTCTGTTTTAGAAGCTGGATGCTTTTCCACAGACATGCTAAATTGCACCGGTCCAAGTTTGAGAATTGTGCTCAGTGGCTATAACAAGCAAAGAAGAGGAAGAAAAGTAATTCCTAGGACAGTAAGTTACCACAGCCACATTAAAAGAAAAAGGGAAAAAAAAAAAAAAAAAAAAGCAGCACATCCACAAATCAAGCAGACGTGGCATTATTCCATTTTTCAGTGCTGTCCTTCTGATACGCCGAACCTTCACCGGACTATCTTATACTGCAGTTATTAATCCCCCACACTCCCCAGCATTCCCCCTTCAAAGGGCACTCCACACAATTTCTTCATGCACAACCCAAGCAACGTTATTAAGAACCTGTAAGGGTTAGGCAAAAGCCCAGAGCCGGAGCTCTGGCAGAAATCCAAGCTGAAAGAGACACTGACTATGCACAACGGCAAGCGAAGAAAGACAGCTTTTCCCCAAAGTGATATTTTAATTCAGAAAGGAACCTTCACTAATCTCAGGAAGGGCTTATTATTATCTGTGCAGCAAATGGGACTGCAGCTGGTCTACATAAAGCATTAACTTCCTACAGGGTGTTTTAGATTTTAAATGATGAAGGACCAGACTTAAACCAGAAGTCAGCTGGAACTCTACTCTTACCTTTAATTTTATTTAAGCACACCAAAAGGGAGGGAATGAAAGTGCAGCAGTAACAAAGAGACCTCAGTGGAAGGCAGGGTGCGGGAGGGGATCCCCTCGGGCAGGGATTGACACGGGAACATATTTCTGGTGAGACCAACCTCCCTCTCTGGGATCAACCCCTGCAGTGTGCTGCTGAATGTATTCCTCCCTGTCCAGGGCCTGAAACACTGCGAGACAGCAGTTAGGCTCTGTCTGAGCAGAAAACACAATACTTTGTCAGTGCACTTATCTAGTTGAAAGGTAGCTGTGTGTATGACATCTTGCTGGAAATAAATGACTTCACTTATTAATGGCTTTTTGCCGTTGGGCCATGATGTTCTTCACTATGTTCCCAGTCAGCATGAGTGAATTCACTAACTGAAGTGAACTTGGCTTTGGCAATGACCAGCTCCACTGACTTTGGGCAAGACCTTTTCTCTGCAACAACTCCCAAATACTTTATAGATGAAGAACAACTTCCACAGTGCACCAGGGACAAAACACAAGGGAAGCAAAACCTGGGTAGTGGATGCCAGCATAACAGCAGAAACAGCCACTACACTGCCGGGGGGGGGAAGGGGGGAATAAATAAAATAAAGTTTCTATACTTACCTATGGCCAAGGTAATCAGCAATGGTTTTCCAATGTAAAGTTTCTAACCTCAGACCAAACCATTAGACATACACTAAGAGTTCTGAAACCCACTAGCACAGTGTTAACTGCAAACTTGATAGAAAAGCAGAGCTGAACATGGCAGGCATCCCAAGCTACTTGCCTCACAGCCCCTCACTTGAAGATCTACATTACAAAAGAATTTCCTCCAATGCTCTTCCTGTGATGAGCTTTACTGAAGAAAAGAGGGGAATCTAAAAGAAAGATGAAAGCACAGGGATGTGGGTTAGAAGAAGTCAAAAAAGCCATGGCATACTGTTACCAGGTTCACAGCAATGTTTCATTATTAAGTATTTTTCTTCCCTTCCCTATCCTGCGCTGTAAAGCATGCCTTTTTCCAGAATGCTCAAAAGTACCAATAATCTAATTAAAGACATAAGAAAAAACAGTTAAAATATGTGGTTCTTTTGAATGTGCTGTGCATTTTGGAGCAGAAAGCAAAGTGCTAGAGAGTGGCCATCATTAGAAGAATGGTCTGCTTAAAGAAACTCTCCCACATGTGAATTGGACTGTGAAGCATTTAAGAGAATAAAAATATTTTTAGATACCTTGTCAGATAGGAAGAGCTAGACAAGGATTTTACAAAATCTGCTCTTTTAACCTGAAACATGTGAGCTGCACCTACAGGCTCCATAGTTATCCAATGTTCTCATCAACCGAGCTACAATTAAACCCATATGCAGAGACCTCCTGGCTGAAGTAGAGGTGGACTGCAGAAATTGCTCCCCTCTGGGCTGATGATGGCTAACACACAAAAGCTGATTATCCTTCCTAAAGATTATCACTCTACCTTCAGGGTGTGCAATTCTCCTTTCTTTAGGCCTGTGCGGTTCTGTTTGGGATTCCAGTCAATGAGCAGATTCCTCCTATTTTTGACCACCCTCTTAAATAACGGGCCAGAGCTGCAGCTGTCTCACTGAGCACTCAACTCTTTTCCCAGCAAAGTTGAGGGAAACTGCCAGGATTCATTCCTCTGTCTGGAGAAGATCCAGCCAGGTGTCTCACAGTCATGCAGTCTGCTCAGCTCCACTGACTCACGGAAAGAGCTAGCTCAAAATTTTGCAGAAGTATACATCCGGAGAAATCAGTGGGATTTAGAGCTTCACCGTGTCATTGAGGATTTGGAAACAGATTTAAGCAGCGACTCAGGGTCAAGTTTTCAGCTTGTGACACGTTCATCGTGACTGGAGTGCCTTTCAGTTAAACACCGACCTGCATCCATCAGGCAGCTTGCGAGTGCTCAGCGCAGGAACACCCCCTAACACTCCTGGCTTTAAGCTCCCCATCAGCTCCAGGTCTTGGTATGCCCGGGAGAATTCATCTGGGCAGCACAGCACACTGAGTATGCAGCCATCCCTCTTTACTTCTCACTGTGCAAATCCTTATTAATGATCATGCTTAAATTAAGAAAAAATACCAAATAAAAAGATCCACTCCTTGATGAATGATCTTACAAATACTACCAGTCAACCTGACACATCCAAGCATTATTTTTATATATCACAGTTTTCTACTACTTGCATCAGAAAGCAGACCAGCAAGTTACAGAAGGATTTTGGGCAGAGACATGGTAATTCAGAGACTTTCCATCCAGGCAGGAGGTTAGCTATTGAAATGAGAATTTGAAGTACAGAACGAGGCCTAAGCTAAGCACCATGGCAATAACTGCTGTCTACCATGCAGCAGATCCTTTGTATTTTCTCCTATTTTTATCACCAAAGCACTTAGCTTCACTACTCAGGGAAGCATATATGATTGATCAAACAGGGATAATTCCTTTCTCTTCCCTGGTTGCTAGCTATTTAAACCAAGTTTTTTAAAAACTATTGCAAAATTGTCTTATGTAAGGAAGGGGTAAAAATGTGACCTGGCAAATGAAACTGAAATTTGAAGTCAAATGAAATTTTGAAGAATCTTTAGCTCATCCAACAACAACAACAAAAAAAAACCAGCATAATTACTGAAAAAAAAAAAAAACGCTAATCCTGTATAAGCAAGAGGAACACACTGAAGTATCTGAATTTGTGCTGCAGTTTAACAAACTGAGGACAACTCTGCAAAAATAAACAGCAAAATTCCTCAGATAGGGAGGATTTAAACCACGATCAAGTTCCCAAATAATAATATAAACTAAGGAGAAACTTTTTGTGCCTCAGACTATACCAATGAATAGGCCCTTGGAAGCAGTAAGACAGAGAAAAATGAAATGATCATTAAGAAGGAAATAAAATTGGAAGGAGAGTTACTGTAGTGACTGAGAATTGCTGCCAAATACAGTTGGTATACTAGTTTAAATATCAATGCAAGAGGAGCTTAAAAAAAAATCCAATCTAAAAAATAACAACTTAGGTCAAATGTTTTTCACCATTTCAGACTTCCCAACATCATTTTCTATTTCTGCAGTATTCCCCTTTGCCATTTTTTTTCCCCTCACATCTATTCATGTTGGTTTGGGATGCGGTGACTTGGCTACATGGGTTACTTCTTCTGGCCATTTGCAACTAAATTTTCTAGACTCAGGAATGGCAAAGAGAAAGCATTTTCTTTTAAGAACTGAAGTGAGGAATGTTTCCACTTGAAACATTTGGCAAGCAGTTAAAATACAATCCATGTTTTCATTTGTTAAGAATCATACACAGGAAGAAAATATAACTATCAATGCCAGGGTTGTTTTCTGGAAATCAAAACCTGATGGATCCTGAAGAGTTAACATTCAAATTACACAATCGATGAGGAGTGCAATGTACTTACTGAAATTAAATGTACCTGCTCCTGGGTATAAATCCAGCACCAGCTAGTCCAAGCCCCCTATATTAAATTTTATTCATGAAGTTCAAACCAAGATTATGCTGATAAAATGCCAGACTGCATCTGCACTCCCCGGCAACAATACCAATGGTAATTCCTGTTGCTCCTTTGCTAAATTCAGTATCCTTATGTTTTATTACAGCCGCACCAGACCCTTAACCTAGCCAACTTTGCGCTGCCAGTTGGCATTACAATCCTTCCAAAAATAAACATACTTGTAGTTCTGCTATCTTGGCTCGAAATGTCCATTTCTCTTCAGTTTATGATCAGCCTAGTCTAACACACTGCCAGCTGTTCCAAAAGGCCCCAAGGGCTAGAGATCAGCACAGAATTGTCACAACAGGGGGTGCTTCCCCCTCCCTTTGTTTAAAGGCTCCCTTTCTGGAGATGTCTCTTCACTTCATGAGTTTAAGCAGACTTGACTCGGATTGGAAAACCATGTTCTGGGTCAGCCTCAAATGACAAACCCAATAGGAGCATCACCTGGTAAGTTTTTTCTGGTCTGCATTGCACAGAAGCTGGGGTGCTTGGATTTAATAGACGTATTGTCTTGCACCCAATATCTAGGTTTCTATTTAATCTCCCCTACAGATGTATGTTATGCTTTCAAGCCATTGCAGGTGAAATTAGGAGTGCTTAGGATTCCATTTTTGAAACATTGCCGCCGCAGCCAGTGTGCGGTAGCCATCTGAGCCATGTTTCCTGTCAAAACATCTTTATCTGCACAGCACTGAAGAAACTTTGGGTGGCAGGCAGTTCACAGCTTTGTACGCTGCTCATTAAACAAATACAGTCAAATGAGGGAGAGCACAGTGGTAGTGTTCCAGACGTACCAACATGTTAAATGAAACATTCATGTTAAATGAAACAAATAACCAAACAAGCGGGGTAGAAAAGGGAAGACCAGAAAAACAGGCAAGAGCCATCATCAAATGATTAAAATGATTAAAACAAAGGGGAAGAACAGCTGCTACCTGTGTGCACCAAGACAAGAATGACTAGGTTAATTTATACCAATGGAGACGGAAGTTCAATAAATTTTTAAAAAAAAAAAAAAAAAAAAAGAGAGAAAGAAAAGAACAGTCTAATCTACTTGATTTGGCATTAAGTACAGACCTGGCAAAGATTTTCCTAGCACAGCTCCCAGTACTCCGCAAGGAGAGATTTTATTTTATTTTTTTAAGTAATCAACTTCGCACAAATGTTGACCCCTCAGCCTGCATATAATAATAATAATCATAAATAATAATAATAATTAGATAGCCATTTATTTTGAACCAACTGCAGGCACAGGGTGTTCCTTAATGTTTCAGCTGAAGATGACAAAATATGCTTCTGCTTAGGAAATAAGTAAGGTGTGAAGACAAGACCGATTACCTGCGGCACTCTCCTCACAGTTCTCCGGATGGGAAACCCATTTAAGCCATCCACATCACTGAGGCCTTGTGCTAGCGGCTCGCTCTCGAGCACACAATGAAGTCTCTGTGTGCACACGACGCTGCCCAGACGCTGCCCGCTCAGCCAGCTGCCTCTTCAGAGCTACGCAGCCAGACGAGCAAGCACACAGCACACCAAGGATTTCTTTTTTCAGGTTTTATGGCACCAGTGTAAATTCCAAAATAACTTCCAGTTGCATCTTCTTCCACCCAACACACCTAGGCCTTTTCTGTCCTCACATCCCAGTACTTCTTGCAAATGAGTAATTATACAAAATCTTTTTGCCTGACATGACTTCATAAATATGTTCAAATATAAAGAGGCATGGAGAAGCTAATACTTTGCTTACAAGCAGCAAGGGAGGACTTTCTGAATAAAAGGCACATGAGATCCTGGGCCAGATGCTTATCCAAACCTACTGCTGTATGGCTTCAATCTTACATGAAACCCATTTAAAGGGGGTCTCATCTGAAGCAGACAGACATGAGCATAATTATCTGAGAACCATGAAGTTGATGATTTGTTCATAAACTATATGGCAACAATAATTTTACCCTGAAAGGCTATGTAATACCAAGTGCTAATAAAATTCAAGGAACCCAAGTGTGCTGAAACATTCATCTGGGTTGTTGGATTGCTTTCTGGGCTTTTAATGACCCATATTGCCAAACACAGCTTCCTCCAAAACAGATTACAGAACAGCAATGTCACTTTAATTTGCAGCAGTAGGTAGGTAATATATGATATCATAATGCTTCAACTAACATATTTTACATCTCTTACTTAATAAGAGAAAGAAAATATTAAGAATGCAAATACCCTAAGAAACCGCACCTCTTTTCCTCCCTCTGTAGCCAGTTCTTCACAACGGTGTCTAGCCCAGAAAAAGAGATCTCATAATGCATTTTGTTGCCATCGTTCTTCCCAGAAACAGATAATGGGTTTTTATATGGTTTCGCAATTCAGTCTTAGCGAGACCCTGAAGTATTGAAGCACATCTTTAAGGGAAATGATTCACTGATGACACTCCTAGGGACTCACAACCCAGCACTGAATAGAGGTTTTTTCACTGAAATGCAAGTGGTAAGGGGAATTACTTCTTGTTGTTGGGAGGGGGGGGGGGCTGGACAGAACACAAAACAAAACAATTCTCTCCCACAGTAATGTGATTTAAATGTTTTTTATCTTTGGGGGAGGCAGGAGGTGACAGGGTAATACAGAAGCTTTCAACTGACCTCAGATTCATATTCTGACATTATGCCATGCCTGGTATAGACTTCCTACATATATTTACCTAACCCGTGAATTAACCATCAGCAAAACTATACAAACTACTCAAGTTTGAATGGTATATACTATCTAATACAGAAATACCTCAAAGGTCAACAACCTCACAAAATATACAGTTTAACTGAGAGAGACCAGAAGTGATTTGTATGAGACAAGCACAGATTACAACTACAAATCACACGAGCTGTTGACTTTTCAGTTAAAGAATCTGAGCCATCAGTACTCTTAGTCTTAATTAACTTAGAGCAAGCACAACTCTTAAACTATATTTAATTAATTCTTTAATTATGCAATAATCCCTGGCAAATCATTGCTATACATAAAGGAATTACCAATTTGCTAGACAATTCTGGCAACATTTAGAACTTTAACTTCTGTATCACTTTCTAAGCCTTTTCCTGAGCAACAAAGCAGCCTCAAGAAATCCTTACCAGCTATGAAATACTTTGAGGGGGCCCTCAGGGGGAAGTTATTTGGAGTGAAGTCCCACATATATTAGCATTGTGAAGTTTCAGCAACTCCATACCTCACGGCAATTCAGAAGATCCTTTGACTCAGCAGCACAGTACGTGCCCTAAGCCCTAGATGACACGGGACAGCCCCAGCTGAGTTTGTTGCTTCAGCCCAAAAAGGAGTCACAGACACAACACCAACAGATCTCCATAATATTAGAATGCATTAATGAATATAGCAGTGCTCACATGTTTGCTGACAATAACTGTACGAACTGCTGAACAGCAGTTTCATCTAGTAAGTCTGTTTCTCCGCCTATGGACAGAAGATTTGCTTGCGTAACTCCCATTAATGTTAGTAGAGATGGACTTACAAATCCCTGCCCAAGGTGGAATACAGACACTCTCACTGCTGTGCCTTTGGCCAAGGTTAAAGGAAAGCAACTCACAGCATTTTAACCTCTGCCCGTTTTGCTCAGTCTCTGGAGCCTCAAAATGTAAACTTTAAAAATGATTACCTTTACCTTAAGAAAAAAAATGTACCGTTTTGCTTTTTATTTTGTTTTTAATCAACAAGCATACCCATCCCAATAGGCCAATTATAAACAAATCCAAATAAGAAAACAATTCTTATTAACAGAGTAGGTAGATAAGAAAAATAGAGCTTACAGGCTAAATTTTAGAGAAGCTGCCTTTCAATTCCAAAGAGAACAAATATTCCACTGTTTTCTGTGTTTCCTCCCTACCAACTATAATGCAAACAAGTAAGCTGATTCTTTTAAAAGGTAGTTTTAAAGGTAGTTTTTTGCAACAAGAAATACCACTAAAACTTAGAGGCAAAAATAAAGTACTAAAAGATTCAGGTCACAGTCAAACAAAATACGTGTAAGAAGTTCTCAGACTGCAGTTTCAATTGGGGTCCAATTCACTCTGAAGTTTACTGCAGCCTGGGCACCTAATTCCATAGCATGGGTTATAGGCACTAACCTACATGGCAACAGTGGAGACAATCCCAATACTCAGCTCATGCTCACTAAAAATAGACTGAGTCAGAGCACATCTAATGGAAAACTAAATAATCCTTTCACTGAAAATATAAGCAAAGACATGTCAAGACTGAGGTGGGAACACCTGTATCACTATCACCACATGGGGAAAAACATGCAAAGAAAAATGTGAACAGGGTACTACTGGGACAGCAGCCCTTATTTTCACTGCTACCACCTGCATTTAACAGAAAAGGGAATTTCCATTCTGTATGAAGCCTTGCCATTTTGAACTGACTTTTCAAACCAAACACGAAGAAAAGGTCAACATTTCTATACAACAGAACTTTTTAAATGTTGGTTCAGAATTATTGACATCTCCCTAACAATATCAAAACAGTCTAAAGCATAAATAGAGTTCTGAATAATAAAACCAAAAGTTAAAAGGACATCGAGCACAAAAGCACAACAAAAGGTTTAAATGCTTTCTTATCGAAAGAAGGGCTGAGTATGATGTACCCACAAAATGGTTAGCTGCCAACAAAGCTGCATTTTCAGAGGCTCCCACTTTTTTCTTCTCCATTTCCTTCCTCACTCTGCTACGTGTCCATGTTGGCATGAGACTGTTTGCAATGCAGCGCCTGCTCAGTGTTTAAAACCCAGCTGTCCTGTAACACCTCTAGAATTTTAAGCCTCTCTCTCCTTCCAGTTGTGCTGTTTCCTTATATAATACATCGTTGCAATTAAGGATTATAAAGTATTTATTTTAATGTAGGACAAGAATATCAGGCAGGAAGGAAACAAACCATCATCCCCCTCCCCATGCCATGCACATGATCTTCTTTCTAACGTGACCGAAATACAGTACTTTAACAGGCAGTACAATTTCTTTCTACAGCTAACGCAGCTGGGAAGTGACAGAGAGGCTTTGGGGTTCTGCATCCCTTCACCCAGCCTGACAAGAAGCAAGGACATTTAAGTTGGATATATTTAGTCTCAATGGCTCTTAATAAAAGGTGATTACGTAAGTCAATAAGAAAAGCAGCGTAAGACTGAGAAGGGTAGGATTCGTGCAAATGAAAGGAAGGGAGAATACATGAGACCACTGAGAAAGACAACGAAAGGCAATGCCCTAACACACAGACAACGGTTCATAAGCAGGAAAAGCCACCAAAAACAGTGATGCCAATGGAGTTTCTGCCTTTCAGTTACTATCAATGACAACAACTTCAGCATGAATTGTGGTCCACCAGCTCCAAAAATTGCAAACAAAGAAGTTTCTAAAAAAGCTCACTCTTTTTCTTAAGATGTGCCAAGATTAGCTGCTGGAAATTCTCAGGTGCAATCAAAGTGCAGGAGAAACCCAGTGGCTGTGCAGCACTGCCAGCTATCACAGAAGACAACATTTCAGACCTCTCCTGAAAAGCAACGTTTTTGTTCCTCAATAAAACCTTCCAATAGCTCTTATTAAGGATTTGAAATATGTAAGGATTATATCCCTTTTCTAAATACATCTCAGCTGTGGAAGAAACCAATCACAAAATCAGCTGCATGTGTTTCAGCACAGATGATCTCTCACACTACAATTACATTACTCTTTTCTTCAAAGGGACATCACTGTTGTTTGACTTCTTACCTTCCGTCCATACCTCCAGAGGTTAATGAATCATTCACATGGCGAGATTTTACTGAAAAGTTAAGTAAGAAATCTTCTGGGTAGAGGAAGTAAGTTGTTACAATAACAAGCAATTTACTATCTGAATGCTACGCATACTGTATCATCTTATTTGTATTTCACAGTTAATCTCCCCACTCACAAAAGTTTTATCAGATCGGAGGCATGTGCTGTATTCCCTTTTATAAAATTTTACAGTCCCGTGCTATTCTCAGGGCTTGTTTTATAGGCACAATTTGCTGCTTTAATCTCACCCAATTGTCATGTTCTAAATCACGGTGTATAAAAATGTCTTTAAAGGAGAGATGCGCTGAAGGGTAGTACTTAATTACACTTACTGCCTGATTTAAATGTTATCTGTGCTTTGCCAAGTGCCAGGCACAGAGTAACCCAGCAGTGCAAATCTGCATAAACTGATACAAGTCATTATTGGGCTTTTAATAGCAAGCTGGTTCTCCTGTGCAGCATTCTGATGAAGGTGTGTTCCTCCTCCTCCTCCTCCCCCATTAGCTTGTGAGAAAATTAAGAAGAGAGGTTGAGGAAGCTGCTAATTGGTAGGGGCTTTCCAGCCACTCTTCTCTTCCCTACTTATTTATTTTGATCTCCTTGCAGAAGCCCTTGTCAAGACAATTTCACTGGTCATCCTTATAAGTCTGATGTGTCCTAATGAAACTGAAAAGCAGAGAACACAGAGCACAAAAAAAAAAAATCCATTTGTTTGGTGGTTTCATACTCCTTTTGTAGTTCTGCCACTCTGAAGCAGCTTCTCTTTACACCATCTAACCACCGCTTCTTCCCAATGCTCTCTCCCACCCAACTCAAAACAAAAAAAGAGAAACAAAGTTTTAAACAATTAATCTTTTGGTTTTTGGATTCCTCCTCTCCCACTGAAGCAAGCACACCAAGGGACTGATTTCCTTCCACACTAACTACACAAGGCATGCAGTTAAAGCCTCTGGCTCAGGGAAGCAGAAAGGCAGCTCAGAGCACATCATATCCAAAAACTTTCTACTTCATGCTCCAACCCCTGTTCCAATGACACGTCAGATGCCCCAAGCCAGCACAGTCTTTGTTAAGGTCTATCACGTTTAGTGAGCCATTGGAGGTACAACAACCTCTCCCAATAACCTACAAAGCCTCTTTATTCTTGTCCATACACGAAGTATAGATTCAATTCACTCTTTTTCCCTCCCTCTCCTTGGATGTGCTGTTCTCATGGTTAAGCCCTGAGAGAATCTAGAAGGGGCTAAAACACTTCACTTCGTGCCAAGCACCCAGCTAGTAGATGTGAGAGAACACCAGTCAATCAGTCCCAGATACTCAGCAGCTTTCTATTAAAATGAAATTTCTTTGAACAGTTTGAACAATGTCAGAGCAGTCCCATTTATGTACTACTGCTGCTTACCCATTTATGTAGCATGGTTCCAGTCATGAGACTTTATTTTCACATGCAAGATGAAAACTACACCTTGTCCCTTATGGGTACATGAAATACATATGTGCTCCTGTTACCAGTCACAGCTGTGCTTACACTGCCCTTATTTCAGCCTTTGCAAAAATAAGCATCTATTTTGAACAGCCTTCTGGCTAAATACTTGGGGAGACAGGACTCGACAGAATGACTGGACATTTTATCATCTGATTTTAAGCATCTTCTGATGCAGTGTGAAATGCTAACCACCTTCAGCTTCCCAGGGAGATAAAGGGATGTAACATCTTGCATGGCAGGAGCTGAACCTCTCAGAAGAACCTGGCCAGAGCAAAGGAACAGGATGGCTCAGCAGACTGGTGCCACAGCAGCTTTTCCAGCTCAGGGTCAGTGTGATCCAGCCCAGACTCTGGTAGGATGACTTCTAACAGCTCCCAAAGCCCAGCCTGTGGATCCCTGGCAATATAACTTCCTTCGGGAAGAACAAGGAGGGCATGAGGGAGCAAAAAAGCTAAGGCACTGGGAAAATGCCATTCCCAAGAATCTCATTTGCTCATTTTCTTCGAAAAGGAAGAGCAATATTTTCCAGACTACTGGTCTCTGAAGCCACGGGAGGAAGTTCAGAGCTGTCTCAGGGGATCCTATCACACCTCAGCAGTGATTTTAATTAAAATTTTGATGACAGAAGTGCACAGTCCTCTACAAGTAATTTAGAGAGTTAAAGATGATGCCTATCTCCAGAGTGTCTGAGACCCACTGGATTATAAAACTGTAGGCTTAAACATAATGAGTTGCTGGCTTCAGTTTGTTTCATGACTATGAAACATTCCTTCGTGTAAAGGCTCATTACAGTGGCCACAGACTAAATGTCTGTGAAGACAAAAATCGACCTTGCCACATCTAGAAGCAGCCACTCCTTGAGGAAGAAACATTTTAGAGGAATCATGCAGCAAAGCCTTCACTTTTCCACTGCAGTCACACCACCCTACTAGCAGACTGACCCCCTCTGATGGGTATCAGCACACTTCTCTTTGCAACACACATACCAAGTTCATCAACTCTGGGGCTTCTTCTCAACTCCAATGAACTTAGCTTCTCCCACCTCCTAACGTAAGGACATTACAGGATTAATTACTTAGCAAGGTCTTTAGAAAATGATCTGCCTTTGAAACATCTACAAAAGCTCAAGTGAAATTCCAGAGATAAACAAACACGAACTCCCTTTTAATTAAGCAGTGTGCCTCTCTGTAGGGGGTGACGGAGTGAGCAGATGCAGGGGGGATTGCCAATTAAGATACAACTTCTTTGATAGGAAGGGTGCAGCCATACACAGGAGGAAAAAGGAGAGGAACTTGCCATACAAGTCATTATTTTAATTGGCTACTCAGAAAGATTATGCATTCCCCACATCTGATGCTGCCAAAAAAAAGTATTACTGATCCAAAATACTAAAAAGCCATCAAAACATCTTCTAAGCTGCTTGTACCACGTTAGTACTAATGCTGCCTGCACTCCTCGCTTATCCTGTTTGAGAGAGCTGTAATGCAGGGAGCTAATTCTCAGGGTTAATTAGACAAAGAAACATATAACTTGGATTTCTTTTCTTATTATTGATTATTATTCAGTAAAGACTAGGCATTCGTAGCAAAAATTTCTTGAAAGGAATGTACAGTATTTCTTGCATAACTGAGCTTAAAAGTAACAATAATTAAAAGCCATGTGCACAGCTAAATAATGCTGGGAAATTCCTTGTGTCGGGATGCACTCGGAGTGAACCTGAGGATGACCAGCTACCTTCTGCATAACTTCCACTGCTCTGACATCCCGATATTTTCTTTATGTTGACCTTTATTTTCTGTGACCCTAATGGTGACGGTGTCGTTCTCCCAGCTTCATTGAAGAGCCACATATTAACTTTCTATTCTCTTTTTGTTTGGTTTTAACAGAAACACAAATCAGTTTTTGCATGGTTTGTTCCATGCATGCCTTTGTGTGGGGAAGAAAGGCAGGAAACTGAGAAATGGTTTATTTGATTGGCAGGCTGCTTGGAAATCTTGATTTTGCCTCCTTGTACAGTACGTGTTGACCACAGAGAACAGAGGATTATGCTTGGGAGAATTCAGACATGGAAACACAGAAAGAAGCAGCTGCTTTATCCAAGCCTTCTTCCCCCAAAGATGACGGCTCTGTCATCCATTTGTATCAAAACACAAAAGCAGATGGGATTTCACTGTCTCTGCTCAAAATAAATGAATGCAACAGAAAATGACCCCCTGTCTCTGTGAAAAGAAGACAAGTTCAGTTCTTACCAGGAATGGGATAACCAGAAATGTATTTCTGCCTTGGAAAGGCTGCGCAGGCTGCAGAGGTAAGCTGGTACAGAGAAGCTTCTCCCTTCAGGTTCCCTCCAGCTTGCAACTCAAAACCAGCAGCATTATTAAATTTCAAAACTGTATACAGCAAAAACACTTCTGGCCCTTGTGCTTGGGCAGAAGAGCCTGTAAAGGTGAACCACCTAGACTCAAAGCACTGCACCTGTGAACCATCTTTTTTATATATTGAAAATAATGCAGTTTGAGATTGGAAAGTGAGAAAGTCACCAATTTGCTGGTTGGAAGATACGTTGACAAACATGTTATCGAGAAGCAGCAAAGCCTTCCAGGGGCATGGCCCTACTGAGGGCCATCGTGTCCCTTGATTTTCACATAAACTACACCTTATTACCCTCTCTAAAGCACTCTGCTAGATATAGTCCTCCTCCTCGTTTCTAGTCCAAATTGATTCATAGCCAAAGTACATCTTTTTATTCTTGCTCCAGTACTTCGCTTTAACTAATTTACTTCTTATCCTCCTTTGTGCTTTCCACCAGTACGTTTTTAATAAGCGATGCAGATTCTTTTCAGCTCTCCTTCTCCTTTATACATCTCCTGTGAGAGCTCCCTTCAAGGGCTTTCATCAGTTTTTCTCCAGCCCTGGCCCAGTTTGGATTCATCCTTCTCAAGAAGCAGTCACTAAGAGTTCCTGCATTATTCCAGTGGAAGCACCACCTACAGTATTTCCATAGTCCTCAGAAGAAAAGCCTCACCTGGTGTGCTGTTTGCCTCTGACCTTCCACAGCTTCATTTCAGGCAGAGTTGATAGACCAGATGATACTTGTTTTACCCCTCCATTCTTTTAACTGCAGAGCTCCCAGCTTACAGGACAAATCCTTACAAGCCCTTCAGTGCACGACCTTGCACTCTGCCTTGTATTACCAATGAGAGGTCACTTTTTCCAAGCACAGCAGCATTTGGCTTCAAAATTTGCTTGAACTCCATAGACCACTGTCATTACAGATCAAAGAAACTGAGGAGCAGAAATATATCTACCTACATGTATCTTTCTTTTCTCCTCCTTTTCACTGGTAAAACCCCACCCCTATCTTCAGGGAAGAAAAAGCAGAAAATAAGCAGAAATTACTCTTAAAAACATCATGCCTTCCCATACTTTGGGGCAAGTGCTCTGCTTTTCTCTTTCACGGCTGCTGGCAGTCTCTGACCCCAGTGCACTCAGCAGCTCTTTGGGAAGACTCCAATCCACAATCGATATTGAACATCCATCTTTCCACAGCTCCTCTCAAATCATGATGTCTGTATGGAGCGCAAAGGATCAAATACCACACTGAAAGCTTCCCCCACTTCTCTTGCACATTTTCTACATGCGTTGCAAGTGCATAGCACTTTTAAAATACACTGAAACAGGAACAGTTCCACACTATTACCATACCTGGCTATCAATCAGAATCAAAATAAAATGCTTGAAAAAGTAAAGGAATTCAAGATACTTGATTTATGAATAAAAAGGTGAGGAAGGGACCTACTCACAACTAATTAATTTCTGCACATGGAAAGTATGTCTCCTGCTGCAGGGCTGCCTCATCTAACTGACTTCCAGCATCTGGAAATCAAAGGAAGATCCATTAAGGCTCAAAAAGGAAGTAAGGTGTAATTTTTCAGAGACAAAAGAGCTTCCACCTGCACTTTCCTTGGGTAGATCTTCCACCACCTGAATCTATTACCCCTAGCCATTATCGCTAACGAATCCTGGAATTTTTTCAGAAAGAAAAAGAAGAGAAGGAAGGTGGAGGGAAACGGTGTTTTCAAAGATGCAACAGTCAAGCAAAGCAAAGAGGTAGAGAATCAATTTAATTTAGGCAGCTAATTTATTTAAGTCAGGAACCTCAGCTCCTCACATAACTCACAGGAGAGAATCAGGTGCTAATTCAGAGCTTTGAATCACTCGTTGGAGGCTCCATGTGGCCTCACAGCTCCCAAATTACACACCTGTTCTTGGAGGTGACTACAGCTCTTTGTCACCTAGTTTTCCACTTAATGCTGCAGGGACTTGGACAGCTAATATTCCTTTTAATGTTGCTTAACAACCGAGTGATGGTATTAGTGCAGGAATCAAAACGACACTGTAGGAACTATCAATTTCTCCGTTAAAATTTGTGTCTGTAGCAACAAGTCTCAAGAGTCTCAGGAGTTTTTTGTTTGTTTTGGAGAAGGAAATACTGTACTAAAGTACCTGATACTGTGAAAATCTACAAGAAATTTAGATAGAGACATGTGTATGCCATAACCACAGATGAAGCAAACTTCATGAGAACAGGTTGAGTGCAACCAACACGGAAGTTGTTTTAAACATGATAATGATTCCAATCACATTGATGACAGTGTTTTGTGCAGACAAGTCTCATAATTCCTTGTTTCTGTCCTTAATACATTTATCCTTTGAAACAACACTTATTATTGTACAACTTTAAAAGCAAACACCAAACTTTACCTCCTCCCTCTTAAAAAGTCTCTTAAAACATTGCATTACTTGGAGGGAAAACAACAACAAAGCATTGAAGTGACTAAACTTGCACATATCTCTCACTGGGCTTTATCTGGCACAGAGTATTGTCAGAACAGAAAACGCAGGCTGGTCTCACATTATCTGCAATAAGATAGACAGTCTTTCATTTTAACAAGGTACCACTGCCAATATCAGCCCTGCTGTGTAAAAAGCTGATGCAATGATTTTGTTATATATACAAGCGCAATGAAACCCAGTGAGAGTGGATGTGATCAAAGGCACCTTCCAGCAGCTGGCACACATACATACTCATACAACACCTTTGTGAAGCTAGAGAAGCAGCTTCCATCCCACACCAGGGCAGCCACCAAGGTCCCAGCCCAGACCTGCCAACAGTGGAGCTATGCAGCCTGAGACCAGTAAGCACAGGCACTGTGTTCAGCTCTGCACAGCTATTTTTAAGCAGGAAATCAAACTGCTTCAAAACCAATTGATTTTGGTGTTGTGTTTTTTTTGTTTTGTTTTGGTTTTTTTTCTCCCCCATGAGTGAAATGCTTAAAATTTCTCCTTCTACTATCACAAGATGGATGCAAAGAGCACAGACAGTCTCTCCATACAAAGAAACCAACATTCTCTCTTGGGCATGCATCGGAGCCAGGTGTTCCTCAGCAGATGGGGCCTCTCCCGGCTCATCCCATGGAGCTGAATGGCTCCCCTTGCCCCTGGGGATGCCACATGGGACAGCAGCTCCTGTAAAGATGCAAAGGGGCAGAGGCAGCTTGCAGCTGCCAGCCCTTCAGCCCAGCGCGGCCACTCACCTGAACCTCAGTCAGCTCATTGGAGTGGCATTATCCTTGTCCTCCTCCTCCATCCAGGCCTGCTTGGGCATGCTGGGGTCTCCCCCCACCATGCTGCTGAGGTCTGGCCCCAAGGGCTCTGACCACAGGGATGGGAAACGCCTCCAGGAAGCGCCAAAGACATGGGCAGCAGGAATGGGGCAGCTCTGCGGGGACACCTTGCAGCTCCACTCCTTCCCGTCGTGCCCCATCTCGTCCTCGAGGCAATGTGGGAAAACCCCACTGCCAGCAGCACTTATATCACTGAGGTCACAAAGGGCCCCATGACCCGTTGCTGCACGCCCACTGCCTGGACACAGCCTGCATCACAGCAGGTCACAAAGGGCCCTGTGCAGGCCTGAGGGGTGGGCCCGTGTGAACCTCACGGAGTTCACTAAGGCCAAGCGCAAGGTCTTGCACCTAGGCCAGGGCAAACCCAAACATGAATTCAGGCTGAATTCATTGTCCCTGGCAGTGCTTAAGGAAAGGTTGGACATAGTGGTTAAGGACATGGTTTAGTGGGTGATATTGCTGGTAGGGGGATGGTTAGACCAGATGATCTTGGAGGTCTTTTCCAGCCTTACTGATTCTATGAACACTCCGTGCACCTATCCCTCTCCCAGGTCACTGCAGCACCAGCAAGGCTTCAGAACCATGAACAAGTTTCTAACCCACTGGGACAAGCAACCCTACAAACCCTAAATAGGATCTCTTGACGTTCAGGTTCTGGAAGACACAATGAGCAAATCATCTAGGCTGTTTGAGCTGCACCACCATCAAGCTGGTCAGCAAGCAGTGAACAGTGCCACCACTCAGCTTTGCAGGGACAGCACAAGGATCGTGATGTCGACAGTGTGCACTTGGAAACGCCAGCCCTGTCACCTGGAACAGCATATAAGAACGCGTGGAATTGCTGTCACATTTGGAGCCCTGCCTCCTTGGGACCAAGTAACTGAAACTGCAGAAATATTTATTTCAGCTACCATCGTGCCAAGATGGTTTATGATTGAGAACACAGCTGTAACATGAAAGACAAAAGCTGTTTCACTTCTTACTGCAGGTGTGCAATTGAGGCATAACAAATCCCAGAAATAATAATTCCATAGTTCTTCCTTCATTTAAGTGGAATTATCAACTAATTTTATGTGCAAGTTGTCTGTTGACTGGATGTTTCAATTTTATCACGATATTTTGAGGCTATTACACAACTGTCTTAAAAAATCTGCTTACTCCACAACCAGATAACCTAGCTCTCATTGTTAAGACAACAGCATGCACTTTCCCAACAAATGCTGATTTTTTATGCTGGACCACCAGAGAGAAAAATTCTTGATCAGATAAAATTTGGAGACAATGCTGGTTTGCATCTGATGGGCTTGCAACCTCTGGACAGGACTTTCCCCACCCTTTGGCGAATACAGTGACAGTTAGTGAGTAATGCTTTCTGCTGCTACAGCAGGGAGGTTTGATAGCTCTATTAGCCTGGGCTTGTAAGGTCAGAAGACACATGTAACCACGATGACCTGTTACTTCAGTAGAGACTAACAGCACAAAACAAAAGGAAAGATTTGGGAATGTCAACAGGTTCCTTCCAAGGTGGGTATTTACGAGGACTGTAGCTTTCTCCCACTGCTTTTCATTACAGTCTCCATATATATATTTCAGATTCTCCCACAGAGAACATAGATAAGCTTCTAACATAAAATTTTCCATAAAACAGAGTTACTGTACAAGGCTAGTGACAAATGCTGGCATCAGAAGCCTGCAGTACTGGCATTTTGTTAGAGTTTTGTAGAGCAATGTACAAAGAAGTAGAGAGTAAAGTAGAAGTCCCTTCCCAAATTACAGGTTCAGGAATAAAACTTAAAACAGTCATTAAAGTTTCTTTGTGAAGAATGTAGATAGCACTATGGCTTACTACTTCTGTATACAGGAACGTCTTAGAACTGGAATACAATAACATGTTTCAGTTAACATTAGTTCAAGTGTTTGATTTTTGCTCACAATAAATACTTTAAGCTTATTACCATTGATAAAGTCTCGTCTTGTACACCTCAGGGCACTGCTTTGAAAATTTCCATGTTAAACTCAGCAGTGCCATGGAGTGTAACACAGTAACACCATGGTGACGTATTTTCATGATATCTGGTTCTGGGACCCCGCAACCCTGAAAAAAGCTGTAAACAGTGCAGAGAGGGACCAAAAAACAAACAAACAAAGTGTTATAGAAAACATATCTCACTTCTTTCTTTGGCTTCCTACAGCTGAACATTTCATTAAAAAAGCCAAGTGTTCAAAACCACAGACCAATGAAATCGTGGCCCACATGCACAGTTCTATTGGACTTCCTCAAAGGAGTTAAGCATATGAACAAGGTGACAAGGCATGCATGGATATGCATAGAGCTGATGCAGTACACTTGGATTTTCCCCAGTCCTTCATCATGAGCCATCAAAGAGTCTGAAGCACCAAAACTAACAAAAAAACACAACACACACACACACAAAAAAAAAAAACCACCACACTACAGAAAAAAACAGGCTATGATGGGGTAGATAGGAAAAAAAAAAAGGCATCATGAGGATCAACAAATGGCAATAAATAAATAAATGGAAGAATTAAAAAAAAAAAAAAAGTTTTTCATGATGATGGGAGGTTTTTTACACATTACCTCAGCATCTGTGCCCAGACCTACACTACCCCATACATCCATTAACGGTCTTAGAAGGGGAAGGGAGGTAATGGAGTGCCAAATGACACTGACAAGACAGAATGATTAAGAATAGGCACAACTGTAACTGCAATGAAAGCTGCAGAAGAGTTTCAAGAAATTCTGATTGGACAGCAAAATAACAGAGTAAATTAAATGTTAATAAATGCAAGAATATCACAATGAAAAAAATGAGAATGACTGTCCACATAGACTGACAGGCTGTGAATTAGCTGTTCTAATTCAGAAGAGAGATGTAGTCATTGCGGACAGTTTTCTGGAAACATCAGCTCAGCAGCAACCAAAAGACTGTCATCAGGCAATTTACTCTCCTGTAGCCCAAAAGGTGCAGGACCAAGCTGGGTGAAAAGCCAGGTTCAAGAAGATCAGAAGCTACAAGCATGGGTTCAAGCAATTCTGAAGTTTCACTTTAGCAGATGAAAATGCAAAAACCAAAACAACAACAACAAAAAGGTCTTTCTGTCCCTGTAAGAACAGTATTGTGTGGTCTGAGAAGCATATGAAGAACAAGAGGCTTTGCATCATTAATTATAAAATAGCTTTTTCCCACCTTAAGGCCAACACTTTTTTTTAATCCTCAGATAAGCAATGGGTAAGGATGGAGTCAGTCACTTGAGGCAGCTGTCATACCGTCAGCAGCACATTCATCTTTTGCACCCAGCTTTGGAAGCAACATTTCCACTGCCACCATAGCTTTCCACACCGTGTTCATGAGTAATTACCAGCTGAAGATGTGAGGTTTGGGGAAAATGTCTCTGACATCTTTCAGCTGATGAATCTCTCTGATTCCTTGTAATGCATTTTCTTCCCTGTGAAGGAACCAAGATATAGTAGAATGACGAAAGTCCTGACTTACTGCACATTCTGATGCTGAGAACACTCTTCCTGTACAGAAACTATGAATTCACTAAATCACGTAAGAAACACTTTTGCTATTTACAAAGCTTCCATGCTGCCTCATTTTTCAAAAGATTTGACTGAACAAATACACTTCTGCAGTAGCCAATTAAAAGGGGACACTGCCAAGGTTTTTAGAGCCACCCTGAGATGGTCTCCACCTGATTTTTAAACCAGTTTTCATCTAAGTCAGACAGCTTCAGTATCCAAGACAGAACAGAGACCACTAGCAATACACACTCATGCACTAAAACTGTTCACGAAGTGCCATTTCGATACCAAAATAATAGACTCTGCCGATGTAAAGATAGACCCAAACACTGCAGAGAAACACACACACTAGTTTCAGGATATTATGCATTTTGGCTTTAGGAATATAATGGAATATACTGGGGGAGAGACTGGGTAAAAATTGCATGCAGCTCCCACCAACCTAACGAAGAGAAAAGGCAATATGAGAAAGGCGAGGGAGCTGACTCACAGAATCTCTGCTCATCTCTCACCCTGCTTTTCCCTAGGCTGTACTTTTGCCTGTACGTTGCCCACAGATACCAGCTCCACCCCACAGACACTACCCTATGATTCCTTTTGGTTATAAAAAAGGCTTATCTTCCTCAAACTCCAATTCGGATCCCGTCTTTGCTGCTGCAGTAAAATCCCCACTCCACAGAGAGCTGCCAGGGATACATGGACATGTGTCTGCTGCAGCCCAGAGGTGCCGCTGAGCTCACGTATCCCCAGGTACCATCCAAATATAACATCCAAACATAATGACACAGAGGGCAGCCTACTGCACTGCCTGTATGCTCCTGAGGGAAGATGGAGGTGGAAAATACTCCTTCTTGTTACTGTCTTGACTGATGACCGTAATAGCAACTTGGGGCTTGCTGGACTGTGCAACCTGAACTGCAACTGCACCAGTGGATTCCAGCGCTAGCAGACACCACGCTCCACATATGGCAAAATACGATGCTGCGTTAAGGATACCACAGGCACCAACTGAGCTGAGGGAATAAAAGGAATCAGGAGAAACACAGTTCACACAGAGCACAACCCAGGCCAGCCTGGGGAGAGGCGGGAGCTCCAAACTCCTGAGCATGTACAAAGGGAAACATTTGTCTCTTTGGAGCACGAGGGTGCATTACCACTCTTTGCACCATGCGACCTTTCTAAAAAAAGCACACCAAACATCATCTACAAAAGCATACAATATTAGTGGGACAAGTCTAAGTGACCCACAGTCACCACAGAGAGGACCGTGCCAGGGTTAGGGTAAAGAGCAGGTCACGGGGTGGTGACACAGCACGGAGCCCTCCTGGGTGCTGGGGCACGCTGGCTGTACACCCTGCCTCCCTCCTCCAGATCCTTACCCAAGCCAGGGCACATGAACCTTTCTTAACAGTGCTGTTAAAATTAAGAGCAATGATGAATTTTAACTGCACTATTCTGCTACTTCTGATTCAAACTATAGCATCCTCCATGGCAGCAATAATACTGTTAACTAAGATAGCTAAAATCATTCAGCTCTGGCTTTTAGTTTTCACACAGGTCCTTCAGGCAACACCTGTAAACAGAAAACACCACTTCAGAAGTTAACATGTAGGTGCCATTTGTCTAAACCAGCATATAAATACCCAGATTTCAGAATTATTTTCAAAGCGTGAAGTTAAAGCACTTGACAGCATGAAACATTGGGCTGTGTGGGGTCCGCGCAGGTACTCTCCCAAGGAGGCCCTTGCTTGGGCAGAGGAATGCAGAGGTGCCCATTGCTCTGCAGCTGAAGAGCTCTGCTGCTGGAGTCAGACAGAGAGAAGGGGAACAAACAGCATTGGGAAAAAGAATATCCAACTGATTTGTTTTTCACACAGCTCTGCCAATACATCCCATCTTTTATTCGCACCTCCAGAAGTTATCATCTGTTGGTAATTACAGCACGGCTGACTCCACTCCCAGTGTTTTCCTTGACACCAGTGACAGGAGGATTGGCCTCTTCCCTATTAGCTAAATTCAAACCTACAACTTGCTTCTGAATATCTCATTCACATCGAATATTTCCTTTTCAGTATATTTTATGCTCCATCAGAAATAAAAAATAATAATAATAATAAAAAAATCTATCAAAGCACTGCAGTTTCATCATTATTTCCCAAAAAAAAAAAAATCAAAAAAAAGAAACCACACATTTAAAAAAATAAAATAAAATAAAATCACATTTCAGTACATGCACGGCAAGCCTTTTGGAGCACCCTCTGTTAACCGGGAACAGATAAAAATGGATTTCGCAGTGCCTGTTCTAGAACAGTAAATAATCTTAAATAATCTTGTGTTTATTTATTTAACACAAAATGCTTGGGCAAGCTCTGCAAACAAAACTGCAAAATAATTCAGCTGTTCAAGACCAACTTGTAAGCAGAAGACTAAGCTCTACACTGTATGGGCTATGATTCTTCTCTGGTCTTATTGAAACAATAAAAAAAGCAGTCAGGTTAAACAACGTATTGTTGCTCTGAAGTTCATTTTGTATTCACATTTTTGAACAGTCACATACACCAAAAAGTTAAATTTTAAAGTTGGAAGAGCTGTAAATTTGATAAAATAAAAGAGGTGAAATTCAGGGTTAATGTTTTACTTGAGTGTGACAGCAAAAAGAGTGATTTTTTTCCTCCTCTGGAAAGATGGCATAAGGTAGAAAATCCATTTACATCCTATTTATGTCCATAAAATAAGTCACAAGAAGAGCATAGCTACACATGCTGACACTCCAAAAGAGTGCATATGTTCTGCATCAAGAATTTTGTAAATAAAATAAATAAGAGACAGGTTTACAGGTTATTTTCTAAATCACAGAATGCCTCTCCTGCCCCACTCCATGGCTATGCACCTTGTACATACACGAGGACACTCAGCACAGACCGAGTCTCAGCCAGCACCTCAGCTCTTTCTATCTTGAACTTGCAACACAGGCTAAAAGTCAGAACAAAACGTGGGGGTTGTAGCAACACAGTTTTAAAAGGCTTCAAAAAGTTACTGGAGCAAGTCAAACTGCATAAGACTGTTCTGTGAGAACTCAGGCTAGCAGCAGTCCAATAGCTCAAAACAGCTCTCCTTTAATTAGCTATTTGCCATGTATAAGAGAGGTTGGAGGAAGTGCCCAGTGCTGCATTCTCATTTGTGCTTTGCTGTGATCCGTACAGTAGCAATTCAGTCCTGAGTGAAGCAGAGCTCATTATCCAGCAGAGATGAACTCTCCTCAGGAGAGAGCTCCTTCTCCTGCTGTTAGCAGCATCCACTCAGCACCATCACCTCCACCGCCTGCTCCGGGCAGGGCATGGCTGGTACCTCAAGGCGACACAGGTGCTTTGTCTGCTGGGAAGGAGCTGGCAGACCCAGGCTAGGAGCAGGGATACAGACTGGTTTGTTACCTCGCAACAGATCAAGCTATATCTAGTCGGAGTGGGAGTGCAGAAGATGGGAGAGCCTCCTCTGATGTGCAGCCACTTCCCAGGCTCTGCTTGCCAAGTCGCTTGCTCCACGTTTGCCACTTGGCCACATTTCCCTGTCTAAGCTTCCTCAGGGCTGCCTAAAAGATGGTTAAGACCCTTGCCATCATCCTCCGCAGACTCTCAAGTCAAGCTTTAAAGGGACTCTTCCATTGATTTAGCAAACATCCTCCACAGAGACCAGTCAGGCCTTTGGATGCGCAGGCAGTGCAGTGAGCCCTGCTCCACATGAACACCCCCACACTCCCAGGCGAGCACTTTAAGTGCTGCACTCACAGACCTCAGCCAGCAGAGAAGCACCTCGGCGACGAGGGCGATGCAGAGCAGCAGACACAGGACCCAGCCCTGGAGCAGGCCAAGCCACCACCAGGTCAGCAGGGGATGAGGAGCGAGCAGCGACCACGAAACAGTGCTGTGTTCAACCCACCTGCAAGAACCTCCCGGTGCTTCTTTCCTCCTCCTGATTATTGTCTTACTGTTATCCAGCAGCCTTTTAACAACTGTTTTCTTATCACACCGAACTGACATCTCTGACAAAAAACAAATGTCTAATTCTCCCACGTTTCTGCAGAGTATGCTGCAAGCAAGCAAATCTCTCCAGAGCCACGTTATGTGGCTGCCCAAGCACAGATTTCACTCTTAACCTAGTATTTTCTCACCTTCAAACAAAACCAACACCAAACACACACCCCATACACCTCAGCGAGGATCTTTTGCTCAAACTTTCCCCCAAAAATAGCAGGACAGGCCTCCAGCTAGCAGCACAACTGGCGGAGCACCAGGGAAGTTAGCAGAGCTGTGGTGATTTGTGACTCTTAAAGGTCTGGCCTGGAGATAAGTCATGTGGATCACCTGCTGCTTGAATTTCAGCTATTTTAAGGGGGGCATTTTGTGGGGTTTTGTTTTTGTGAGGTTTTGTTTTGTTTCAAGCCTCTGGATGTGCAGTAAAGCTTCAGTCAGTAAAGGCCAACCCCAACATTTCCTCCTGGATATTTAGGAAAGCTCCACTCAGATCTACAGGATACTTTTAGGCACGCTGCTTCTTGGATTTGGACATAACCTTTTTTTTTAATTAAAAAAAAAAAAAAAAAAAAATCACAGCCACCTGTTCAGCCACCTGAGATAATTCACTAACCTACAGATTGATGCAGCTACTTTTAACCAAGAGGTGAAAGCTTAGCTCAGAGCTTTAAGACAAAAAGAATTTAAAAATAAAACAAAATCGGAGGCTTTGGGACACCTTTCCCTGCCATCAACCTAAGCACTGTGGCTCTGGCTGCTGGCATTTTTGGGTGCCTCGTGCAGTACGGTCTGTTCTCCCTCTGCTGAGCAATTCAAGCACTACAGAGAATAACGAAGTCGCCTTTCAGCAAAAGGTCCTCGAGTCATGTCAGTACTGCAAGGCAACAAACTGTAATTCTCAGGCTAACACCAGAAAAAAAAAAAAAGAAAGCCCACAGAGAGTTGCTCTGCCCCACGCCCCCACAGCCACCAGGCTGGTCGCCGAGCACAGGGGTGCCAAGCAGAGAATCCCACAGCAGTAACACAGCCAACACAAGCCCCCACAGTGCTAGTACCTGCTCATGTTCCCACTGTGTCCAAACCAGTGCATTAGCTGGTGGCCAACACCAGGCAAACCTCCAGATAAGGCAGGAAAGATCCTAACTAAATGGGCAGGCCTGACAAGTATGTTTACAAAGTGACCCTGTCCTATTGCAGGCGTGCCTTCCACACCAGGAAGGTGTGAACCACCACTCTGCCATTTCAGCTGCTGGGCTGATTCCTAACATGTCTTGGCTTAGCCCAGCAGCAGGCAATATCCCCCTGGATGTGGGCCCAGCACCACTCTTCTGCGCTGCTGGTAGCTCTCCAACACCCACGGGGACTAAGAGGGACAGTAATGGCAACAGTCAGCATCGAAAAGTGAACACTTGGGTGGTTTTGTTTCCTTAGGAGAACTCATATGACACGGCGTTAGAACCTGGTTGATGGTCCTGGAGTGTCTATGCTGGAGGAAAGCAAGGAAGCACCAAGGCACACAAAATGCAGTTGCACAGCTCCCATCTCAAAATCTCCCTGAGATCACATCCCCGGGAGGAGGCAGGACTGAAGCAGCACAGGTAGTGCCACAATACCGATGTCTGGGCTTTCCATCCTCTGTTGGATTTTCTAAGAGGCAGCCCAGCTTCCCACCTTTCAATGCACCACATTCAGTGAGCTCCCCATGCGTTTCCAGATTCTTAAAAACACCACTAAATTCCAAAATAATCAAAACTTAATGTTCATTGGTAAACAGAGCGCAATGCTGAGGGTTTACAAAGTTTTCAGCTCTGTGAGGAACCAGACAACCTCCCTTGCCAAGCAGAGGAACAGATCATGACACTCTGTATTTACTGAAAAGCAAGATCCCCCTTCAAGATTTTTTGAAGGATACAAAAAGCTTCCATTTTCACTAGCTACACTCAAAACCAACAAAACAGCTGCTAAAAATGGCAGAAATAGGGGAGAAAAGAAGAAACAAGTAAAGACATGACACCTGAAGAGCATAATTTCAAGCATGACCCAGCACCTGCTAGTGTCAATTGGGTCCTTTTGAATCATTTAAAAACCAGACAGATACCAGCCACATCCAGGTGTGCTGTTACTGCGAGCAGCTGATCACAGTTGGGAGGAGGAATGTGCAGAACTCACAGAAACACAGTTGTGCTTACACCACCCCTTGATTGGTGGGCCAGGAAAAGTTCTTTGGTTTCTTTTCAATATTTGTCAAACTAAAACAAAAACAAGTAAACAAAAACCACCAACAGTATGTTTTCAAAGAGCATACTCAGTGAAAATGCCTTGTTGAAATCAATGAGAGACAAGCTGTTAGCTGCATGTAGTGCTGGAAAGCTGCAGATGAAATACAGAAAGTTTGCGTGCGTTAATTCCTGATCCAAAAATTCAAACATTTGCCATTCCCTCATAAATCAAAGTTTGTCATTAAGCAACACCTAAAGTGCTATCTTGCCAAAACCTCCGGAAAAGCATCAAGGTAGCTGCTAATTATTTCTTGACAGTCACTCAGGAAATATTTCTGGAGCCAGGAGCTGTGGGCTGGTGCAAGTCCTGCCTCCCTTAGGATTCTGGAGGCTGATGGCATCAAGGCAGGGAAGCAGGTCAGGAAGTACATCCGCTTGTGGCCAAAGACAAAAGGACTCCGAGGGTGATGGTGTATGGGAGCTTTAGGCTAAGATATTTTCCTCCTCAAGCACCCCTAGGGGACTTGATGTAAACAGATAACAAAGCCTTGGGTTCTCACAAATGAAATAAAAGCAGGAGTAGACAAGAGAGAAAGTTATTTTTTCACCTAGAGAGCACCAGTGTTAGAAGATTGCCCTGGAGGCTTTAATCGATGCAAGTGAATCTTTTATATTTTTCTCCAGTATTTCCAAAATAAGTCGATAAGATGCCAGCACTTTCTCAACATAGAGTGACCATTTCCCAGCAAGCTTGATTTATAGTCTTTATCAAAAGAACTAAAGAAATACATTATGATTTCAAGGGAAAATAGCAAGCAAGGAAGCAGAAGCAGCAGGATACAGTCTAAGGTAGGGTAGGTTTTCAGGAAAACTTTGTACTACTTCTATTTTTAAGCATGATTAGAAGCAAATGAAGACTAGTCAAACCAGAGTTGCTGGTGCACAAACATACCTGCAGCTACCCTGGACCATGAGAACAGCAAACCAATTCAGAAACACACACCACCATCAGGCACTAACCATCCCAAGGCACTTCCAGATCCAGGACCTCCTCTGATGAAGAGAACACATCCACTTGTCCATCTGCCTCCTCGCAGATCATGTAAAGCTTTCTATGAGTTCAAGCAACTTTTAACACACCCACCTAATAACCCATCACCCAAGGGATACCTGCATGCATATTGCATCCACACACACCATGTTAAATAAGGAGCAACAGACCATGTTATATAATGCTCTTTTACATAATTATCAGCACCTGAATAAACGGCCCTGCCTGTCTGCAGTTTTGCATGCAGAATAGCTCTTGGCCAAAGGAAATGACAGCAAGGAGCTTTCCAACGCTATGAAGCAGCTTACAATCCCACCTTCAGCTGGATCTTGGAGAATCTGTTTCTCCAACTTCCTCTTTGTAATGCTTCCTTTAAATGCACAAAGCAAAGAACTGTCACATTTTAAGTTTTAAAAGTGTTTCCGAGTTGCCTGCAAAAGCAAAGAGGCACAAATGAAACACATCAGGGGCACATGATTCACAGTTCTTAAAACAAAATACTAAAGACTTCCAGCAAGCACAACACAGTCAATGTCTTCACTGCACTCCAGTGCAAGCATTTCAAGGACTTAAGGGGCAAAGACAAAGGTATTCTTTCAGTGGCAACTAGATTATTGCAACAGCTGTACCTCTGCTAATCAAAGAGTTTAGTAGCAAAGTTCATGCACTGTATTGCTAAGAGGCAAAGCTCTCTTGTAATAAAGAGCTTTTACTATAAGTAATCTTGACTGGGTTGCTTCCAAATTGCAATTCCTATTTCTCATTTATCAGTACTATTTTGTCTCAAACTGGCATTCAAAATAGAACTCTTCCTTGGGGAAAAAAAAAAAAAAAAAAATTCCGAACTGGATATCCATTGCAATGGGAAGACAAAGGAATTATGTCAATTTATATCAAATGAAACACAACCAAGACTTCCCTCCTTTGAGAAGATGCTGGAAGTGAGACAATTCTACTCTTGCTGGCACAGGGCACAAGGGCCCGTCCCCACGCCTATGTAGTGTCACGGAGCAAATCTATCTGTTAGCAGGAGGAGGACTCTCTTCAGCAAACTAATGTCGTAACGTCTCTGGCTGCCCTAGTCTGTGCAGCACACAACCGAGAGTTGTTCATTTTTCTTTTCAATGAGCCACTATGCAAGCGTTGATTTAATGGTTCATTTATCAACCCCTCTGAATATTAAGCAATTCATTTTGACTTAATTTGGACAAGTCAATTTCACCCATCCTTTCTCCCCTTGAAAAATGTGAATTGCTGTCTAAGGAGAGGCTATTTTAAAAGTTGATTTAACTTGGGAATCCACGGCTTTTATACCCTTCCATAGCCTAATAAATATTTTGATCTGACTTTTTTTGTCTTTGCATTTTACACGCTATACCTGAAATTCCCAACTGCTAAAGCAAAGCCACCTCTGAACATTCCTAAAGCTGCAGCCCAAAACGCACCTCCTGCAGCGTTAGCTCTCCTCCAAGACGACCACCACAACATTAAGAGCACCATCAGTACAACCAACAGACCTCCGCAATTCTGTAATTCTTAAGCAGTTCCTCACTGCAAACCCATTACTTTCCTTAAAAAGTTTTTCTCGCTAGATCCAACTGCCCAAGAGGGAAAAAAAAATAAATAATAGTTAACCCAGGAAACACCCATGCCATAGGCTTGCATTTCAGCACCAGAAGTTGGCAGCCCGAGGAGCTCCTGCAGCGAGGCGCGGGTATGCGTGGTGCTGTGCAGCGCTCAGCACCCGGCCCCGGCAGCACCTGTTGGACACCCCCGGGGGGGTGCCGGAGCCCCCCGCACGGCCGGCGGGTTCCCCGAGAGCTGCTCCGATTTTACCTGCTGCTGCTCCCGCGGCGCTGCAGCCCTCCGGCCGGGTCGTACCCCCGAGCTGGCGGCGGTGGGCTCCCCAGCTCCGTCCTGCCGCGCATCCCTGCCGGGGGGGCAGCCCCGCACAGCGCCACTTCCAACAGTCTCTTCGGAGAAGGGACTGAAGGGAAGTGCCCCCCGCACGCAAACACGCCCCCCCCCCCCCCCACACCCCGCAAAGCTCCGCCGAGCCTCGCCGAGATCCCAGCAGCATCCTCCCGACGCCCAGAGCCGCTTCGCCCTGCGGGAACGCGGATAAAGGAACCGAGGAGGGGATGCTAGGGGCACCACCACCCACCCCGGGACACACACACACACGCACGACCCCCGGGGGCTCCGTGTCCCCGCTACGAGCATCCCCGGGGAGGGGAGCCCCGCAACTCCGCCAAGTCCGAGAGCGGAGCTCCCGCGGGCGGTGCCGGGCGCTGCGCTCACCTGGACGCCGTGCGGGGTGGGGAAGGGGGGAAGATTGGGGGGGTGAAGGGAAGGGGGGCTCGGCCCCTCTCAGGACATCACGGCGGCGGAGCGGCTCCTCCGGCAGCGGGGGCGCGGCGCTGCCTCACGCCGCGGCGCTCAGCCGCGCCTCCCTCCCGGCCTCCCTCCCGCACATCCGCGGCCGCCGAGCCCCGGCCCCCGCTGCTGGCGGCGGCGGAGAACGGGGGGGAAAGGGGGGGACAGCACCGGGGGGCGGCGGGCATGGGGGCGGGCCCCGCTCCCGTCGCCTCCCGCCTCGCCCCGCCCGCTCAGCCGCCGCCACCGGCCCCCCCCGGAGAGCCTCGGCTCCTCTGGTACGTCTGGGGATGCCTTCTCCTTCCCCCTATCCCTTTTTTCCCCCTCTTCACCCCACTTTGCTCCCTGGTAGCCGTTTTCCTTCTTTTCACGCGTTTCCCCGTTTCTCCCTTCCTCTTTCTTCCTCTTTTTTTTTCTCCCTTTTTTTTTTTTTTTTTTTTTTTTTTCCCTGTTCCCCTCCTCCCCCCAAATTTCTTCTCCCCTTCTCTCCTGTCCTTTTCCCCATCCCTCTCCCTACCAAAGCCTTTCAGCACAGGATGCTGTGGCCAGGCACCCAGAAGCCTCCCTCTCCGAGGAGCTGGCCAGGGGCTGGGGGAAGCCACCACAGCAGCCCTGATGGGCATCACCCTACATCTCCCCTCAGAGCCAACCCCGACCCACAGCTGGCTGGCACCAGAGGACACTTCCAGGGCCATCCTTCCCCCCGCTTTCGGAGGTTACAGGTCATGAGCGCCGAGTATCACTAAAACGACACCAGAAAAAAATGAAATAAAGTATATATATATATAAAAGCTTAGATTAACCAAAAATAAGTTTGTTTTTCTCCATCTCAATATCACACAGTTTTAAGGCCCAATGAAGTTTTCTTGCCAATTTAAAAAGCTTGCAATAGATGACAAACGCTTTTTCAACAGTGCTCGGAAATTGCACTGATGTCCTGCCCTGTCCATGCACCTCTAGGCACACACTGCTCCTTTTGGGTTACGTGGCAATATTGCTCAGCCAGCAGTGTCAGAGCTAGGCCTGTAAGACAGTTGCTGAAGAATTCAAAAAAATGTATTCAAGAAAAAGAAAGAGAAAAAAGAAAAGGAAGAAAAGGAAAGAAATAGAAAGAAAAGGAAAGAAAAATTGGGAAGTATCAAGCACCATATCCTTCCTTAGCACCCATCAAGTGAGGCCCGCACCAGACTTGACCTATGGCTCTTCACTTTCTTTTTTTTTTTTTTGTTATTCTCTTTATTTTTAATTCTTTCCCGCACAAATCCATGCTAGTTGTTGTCATTTCCTCCCACTGTGTCACTGTGCACTGGATCCAGTTGGCCAGCAATGGCAGGGAAAGCTAATTCCACTTAAGTACTGGAAAAATGTATAAAAGCAAATATGTTTCCCTAAGGGCCAAGCCTGGGATGATAAAAAAACCGAGACTAGCAGCATATTTCCTTAAAATCAGTTCTGAATGCAATCTCTTTTCCCACTGAAATATAGAAGTATGAGAAGAGTACTCCAGGCATGCTGAGGCATACCGGTGGGCACTTTGGTTTCCCACCTCTGGAAATTGCACCCCAGATAAACCCTTAGGCTGGGGAAATAGCGCCAGTCTCCACCCCAAAACTGGGCAAGCCCTCATCACATTTCAGAGGTGCCACAAACACACAAATGCCGTAGGGCTGTAGCTAAGATTATTTAAAGTTATGGGGTCAGTGACAGCAGCAGCTGCTGCTCCTGACCTCAAGGGAATCACAGTTGTGCTTAACACCAACTCCCAACCTTCTGTTTCTCCCTGGACTTACTGGGATGTGGGCTGTGTTCGAAGCTGCTGGAATGGGGTCCCAGTAGGAACCACAGGCTGGGACGTGCAGCAGGGGCAGAGGAAAAGGCAGCGCAGGGGAAGAAAAATAACTTTTCCTGTTAGGGCTGGCTCTACTTGTTTTCCCTGCCTTTCGAAATGAACAGCTGCTGCTCAGGTTTGCCAGCATCCAGCACTCAAAAACTGTGAGTGAGAGACTCAGAAATAGGATGATTGTCTGTAAAGCAGTCTGAGCAGTCTGATATTGGGGGGTGAAAAAAAAAAAAAAAAAAAAAAAAAAAGCTTCTTTTTATTTAGCTTGTGATTACTATGTCTGTAGGGATCCATTTTCAAGCTTTTTCCCTCAGTTCGTGAAGAGCAGAGATCCACTCTTTTTTTTCATTTTTTCATTTTTTTTTTCCAAATGAATGCTGGGATTCTAGCATAATCAACTAATTCCAGGAGCTGAGGCTTGAAGATAAAAAAAGTATACCATGTCGCAAAGCTCACAATGCAATCTCATTGCATTGGCATTGGCAGCGGTTCACTTGGCTCTGGAAATAATAAAGTGGGAGACTGAAATGACAAACAAACTGGAGATCCAAGTCCAAGAACCACCGGGGAATGCAAAGCAGATGGCCAGCTAAAGAAGACCAGCCCAAAGAATCGCTGTAGTCTTCCTAGTAAGATTACTGACAGCATCCACCGTGGTTACCTCCTTCCTATGAACGTGCCTGGCATGGTTTGAACCTTGGTGTCCTTGTCATGAATTATTACGACAAGCAAACAAGCTGGAGAGCCCTCTCAATTGCAAATCATTTGTGCGCCCTCTCACAGCAAACAGAGACAGTCAAGGGCATTGGGGAGCCTATGCAAGGGTTGGGAACAACTCCTTCCAAACATTCCTATACCGTTTTGGGACTACATTCCTTACGTTAACCGATCATTTATCTACCACAAGGATAATACTGATGTGTGCTTTCAGGAAGGATCGATTATTTAGCGTGCTTGTATTAAAATGTCTGCTGTCTTTCAATATGCCATAACATTATTTCGTCAAGAGAATTTGTTTAGAAGTTGCAAAATGAAGTCTGTGCTAACCAGGAGCAGGCACAATGGAAATTAGATTTTGGGACTCCCCATAAATATGCAAGAGTGAGCATATGAGATCATATGTAGCAATTCATTTTCAGAAAGAGGAAAAAAAAACCACTAAATTACATTGTCTTCTGTCATATCCAGTTTGCCCAGCAGAGGAAAACACATGAGTATCAACTGTGACCATCAGAGGTAAGCAGTGTGATAAGAACGTCCTGCAGAGCTCCAGCGGGACAAATCCCTCCTGCCCACCCCAATCAATACATTGGTTTATTGGGGAAGAAAACAATTATTGCACAGCAAGTTCCAGACCGCCAACCCCAGCAGATTCTCTCTGTAGCCAAATAGGATTTCTCTTCGGTTTATGTCCATCCCGAGCACTTAGCAAAGCTGCCCGGTTTTCTTGTGCTTCTGAGTACACCGCTATTTTCTCCAATTCTCACTCTTTTCACCAGTCTAGAAATGCAGCACTGACCACTAAGCACCTACGTGCTCTCCTCTGTGCTTTTTCACAGCAATTGGGATTTGGGACTTTGGACTCAACAGGAAAAGTTTTCCACAAGCGTCTGGAGCTAAATCCCCCTCACCATACTTCTGGGTGTTGCTCCATTACCTGTTGGTCTGAAATAAGCCGGATATAATCATCTGGGGCCGAGAGGGAGTTACAGCCCCCCTTGAACAGGCACAGACCTCCTGTCCCCTTCTCCCAGCCCATCTGCCCACAGCCTGATGCATCGCTGGAGCGCGGCCAGGCAGCCGGAGAAATGCACACAGTGAATAAGGTCTTCCTTCCCCAGCAGCCAATAAAGATAATTACACAGGCCAGCATATATTAATTTGAGTTCAGCCCTTTTCCCACTCAAATTAACGTCAGTTTGGCCGTTAACGCTAATGCTAGCAGAAGCTGACCCAACAGCACGGGGCTAAAATGAGACTGCTCTGCAGCTTGCTGCTCTTCCCCATGGTGGGTGGAAGGGAGCTGCTGGCCCGGCAGGGATCTGGTACCACTTCTCAAAACCAGCTGGGTGTCCAAGGCACCAGAGGTGGCTCTCACACCTACTGCAGGGGTTCAGGCAGCGGGAGCTGCGCCGTTATCAAAGCAGCACCACCTCTCCCTGCAGCACCGCAGCCAGGCCCAGGTACACTCATCTCTCTGAAGCTCATTTGCCAAAAACAGTGCTAAGAGAGGAGGCACGCATGGAAAAATGTTATCCCCAGGGGGCTTGGAGTCTGGGGAGCTGGCAAAGAGGAGACGGCAGCTTTCTGTGAGGGTGCCCGGGTGTGCTCAGGCAGGCGTGTGACACTCAGGGACTCCCAGCCTGGGTCTGTCAGGTTGTTACTGGGCTTCCAGACCGCAGGAGCCGCTTGTTATCAATATCAGGGATGCCACTTGAAAAATCAGGGAAAATCCAGCATAGCCTGCAAGGTTATTCTGTTGTACCAAGCACCCCTTGTATCTTCTTTTTCAGGGATGAGGCTCAGCCCTTCCGTCTCCATCTCTGCTCTGTGCAAAGCCAGCAACGGGTAACAACACAATACCCCTGGGGCCTTCCTGCAGGCCAGCAGCTCACCTTATCCCTGCATCCATGCACATCTGGATGCACGCAGGTACACACACACATATACAATTATTATCCTCCCCAGTTTTCCCTTCAGCAGCATTTTTCTTTCAGGCCTGCCTAAGAGTATGTCTGAACATACAGATACACAGGCACTCAGCAGCAAGGCTGAAAAGCCTCAGCCATGCTTCCGTGGAGCACAGGTAGCACACTGATCTGCACGTATCTCAGAAACGCACACGGCTCTTTTCATATTCTGCTGTTTCAGTAACTCTGCCGAAAACTTTTCTCACTGGCCTTGTATCACGGTGGGTGTAACTACATGCAATTGCTCGCCTGCTACTCAGAGCAGAGTCACATGCTGGGACTGCTCATGTGCTGCTCATGTTTTCTAACAGCTGAGATGGAAAAAAAAAAAAAAAAAAAAGAGAGAGAAAACACAACTAGTCCTAACTGAGACGCTTTCCTCTGTTGTTTGAATGCCCTCTGTTACACCAATTTCCTTGAACTGGTCATTCCCCTCCCTGTTTCCACAAAAATAACTGCTTGTAATTCGGATCTCCCAGCTCTCTGCCAGGCAGTATTTGCAGATCGACTGCCAAGGCAAGCTTCACGCAGAAAAAAAATGAAAAAAAAAAAAAAAAAAAAAAAAAAAGCAGATTAAAAAGATCAGCTCTGGTTCTTACCTTCAGAAGCAGACTCTGTTCAAAGCCCACAAATACTTTGACTTGGCTGGAAGTCCACCAACTATTTTTAGCTCCCCGTGGGGACGCCTTATACGGCCAGCAGCCCCCTCCCTAGCATTACTAATCTGCCCAGCATCACAGCGGGACACCTGCTGCTAGTGAGTCACTCTGTGTGTGCAGCTAATGGTATATATATAGGCAAACCACAGACAATTGCTTATTTTCCTCCCTAGCCTGTGCTGTTTGTGCCTTCCTGGATTCGAAGCACAGCAAGTAAGTGCAAAGACAGACTTCTGATTACAAATTTAAAGTAAAATTCTTGTTCTCATCAGATCAGAAGCTCCAAGAAGCCATAAGTGAGCTGTAGCAGAAGCATGTTTGCTTGTATTTGTGGCACATATACCCATGTGCATACATGCATCTGCACTTTCACACGTGTATCCGTCCTCAGCGTGACTGTGTTCTTGCAAGCTCCTTCTCTGATACATGCAAACCAGCGTTTTCTTAGAAAGCATGCGTTGAAATTCAATGATTGTAAAATTAAAGCTCCATCCTGGCCCTGCCTTCCCTACTCCCACACAGGGTAAGAAAGAGCAAGCATAGAAAACAGGCATGTCCAGGGGAAGCTCGGGTTTATAACCTGCCAGCATGGAGAAGAGACCTGCCACATGTTCCTCATGCCTCATACGAGGCAGAAGTGGCTCAGTGGTTGTACAGCGGCTGTGAAACACCAGCCGAACTCCCCTTTGTTTGCTTCCCTGTCATTACTAGAGGCGACAAACACGGAGGGAACAAGGCTTTGGTCTGCGCTGGAAGCCTGATTTAGCTCTCCCCTCAAGCCGTGTATTTTATTGTTATAGGCTGCCCTTCAAAACTTTTCAGAGCTGCAATAAAGAGCTGCTAGGTCTGGCTCTGTGATCTCAGGAAGATCTCTCTTTTCCTTCTTTTCTGTCGCCCTCTTAATTTCTTTCCAAAATGTGTAATTTGGTTCTTTCTGTCTTTGAGATAAAGGCATTGTCCCAGTCTTCTGACTTGGGCAATAATGTGTATTTCTACTCATGGTGGACACTAGTACTCACCTTTCCTAACTCTAGCTCACCCTACTGTCCTACTGTGCAAATAGGATGAAAATTTACAGGAAATACTAAAAACATCTGACAATAACCTTAAATGTCGTGGGCAGCATCAGTGTTAGGCATTGCAACACATGAAACTGTACGCTTTAGATTGGCTGATATAACCATGTAAACCTGTATATTGCCCCCAAAGAAAAACTCCTGAAGTATTCAGTGGACAATGAAAAACTTCCTGGAGGTTTATAAAACCACTGTATTGAATGTGTTGCACCAGAATGATTTTTAAAAATAGATAGAGAAGATACCTCTGTTCCTAGAGAGCTCTGCAGATTTTCAAATACATTTCCTTAGACCCTTCCTTTTAATTTTATTTTACTTTAGTTTTTAGTTTCCCTCTCTATCTTCTCCTGTTGAACTGGAAGAAGTACGGTACTAAGAAACTCTCTCAACCTGTCTGGTTCCCCTCCTTCAAGAGGAGCTGAGTTAGGCAGCAACAAATGGCCAGATTTTCCCTCCTTTAGCAGCTTAGGTTGTGTGCTGTATCAAACCCTTCAAAAGCTGAAGAAGCTCCTAAAAATTACCTTTATGTATGTTAAAGGCTCTTTGAGCAAGATTTTAGAAATAAATTTAAAAGCCAGATTAAAAAAAAAAAAAAAAAAAAAAAAAAAAAAAAAAAAAAAA
>CM021777.1:12202634-12223101 GCA_011076525.1 Nettapus auritus
AAAAAAAAAAAAAAAAAAAAAAAAAAAAAAAAAAAAAAAAAAAAAACCTTTGCAAATCAACATCTAACCACTCAGCATGACCAACACCAGCCCTGAGCCTTCTCCCCAAGATAAAGATATTCAAGAAAATGATGGGCCCTTTCCCTCCTGCTGGATCGAGCACAGCAGTAGGACTCGGGGCAGGCAGAGCCCGCAGCACTGGCAGCTTCAGGCTGAGCAGCTCAGGCCACACTCTGCAGTGCTCTATTCCCCTCTAGTGACTGGATTGCACCGAGGGCATTGAATCAGATGCAGCCTTCCAGCTCCTCAGAGCTGCTGCATCCCTCAGGCACAAGCAGAAGCAGCTCTGGCTTTGTGCTTCAGGAGCCCTGCATCCTTTTTGGAACCAGCAACCCCGCCCAAAAAAAAAATCTCCCTTCGCATCTCAGAAGGACAGAAGCAAGCAGCTGCCAAGGGGAGAGTGACAAACCCAGTGCAAGGGTCAGCTCTCTCTGCTGCCCCTCCAACAACAGCCTAAGTGTTCCATTAACATATTAACTTACGCTGAAGATCTATATGTCTATGAAATTAAAAAAAAAAAAAAAAAGCAAGCACGTCTGCCTTGAATCCCAATTACAAAAGAATTGTTTGCCTTAATTCTAAATGTATTTAGAATATGGAGCATATATTTCCAAAGGATGTTTTGTATTTACAGTGTGTCTGTCTGGTTATACTGCTGCAATGTAATTGTTTTCCTGCTGAGAATTATAGCAGTGAAGTTACTCTGGGTGTGATTACAGCTAATTATAGTTTCGCTTTGGAATTTAAAGGCTCCCCTGCACCACTCTCTCCTTTCCACTTAGACTCAATAGCCTCGGAGCGCTTTGTGGCTGCTGCCCATAATTGTAGTAACGGAGGTCTGTAAGGTCACTGCCAGCTCCGTGGCGTTTGGGTGCCTTTGAGGTTTGGTTGCTAGAAATGGGTAAGTCATTATGGTAACAATGTGAGGGAAAATCCACAACGAATGCCCTGCACTTAGCCCACAGCTTAGGTAATATCAGCCCAAACTTCACCTAGGGGGAGCTTTAACCATGAGAAGATGGCATCCCTTGCCTGGCGATGCTAGGCAGCCTTTGGGAGCAAGAGCAATACAAGATTTGTATTCAAATGGGGCAATTCTTAACAAAGGTAAGTTATGTTCAGGGTGGCTAACAGCTGAAGAGCAGAGAGACATTTGTTCCTGTGCATGGACCCAGCAGGAGGTGGTGATGGCTCTGATACCAAAACTAGAGCCCTAGGAAAGCCTGGGTAAGGCAGCAGGCACAGCCTGGCCAAGCTGCAGCACATTCATTGACTGCTCCCTAATGGGAAACAGTTCTTGACATTTTTCATAACTGTAGTTGTTCCTTTTGCCTCTAAATCTTTAAAGTCTGATGCTGGAATGAGGTTTTCTTCATAAATCACTTCCTTCTATCATGCCTCTGCCTGTCGCTGCTGATATCCTGAGCAGAGAGCTGAGCTCCGGCTCACTGGAAGAGCCAGGAGAGCATCCAGAACTCACCACAAAGCCCAGCTCAGCACCAGCTGGGTTGGCCTCGATATTAATTCAGCACAAAGCATGTTGGTTGTTGTGGAACAGCTCAGGCCCCTCAAAGTCCGCAGCTGGATGGAGAAGAGCCCCCAGGCAGCCCCGGTCCCCCCGCACCGCAGATGGCGCAGCATTGGGAAGAAACGTACTCCACTGCTGAGCGGCACCATGTGTTTCCAAACAAAATGTCAATGAGTCTTCCAGATTAAAATATTAAAAATGTATGAGCAACAACTGTCGCACGCAAGGGAGCTAACAATGCTGGTAAGGTTTATTCCTTCTGAAAACAGGTGACATGTTTAGGATCAACGTGTTCTTATGCAGTTATAGCTTCATCACACTGAAGACCAGGAAGATTCCTTAGATCTACATTTGACCTTATAGCAAATGCTCACATTTTACCTATCTATCTCTAATCAAACACAATTATAAGGCCCAAGATAGCCAACAGGGGAGAAAAGCAGCAAGTCTCACTCTGAAGCCATCAAAAAGCAGAGAATCCTCTTTTTTCTCTTGAGAATTTGCTCTACCTACCAAAATAACCTTCCACTTAAAAACAAACAGAAAACAAAACACACACCTCATTAATTATATCCTGTTTAGTTTTTAAACAATGGCTCTTCCAATTTTGTCTTATAAATCAGAGAGCCTTTTAGGATGCAGTATTTTCTTCCCAGAAACAGACTTATGCACAAAAAAAAAATCACCTCAAACTTTTTTTTGGTCAAACAAACACACTGAGCCTTTCAGATAATTGATAATAATAAAATATTGTCAGATATTTCCTCTGACCCTCAAATAATTGCAACCATTTTTTCCTACATATTCTCCAGCTTTTCCATACCCTTTCAAATTTTCAACACAGTACTTTGCTATTTCAGACTTGGTTTTAATAATGCTGCACATAGAACTACAATTACCTCTTTTAAACATTTAAAGGCCGTATAAACTCCTTTTACCAGACCATCACAGAGGTTCTTTGCATGCACAGAGGCTTTTTGGAACACCCTTCTTCCCATGAGTGCTACCTGTACTCCTGTGCCCAGGGACAGACCAACGTCTAGCTGGATGGATTTCTCATCATCTTTATCAAAAGATTAAGGTTCCTCAGTGTCACTCTCCCATCTTCTTTTCAGCATCCCACTTTTGTGATCTCTGTGCTGTGCAAAATGTTTTCATCTTGTGTCTTACTGCTGACCACTGATACAAACACTGGAGAGATTTGATACTCCTACCTAACTTTCACGAGCCCCAGAAATCCCAGGTCTGTTCAGTGCCAGTTCTCCGCTGGGAGCTACTTGTTGAGCTCCATCAGACACCTCTTAATCCACTTAGTGTATGTTCCAGCGTTATTGAATAGTGCTAATGTTTAATCAGCACGTTATTCAGTACCAAGTCAAACACCTTACAAAAGTGTAAATGCACTAAATTTATACAATCGGTTTTGTCAACCAGACAAGTAATATAATCAGAGAGCAGAATTAGGTTTCTTTGATAAAGTTTGCCATAAAGCCATGCAGTTTAGACTATTTACTAATTCCGTTTTGCATCAGCTTTTGAATTATTTAAACCCAAGTGATTACAAACTAACCAGCCTGCTTGGCTCTCAGGAAATACTTCTTCAAAACAGCCTTCTCTCTGAAATTAATACAGACACTTGTTATATGACCGGCTGAGCATTATCTCACTCCCAAGGCAGCCTTTACCTCCAAGGGGATGGGGCTGGATTTGCTGCCTTTCAGAAGCTGCCACAGAAAAACTGGTCTCTGATAGGACCAGCTGGCTAAGGCAGTGGTACCATGTCCCATTCCTCCTGGCACCCTTCACAGCCACCCTGTAAGCCACCCTGCTCACAGTGCCTCACTAGAACTTCCAAGGAAAATAGACCACCAAGCAATTCTTCTTTACAGTTTTCCTTGCAAAAAGCTGAGATATGACTTTATCAAAGGAGAAAATATTTGGCTTGTGGCACTCCTGCATGCACGTGGCAGCACGCAGCCACTGCTGCACACAATCTTGTGGTTTAGGGCCCCAGATAAGTCTGCTCTTTAACTACATTAGTACAAAGCCATTGCCATGATCTTACAGGCTGAAGGCTGGACACGTTCAGGAAGAGATCCAGCTGCCCAGAGGATTTCTATAAAGTTCGAACACAAAGACACAAATTTCTTTGTATCAGAAACTCACCTCTTTTTGTTCAGACCAAGTTATTTGATGGAGCCTAAAGGTATCTGGGAACCCTTTGTGTGGTCCTCACCTTACTCCTTTAAACAAGTTCATTTTGTCCTGCCAGAACCGCTGTTGCTTACCTCATTAAATAATAACAAAACCTCCAGGAATTCAGCAGAGAGCTGTATGTTTTGCACATAAAGACACAATGGCTCCTCGGTGCTCCTGCTGTTATTCAGAAATCATGCAAAATGAAGCTGAGGCAGGGAGCAAAGCATGGCACAAACGTGAAGCCTTCATACTTCATGAGCATACCTCATTTGCTCTGCTGTCAGTAACTCAAAACCCCAATGAAAAGAGGAGAGGGGAAAAAAATGAAAGAAAAAAAGTAAATTATATGCAAGCCACTAGACTCATCACTTAGCTGTTGGCAAAATATTGACTCCTGAATGATCTTTGTCAGATCTCATAAAAAAAACAGCCTCTAGCTGATGAATCTTGCCACGGGCATTAGAAGGGGTGTTGCTGGAAAAAGAAAAGAAGGGAAATGGAAAAGAAGGCTTAATTTTAATTAAGTAACCTACCTATGTCTGCATTTGGTCACGGCTCTCATGTGATTTGGAAAAGAAAATGCTTGAGGGCTTGATTTTTGTTTGCTTTAAATATTCATGGCATTTCAAATGCCTTCTGTGCTGGGCTTGGTGGACCTGATCATAAACGGCTGAACCAGCTCTGGGGCTCCCTGCAGTGAAAACCTCGACAGCAGCAGTTAACTCGTACGGCCACTTAGCCAAATCCCTGACCTACCACCAAAGATCGCAGCAAAATACTTCAGTGAAGGAGCTGCTGGGACCCCATGCAGGGGCTGAGCACTTCAACTGACTTCAGGAGTGAGATGGATGGACATGCAGAATGTCTGTATCAGCAATCTGGATGTTTTAGACTGTATAATTGTGCTGACATTTCGCCATGACCTGGGTTTTTGCTCAGCCTTTAACCCAGCTGTTAAGGCTGGAAGCAAGGAAGGCTGGTACTATGAACAAGGGGTAAGCAGTGGGGAAGAAGAAAGTATTTGTTATCTAGAGCAATAATTTATCACTTCCAGACAGTACAGCAGGATAAAGAATAGCCTCCTAGTGAAAGAATTGATTTGAGACTGAGAGGATCTGTCCCCACGTGGCAGATCTTGGACCTGCCAAATAGAGACATAAAATGGAAGGAAGGCTCCCAGTCCCAGGTGTGATCTGGGACAAGCCCCAGATAAAATCCCAAGGAAGAAATTTAAAAGACTTAAAAAGACATGGATTTTTCATCATAAATAATGTGCCATAAGCTCTGCTGAACTATTCCACACACAGGCTGCCATTTCCAGTTTCACGGTAATTGCTAATCAACATTAATTCAACATTAACTCAGGACTCGATTTCTTCACCCAACTCATGTTGGCATCACACAATCCACCCAAAAGTCTCTCCCTGAGACTCCTTTTTTTTTTTTTTTTTTTTTTTTGAAGTGATTTTTAAAAATCACATTTAGTGATATAAGAATACTCCTAAATGTCAGCTACAGGCAGGAGAAGATAGTTATTGGCCTGTTTTTAGAGAGAATTTTTGGCTCAGCTTCTTCTTTCTACCCTGCTCATCACTGATGTATTTTTAAATGAATCCTAAAATACACACTAGGAAACTCTATTAAATAAAAATCATGAATGGCATGCAGACTGTGCTATTACTGTGCATAAGAAGATAACAAGACTCCAGAGACTGCCCTTTACATTCTGCTGCTCTCGCTAACTACAGACCTGGCCCAGCACACGTGTACATCCCACACAGAAGGAAGAGCATCACGAGCCCCATACAATGTGCCTGGAAAGCGGCCGGCAGAATAAGAGATCAGAGAAGAAGAGAATTGGGATCACTGAGCTTGGTTGTCTGTGTGCGCAATTAACTAAGTGATGGGACATGCACAGTCGGAGATCCCCAGCGCGTCGTTTGCAGGTTATCGGCGACACCGGACATGAGCTGGAGCAGCACTGGGCTCCCAGTGCCAGCAAACTGGAGGAACAGATTAGAATTCTGAAAGCTTTTTAAAGCCAGGCTCTCACCTCAAGACACAATAAAAGAAAAGCTTTTAGATCATTCCTGGCAGAGGAGTTGGAAAGCTGCCATGTTCACACAGAGTAACTATGGTAATCCATATCAGGTTGCAGAAATCATCCTTAGCATAGAGTCTTTTAAGCCCTCCAAGAAGCTGTCTTCTTAATCTACTTAAAAATAAAAAATAAAGGGTGTCTCAAGGTCAAGCAGTACCAATAACGGGATCAAAGAAACTGAATGGGAAACAAGGTGAGGCTCCACATCCCCGAGCACCAACCCCTGCCTCTGAGGAGTGACAACTCTGGTGCAAGGGACAGCAGCTGAGCAGGGGACAAGAACCCGTGCCTTGTGCTGTGCGTTACCATGTGAGCTCGATCATGTCATTCGCAAGGAAGACTGCATAATTAAGATGCTCTGCAGAAAACCTGTGCTTAATTGCTTTGATGCTTAGGTGATTGAGAGCTGAATACATTACTGTGTCAAAATTACTGAACACAAAGGCCTTGATGCTGTTCTTTTCTATGCCGGTGGAAACGGGGCTCAGAGTTCACCTCCATGGGCACCATAGAATTGCTGGAGCTTATTTACACAGGCAGCCACAGTTCTCGGTCACACTCCAACTCTGCTTAAATACTTGGGGTTGCACTGTACCTGGGCTAGAGGAATCTTATTCTATTGTTCACTTAGGCAGAATCAGGAGTATAGAAAATCAAGTTTCACTATTTCAAAATTACCTCAAAATAAATTCAACTACTAAAATCCCCATGGTAAATCTTGCCCGAAATTTTGCCCTACTTCACCTAGTCACGTGTGCACAGCAGCCTACCCCGTCATCTAGTCATCTTCCCCAGTATTCCTCAGGTATCCGAGTGATCCTTGCCTGTCTCTAAACACCCTTGAAACTAAGGCAAATGAGTGTGACAGAAGCTGGACCCAAAAAGGATCAAGAAGAACAAGGGTAGCACAGAAGCCTTTAAGGGAAAAGACGACATATGACCAATGAAATCTCAAATGGCTGTACTGTAAGAAACTCATATCAGACTTACTCTGCTGCTTTACTCTGCTGCCTGCTGAGCCAGCCTTCCCTTCTTGTAAAGACAGGAAAATCTCTGATGAGTCCAACAGAATGTCAAAACTGAAAACTGTTCCTCATCAGTCTTATGGTAAAGGGCCAAAATCTCAGAGATTAGGTGTCTATCGCTGCATCCATGTTCTTTATTTCTTCTTTACTCTCTAATACAAAAGCTGAAATTTTCTGCAGTGATGGGGTCTTTTTTTTTTTTTTTCTTTCTTATATGCAAAATGATTTTACTTGTATGCATAAAGCAGCTGAATGCCCATCTGTCTGGTCTATTCATACAAAAACAACACAGGGCAAACATCTGCATTTTGGGGGAAAAAAATAAAGAGATGTTCAGAAAAAGCATGTAGGCAAAAAGCCTCAGTGATGACAGACATTCAGCTTTGGAGATACTCTGAAAACCAGGACTAAAATACCAATTTTAGATGGTAATTGCACCTGTGAGTGTGGGTTGTCATGTCCATGTTACAGGCTCTGACTGTGCTGCAGCAGCCCCAGCTGTGGAGCAGCAATGTGTCCAGAGCCTGCTGACAGCCAGCCACCCTTCATATGTATGAGGATGAAGGACAACACCTTTCCATCAATGAGCTTCACTTATTTGTACCACAATGACATTCCTTAGCACAAACAATGATGGGACCTGCTTGCCAGGGCAGCTCTGCTGGTGGCTGCTGAGCAGACTTCACTTGCAACCAGACCTGTGTATCCTCTCCATTTATTCCTTTCCTATTCCTTGTGCTTTGGCACAAGTTAGCGCTGTGCCTGGCTGCCCACAATCTTTCTACAGCCTTCTCCAGTCCAGTCTCTACACAGATCTTTTAGAAGAGCCCAATGCAGGCAGAATGCAGCTGCAGAGTCCCTCTGCGAGAAGGCAACCACAAGCAATTTCATTCTCCCCTCAAGCAGTCCCTCGTACACTCCACTGCAAAAGAGACACTCATGGAGTGTCAATGAGTATTTAATTAATAAGCTATTATAGAACTACTTTGCTAAACTGAGCATCCAATGAGGAAATAACATCTAGGGAGCAAAAGCATGAATGAGGCTCCAACTGTCAGCTTTATGGATGTCTGCTGTTGGGATACGGCTCCTTCCGCTGTGATGGAAGGAGCTTGCACTTTGGGAAAGAGATACAGGAGCTAATGCACACGCTTCTTGTATGCACATTTTCCACCTGGAAAATGTCTGTAAAGATACGGTCTGCTACACTGTGTCTCTGGCACAGGAGGGAGAAACAGATGGAGAGATCGTCTAAAACCCTTTTTTCTCCATAGTTAATAACCTGGAGCTCTTCTAATATCTAGCATGTGTAGGTTGGCCTCATCACTATGTGCATGCTCTTCCGAGGAAAACTGACTACATTCCCTGGCTGGATAATACAAAAATGTGTGACTACTTTACAAAGGGAACAGAATAAGCTCTTAAAACCACTGTGTCCTTTATGAAATGCTGTTTACAGCAGATCTGTCACGAGCATCAGTAACTCACCTAGCCATCTCAGCGCAATATGACATTTTAGTGCCAGTGAAATTGGGAATGAAACCAGCCACATATTGACACAAGTTTAGAAATTAGGAAAACCTTTCTTTTCTTTTGCTTTTCCTTAAACTCAAAAAACTGTTGATGTGCTCTAGTGGAATACTGCAGTGCTCCTGAACTTTCAGCACACCATCTCATACACAAACTATAACTCTGGGCTTATTGGGAATTAAACCAAATTTGAAATGGTTATTTTTCCCATGAAAAAAATGTCCATTTCAGTCCAGGTTGACCTAAGCAGCAGTATGATATTGCTGGTGGAAGGAATTGCCTTCCTATCCCCCACCCCAAGTTGGTTCTAGGCTCTCAAGTATGTGATTTTATTACCCATAATTTACTGTGCAAAGCTACAAATAACAGTGGCCATAAGATTATCTATCTCTTGCTTAAATGCAGCTGGAATACATGACTTCCTTAGATACTGATTTCCAGAGGAAGGCTTTATACTGCTTGAAGTATCAGATTCCCGTGCATGAAGAGGAAATAATGCCAACAGACAGGAATCAACCAGAGCATCTCCCCAGCTCTTGCCAGAATGTACTCCTCAACAACTGCAACAAAACTCTTCAGCCCCTACGAAGTCCACATATCCCTTTGGTGCCCACACCTCATGGCAGAGAGACTTAAGCTCCCAAATAAAACTCAGAAATGTTACCTTTCACCATTAGGAGTTGCCATGGGAAGCCAATGTACATTCAGTCTGCAGCTAGCAATTTCCTGTTCATAAGTCATCTGCTTCTCTATGTCTTAGGGGGAATACAGCTTTTTCTTGGGACACCAGGACTCAGGGGAATTACCTGTAGTTAAACATCTGATTAATGGCTCATTAAGAATCAGCAACAGTGTTTATTCAGTCCCTGTCTGAGTGTGGTTTTGCAATTATGTGCTTTTGAGACTGCAGGTGTGTGAAATATTCATAACCCAAATGGAAATACGATGGAAGTGCAGTTTACACTTACTCAAGGGCTGGCTGCTCTGGATTATAAATATAAAGCAGAAAAGCAAAGGTGTGATTATTACTCTTCCCAGGGAGTGCCCAGACACTCACAAGACTCTTTACAAACATATTAGAATAAATTAGTTGGGACAGAAATGTAGTGTTTAAGTGGCAGCGCCTCCTATCCCCTTCATGCCACCTCTGGCACAAGCTCCTACTAGGTGCAAGGCTTGCTCACAAAAGCAGCGTTCATCACCAGGTTACTCGTGTAGTAACTACTGCACCCAGCAGGACCTGAGCTTCTCTGGAGGCACATCCACCAAAAGAGAGAGAAGGAAGGAGACTGATAGTCCATGGCCAGGTCTGACTGCTGGGTTTCAGGTTCCATATTAAAATCACTGGGGCTTTAACTCTTTTTAAGGCTGAATCATTTCATTATCTTCCTCCCTTAGCTGACCCCAGGATGACATAGGGGTGGCCTCAAAGCCTCTCTGGCCTCCATATGATGTGCTCCTGCTGTTTGCTATGTTACCACAAGAGCAGACACACACATCGAGGAGCTGCAGCTTCTGATCACAAACGCAGCCAGCTAGCAACAGGTTACCAGGAACTTTACAACATGCACTCATAATGCTCTAGTTCTGAAGATGAAACCAGGAGTGTGGAGCAGGAGGGGTGGGAGGCAGAGAGCAGCAAGCACTGCCACCTGAAGAGAGCTCCCCCATCAACTTCAGGAGGGGCAAAATCTGTCCTGAAAGCAGTCAACTCATCCCTGCTGCGGCTGCTGGTATGAGCATTGAGCCTTCCCCGAAACCACTTCCTTTTTCTAATTTATTTTATGCTGTTGTTTTTTAAAAGGGTTGTTTCAGAATTCCTCTGGGTCCCTTATATGCCATGCTACCACCTTGCAGAGGCTCTCCGTGGTGCTGTACAACTAAATATTAGTCACAGGAGAACAGGAATGGATAGTCGAGCACAAACAAATCTAAAAGCAGTGAACCATCAAACACGAGGAATGCAGGAGGAAGCTGACAGATGAAGGACTGTGTGGAGTCCTGAAATCCAGAGCAGGTTTCTGAAAGGGCGCCTTTTTTTCAAGAGGAGTAATTCTAATAGTCTCTCTCCACAGCAAAAGGGAAGGATTTATCTGTTTGCCATCACTGATTGCAGAGTGTAAAGTGCTTTGTATTGGCCTAAAAGGAGGCAGACAAGTGCTGCCAGATGGTGGGAGGCAGCAGGTGGGGCCTGATCTCTGCTCCCACTTGCTGCAGGTACCCTGAGGCCCCCTGCTCCCCCTGTCCAGCCACTGCTGCCCAGGCCCTTCTGGGGCTCCAGTCCAAGCCCCTGCTCACAGCTTCCTGGCTATTCTGGGATGCACAGAGCCTTTGTCCAGGCAACTCTGAATCCTCCTCAAGGACAGAGGTTCCTCAAGTGCCCTGCTGCAGTGCTTGGCTGCCCTCAATTTGGAGATCTTTAAGTCCATTTTTCATTTCCCTCACTATAGACTGTGTCCCACATCTCTTGTCCTTTCACTACACACTAAGACTCTCCTCTGTGACAGACATGAAGGAACTGAAGGCAGCAATCAGGTCCCCTCCTGCTTTTTTTCCCTTTTCCAGGCTGAACAAACCCAGAAAGATTTGGTGCTTCTTTCTGGTGGCTCAGGGGCAGGGGTAGCCTGAGAGAGACTCCGAGGGTGGACACCTACAGCACTAACATCCAGACTTTAGGAAGGGGAAGGTGGAGGCCCCAGGCAGTGACCGTACTGAAGACCCCAAAAATTCAGGCTGAACACAACCATGGCTTTTTAGAAAGATGCCCAAACCCACTTAAAATTTTGATTTAATGTTGGTAAATCCACACTGGTCTAAGGTAAGCTGTTGCAGTGGTTCATTATCAGAAGCACTGGACTATTTTTCTAGTCTGAACATTTCCCGCTGCAGTTACCAGTCTTGGCTTATGCTATGACATCATCTGTGACATCCAAGGGTCCTCTGCTACCACCAGACATCTTCCTTACTGTTAACACTGACAAAGTAACGAGACAGAGTCACTTTTAGCCTATAAGCCAGGACTTTTAAAACTCTTGTGTATATTTTTTTCAGAAGTATTTCAAAATTTGTCACACAGCACTGCAGAAATGGTCTGTCTTTATTTCCCTGTACAGTGGTAACATCTGCATTAACTCATTCTTCTTCAGCTCCATATTCAAGGTCCCTATTTAATTTCTTACTCACTGCAGCCAGCTCATGTTGAGGTGTTTATCATTTCAAAACCACAGTCACCTCAGCCAATAAACATGACCTATTTTCACGGTTCCTGGACCTCACATTTTCTGTGTCATTCAAATAAGTCTTTTTGCATGCTGGATCCAGATTGCTTTGAAGAACCAGTTTATTGTTATTTACTGACCTGCTCATTTCTATGTCATCTGCAATCTTTTTTTTTTTTTTTTTTTTTTTTTCTTTTTCACAAGAAGACTTCATCAAATACTTTTTAACTATGTCAGGGCTTTTAATTTCTGACAAATAAGGAATTAACAGAAACTGTTGCATTATTGTCTTATTAACTCTTTCCTATTCCTACCATATGCGCAAAAGTCTGGGAAATATTTCTTGTTAAAATGTAAAATGTCTCTCATTTTCTCAGATTTGAGGAGAGCCACCATTTACTGTGAGCTGACATTTCTAGCAAAATAAAGGATAAAGTCTGGAAAAAATATCACCCTCCCAACTTTCTCTCTCATTCTCTTTTTGAAACTGTGTGTTTGATAAGTTCAATCAATACGAAGTTTTAAAAAGCCAGCCGATGGCAGTTGTCTCCTAGAAGTTTGAACTAAAATAGCTTCCTATTATAATTTGAATCCTGGTCAGGCTTTTTAATCTACAGCAGACAGTATTCAAGGATGTGCCAAACATTATCTGTTAGTATGATTTAACGCAGTATTTACCGTCAGGGTTTTTTGTTTGTTTTTGTAACATAAATTAATACAGAATGGTGGTGCCTGCCCCACAGAGTTCCACCAAGCAGTAACCCAAGAAGCAGTTTGGGGCAGTGAGTTAGTGACAAAAATAGGAAGCAACCTGCAACTCACCTGGCCGGGATATTTGTGATGTATTTCTGGGAGAGATAAGCTTTGAAACAACTTCAGAAGAAGATAAGGATGAGAGAAGGATGTGTTCATGCATTTGCTTGCAAGTGTTTTATCTTTGCAGGGCCCACAAGCAAGCACAGAGAACCAAGCTGTGAGCAGTCTCAAGGAAACCACATATTTAACGTTAATAATGTACTTCAGTACCCAGCTAAATCAGGGCTCCTGGTGCCTTGTCAGAGATGCTGATTTCCTGACTCTGTAACTCTTTTTTTTACCACGGGGACTTGTGGAGTTGCTCAACCATTTGCAGTTCTCTTGATGGCAGACAGTTTCTTTATACGTGACATTTTTCTAAGATTGATACAGAAAAGGTCATATGCTTTTCTTCAGCTATGTGATTAATACTATTCAAGGCTTTAAAAAATATATAGCAAAAGACAATAATTGTCAAGGTTTAGGTGTATGTCTAGTGAATTCATTGCTGCCATTAGGAGACAATTTGCCATGCCTCTGATGGAGTAAGAAAGTCTTGTAAACAAAAGAAAATGCAGTGAATATACCAGGAAAAGAATGAGGCTTTTGTCACCATTGTCATATAAAATATCTACCTCTCCCCCCCACAAGTCTAAGAATATTTATCAGTAGTATGTTGGAATCCTACCTATTAAACAGTGGAAAATAGAATCATTCTGCAGAGCTAAACCCATTTCTAAAAAGGGAGAAGTCCCTCATTAAAGTCAGAGCCCCTCTCCCAGGACCTGCAGTCCCGCAGGGTAGGGACAGTGCCGTGCTCTGTGTCATTTGGAGCTGGTGCAGGCTTGTGCTCTCCACAGCTGGGGGGATCTGTCCCTGGGATGCCCCTCTTGATTTCCTCTGTATTAACAGCCAGGAATCCAAGGTCTCTTCATTGTCACAACGTACAGCGCAGACCTGCCCTTCGTTTCAGGGTTTCAATCCAAAAACACGTAACCGATGCTCTAATTAGCAGCTCTGCTGACTTCATCTGGACTGCAAAGGATTGAGAAGTCACAGCCAACCTTTGATTTAAAATCAAGAGGGTTACAGCCCAGCCTTCCTTCAAGAAACTGATTTCTGCACTCTGGTACTCATTAGGAAGGAAGCTTTTACTGCCGTACATTTGCCTTATTAAAAGGCTGAGCTTTCCAACCATTAAGTTACACCCAGATGTTCAATTCCACCCCTTCTTTTTCTGTGCCCCTTGGAAATCTGCGGGGACAGGGTAGCAATGTCTGTGCTGCTCCAATGCCCAGCTCACTGCCAGGAAGTTCTGTACAGAGAAAGAGCGATGCTGAGATGAAGGTTACTCTGCTGGTTACATAAGGGCTTAGGGTGGTTTGTGTTTTGTTTTTTTTTTTTTTATCTTTTTTTTCTTGACTTCTCTGTTACCAAGGCTTTTCAAAAATCCACAATAGGCCCAATTTAGCTAGACCCGACACTGAGTGCCTTGCAGCGTCTGTAAGAGCAATTAAGAAACACTATTCCCAAAGCTGTCTTCTCCTCAATTATGTCAGCGAACAAAGAGGCGTGACTGTGTAAGACCCTCTCTATTAAACAAACCAGACCTACTTATTTCGGCTTTGATCAGGGGAGTGAAGTCAGTGGGGAAGAAGGAAGGCAAAGCACCACGTTCTTGGCTGGACCTGTGAAGTTTACAAACAGAAAGGAGAAAAGGAAAATAATGATGGTTCTTGCCTATGTGCACTTGAAACTAAACCTGCCCTTTCCACAGAGCGCCAGGTACACCAGGCACTGCTCAGAACAGTGGGGCCGCAGCCTGGGGCTAGGAACAGGGCAGACACTGGAGTTAGCATAACATAACTCAGAAGGAATTTTCCATTAGGAATTTATTTTTTGAGTTCCCTCCTTTTTCAAAGGAGTTCATAACAGGATGATCCATAGTTCATATCTCAGCCAGTTTCAGATGTGGCAAAAGATGCTGGTAACTGCTGTGCCCCTGCCTCATCACTTAAGAAAACAAATAAAAGACAAGGAATTAGGACTCCTTGAGTTCTACTATTCTTTCTATTAGTACAGCTAGTCTGCTGATAAAAAATGGCAATGTGTTCCATAAATTATTAGTATAGTTCTTTCAGATTTCAGGAATTGCCACATAGTTTGGGTTAGGGTTTTTGCTTTGTTTGTCTGGTTGGTTGGGTTTGTTTGGGCTGAGATTTTTGACTGTGCTTTTGTGTTGAGATGGAATAGAAGTTGCTCCTCATCACAGAATCTCCATCACCTTTTACAGTCTCTGCTGGAAAAGCCAACTTTGCATTTCTGAGCTGGTGAAATATTCAGCAGCGTCCGGGTAGGGTGGGTTGCTACCAACTGATGCTACTAGAAGTTATGTACATGATGGTTTCTTAGATAAAAACACAGTATCTGTATTAGCTATTTTAACATCACTCTTCATACCTACTTGGTCTTGCATGTAACAGCCTAAGAGATGAGCCATGCTGGTCCCTTGGGATATGTAGGAAGCAGTCTCAGGACTAGCTCCATTGAAGCCCACAGCAAAGCTGCAGCTCACAGAAAACCTACACTTATCTACTGGCCAACTTCCCAGCAGCCCCTCCAAGCTGAACAACCTGGGGGCTTGTTCAGGGCGTTGTTTTCTTTTTTAACCTTGCAAAAGATTTGGATGGACAACAACGGAAATAAAAACTGCTTTCTTATCTGCAAACCAACGTCTCAGTGCATGCAGAGGTACTGATGGTCGGGGATATTGCAAACTGAGATTATAGCTCTTTATGTAAAAACTCGCTCGACCATTACTTCATTTTAATCTCCTATTTATTATTGGTTGCATCAGCTTATAAATTAGGACAGTAAGTTGTCTGGAGCTCTTAATGGCATGTTTGACTGCTGCTTTGAAGAATCATCTGTACAGTCATCAAAATAATATTAATGGGTCATTACTTCAATAAAATATACCACAGAATGATAACAGCGTTAGAATTAATAGGATAGTGATAATGAACTCTTGGAACTTCTCTAGTGCCTCGTATCAAAACACTTTCCAAAGGAGATCAGTATTGTTAACCCCATTTTACAGTTGGAGAAACTGGGGCAAGGAGCAATGTCTGATTGCCAAAGAGTAACAAAATCAGGTATCTGAAGCTCAGAAGGTGAAACTGATATTTGTCCCTGATCATGTTCTGAAGTTTTTAATTTATTGCCACCTTCTCCTTTTGAGTCTGAGCCTGTGCCAGCTCAGGGGGAGGCTTCTCTGGAGCACCAGAAAAGGCTGTACTTGCCCATTATCTCCCTCATGTCTCCACCATTTGCTAGTTCATGCCCTTAGTCTTTCAAATTTCTAGAAGTATCCTTCATCCCTAGAAGAGCTCATTTCCTGAAGGCATGCACACACTAGCACTCACTGTGTATGCTGACGGTTTTTTAGGGCTTTGCTGGGTGGAGATGTGTGGGAAAAGTAATCCACAAATCCTCTGTGAACTAGTTCAGAATCAAAATAGCCCCAAGTGATTTGAGCTAAGCTAATGAAGGCCTGAGGGAGCCTATCTGCACAAAACCCTCAGTGCCATTTCAGTCATCCATTACTCTTAATTTGGGGTCAGTAGCATTGTACACAAACACTCTCAAAATAATAGAATCCAAAAGGACAACAGCACGTGAGTAACTATCAAAAAGCATTTTCAAAGCAACTATTCTGTGAGAGCCAAGCCCTGACCAGGGAAGACAAGAGGAGTTTCCAATAGAGACCTGTGAATAATAAAATTAGGGTTTGGGCAATTCAGAAACACATCACAACCATCTCTGGCTCCTTACTTCTGAAGAACAGATGAGGGAGTGACTCAATGCAGACTGCACTAGTTTAGGAAATGTACTTGGGCAGAGTGCTGAGGGGAGAGGAATTGCAGATACAGGGAGATGAAGAGCAGTGAGAAAATGAAGCATTCAGTGCAAACTTTGTGACATTCCTAAAACTCCAGCATTACTGTGGTGCAGTGCAAAAACGTGTTGGTTGTACATCTGACAATCGGATCTGGGGCTGCCATTATTGCGAAGTGGCTCTGTTTGGGAGCTGCTTTATGAGTGATTAGTCAAATCCCCAGTTTTACCAGAAGACGCCTCTGACCCTTCTGCTGAAACAACGCGCCTGAAAATGTAACACCCAAGGGACCAAAATCAAAAGACAAACTCAGATTTCACCTTTTCCATTTGACACCTTTTTTCAATTTCTCATGAATTTCTGCCCGGCCTCAGTGTGGTTTTCAGGACTCAGTTCTCCCTCCTCGGTGCAGGAGGGCTGGTAGCACACTCCCAGGAGGGAGCAGAGCCCAGAGACTTTCCTCTCCCAAAAGGAGGGGGCTGAGCCTGCAGCAGCCACACTTCAAACAGATTAAAAGCTAGGTTTTTCTGCTAATCTGCTCCATTTGAACAGAAGCAGCACAGTCAGTGCTGGAAGTAGACCAATGCCTTGGAGAAATATTTCAGTTTCTCCTAGCTTTGTAACCCAGGCATCATTTTTGATTTGCCCTGCATACTCTCCCCAGATCAATGCATCATCACACCACTTCCCTCTGCTGAAGCAGGGCCGTTTGTCTCCTCCCTCAGCCAAATGCTTCACCCAGGCTCTCATCACCTTACACCATAGATCAACTCACATTTTCTCTAACAAAACGCCATATTGCCCTGCTTGTATCCTTTGAGAACAGCAGCATACAGACAATTTCCCTCAGTTTTACTTCAGCCCATGCCTGCTGCGCACCTCTCCCCTTGCTTCCATCCATTCAATGACCACACCAAACCTGAGCTGCTTGCTCCTGCATTTTCAAGGCTCTTCACAACTTCTAGCTGCCTTACCCATCATTTCTCACTGAATTTCAAGAGATCAGCTCTCACCTTCAATCAGCCCTGATGCCAGATGGAAGCAGCCCCAAATCCTTCCCTCACCCTTCTCAACATAGCTAACTACCATGAAACAGCAATTTCTCCCTTCTGCGCCGGAGACTGTGGCAGATGGCACCACCCTGTTTATTACAGGATAATCCTTTTTAAAGGAGGATAAGGAAAAAGAAACGCACGGGAAGTTTAACGAGGACTTTGAAACGGAGTTTCTGCATCTTTGCAGAGACTGGAAGTCATCCCTGGGTTCACCGCGTGCAGTCCCTGCTATCGTATGTGCTGCATCGCATAATCTCCTCATAAACTTACCGAGATGTGGCTTCAGCGTAGTCAGGGGTTTGTTCACTGCCATTCCTACCAAAAAGCTGTTCCAGCCTCCCTGTCCCAGTGACTAGAAAACTTCTTTCAATTTCTGCAAAGCGTGTTTATTCACGGCCCTTTGTTCTTACCATAGAACTGCTCTGCAGTGTAAATAGTCCGTTCTCCTCCCTGATGTTTTACAGGCAGTAATCATAACCCTGCTAAGCCTTCATTTCGCTATGATAAACAATCTGTATCCTTCTAGCTTCCTCTTGTAAAGCAGGCTCTCTGTTCTGATCTCTGTAATACCCCCATCTGCATGTGTCCCTGCTTTAAGTCACATTTTTCTAGCATAGATATTCCACAGATGGCTGTATCACACACAAAGGTCAACAGCTCCTTATCTACACAGCCAATACTTCTGACATGGCCTAGGTCCTTTTCACAACTCATCACAATGGTGGGCATAAAAATTTGGGGCAAAAATTTTGATTCTGCAGAGCTGATGTCAGATGAAAATGCCTGTGCATGCTGCTCTCCCTATTTCCTTCCCTCTCTTAAATACAGATACTGCATTTGCTATTCTTCAGTCACACAGTGCCACCCTTGAATTGATAGATTTATTAAAAACTCTTATTACCAGATTTGCAATTTCACACATCAATTCTTCCAGAACTTTAGGACCAAAAATTTCCAGTCACCCCTCAGCTTCAGCGCATGGGAGTCTTTAAGCTCTTATTCCACTTGCGGAAAGGCAGACTCCGTTCACACGTGCTCTTTCCCAATAGCCACTGCATTTTTAGCCCTATACAGACTGGTTACCTTGAATTTCTGTGTGCACACATTGTGATAAGGCCTCCAATACAGTGAGTGATGATTCTATGCCTACAGAGAAAGTATTGTATTGAATTTGTGCTGAAATGTTCAGAAACACATAGGATATATTGAGCATTTCAGAAACTTAGCAGGTGTATTAAGATGAACAAGTATTTTTTAAAAACCTCTGTGTAATGCTTGAGGCAGAATAAGCACCATATATCGACTGTGCCATTAAAACAAAATCTCTCCCAGGATTTGAGAGCATTTCTGCAATAAAGAGGAGAGAGCAATGCTTGTGGCAACCATAGCCACAGTAATTGCCTCGGGACCTCGTGAGAAGCTGAAGCCCAAAAGATGAAGGAAAGAGGGAATACCATTAAAAAAAAAAAAGTGAAAACAAATATTGCAAGATACCTGAACAGCTTTTTCACTGTTCTTTAGGAACAGCATCCTAATGCTCTGGCTTTCACTGAAATCAATGGAGAGCACTAGAAGGATCTATTAGCATCACAGCCAGCCGCTGTGTTGGGGATCTGCCCACTGATATCCACAGGAGCCCTCAGATTCTGCTGGTGCAGCCCTCTTAAAGCCTGTCTGACCCAGAGGTGGGCCCACCAGCTGAGGCTCTCCCAGCTGCCTTCTGATGGGGCTGAATTTGGGGCTCAGCAGCTCTGGTGATCACTTGGCCGTGGGGCCTGGGACGAGCAGGACACCTCTGTGTGCCTCGGTGAGCATCCCAAGAGGCGGCTGTCATGCAGGGCAGCATGAGGAATGGGCAGTGGAGGATGAAACATTTAAAATGCAAGAGATGTGAACATGTGGCGTACCAGAAAAATCAGTTCAGCCTCTTCCTCCTACTTCACCCTGGGTAAATCACTCTGTAAGCAAAAAGCCACCCAACGTGGGTGCAAAACACCACAACATCTCCTCTATCTACCAAAACATCAAAACATCTGCCTCTTCCCCAAAGCCTAAGTGCACAAGAGAGCCTGGAGCTGGCATTGCAGAGCCAAAAAAGCCAGGCAGCAGGCAGAAGGAGCAGGCTGGCCGGCACAGGAGGGAGCTGCCCACATGCAGGCACAGCCACAGCCCTGCGCCAGGAAAGCAGCTCAAGCAACACCATGCTCCCCTGATGTTAAATGCCAGTTTGCGGATGCAAGCAGCAGATCACAACCCATTCCCCTCGGCAGCGGAATGGGCTCGTCCTGAAGCTGTTTCCCCACACTTGGTTTGTGCAAGCACGTTGTGCGCGCCCTGGGAGCACACCTCTGCTAAATCACTCCCAAAGTCCCCAAAGTACAGTTTTATTTTATAGTTGCTGTCAAACCAAAACGCTTCATGTTAATTTCTTACAACGTACTCCACTGTCTGCTTCACTCCTATTTGATATTTATTCCCCTGCCAAACATGCATTTATTTGTTGACATTTTTATTAAATTAGACTGCAATAAATCTGTCTATGTTTATGTTTATATCCCTTCTTGCTCAAGTATTCAAAAGACCCCAAAGTAAGTTGCATGCATTAAATGCACAGCCAAATGCTCATAAGCATTTCACAGAGGGTAAATAAAGTCAAAGTACTGGTAATCAAAAAAGATAATGACCCAGCCTGGCTGGGCTGGAAAGGGATGCTGTGTATATGGAACTGCATGATCTTCTCTCCCATGATCAGAAGGGGCACAATCTGGGAACAGCCCTGCTTCCAGGCTGTAAACATTCACATTTTTAATTTCCCTGTAGATAGGATAGGGAATTTCTTGAGCGCCAGCATCAGTATGTGTGTGGTTTTTTTTCAGAGTGAAAAGTAATTTCTAAATGGTTGCACATTGCAAAATGTTGCCACAAGATGCATCATGAAATTCTAGCATGCTGTTGATGGCCAATGCTACCTGGCTCTTAACAGAGCATGTAAAAACATCCTTAGCTCACCAAGCACCGGGTAAATACAGCTGTGCCCAGGGAAAGCAGGGCATGAAGT
>CM021777.1:12223201-12334203 GCA_011076525.1 Nettapus auritus
AAAAAAAAAAAAAAAAAAAAAAAAAAAAAAAAAAAAAGTGTTTTTGTGTAATACCTTTCTATCATAACTGTTCAAGCAACAGGGAGAGGAATAAGTTAAAATTCACCACAGCAAGGTCACTCAAGGTTGAGGCTGTTCCTCAGCTCCCTCCTGCTGTCCCTTGTTGTATCGCTTGGGCCTGATATTATGCAGCACACGTGCCCTGCAATTCACAGGCGTCACGGTGGCATGCTAAAGAGGGTCCTCGTGCCTTATTTCTCCCTCCACGCCATTCACACCGAACTTGATAAAAGGAATGCAGAGAAATTCAGAATAGCTCCTCGAACTTCAGAGGACTCTGAACACAGGAAATTTTTGCTAAATTACAATGTCTCAAAATTGGCAACAGCACACTGATTATGTCTCATTGTGACTGTGATGTCCTTGGCGATGGAGCTGGGAGACCGCAAAGTGAATATAATGCTCCTATATGTGACTCTAATGACTGATGATGCTCTGCTGTGGGTAGCAATTTTGAAATAACTGAGAATGACGACAAAGAATATTGCTTTTGTCTTTTTGCTTCAGAAGATCTTTACGTGTAATACGGAATACAATACAGCACTGCCAGCTACACATTGCTAATGGGGGAATTTGCAGTAGTTCAATCCAATCTGCCCTATATCTAGTTCTGTAGGGTAGGCAAGACAGGGTGAAAGGTGGGTGCTCGCTCCTGGACATGTCCTCATGTGCAGGATGAAATCTCAGAACATCAGGACAGCCAACCAGTGCTGCAGACCACACAATCAAATTGATACGTTAAATTAAATGTAGCATTTTATAAATTGGGAGCCAGATGCTTTCCTCACTCTAGTTGCTTCCTGTCATTCTGATAGCTCAAAGCAACCACTGCACTGAATAAAAGAGTTGCGTGATCCCACAGAGGGAAGAATCATATGCTTTTGTGACATGAAGCGAATGCGGTTACGCTGTCTTCGAGACCTGACCTAGTATCACTGTTTGCCACCCCTCTGTGCCATGGAGAAGTGCCAATGTGCTCGGGAATAACTCGTGAAACTTCATGACCCCACATGCCCTGGGGACATCCAGAGTGTCCCACATTAGGCAGGGATAATGGAGCTTCGCTCCTTCCTTAACTACCAGAGAGACATGAAGGACAGAGCATGAAGGACTGTGGTGCAGATAAATAAATGCCTCTGTCAGTGACATGGAAAACACCGTGTGTCAGCAATCATCACATGAATGCAAGAGGTAAAGAACAACTCACAGAGGAAAATGCAGAGGAAGACTGAACACAGATCTCTCCGCTGATGTCCTCTGCAGGAAGCTCCAGATCTCCTCTGAGCTTCGTGTTCCTCCTCCCTGCTTGCACCACCAGTCAGAGACACGCAGAGCTGAGCCCTCACCAGCACTCTGCAGATCCAGGCTGGCCATGGGACCACCAAATGCTGCAGGAGCATGCTGACCGTTACCCACGGGCTGCCTCTTTTAATTTTTACACACTGCTTGAACAAACTAATTTAAACCTGTGCAGGTCAGTCTCTGGAGATCAAAGACTGACATAAGAGGGGCACGGAAATCTATTTTGGATCTGCCAGAACAGCAGGTCCTGAGAAGTCCAACTGCTGCGCTGGCAGCACATTGCTGTTTGCCTTTGAGAGATGGGAAAATAGGAAAAGAGAAAATTGGTTAACTTCAAGATATACAGATGACTCGGGGAATTGTGATCATGGAGCCTTTACTTTGATGGTTGTTCAGACTCCTGAAGATACTGGACTGAGCAAACTTTGTTTTAATCCATCCTGAAGGATTTTAAACTCAAGAGTTTGTTTGGAAAATGAGCTCTTCACTCAAGCCCCCATGCAGACTCGATTACCACGTTGGCTTTTCTGTTCTGGCAGGGGTGGTTTACTAAATATTCATATAGGAGCCAATATTCAATAGGAGCCAATGGACAACAGAAAACATAATGACAGGCCTGAGTAAATCCTTGTGAAAGTCTTTCCCTAGGAAGACAGTCAGCCAGTGCCATAGTGCCTAGCCTCCTCCCACATGTGAACTCACTGAGAAAATGATGCAGAGATGAGGTTTTCCTGACACTCAAGAAGCAAATTTAAGTACGGTAAAGAAATCTGGTCTGCCAAACAACAAGCCAGAAGGTCTTCTTGAACCAGAAAAGACTGGTTCACCCGAAGCCTGCTTTAATAAGCCAGTAATAAGGCAAAAGAGTGGTTTTCTGTGCACCTGAAGCACATCTTTTTGCTCCTGCTTTCCATCACCCCTTCTAAATGGAAAACATTTTGAAGTTTAGTTTGTGTGCCCTTAGCACGTTTCATAGTATTGTGACTTTGGGGGCAAAATTCATTTCTTGCATGGTGTGAAGGCCATGCCCAAGGCCTATTTCCACCTCGGGATACAGAGCTGGGCTTTCCACAGCTTTAAATGGGGATGACGGCTTCGGCAGCCAAGCTCTGAGGAACCTGGCGGAGGCAATTTAAAAAGTTACTGCTCCCAGTGGTCTACTCTCCCCAGAACAATTAGAAGCAAGTGTGTGCCTGCATTTCAATGGCTTCAGTGCAGAGGTTGGCATATTAATATAAGCCCGTCGCTGGCCACAGCAGAAGCACTGAACTTTGCATCAAGAAACTTCTGGTGCTGAGGGAACAGATCTTTGCCAGCCCCATCAATGAGCCCATCTCTCTGTGCCCTCTGAGCCACCCCTCAGCACACAGAGCTTTCATTCCTACTTCTGCAAGATTTCTTGGCCAGGCTGATGGTTTGATGGCGGTGCAGAAATAGCCAGCTGGGCACTGCTACAGCTCGAGAGGTGCCAGGTGCCTCCCAACCAGCAATGACCAGCACCATTTGTGGAGAAGGAGCCAGGACCCAGTGGGACCCCACGTACCTGTACACAAACCATCACATGGAGAAGCCCAGCCCCAGGGATGGTTTTTGCACATCAAGTTGCATCTACCAAAGCACATGGCTATCCTAGCTGCTCCTTCCTCAGGCTTGCTTTTAGTTTTCAAGTGAGTGGTTTTTTCTTCTTTCCTACAGCTGAACATTGCTTTTCCTCGGGAGCACTGGGGAACAATTACAGCAATGAGAAAATGGTAAAAATAACACAAACCCAGAATATTCCTCATGGCACTGACAGCCAGAATGCTGCTTATTATGGCAGAGAGCAGAAACATTAACAGGCTTAATACCCAAACAGGTAAGCACAATCTCTACTCGAACTGCTAGCAAACACTCTCTTTGCTAGAAGTACTTTAGAAGTCCTGAACACCTCCATCACCCTGTGAACACACTTAACCGTTCTCAGTAATTTGGCACTTGGGATGACAGGCACTGTATTTTTGATACCGTTTCAGTTGTAGTGGCATTATAATACAAAAACGTTCAGACGCTGCTAGGTTAAAATATGTGTTTCCCCACTGGTAATTAGTAGAGGAAAATCAGGCTAAACATATTAGTTTGGGCTGGCTTTTTCTTTCCCTTCCTGTAGTTTTACACTCCACAGTCTCAATAATTGTAGCCCTTATGAACAATTATGTAAAATAATGTAAAATGCAATATGATCAAGGTATTAGTCTATTATTATCCCAGCTGCAAATGCATGAATCATTACAACAGAGTACCAAAAAACCCCAGACTTTTCTGTCAGTTTGAGTTTATAGGACTTTTTTTTTTTTTTTGTCTTCTGGATGTTCATGACAATTAAATCATACCTTGAAAATTATAAAAGGAAAAGAAATCCAGCATAGTTGTCATGAGTGCTCATTAGGAAGCAAAAGATTGGTTTTGATTAATTGTGCTTGTTGTGCCACTTAATTAATTGACTGGCTTCTTACTTAGTTGAAGAGTCCTTTCTGGAGCAGGCATCCAGGCAGGCCTGGGATGGGAATGTTGGGCTTCTGTAGGGATGCTCCTGCTGGAGAGCTAAGATCTGGCAGACTGGAAAAGGGCTAGGCTTGGTAATGCATGTTTATCGGATCACCTGTTGAGTGCCTGACAGTTACAGATCATTTATAAGCACTGTATACTCAAGAAATTTGGGTCTGAATGAAGACAGGAATTTCCCTTTCTGCCTGAGTCTGATGCTTTGCTTCCAGAGATGCAGTGATGTATGCTTTCTCTTGGGCATGAAAAATACATTTATTTTTTTTTTTTTAATTTGTATACATGTACCTTTGTGCGTTCACAAAATCCCCAGTTTTTAAAAATGGGTACCCTTTATTGGAAAGCTGAGAAAACATTACATTAGTGTAAAGCTATGCCCCAGTCCTACAGTCAGACCTTAAAATCAATGGGACTGCAGACTGATAAGGAATCTCAGCATCACCAGTCGGACTCCAGGATGTGTTTTAATTCCCCTCTATGCTGAAGGATAACCATTCCCAGTGATTTTGGAGGAATTAAACTAATATACTGGGGAGAAGGAACTCTGTGACCTATTTCTTTCCTTTCTGTTTCCTATGGATATATATGGTGATTTGTATGTAAGACAAAACTCTGGAGACTGCTCAGGAAATTCTCATATAATCCACTCTCCTAAATCTTACAAAAACCATGAAGATCATATTACAGTGTTACAGAAAATAATAGGGCCTTGAAATTAGGGGGAAAAGTCAGAGAAAGATGTGGCTGAGCCAGGTTCTATGGAAATTACATAAAGTTGGCTTCTTTTTCTCTGAAAAGAGGGGGGGGGGAAATGGAACAGAGATAAAGCACTAATAAATATGTGGAGAAGAGTAAGATGCATCAAAAATTGAGAAATCGCTATGAATTGGTCAAAAGAAAAGGACAATTATTTATATGCAGGTCCAGAATAAAGAAATTCTTGCCTTGGTAAAGCCAGCAGGCTGGATTTATATTTCAGCCTGATGTTTCTGTACCCCATCCTTCTTCTTTCTCCTGAATCTACCTGCAGTGAAACGTGCCAATTGCTGCCATCACTCCCTGCCATCACAGTGCTACCTGTGTCACAAAGACTGGACAATGCCCTCATCTAAGAGCAAGAAACCAGACCTGAGATAACAACAGATGAAGCAGCAACAAGAGAAAGGAGACAAAGATTCATCAAGGAAAGGAGGCCACAAATGTTCCCCTTCCCTGGTTCAAAATACAGGAGTCACTCTCTAACAGGTTGTTATGGAGATCTGCGGCTTTTAAAGAAATTGCAGTGAAAAACTAATGCTTCTTCTTCCCATCCACAGAATCAGGCACTTTCAATGACAAACATAGGCACTGACAACAGGACCCAAATAATTCTTTAATCTAAAGAGAGAGCACTCAATATCTACATTTGGAGCAGAAAGCCATCTCCTGTTTTAGGTTATCACCTACATGGAATGGTGACAGGGCTGCTTTGTATCTGGAGCCTGGCTGCAGATGCCCAAGTTTGCAGTAATTATCCAAGAGACAAAGCCAAGCATATAAAGATCAGCATTAATAAATGTAAGAGCAAACTATCTAGCTAATTGTCTGGAAATAATAATAATAATAATAAACCTGTGCTCCTCATTTGCAAGACTGAGACAATATTAATCATCATTTAATAGCAACAATAGTTGTTGTTCAAGAGCCTTGTGCCTTATTTTTTTCTTGGAAAGGGAAAAAAATGAAGAAATGTGTGCAAAGAGGAGACACAAGTATGAGAATTGAAATGCTAATGTTATTTCATTAAATGATTTGTGGAGAATGAGATAAGAGATCGACATTCTCTAAGAATAATTTCTTTAAATACCTTGTGCTCAGGATTCCCCTCTAGGCAACTTTTCATCTTTCTCCATTAAAAAAGTAGCATTAAATTTATTAAAGAGTCCCAATTAAGCTGGTAACTTGCTTCAAAGAGTATTCAGGCTTAGGGGGATATGTTAAACTTTAACAGTGATGGGAAGATTCACCCGTAAAGCTGATTTTAAAAACAGCATCTTTCTGACTGGTACAATTTGGCTTGCACACCCTTAAGGCATTCTCCCAAACCTAACTGATGCTTATTTTGGGAAACAGCACATAAACGCTCCAATTTAAGGTCAAGTAGATAGCAAAGTTGGCCAGAACAAATACAAATTTTTCTTCATAGCTTTGGAAGACAGTAAAGGACAATTTCATTTTTTTAGGTCTCAAATTGATCTGATTCAAGGGTGGCATCAGACACACCTGAAGCAAAGTACAAATTTACCTTTAATGCCACCTGCCCTGCCCAGTTGCATATCTCACCTTCTTGTTTAAATATAATTGGTAATATGCATATTGGCTTACAGAATATACCATCAGTCTTGAATGGAGACAGGTCAGAGGAAAAAGATTTCAATCCTACCTGCCTTAATTCTCAGGGTCAAAACTTCTAGAAAAACTCCTGTAGCTGAAAGTGGACAAATCCTTTTGTTTTCAGAGCAAAAGACAGAGAATTAAGTTAAAAAAAAATAAAAATATTAAGGGATGACTGACCCTCCGCCTCCATCATTTTATGTTCTGGGGAAGAAGAGCAAGATACAAAGATAAACATTGCAAAAACATTCCAAAGATATATTAAGATACGCATTCGGGCTGTGGAGTGGGAAGAAGTGAAACAGATGGCTCAGGTCTGAACTCTGTGGAAAACCTGAGAGAAAAAATGGAAGGGGGAAATTGCAGAGAAAACCACTTGTGAATCTCATATAGTGACAACAAATGAACATGGCAGGGAGAAAAAAATGCAGCACTACTAGGTCTCTGCTGATCCCAGGGGAAAAAGAGGATGGGAACAGAATTGAAGGAAAATCTTCCACCTGAGAAAACCACCTTAAAACCAGATTTCTCTGCCCTGTGGAAAACCACACTCTGCTATTCCTGTGGCAGATCTTTCTAAGCAATGCTGCATAAGGAGACAATTTATGCAGCCATACAAATGTCACATTCATATTTAGACATTGATATAGTCCTTTGCTTTGCATTCACATCCTGCATTTCCTTCACTTCTAATCGAATGCTAATTTCACATTCATTCTTCATAGCCAGATTTAGACAAGGCACCCAGTGGTGCATACTTAGGGGGGTTATTATTATTATTTATTTTTTTATCAGACTATGTCATTCCCAGGTAAAGGATGTGCTGCCTGCAATGTAATTATGTATTCTGGATAATGCTATCATTGACTGGGAGGCATATAAGTCAATTGCATATTGCATTGTGTATTATTTTATATTTATTATTTGCTGTCAAAGTGTTTTTGAGAAGCAATGCTTATGAGCTGTGTGTACTTTACTATAAATACGGGGTCTCCTAGAGAAGGTACAAGGATCAGGATAAATTTAATTTGACAATTCTGTCAGAGGTAACCTCCACTTCTTTCCAATCTGCCACTTGCAACAAACAAGCCAAGCTGGTGTTGAATGCAGAGGAAAAGAGATGGAGGGACTCAGTAGTAAATATTACAGTGGGAAGATACAGAAAGGCTTATTTCATGAGCTCAGTAAGGAGCACAGCAAGACTACACTTTCCCAATAAATGTATTAAGAGTCCCCCTGAGGTAATGCCTCCATATGTTTAGCTTTTTCTTTCCTTTTATTTATTTATTTATTTATTTATTTTATTTTTTTTTTTCCTGTTTAATTCCTCTTAGAAGAGCCAGGTTTCAAATGATACCTTTCTCCCTCTTTCAATGACACAGCATATCTCACACAGGAAAAAATCAATTCTAAGTGGGAATGGTCTATATTGCCACATTTATATTAAATAATTCTTCCCTCCTCTCCATTGTATGCATCTCCATCGGTGATAAATAATGGAGCCAATTTTCAGTGGGTGAAATGTGACAGCAGCTCTACGCACTCTGCCCCAAGGCTGCCTGAGCAATTTACTTCAGCGCAGGAGAAAGAAGGCTGTTGGAAAATTTCTATCAGCCTGGTATGTACAGAGGGCTTCGAACTGGAGGGAGAGCAGAACAAAGTTCCTTGTAAATGGTATAAAGTATTTTGATACTGCGATTCTGATTGATGTTGCTGCTTTTCACACTCCGTTACTTCTTCTCCTCGTGGTGTGCCTTCTCGCTCCCCACTCTAGGAGCTGTCCCTGTCATCTGGGTGACTCTCAGCTGAATCAGAGCCTCTGCACCACGCCTAATGGACCTGAGCTGACTGGTAGCCACAGAGGACTTGCTTCTTCAGCTTCATTTCCTCGCCCATCCATGCCTATACATGTACATTATCTGAATGAAGAAAAAGCTGAACTGATATTTAAAAGTCAGGTGCCATGAACAGGCATGTTCTGGATTCAGAAGTGGGTAAATCTCATTTGATCAGGACCAAAAAGCTCATCTTCTCCTTCTGTATAATTGATCATGCTGCAGCTCATCTATCCTGGTCCAGTGCATGAAGACCAACAGGGACCAGGACAAACCCTGTGTGATAGCACAGCTCCTGACAGGGAGGGCTAGAGGAAAAAGCAATTCTATTTTATGTTCTACCTTCCCCTCTGTATTCATTTCATTATCCTCTAAACCTTCACAAAGAACAATCAAAAGAGATGCACTGGCTGCACAGCAAGCGTGCCGAGGTCAAACTTGCTCAAACTTGCAACTTTACCGTAACTATTTTATCAAGACAACACATTGACCTGCGCTCCAAGTTGATTAGATAAATCTTGAACACAACTCTTAATCACTCTCCATATTCCAGCTTATCTTTTACCAGAGATAGAGCACAGTTGCTTGGCTGTTTATCATACTGTTGGCTTGGTAGTATCTGCCTTGAAACTTCAAATTCCCCCTGCCCAGAAGTGTGAAAACTAATAGGCATCGGAACCACATTTTTATAGATAAAGTAGGATTTTCTTAAAAAAAAAAAAAAAAAAAAAAAAAAGAGCTTTTCTAAGCAGAAAAAGAAAAGGCATCATTACACTGAATTTACACAGATCCCTTACCAGCATTTCCTTGCTACATCCCCTGCTTTTGGTAACATTTTGTTATATAATCAGGACTCATTTCCTAGAGACATGAACAATTACAAAATGTCTCTTTTCTCCATTTCTAGGGACCTTCGTGCATTAAACACAAGTTGATTCCCAAGAATCTTCCAAGGCTTCAGGGAAAAGGGGGTTTCAGAATGAAAAACCAGCCACTGTTTCTGCAGCAATAACAAAAATCCTTTTAATGCTCCCAAGAGACCCAACAATGAGAAAAAATCACTTTTATGAAGGACCTGGTGACAGAAGGAACTGAAAATTACATAAACCTTCAGTGCCTAGGAAATGAAACATAATTTTAAAGAAGTAGACATTGAACTCACATGGTGGAATGAGCTTTATATTTCTCAAGTTCTGGCTTTTATTGGCCTTGAAGGATGAACCCATCCCTAACTTCAGGCACTATATTTTAAATCATCAGAGGTCCAGGCATGGCTTCTGGATGCTTTCATGATGATCCTTTGTGAGACCTGCTCTAGAATGAAAAGCCATGAGGAGACGTGATCTTTCTGCCTGAAGGCCACTGGGGAGCTGGAAGGGAAAGCAAAGCAGGTGGCAGTGTCAGGAATGCTCTGAAGCCTGAAGAAAACCTTGCAGCAGAAACATCACCTTTCACGCTAGCCCCCTCCCTTCAAATGCCTCCAGCTTGCTAATGTGCCTTTCCCTTGCTGTAATTTTATTTTGCTATCTACATAGTGATGAAAACACAGGTCTGAGTTCGGGTATCTATTTTTTTAAGTGATATCTATAATTGACTTCTGAGCACAACAGCGTTCACTGAGTGAATTGATTTAAAATTGCTATAATAATACTGCAAAATTCCTTTATTAGTGTTGGAGTACATCAAGGAGAATCAGTTAGATTGCCATCTAGGATAATAAATACTTACAGACGAGTGCAAGCAGCCCACAAAAAGCAGCAGTTTTACAACTGCTTTCTCTTTCATTCTGTTTCTCCTACAGCCACTAGCCCATCATCACCATAAATTAGCTGCTACCTACAGGAGCCATCTGAAGGGATCTGTTTTTCATATCTATTGTGAGTACGTGAGGAGCACGAGGGAGAGAAGAGATGAGAGGAAATGGAAAACATGACACTGGTGAAGTGAACTGAGCTGATAATCGCTTGTTTCACGATAACTTTGGGAAGCAGGGAGTGGTTCCCCCGTTCACATCAGCCTAAGTTCAGAACCACTCTGCTGGCTCAGTAGCATGTTTGGAATAAGAGTTTGATGGTCAAATCTCAAATCACATTCGCTGGGCCCAATCCAAAAGACCCTTCCAAAGGATCCAAGGACATTTTTGTGTTGACTTCAGCAGTATTTGGACCAGACTCATTTTCTCACAAGGCAGAAGCACGGATTTGGACCTCACACGGCGTGTGTGCTGGCAGCCCTGCCTGGCCGATCCACTGAGCTCAGCCCCCAGCCCACCTAACAGCAAACATTCATTTCACGAAGACCACACACCACAAATGCTACATGACTGATAAACAAAGCTGAGACCAGGAAAAAGTTATTATCATAGCTTTGCTTATATTTTAAGTTTTCTCTTCTAGATGAAATATCTGAAGGATATTTTACTGAATCTTTTCCATCAGAATTAAGGCCAGGTTTAGATGTGTTGTTTCTGCTGCCATTGTTGGTGCAGCCTCTTTTCAGAGTATCACAGAGGCCATCCAAAATACAACATATCACACATGTTTATATTACATATCCCATACACAGATCATACACAACTGAAAAAGAAGAAAAAAAATAATAATTTAATTAATGCAACTATAGCCAGCAAATTTCAGGTTTGCTGGTGCCTAAAAGCAAGCAGAATTTTCAGAAATTTATAAATCCCATGGGATCCATTCTGCTCCTAGAATTCAAGGTTTATCAATACCTATCACACCCCTGGTAAGCAAAGCGTGTCAGGCCCCGATGTTGCAGTGATAATTGGTGGGAATGTGTGGATCTGTCCAAGGGGGGCTACCCTACCTCACTCACCAAAGGAGGCTTATTGCTATAGCAACAAGTGCATCCTATGATTTGCTTGCCACAAACACCTGCAGAAAATATTCTGAAACGATCCATGCAAAGAACAACCGTTACCTTGACCTGGTGTGATTAATGTGTTCAGACCTGAATTATTTCTGCCACGGGTTAAGCATGCTGAATTCAGAGGACTCCTGTGCAAGAGGAAGAAATCCCACTGCACTTCAGATTGAGGAGGGAACCCTTAGTCTGAGCTCTGACTAGTGCTGTGCCTGATTTTCCCCAGAGTAAGAAATGGGAAACAGAGTTTTGGCTTGGCTGGATAGTTGGGAAAGTTCATTCAGACAGCAAAAGGTGCAGGGCTTTTCTGTTCAGGACTTGCTCATGGATCAAAGCCGTGCTTTCCTGATATTACTTCTGTTCTTATACTTGCTTGCCAATGGATTAGAAGTCACAGCAAGAAGATGCCATCCTTCTGTTCAGAAGGAAGAGGTGCTATGTTGATCTCCTACTTAAAATTTTAAAAATTGGGTTACCAGTAGCCTTGTCCCAGTGCATGAGGTGACCCTGGAGCTGTGCCTGTGGCACCAGCAGGGTTACTCGGTTTAAGATCTTCATTCCCCCATTTTCCTCTCTGTTATCATGCAGAAAGCATCCAAACAGAAAAGCAGCCTGAAGCCAGAAATTAAGGTGTACCATAAAAGAGTTTGTCAAAGGATCTTAAGGAGAAAAATGAAAAGACATAACCCTTCCTTCTGTCTCTCTTTAATCTCCTGAGTGGTGTCCTAAAGCGTGATAGATACTGAAATCCAAGGCTCCTGGGGATGCAAAGGACAGACACTGGCATCCCCAATTCTGGCCTAAGTAGAAGCACCTTCCAGTGACCAGGAACGCTCCTTAAGAAACAGCAAGTAAAGGGGAACATGGCAGAATCCTGATGTCCTATGGACGTTTCTCAAACATTACACCTTACTCCATGTCATTCTGTGTCAGAGCACTCAAGTAGTGATGCCTCTGTCTCAGCTGAGCAAATCAGGAAGTGTTTCCCAATTCAAGTTTGTGCATTTCTGAGAATTTATTTCTGAGGCAACTCTCAACAGTGAGGATAGATGCAATGGTAGTGACTATGTGGAAAGATTCACAACCAAACTGTACAAACTATTTCTGAATAAAGAACTGTCTTTATCCTCCCACCAAAAGTCTTTTTACTTTCAAACTCAATTTAAAAACAGAATTGCAAATTCAGCACAGAAACTAAAAATGTCTTATGGACTTGATTCCCTTCTATGCGAATAAACATTCAGCAAGAAAAGCAACTTCACGTACTAAAGTCTGAAAGTTGTCAACTGCTGCAAGAAATTCCTCCCTTGCACCACTGCTATTTAAAACAGCATGGCACCAATTTGCTATATGAATGATCTATTGCAGCGAGTCTGATTCAATGCCTCGTAAAGGCAAATGCATCACTCTGACCCATCTGTTCTATGGACATAATCTTAATTGCAAACATAGGGTCACATCCCAGTAAATCAGCAAGGCTGCAGTGAAGGTGCCTGTGTTTATGCCAGCTGAACATTTACCCAGTGCTGCCTACAGTCACTGTTCAACAGAATTTAGGGACAACAAGAACAAGGAGATTGCTATGAACCCCTGTTTTTTTACAGTGACTCTTTGTATTTACTGAACCTAAAGCTCCGTGTGGGTAAAATTCAGGTCCTATTCCTATAAAAAGCAAAACTTCCATAGACCAGAACTTCATCACATATGTATGGCATAACAAGGCACCAGAGATGTTTGGGGTGAAGGGCAGGCCACATAAACACAGAGGAAAAATAGATATCATGTCACAGAAGAAACAGAATAAGATCTGTTCCAGGCCTGCAGATAACTGTGCAGAATATGAGCATCTTTAGTCTCAAAATAAAGGTAAATGATTAGAAAGGAGAGAAAGGAGAAAGCAGCTCCTTGTTTCCCTCTCCCCCAAATGGCACACACACAGATGATCTCATTAGCTCATCTGTGTAATTTACACTTCTAATATGGCAGGGGAATAAAACAAATATTCAGAAATAAGCAACAGGACGGGGATAGAAGAGGGGAAAACCTCAGAGCCTTCTCTCATCTAAGCTCCTTCTTTCCTTGCCAAATGTTATATTCCCTTCCTGGGAACCCCTCCAAGTTTGCGTCTCCAGATGCCACATTGCAGCAGGCTGCTGGAATCCCTCCTACTCGCCTCCACATCACTCACGCTGAACAGGCAGGGCAAGCACAGGGTGGAGAAAGCATTTTATCCTTATTTATTTCCAGATGGAAAACTGAGGCATGCAAGGATCTAATAAAAAAAATAAAAAGTATTTTAAAAGTAATAATAATTCAAACCATCTTGAGGACAGACTCTTCTTTTGAAAAATAAATAAATAAATAAATAAATAAGGAAATACAAGTAATTTGGTTGGGTTGAAATCTGGAAGAATACACACCTGAGCTGTGTCTCCTGGTGTTAACCCAGAGTTCTGGCAGGTAAATTCCTTACTAATAAAAGAGAAGATCAGTATGGGCATGAGGAAAATCCTAATTATGAGCAAATGTAAGCAGGATGAAAAAAAAAACCCACATGTGCAACTGAAGCTCAACAGGATTCACTTTTAACTGAATATTTGGGCATACGTTCGCTCTAGCTGTCAGCATTTACTCGAGCCAGGAATGTGCAATTGTAGGCGTCTCTCAGGACACCTAACTTACAACTTCAGGTAGAGGAATTTCCTCCTAGAAGCACCTGCCTGTCCATGCAGGCTTAGGCAGAGACTTAAGGGCTGGTGCCCCTTCTCCCCAGGGGCAAGAGCAGCACCATCAGGGCATCACTCTCTACCTCCTTCTCTTCCTAATTGATGGAGGGAGGAATCCTACAGTGACTCCAGCTCAGTTGGGTCCTGAATGTAGGTAGGATGAAGCCAAGCCTAGGAGCTGGTAGCTTGCTGGAAGCAAAGTAATGGGATCCACAGTTACCAAGGAAACGTGTTGATCTTTAGTATTTTTGACACTGAAAAAATGCACCTGCTTTAAATACAGATAAATCTGGTTGAAGAAGAAAATGTAACCGGGCCTAATTAGAGAAGCCAACCTGTGTAACATGAGGCTTACTCAATTCACAGCCTCCTTTCATCCTCTTCCTACGTATCTCTAAAGACCACTGCTATCCCATCCACGTCTCCCTACCTAATTTTCATTTTAAAATGTGCTTTAATGACTGCAAGTAGGTCTGTGGTCCAGAAATAGAAGTCTCAAAGCACAAAGGGCATTATGTTCCCATCCACCTCACAGGGCAGGCTGGAGCGGAGTCCAGACCCAAATTGCCCAAGTATTAGAAGAAACCTCTATGCAGTATTTCATTCCAATTGCCTTTTGGACACAATTTTACAATACCCAGCTGGCCTCCAGTCCCAGTCAGAACCGCTCTTGTACCTGATTCTCCCCACCCCTCTCTATTTTTCTCTCCCTTCTCCTTTCCCTGCATGAAGAATGTTTGGTAAAAATTTATTGTGGGTGGGATTTTGAGGCACGCATCCCATTAAATTTAATGGGAACTGAGCATCTAAATCCCTTAGGCAGCTTGAAAATTTCAGCCTCTATTACTAATGCTCTTCTCATTATAACAAGATTTGTACATGACAGCTCGAGAGCCCTGACTCCACTATTAGTGATGTGGTTCTGTATCGTGCCGCTCACGGCACCCGGTGTAGGCTGCCATGCTCAGAGCTCAGCTTGTCACAAGCTCTGCAGCTAACGCCAGACCAGAAAGCAGCCGGAAATTTCGTTATGAGCGGTGAACTTTCTCATCAGGGGATTTCCACAAAAGAAAGATAATGCCAAGGAAATCTGCCTTTGTAGTGATTTTTTTTTTTTTTTTTTTTTTTTTTTGAGAAGCATTTAATTTTAATTGTAATCATCAGCATCTGACGTGCAGTGCCCAGCAGAAGGGACGTGGGTGTGTTGCACAGCTGCAGCACAATATCAAAAGGAAGAGTTTTGCAAGGGTTATCGTAGACTTTGCTGTCAGAATTTCCAGATTCCACCACATTAAATTTTTCTTCAGCATTCTGTTAATTTACTGAAATTATAATTTACCGAGAGGGCATGACTGCAAAGAGAATGGCTTTTTAAAATTTCATGCACATCCTGCAGGTCTTCACCGGTAAGGTATTTAACCGTGTTGGTGTTAATCACACCTGACAGAGCAACCGTCTTCATTCTCATCAGAGATTTTCCTATCCCTCCTCATGTCACTCCGGCCCAACTGTGCTGTGGGAGCAAAGGGACTAGAAAACCTCTGGGAAACCTGGGGAAAAGTGGAGACTGGTCAGACTTTCATGATAAAACCCTACATTCCAGTGCATTGAGTTGGGGAGGATGGGTTTCTTGAAAAGGTAGAATTTCTCCATAATAAGCTAGACTTGCTGAGCATCTTATTTTTGCTGCTGTTGTTCTTCTTGGGGGTCACATGCACCTACCTCCTTCACTCAAGGTACTAGGTGAGACTGGGCTCTTGACCTCCACCTTCAGATCTGTAAAGATGTGCTTGTGGCTCCCCTCACTTGAAGGCCTCATTCTCAGAGAAGTCGGCAAAAGTTCAGACACTTAAAAACCTTGAGACATCTGAGCCCACATTCACTGCCTGACGGACAGACTTTGTAACCAATTCTTTCTTTCTTTACCCATTACTGCTACAGCTGAGATTGGAGCTGAGGGCTTCGGAGTCTCTTTGTGCTGTTATGAAATTATTGGAATAAATTGGATCAGGACCTTTGGCCATGTTCCTGTCTAGCGGCAGTGGTTACAACAAAGGGCTGGGAGCCCTCTTTGCTGGATTTTATTCACTGCTTTGATACTAGCTTGCCTCCCCCACCCAGATATGCAGTGCTCAGCCCTTCAATGCTTTCTGTGCAGTTTTAATAGTTTTTCCCTCAGTTCTGGAATGCAGGGTATGGCACCCTTGCACAGGCAAAAATAGTGTCTAAACATTAAGAAATCACTGCATCTGCCTCCTCAATTTACCTTATGGAAAAAAAAAAAAAAAAAAAAAAAAAAAAAAAGGAAAGATGTCTGTCTCCTCCATGCTACAGCTGCAGTGAGCTTGCAGTGAGCTTTAGGCAGTGAGCTTGCTAGGCTGTCTGCACACAGGACAAAAATATGCAGTGCTTTTCATTTCATGTAAACCTTAATCATCTTCCCCTGAACTTGCGGACATACCTTACTTTGGATTTATTTTTTGTTTTTCTAAGAAAGCTTACTGGGCAACCCCTAAATGCTCTATCACTCCACTGCTCCCAGGCAAGAGATGAGCTATCCTCTATGGATGGCAAAACCTTTTTCAAGGGGTCTTCAAGAGGTTTCAGAAAGGAGCAGGCAGGTCTGCCACACAGCTGTGGTGTGTCTGACTCACACGGTAAGGTGGGAGGAAGGCTGGGAGAAGTGAAAACATTTAGGCACTTTGTATTGCAGCTCGGCCTTGTCTTGGGGTTGCTGGCCATAGCTGCCCTTCTGCGAGTGGTAGAGGGACACCACGTACTCACTGGGATCTCTGGAGATCTCAGCTGCATTGGTCAGGACTTGTGGTTCTCACTACAGGGTCCAGATCTGTGCTGACCTCTGTGCTGCGTTGACTGGCACAGAATTACCAGCAAAGGGTAACAAAAAGCATCTAGATGTTGTTGCCATGCAGGAAAACTCATAATTTTAAATAAATCAGGTTGGTATGGATTAGGTTGTTTGAATGGAAAAACACAATGAGTTCACTATTCAAGGTTGAACAAACATTTCAACTTTGTTTTTTTCAAACAAGAAAATTCCTGCTTAAATCTTTGACTTTAACTAGGCAGATGATTATTTTTAACTGCAGCTAACATACAATATTTATTTAGGCAAAACCATCCATGGACTTCAGATAGGAACTTTGTTTCCAATAAACAATAAATGGCTCTCTGACTACATTAATATTAGACTCTCACTTGTTAGATAAGGCTGATAAATTGGCTCTTCTATGCCAGCAAGCGACAATCTCTGCCAGCACTGTCCGGCTTAAAATATGGGGACTCGTCTTCATCAGAAGATATATAAGCACTGGGCTGGGGAAAGGAGCACAGAGAAAATGGTAAGGTTAAAAGTAAAGTGATAAAGAAGGTGCATGAAGATGCTGAAGGTTTTTCAGGTGCACATTCAAGCACAAGACTTTTTGAGAGTGCAGTAGTCTGGGATCCTGTGCCAATGCATTGCACAGAACTGAGAAGCATTTTAGGAGACTTACTTAAACAAAAGCAATGGCAAGGACATATGGATCTACAGCTGGGTATTTCCACTGTTGTTGAGATCCAGGTAGTATCTTCAGAAAGCTCAAAGTCCTTGGGTGCGAAACTCCGTTGGGGTTGGTAGCACTGCAGCAGATCATCTGAAGCAGCTTTCTGTGCAAAACCCCTTTTTGTTTTAGCAGCTTGAGGGAAAGTCAAAATCTTCTCCATGATGGGTACATGGCTTCACAGATTGCATGACAAAATTGCAAGTAATTAAAGAGCTGATAAAAATGGTGTTAAAAGAGTTGGTATTTCTTCAGGACACTTCAGATAAGCCAATCATTGCATCTTCAGAACAATAATGGTCTTTTCTTTGAAGAGAGAGATGAAAAACAAGATGAGTCGCTGTTATATCTGATATGATATGAACAGAAATCTGCACGATGTTATTAGAGATATGAATGATACCAGAGTTCTGATTACAGGAAGGCTTTAGTAATAGGAAGGCTTTAATGTTCCTGATAGAGATCGGAAAACAAATGCGACTTATTACAGTGGGCCTCAAATACTCGACTGTGGTTACCAACACATTTCTTTGCAACATGGACTCTGAGTAAACAAAATGCTTAATATGTGGCTTTAGGGAGCAATAAAGTCAGATAGGAATCTTCCTCGTAACAAATAATTTTGTTATAAGTGAATCAACATGAGTTGATTTTCTTCAAATTAAAACCAAAGTTAAGGTCTGTAAGTAATGTTTTTCCAAAAGGGAAAATTGAACATTTAAGAGCACCAGTTAATGAAATTATCTGAAATGCAGATCTTAGTGACCAGACTGCAGCAGAAGAACTGAATTTCTAAGTTACGGATTCAGCCATCATGTGGAAATGATACATGAAATAATAATTCTCATCTTCCCAGAAGTGGGGGCAACACTTTTAGCTTGAGCATATGATAAAAGTTTACAGAGCGGAGAGAAAAAGTCCAACAAAGAACCACAAGAATAACCAAAGTTCTTAAAAAGCACGAGAGAAGCATAAGAATAAGTCTCAAGGGGCTTAAATAAAAGCAAAGGAGATTTTAGTTAGAGATTAAGGGAAACTCTCTAGCATGAAACTAGTGAAATGCTGGGCTAAACTCCTAGGTGATGGAAATCCCCATGCAGGAAGTTTTGAAGAACAGATCAGACAGAGAGCCACTAGGAGCAGTTAATTACATGTTCACCTCCTTTGAGGCAGAGAGATGGATTAGATGATCTCCCAAGGTCCCTTCTGCTCTTTTAATTCCTATTTTGTCTATGTATCATCTCCTGTTTTTACACCTCTTTAATGAAGCAGAGGAAGGAGAAGGTACAAGGGAATATTTCAGATGCTTAGGCACCAGGAAGAAGGATTCAGCAAATAGAGGGAACTGGAGAGTGAAGTCCAGAGGAAAATTAACTCATGACTGAGATCTTTGACAGGAGAAAAGAGAAAATACTCTGCATCCTGACCTGACGGTCCTTAAAATTTCCCCTGAGCTGGGTCATTCTTTGCCCACGTTTGAGGAAAGGAGCCTACATGCAACTAGGAGCTGGTTTGAGCCACAGTACAAATAAAACACCCCTATGCTTTAGGGTTTTCTGTCCTCCAGCTCTTTACATTTTTCTCTGATTCTTAAACCCTGATAGCTTCCCTGTTGTATTCCACACAAGCATTGCTCCTCATGAAGAGAAAGAAAAGAAAAAAAAAAGAGAAAAAAAAAAAAAAACATAGGGCAGTTGGTATAATCCACTTTCTTAAAATTACTAATTACCATGGTGAGTGTAGTGCATTTCCAAGGCAGTCTCTGGCTGTAGTAGACTAATTCACTCACACCACTCTATTATTAGGCCTTAAATCTCTGTTTTTCAGGCTGTTTGTTAAAAATAAAATGCTTCAGCATAAAAGGGAGTGAAACAACTGGGATGATTCAGCCCACTCAGAGTGCTATATATTTCTTCTCTTCACTTTCAGTACCTCTGAATTGTAGTTCCCAGAGCACTGAGCCTCAGTCTTCAACCACAATTTACATCTGCCAGGGAAACAGTTAAGAAGTGCTTTACACCAATTAGTGTGTTCAGTAATCCTTATTCCACAGCTGCTTGTTTCCACAAGAGGGCAGAGGATGAAGTTTGCAGTGTGTTGACTCCTACAGCATTATATATGACTGCACAGCAACTGTTTGCCATAAAGTGGTGGCAGCCATGTGTTATTCCCCTATATCACCACAGTATTCTTTACCTATAGTATTATTATGATGTACAGCATCTTGGGTCACTCCTCTGGCTGATGTGCTGTATTACTGCAGCCCCAGCACAGCAGTTGCAACACCACTTTGTGCAATCTGACTCTCTGCAGCACAATTTGAGATCCGGACTGCCCAGAATGGAAACACCAGGCAGTGAAATACTTGTTAAGAGTTTTGTGCAGACATCAGTTCCTCTCCCCCTGCCCAACAGTACCTGGTACATACAGAAGGATAGGAGCCAATGGATGGATTTTATTATTAAATGTTTTCTTACTTGTTCCTTTAGAATAAATAAAAATAAAATGTAAGCAATCCTATTTTCAGCAAGAGAAAAAGCTGCTGTCATGCTGGCATAGAGTATAATGGAATACAGTAGCACTGTATTTCATTATGATTCAGATTGTTTTCATGTTAGTTGCTAGGGATTCAACAGCTTAATGTGAATTCTAAAATAAGATTACTATTCCAAATAAAATACTTTTGAAATATGTGTATTTCCCATTTCATTCTAATGAGCTTCAGTAAACGCATGGTACTGCTCGTGGGCCTAATTTGAATTCAGGAGGGACACAGTTAGATACAGCCATTTGGGACCAGTGTAGAAGTATTGGGGCACATAAAAGCAAGAGGGCCAGGCCTTCTGGTCTGCTTTGCAATGGGCTCCACAGTCATCTGAGCCACAGCATCAGAGGCCTGGTGGAAGATGGACAGCACACCCACTGATTTTCCAGCAGCTTTCAGCTTTTGTGGGACAAGCATTTGCACATGGTGCTCGGGACACAGGGAGCAAAATGTGGGGAATGACCTGCTCAGGTAACACTGAGTAGGAAGGCACAATGCATCTGATTTCACTGTAGCCACTCAGCTCAACAGGTTTTAAATAGTCAAAAAAAAAAAAAAAAAAAAAAAAAACTGTGCTCTGGAGCAATGACCACTCCATCATTTGAACAGCCCCAGCAGCTCTGACACTCCTCTTACTTCATTCATCTGAATTACCACAACAACTTATCAGGCCACATAATTTGCCTTTTTCTAGCTTGATATTTGTCTTACTGGTCAATCATCCTCTTGGGTCAGCGAGGCTGGAAACAGCCAAGAAACTGGGCTTAGGCACAACTGAGAAGTCAGTACCAAACAAAGCAAGTTTGTCTGGTCCTTCCTAGAATTTTAGAGCACTGACACTGCTTTTTGGCAATGCAGACAAGAAAATGGCACAGCACGAACCCAGTGCTAAGAAAATGGCTACCAAATAATAATTAATAATAATAATAATAATAAGAGAGGGAGAATAAATTGTATTACAGGATTTTTTGGTCCAAGCTGAAGACTACATCTACCTCCAGACCATGGCTGGATGAAGAGAGCCTAAACTCACTTCCTCACAAGGCAGCCAGCAGCAGCACAGCCCAGGAGGGAGCCTCCTGTGTCCCGCTGGGAAGGCTGCATGTTGCTGGGGCAGCTTCTCAGCAGATACTGCACCCAGGGAGCCCTGTGCTGCTGCAGCAGCATCAGTGCCCCACCAGCTGCTGTGCACACAGCCAGCAGCTTCCAAAATCCTCCTGGCTTCCCGCAACCACATTCACGCTGTGAGGAGTCAGCACTGTTGCATCGCAGCACCTGGGAGCAGCACTGAGCACATGCAAAATAAGTGCCTGTAGGAGCAAAGGGCTGAGATCCCATCCCTCCCCAGGCGAGATGCAGACAGCCAGTCCCCTGACAGGAGTCACCACCACGTCATGAAGCCACACACAAACTAGCAAATACTCAGACCCATTCCCTGATTCTCTCTCATAACCTAGCCAGTGATCACTCATTTGGGGATTATGCTGGAGTGGTAGGATGGTGATGAGAGCACCTGCCCTACCAGCCCCACAAACAGTAAAACTTCTTATTTACCCTGCTGTGACCCGGCTATGATGTTCTCCTCTCGGCAGAGCCACAGCTTCCCACAAAGTGCACGAGCAACCGGGAGAATGAATAAGCCCTGAAGCTTTTGGGAAAGAGTCGTCCTTCACATGGCTTGGCAGTGCTAGCACCTGAGGGTCTCACCTCTCATCCCACACTGTGCAATGTCACTTCTTTGCTGAGCAGTAAGAAAAACCTTTCAAAATTCAGCCCATAGTGGGACCACCCATGGTAAGAAAAATGAGTAATGCCCAGAGTTATGAAGTAGCCATGACTTTCTGACAATCTTACTCCCAGGGGAACCTTTTTGTATTCCTCTGCTGTTTTCTTTTTCTCTCCTCATTTATTAAGACTGTATAAAATGCTTACCAAGTGGACTGCAGGTTCAGAGCTGAAGGATGATGTATTTCTAGCTAACGGCCTTTTTAGAGAACTAACTAGAAAAGAGGCGGTAGCATTAAACAGCAAGATAGCTCTGTAATTAGTGGGAGTCGTATGGGAACAGAAGACTGATATACTGGGGCCAGGAAAGTGCTGGAAAGAGAGCAACTGGGGAAGAGAATATGCAAAGGAGAAAGAGAAATAGCACGGAGGTTGGTGGGTGCAGAAAAATAAGATCTAGATAGACTCCAGAGATGTGCATTATCCAGGAAGCAGACTGGAGGAAGATGACGCGAGCTGTCTGCGGTGGCATGCCTGAGAGCACTGAGCGAGAAGAGAAAGGGCCAGACCAGCTGTGACTCCTGGAAACAGGGCACATCCATCAACCAGCAAGCATATCTAGTGCCCTCCCGTAATTCAGTTAGTCACTCGATCCCTTACATGAGGGAACAATAAATTGGAATGCCTTATCACTGAGCGTAGGAGAGAGCAGAAAATATTGTGACATGAACTCCATTAGCTACTTCCACCACCAGGATGAGAAATCCAGGCATCTCATTCCTGTGTGTGGTTCTCGGGCTGTTTAGGTGTTAACTCAAGTGAGCTTCAGTAGGATGACTGTTACATAGATAAGAAAATGTAAATTCACAAGTCTGAGTCCTTGTATAAATTAGAACTTTGATCCATATATTGTAGACAGAGGAAGCAGCACCCATAACATCACCATGGCTCTCTACGCCCACTGAGAGTCCTCCAGCAAAATGGCACACAAGTGCTCTCCTAAGCCTCACAAAGCAATATCTTCTCCAAACATTACTGCACATTTGTAACTGTGTTGGACGTGTATAGAACCTATAAGAAAAGCAGCCTGGCCACCATCAATAATTATGTCAGCCTATGATCTCGTCTGGCTCTCTGGCCACGCTACACAATGGGCAATGTTTAATTACAATTAAATTGACTAATCCTACAGTACTGAAAAACAAATTAGAAACTTGTCTAGATTACTGTAGATATGCACCCCGACATGAGATAATTAGGCTGCTGGAAGGCACCCTGCCACACATTTCAAACTGTTATGCCGCTCTTCCCTCGTCATCCAAGGACATAAATGCTGAGACTTGCATCCCTGTTGAAATGGCCTTATGCAACGCGTTATGCTTGGCGTGTTGAAAAAAAGCAGGTGCAAACAAGTTCTTGGTATGAGAAGTTTTTAAAATAAATGCTGAGAGAGAAAATAGATGCATTTTATAAGGAGAAATCATAATTTAACACAGCAATTTTTTAACTGAACCTACAGAATGGCTCTGATTGATCCAACAACAGAGTGTCAATACTGTTATTTCATGCAGTAACAATTATGTTTCCCTCTGCTTTAGCCTACCTTGCACTTAATGTAGACTCACAGATTCTGGGGAAAAGTGAGTTCAAATTACTTTGATTTTTACTTTCTGGTCATATTTTAAAATGTTTTCCTACGGTGAATTTGCTTGTTGAAAAACATTGACTTGAGCAGCTAAAAATATTTTCTTGGAAGGGACTTCTTTCAGAAACTGAAATGGTTGATTGTTATAAATTGCTATCTAATGTCTTCAGGGTGCTTATATATACAAAGCCAAGACCTAATCTGCCTTTTCACAGATTTTTTTTCAAGTTAAGCATTAAAAAGAATTAACTAGAAACTTGGGAATAGTTATAGTTTATCACTCTTTTTTCCTAGGGAGCTGTCAGAAAAAGTAAAACATTTTCATTCATGCCATTTTCCTCTTTAATATCCCCAAAAAGGTCTGAAATAAACAAGTTTCACCTTCCCTCTCTCTCTCTGTCTTATTTTTGTTTTGATGGATTATAGAACTTCTAAGCACCTCTGAGGAAGTAAACTTTTATTCAATGGAAAGCATGGACAGGAGAAGGAAGGGCAGCAGAACTTCTATCATGTAGCTGGTCCACTCTTCAGTCTCCCCCATTATCTACAGACTTCAACATAATTTATCCTTGGCATAACTTTACTGGCATTATATCAGGGATTGTATTCATCCCAGCTGTGCAATACTAAAGTGCATATTAACTCTCTTAGACAGATTTGGTACAAGATAGATATGCTCTTATTATACTGACATATACCCAAATTTATTCCCCGTGCTTTGGGACAGAATGCATTATTCAAGCAAAAGGCATTTCAGAATGTCACTTCATGTGGAAACAACTTATTTTAGCCAGAACAAGCAAAACTTTCTAGTTCCCATTATCATGTAAGCCACTACTAAGTTTCAGCACCAGAGGATAATTACTAGCGTATGAGCTTTGCTACCTGGTATTTTGCAGATGTAGACCAGCCCTTCCCAGATTTTAAGAGCTTTTATTCCAAATCAAAACCCAGGGATGCATGAACACGGAAAGCCTCCAAGTCCATGCTCAGTCTGAACAAGAACTTGTATGTTCAACATTTGAACACTTGTTTACCTCCTGTATTAATACCAAGTTTGCAGAGCTCTGTGGAAAATTTAAGCAAAACCTTTTGATGTGGTGGTTTTGTACTTCTCATTCTAGTCTCAGCTTATGCCGGAGCAGGGATTGTATCTGCCAGACAATTCAGAACCATGGCTGCAAGTGCTTCATCCTAGCCTGGTCCTAAAGCAAGGCCAGTGCTCATGCAGCCAGAACAGTTCCTCTAACAAAACTGCTTTGGCCACTTCCAGCTCAAACTCTTAACCTTGAGAAACTGCGTAAACAGCATCTGTGTGCTCTGTCTTGAGATGTGTTAGGAATGAGGAAGAATTAAGTAATTCTTGGAGCTGGAAAAGATTCAGTGCTTTATTCCTTTACATCCACTCCCTGAAGAGTTACAGCAAGTGTCCAAGCTTTGGTTTGTTTTATTGCTCAGCTGTGGTCTGGAGAGATGCTTTTAGTACAGTGCTATTCCACCATCTCCTCAGACCTTGCTAGCATGAGTCTTTTAAAGACGGAGCCTGTGCTGCATTTTCCTCTTGGCTTTGTCTATGTATTGGTTTATGCACCTGCTGCTAAGGCCTTGTACTTCTGCTGGAGAATCCTTGACTTTGAAGGGTAAGAAAAACACCCCTGCTACAAAGGACACCAGAGAAATAAACAGTGCTTTTCTGGTGCTTTGGTCGGTAGAACTGACCTAGATATCACAGACAACAGCAGGAGAAAAATGCAAATACCTCTCCCTCTATATGAAATTATTCAACACAACAGAAAACCAAAGGAACTGAAAGGTGAGGGATGATTTATAAGGACAGATGTGGGAATATTCTTTCCACTTGCCCAGCTGTGGATTTCTGATGTGCACAGCTGTGTCCTCTTTTTCACTGTTTGAGCTGCTGTCTCTACAGCACATCCCCTGACTTCTTTTACCTCCTAAAATCTTTGCTTCAGCTTGATATTTCTTATTAGGCTTCCCCCAGAGATATATGTGGTTTTAAGATATTAAAATAAAGAAAGAATACCTAAGAGAGTCCATGTATCTGGGCACAGGCACATGTGTGTGGCAAAGCCTGTCTCAAAAATAGTCTTTCCTTTCCCCCTTTGTTTTGTTAATGTTTGCATAGGAAAAAATAAAAAATAAAAAAAATAATAAAAAAAAAATCCGTTTCCCATTTCAGAGGCCTACAGCTTTGAACAAATGTAGTAATTATATTTCTCAAAAGCAGATAAGTGACAGGTGAAAAAAATTAAACTCACTTAGGCAAGGCAGGTTTAGAATATCTGTAATGAACTGAAATTACTGCAGTGAGTCCCCCTTTTGGTTTGAAAGCCCAGAAATCATAATCATTTGAGCTTTTCCTGCATTTCTTCAACACATTGCAATTAAGCTGCAATTTGTGGTGTCTCTCAAGTCAGCTAGGTTTTTCACTTATAGGTTTGCTAAAAGGATGTAGTCAGTGCTGTACGCTTGGTCAGCCAGACAGATCATTCATAGCTTTGCACCATTGGCTCTAATCAGCTGGAAACAAACAACAACAACAAAAAACATTGGGAACATGCAGGATACTCTGTTTTTTTCTCCAGAGGCCAGCACAAATATATCAATGATCAATATGTCTAGGATAAAACCTTTACAGTGCTTTTAAGCAGTTCAAGTTCATGCACAAAAAATATAGTCTTTTATTTCTGAGCCACTATTACAGCAGCTCTAAGCAACTATTTCAACCACCCCCGTCCACACCAGCTCTGCAGGAACTATTTCCAGTCCGTACAGACAGCGTGACCACAACACTCCAACCAGTGGTGCAAAGGATGCAGAAAAGATCTCTCCACTCTCCTATGAACCCGTTCAAATGCAAGCCCATGGGGACCCAGGCTGTGACTGTGCACAACCTGTAAGACGCTGAGCAGGGGATGCCGTGTGGGAGTGGGGTAGGTATTGCTGTCTGAACACGAGCCAGAAGCCAGGCCTTGCTCTGATAAAGGCAGAAAAGTGGTTGCTATATCAATTCCCTCTCCTGGTCTTTTTTAGTTCTGACTCATCGAAAATAAACATGGTGAAGCACTTTAAAATAACCTTTAATTATCCCTCAAGCATTTCCACTGCACAGTTTAGCCAAGGCACTGTGATTCTGCCCATTTTGCTTTCCCAAAGTCTATTATCCATGAGCCCTGAGAGCTTTTCTTTCAGCCTTCCCTCCATCGCCTCTCCACCTTCCCTCTTATTTCCTCTAATTTCCAGAGGAATGTGACTGTGCAAGGCTTCTGGAAGCCACATGCCCAGGAGTTCAAGGCAACACAACAACCCTTCAAGTCCAGGTGAATGTTAAGCTCTATTCATGGGTCAAGTGACCAATAAGTTCTGTTTACCAACCCAGCAAGTAAATTTGTACCCCAAGCTAACATCACAGGCAAAGCCTTGATTCAACTCCCAAGCTCTGCTTCCATCTGCAAACTGAGACACAGTGCTGTGGTTTTTCCAGAAAGAAAGCCTTGAAACGCAGTTCTAGCTTCAATCACAACTTTTAAATCTTTAATATAAAATACTAAGTATTTCAAACAAAGCCATATATTTATAAACTTCATTAGTTCACAACAATATTCCATACCATCAACTTGTAAAAGTTTGGAAGTTAACTACAGATTATACATATTTGATGCAAATCACTGTAAATTGATAACAAAAAGATCGGTTATAAAGCTATAAAATGTTATGTTTTGTTTTTACAGCCCATCATTAATATTATGAAATGTAGTTATATTTTTATGCCTTGTTGGCTGACAAAAACAACCAGAATCTGAAGGAGATCATGAACTTTGTTTAATAGAGGTCTTAAATTGACCCATTCAAAGAAACATCTTCTTAAAGGTTATAAAATACTCCTGCAGTCTACGGTACTCATTATAAATAGGTTAGTAATCGGCAGAGACCTCAAAGTCATAATGCACTATCTCCATCGGGTAGGTAGTTGCTATGGTTCAAAAGAAAATAAGATCTGACATCAGAGACAAAAGAAAAATCTTTCGTTGATTTTTTTGTGATAAATATAGAATGGCACTCAACAGTCAGAGGTTAAATCCACCAAGCTCACAGGGTGGAGGTTTGCACGGGGAGAAGGATGGATTGGTAGGTATGACATTTACCAAACACCAGTAAGAAATACGAACAGATAGGACCACTAGATTTTTTTAAGGTTGTGTGGATATACCAAGAACCATTTAAGTTTGCACACACAGGGACCCTCAGGAGGACAAACCCAAATTAACTTCTGAAATTAATTATTTTACTGTATTAACCAGAATCATGGCCAGTTTAAATTCTGATTAGGAATGGCCATACTGGAATTAATTTTATTCTCTTTGGAGGCAAATTATACCAAATTTATTCAAAGCCACTTACAAATATGAACTAGGAAACTCACATGAGGCTTTACTGGATTTAGCTGATTTAACTATTTTGGACAAAGCCTGAACATCTCCACATATGGCACATCAGTGTGTCACCTTGCACCACATGCTGCCCCATCATGGTCTCTGCTCCCTTTTGCTGCTGCATATTCAACTTGCATTTTACTTTTCCTGGAGTAGCTATAGGAAGCTTACGGAACCCCGAAGCCTACAATTTGCATTTGTCTGCACTATTAATAACGTGCTGGAGCAATGAAAGACCTATTGATGCCCTGATAGATTGTGAGAAAAAAGAATTTGAGTTTTTTTAAGCTGCATTTTAAATCAGCTCATTACACATATTGTTTCATTTTATTTTGCACTGCATTCTCTATTTGCTATTCACTGGAGGTTAAAACATCCAAATGAATCCTGCTTCCAGGCCTATGGTCCAAGTTGTGATTTGGTTAAGTAAGATTGGCCAGATTTTCTCCTGGAAAAAATCCATTCAAAATCAGGAAAATTATTCCTCCCAGTAGATAATTTGGCTTGGAAATGATATTTTCTTTCAAAGTAATTTAGCAGAAGCCTGTGCAAATCCAAGCATATTTCCACTGACTATGAGGGCTTCAATATAAAATCAAAACAAAATCTGTACTTTTCCCAAGAGGCTCCTCATTTTCATTTGCACCAAACCCCTAACCGTATTTGTTACACATAACCTAGTTGATGGTTATTTCCTTTTTTTTTTTTTTTTTTCTTTAAACCCTAAGAAGTCTGACTGGAAAACAGACAGCAGCAGCATTGTAGAAACAGCATTTTCCACATCATTTTCAACTGTCCATCCTAGAGAGTGAGTTATGGGAATTAGAGGAACACTCTTGTAATAGTGCAGGAATCTGTACCATGTGTGCAGCTGGGATGGGCTGGAGATTGGATGGGGCAGGCTGGCATTGGCATGGGCATACTCATTGGAAGTAATCGCCTGGAGCCAGTGTCCAGTGACAGTGCATCTGCAGAGCTCTCAGGGAAGAGGACAAGGGGACACTGAAGTGCAAAATTTAATAACTTGGAAAGTCTTTGTATTAAGCAGAGATAGGAACAGGGTGTTGGGGAATCAAATCCTGAAGTGGTGTTGGAAGCTCTCATACCCTGAGAAAATCCTTCTGATCTCTTAAGTCAGAAGATCCTCTGCTATATTTTACCCCTTGATTCTAAGCTAGTTCAGAGTTTCAAATGGAGGAAATTGTGGGGACTGGATAAAGTACCATGCTTGGCTTTTCCACTTAAACCACGAGCATTAGATGATCAACTTATGGATGTTTTCCAGTCAGAACTATCTGCAGTTTCAAAATGCTGATAATTGGTGAGTCTAAACTGTTGATAACAACTAAAGATTTACTTCGAACAACAACAAAAAAACTTAAAAGCCTTTATCTTGAGGAATCCAGGAATAAAGCCAGAACTACATAGTTTAATAGATTTCACAAGTCAGCCCCATCAGGGGAGGAGAAGTTATTACACCTGAATTATCACACTGAAAGATCCTGCTGTAATCTCTACCAGAAAAACCTCACCGACCCAGAGAACAGCTAAGGTATGTTCAGTACTGGGGACCGCAAACACCTACCTCCATGCACGGCATACATAATGGGAGAAGACCAACCTGTAATTCATGCCACAGAAAAGAAAATCTCCTCTTCTTGCAGGCACCATTCTGCCACGTGTGTCCCAAGCGCTGAACATGGGAGGGCTGAAATCCTCTGCTCCTGCAGCTGCCACGAGCTGGCATTTGTCACAGACAAGATCTGAAGACATAAAATCCAAAACACAGTTGAGTCCCATTGTGAACTCAGCTCCCCATGGGACTCCACCCCATTCATAGCTCAGATCACCCTGCAGTTTGCACGTGAGCAGATACCATCACTGGGTTATAACAACTTAGTTTACCGGTTAAGATGAACAAGGCATGGGGCATTGCCATCGATGGTCAGAAACTATGGTTCTGCCCCAGCCTGGCTCCTGATTTTCTAGTCTCAGACTAATTGCTTCATTTTGATGAAGCTCTGTTTTCTGTTCTGCCTTTTCTCTGCCCCTGCCTGTGACAAGGGAGCTGGAAGGGGGTGTACAAATCACAGCTGTAGTCACACGATGGGTATCCAAGTGGGGAGAACCCTAGCCCCCACACTTATTGAGAGGACCATAACCATCAGGGCAAGGTTAGGAAGGAGGAACAAATCGTGATGCACAGTCAGAAGATGCACTGATAAATGCCAAGTATAACCTACACATGCCATGAGCATCATATACATGAACAAACAAACCTGGTATCATTTTTTAAAAATCAATAAACAAATCTGTTATTATTAAAAAAAAAAAAAAAAAATCAATAAACAAGCTTACACCCTGCTTAATCTGCCTTTGCTGTTAGGGCTGTGTGACATGAATAGAGCAGCATGAGATAGAAAGTGTGATGTTTATGACATATGACAGTGAATTATTATTGTTCATTCCACAGAATATATTCTAATGGCACTAATAAGAGCACTTTATCTCTCTCACGATGCTGATACTAGTCTGTTTGCAGTAGATCTCTATCTGAAACCAGGGGGGTTATCCAGAATAACATACCCAAATTCAAAACCTAAATATTTCTCCTTCTCACACAGCTACACTTCAGAGAGAAGCTCTGATAGTTCATATTTCATGTCCCTGCTGCATTGTCTTTTATCCAGCTTTCATGTTTCTCAAGATAAGTATTTTTGTCACTCTCCTTAGAATGAATTACATGTGGTAAATACAGTCCCTGTGCTCTGATCTTGGCTTGGTGAAAGCTTCTTGGCATGGTTAAAAAAACTTTTAAAAGCTTGTACTGTAAGATTTAAGGTGAATATAAACAGCAGGCATGCTCCCAGTCCTGGGCTTTATTACGGTGCAGACATGGCAGAAGTTATCTTTAGAAATGGGATTTTGGTTCCTGAACCCCTTTAAAAAATGTTACTTCCTTGACTGCGTGCAGTATATCTGCTGCAGAGCTGGAGACAGTGGCCATGGGTCGGGGTGAAGGGAATTACTCAGAACCTGGGCTCAGCAGAGGAGGAGGAGGCTGGGAGCTGTGTGCTTGGTGCCTCCCAGAAGTCAAGGCTTAAAAACATTTTGCATTTGCAAATGAGACGTTTACAAACAATAATGAAAAAGTGCAGTGTTTACATGCCTCCCTTTGAGGATGAGGAAGCTGAGGAAGCTGTCATTGCTGATTCCCCTGGAAGGGGCTGCCAGAAGTCGGAGTAGATGCAGAAGCTCCGGCTCCTCTGCACCTGCTGTAACTGCCTCGACCAGGCTGCAGACAGCCCAGCACAAACAAACAAAAAGATATACCTGCTTGCTTTGTTTCTTGCACTGTACTAAAGCACCAGTACTGGTTTCCATACTTTTCTGATTACACTGATAGGAAATACCTCCATAAATCTTTTCAAGCTGAGTCTTTGTTAACTGCTGTCCCTTTAATAGAGCATTTCTGCAGCATTAGGTTCACCTTTTCATAGTGTGCTTTTCTTTAAATGCTAATTAGCTTCACTGAAGTATAAATTTCCCTCTCCCCCAATTCCTCCCCCCCTTATTATTTTTTTTTTATTTTCGATTTTCCAAGACACCAGTCTTCCCTTCCCTTGGAAGCACAAAATCATCTGCATGAAAGTACTTCCATCATTCTGCTGGAAAAAAAAAATGTTATTTACCATTGTGCCCAAGAGTAAGAGTGGTTTCTTATTCTCAAAATGCAGGCATGAAACACCCCTGAGCCTGCCTCCACCACAGCAGAACATATGCCACTTTTAATCAAACTAACTGCTTCTCTGTTTATTAATCTAAACTCCCAAACCAATCTAAAGATGAGAGGGAGGAAAAATAAACACAAAAAAGTAAAATAAAATCTCAACAAGTTTTCCATGTAATCTATTATCTTGCACTAAGCTGCCCAATCAGAAGGCTCTGGAAAGCTGCCCTCGCTTGGGAGGCAGCGGGGAAGGTGACCTTTGCTGCTGCCTCCCAAGGCTGACTGCTGGCACTGGCTCTGCAGCCCTCTGAAAACAGAGGTGGCTCCTTTTAGACTTTGTGTCATGCTGTTATTTCTACCTTTTTGGCTTGCAAAGCCTCTCAGCAGCTTCTTTTGAAGCTGATAGTCAATTCTACTTGCAGCTGAAGCTGGGTTTTGGAGAGACAAAACCAGCACATCGAGCAAGCCTGGGAGGGGCAGAACAGAGCACGTGGGAGAAACCTGCCTAAAATGAGCCAAGCTTCTTTTCCAAAAGTTAAGGACAGTTCCACGTCCCCCACTGCAATTCACATACCTGTCTTAAAGACATGGATTTGAGCTTGCAAACCATCTGCAATTTTTGTGGTTCCAACAAACTTTTTATGTCCTTTCCAAGCTTCCACCTAGGCAACATTTTCCAGGCTTAGGGTGGAAAACGTGGTGGGACTTCACAATGCCCTAAAACTGTGATTGATCTTCCCTCTCATTGTCCACTAGATTCCAGCAACGCTTCAGGACGGTGCAGAGGCAGTAACAGCCATAAGTGCTCATTAAAAGCACTGGGCCCCATGCTGGAGCCAACATAAGGGAACAGCATGGAGCACCACATCAACACCTATTTAGTGTTGCAGTCATGTCAGACCGACCCAGCACAATGGTGCAACTCAGCAGAATGAACCAAAACGTCTCCTTGAGTTAATGCTCATCTCTCTTCTGTGAGATTACCTTTCAAGAAAGCACCACACAACCAACAGAGCTGGGCTGCTCTGCATGCAGATGCGCTGTTATTCAACGCATCACTTTGGAGGGGCTGCACACAGCTGGCTGCACGTAGGCAGCGCCAGGAAAGCTTCACTGCTGGAGGAAAGGATTTGCAATGACCACAGGAATCGGGGCAGAAAGAGAACGAAGTGCCCTAGGCATCCCTCGCAACGCATGTCCAGCCCCTGGGCAGCGAGGTGTGGAAGCGATCGGCACAGACATCATGGCACGGACATCACGGTGCTTTACAGTCCGTGAGCAGCGCGAGGTTACAATGATTAACAAGGACATCGGAGCTGCTCATAGGGTGAATTCACAACCTCGGACAGTGAGAAATTATTGTGATTAGCTAGTCAGAATGATTAAAATTTCACAGGGTGAACTGAGATCTGTGGACGGAGAGATGTAATGATTAAGTGGGTCATGTCCACCACCTCGTCAGGGGGAGGCTCCGATTCATGGGCAGCAAGGCTGTTATTAACGTGGCGACATCGATAGTTATTAACCTGGCTGCGTCAGCGCTGGGCACCAAATGAACTTCGCTTCATGGGGGGAGACAGGGAGAAAACGATTAACAAAAGGATTTAGCAGTGCTCTTGGGGTGAATTAAGATGTATGGACAGGAGCAGGATTAATGCAAATGCATCAGCATTGACCGCGATGTGACCAGATTCGCAGGCAGAAGACTCAGATTAGCAGAGTCTTGTCATGTCAACTTGCTAGATGGCTCCTCATTACAAGGGCTTTGGAAGCAACTGTGCCTGCAGACTTCAAGGTTAAAACATTGCCCAACTTGGCAACCAGCGAAATCAAGCCAAAAGGGGAAGTAATTATCTAGTCTAGACAGACCCTCGGTAACTCAGATCTGTACAAACGTTTGGATGTCTTTTAGCTGGTGCCAAATACATCAATTAGTTTGCAGGGAAGCAACATTAGAAACCACGTTGTTAGTCTGATCTCCTGGGCAAGAAGAGGTTTGTGGGTTTTCACAAAGTGTTAGTAAAACCCTATACAGTTCTAAAGATTAAGACTGGTTTGGGCACTCTGCAAACTGAAGCGATGTTGACACAGAGGGGATGAGCAAGAGCCACGTGTGTGCCATCTTTACCACCATGGATAGCAGGACATGGCAAGAACCATCCAGTACCTCCAGAGATGGTGGCAGGCACACAAAATCCACACTCAGCTACTGATAAATGTGACTAAACTGATAACCTTGCAGATTAAACCACTCTTTTAACGGCACTGATACAGCAACATAACTGATTACAGGCTGGGTTCTGAGGCTGAGAGCCACCAGCACAGCTGGGATCTGGGTGGGGGAAACAGGCCCCTCTGTGGCTGCAATACATCTCTTTTAGGGGAACCTCGGGTCTGTGCCTCAGTTTCAGAAAAGCTGTGGGCCAGCTCAGGCCAGTCAATACAAACACATCCCAGCTGTGCAGTCCACGTGACACTTGGGCTACTTCAGAAATTTGGAGATATGCTTTAAATTCTATGGAGGTGGAAGAAACAGCAAGACAGAGAGCAAGAGTTGCTACTAAACACCCAGAAATTTCCTTTGATAATGTTTTTTGACCACTGCACTTACTAATCAAATTCTTATTTTAATATTTTAGCCTAAGGCCTGTAAATGGCATACCTACCCTTGGTTAAGAACAGAAAACAACAGTCTCAGAGGTGGAAGACACTTCTGTTTTGAAACCAGAAGGAAAGCTAACAAAACAAAGCAGGGATTGAAGTGTCAGGAAAAACTGTCTCCTACGGGTTGGGTACAATGCAATTCTGTGTACAAACAACCAGCTAATTATTTCTTACTGCATATCAGCTAAGGCTGACCTGATTAAAATCATAAATCAGCCAATGCCTCTGTTTTTATGCTGTGAGAATCCATGGCTGTGTTTGCATATTAATTAAGATATGCTAAGTAATCAAAAATGTTTGCTAGGAAAAAGAAAATAGATTGTAACCTGACAGAAGCAAACAGAAAAACGTGGTACAGCAACTTTTCAGAAAGCTTCCTGTGTTTACACTGCACCCTTTGAAATGACGAGTAGTTTCAAACCACCTGTGATTTCCTTCCATCAGGCTTTAAGAGTAAATGTCTCTGTCGTTTGTATCCTACGACTTGTTTCCAATTGGTGGGAAAATAGCATGAAAGCTGCTGTCAGCCTAGAAAGCTGCATAACTTTATAAGCTCCAGCATATTTTTTTTGGCTGTTCTTCCCTGTGTGCTGTGCAATATCAGATTAATGTCACTGTTCAGCAAAGCTTGGAGTATTGATGTTGAAACATTAAAGCTATTTCATCAATACCAGGTTTGGAGAGAGGTCATTTATGGTCATTAGAATAGAAGAGCATTTATTCCGGACATCAGAGAAATCCCCATGGGTCCTAGAGATGATGCTGCAATCCCCATAATGCCATTAATATAATGGCCTCTTTCTTCTTTATTAGACTTTTATGGCTAAGTAGGATGTAGGGAAAACTATCAAGTCAGCGGAGTCCAGCACCCTACAGTTGCTCCTGTCACAGAGTCCATATGCTGTTCTCTGTTGGTTTTCCTGAGTGAGAAACAATGTTCATTAACGGATATCGCCGAGCCCTTTCTCTTAGCAGCCACAGGATGCTACAAGGCTAATATCTCCAGCAGGATGCTGAAGTACCCTGCCCCAGTTACGGCGTACAGAGCAGCTGCAAATGCCCTACTTTATTTTATTCTCACTTTATGCTAATTCAACGAGGAGCACCGAAGGTTTGGGGTATTTTACTCCATGTTGTTCTTGGTCTGGGACTCTCAGAGCCCAGAGGGCTGAAGCCAGCATCCTGTGTCCATCAGAGCAGTGCCTGCAGCCCCGTTACAAGTCACAAGAATGTTTCTCATCAGGAAGTCAGAAGCCTCGATTACCTGCCCAAAGGGATGGAGTGAAAGATCTGCTGACACCTCCAGCAGCTTGCCCACGTCCTGAACGCGGACACTTCCATCTCCCACCTTTTCTGCCCCAATTTACATCAGCCCAGAGACCTGCAGCATATTGGCCTCTTTTTCTTCTCTACCCCTCCACAGCAACAGGTGAAAGCACCGCGTCAGTTCAGCTGCACCGAAGTGCCAGTCATCTGGGTTAGGCTCCAGGGCCCGTTCACACTGATGTGCCCAAAAGTGATTTATGCAAAACGCTACACTAATTTAGGCAGGAGGTATACGCGCTGCATCTGTCTGACTGCAAGCAAGCAAGAGGTGCTGCTACATTTGGATAACACTGCTGCAAAAGCAACAAACACAAAGACAGATGGGTTGAGCCAGCGGTGAGCATCTAATCCCAAAAAGCAGTGATTGCCCAAGTAAAAGACGAGCCCCAGCCTCTCAATGGAATAACCTGCTGAGACTCAGCTAGCTGTCCTCACAGCACACCATTCCTGCGGTGACACTGTCCTGCAGGGCAGTTTTGGATTGACTAATGGCATCGCCTCTGCACAGGGTGAGGCACTTTGTTTAGCAATGGGCTTGATTCTACCAGGAGATTTCAGGGAAAAAGGCCTGCAAAGATCAAAAGGAACAAATTCCAGGTTTGGAATACAGCCACTTCACCTAGTGCGAAATGCCCACCTCCCTGGTACAGCATCGCACTCGGTTTCCTGTAAGACAAGTCCAAACCAAAGGACTTCACCAAAGGAAACGCTACTCTCTGTTATATATGGGAATAAAATTAGCACCTTGAAGAGAGCTTTATACATAAAATAAAAGTGCTTAAATCTTATAAACTCCTTAATGCTTCTCCCCTAGCATGGGTCCTTAAATTGCCCTGCAGAGAGCACTATTTCTGTTCTTCAATTCCTGCCTCTAAAAGTTTCACTAAAACAAGGAGGCAACAGACCAGTTTCAAACAACCCAATGAAAAATGGCAGATAAAATATCAGACGCACTCCTGTAGCAAGGTAAGTTAAGAAACCCCCCTGCAACCTGCTCAAGGACGTTTGGTGAGCTGAAAAAATAGAAGGGAAAAAAAAAAAAAAAAGAGAGAGAGAGAGAAAGAGAGTAAGAAAAAGAGGCAGGCTAAACTCGTCAGTTAATTATTCACTGTGAATTATTTACTCGGATGTAGTTAATTAAGAAACACTTTTAACAGGAACATTTCTGTCCCATATCCCTGAAAATTAAGCTGTGTTTGAAGTCTTCCCATAGACACCACTGCGAGGCAGGTGCAGGAGGACCTGAGCCCCACAGATGGTGTTTCTCTCTGGCCAGATGTGAGCCAGCTCTGGGATGAAGATCGACAGTGGGACAATGGGGCCAAGGTGGTTACGCTCCCAAATGCAGGAACAAAGCTGTCTGCAGTCCTGCACATCAGTTTTGCCATATTCAAGATTAGAGCTGGCTTATGCCTAAGCAGGTCAGACCTGAGGCAGAGAGAGGTAACTACATCCGCATCTGCTGGAGTAAAAGTTCTCCAATTTTCTTACAAGAGGAGGCACCTTGTTATACATGCTGCATAGCACCTGGGACAGCTACTGCTCATTTGGAGTCTTGAATTGCTCTTGCAGTACAGATTAACTGTAACCACAGAAGCCAACAGCCTAGCCTAAATGTACCAAATTTTGGTATTATTACCCCACACCTATTGTTTATGTCACCTTCCTCAGCCTACTCCTTGTAAATATTTTGCATTGCCTCTTGCTTAATTTTAAGCAACTATCTAAACAGGATTTTTTTTATTTTTTTTTTGTCTGTGAAGAAAATATGCAAGGAAAGCTGGTGAGCAAAGCACAGTTTTGCCTGTGAAAAGATCAGGGTTTTCAGGGGTGCTTTTCACGCATTGAGAGGTGGAAGACATCTGTGGGTTCTGGCACGCACGCAGCACTGCAGCAGCACACCGACTGTGTACCCAGGCACTCATCCAGCTGTGCGCATGGCCGGGGCAATGCACCCACAGATGGGTGAGAGCACAGCCTCCTCTGCAGCGTAACGTTACTCTCTTTGCCTACACTTTCACTATGCAGCAATTTAACTTCCCGGTATGCACGATATTTGCAGAATGCAATAAAACAGAATCGTTTCTAAATCATGGCTTATTGCTTCTGCCAAGTTTTTTCCTCCTTATGCCTTTCCACCACATGTTTCTCATACAGTGATTGCACTCAGAGAACAATGTTGTACGTCTTCTTTCAAAGCTCCCCCCTTCAAAATGGAAAATGCATCATTTTATTAAGTTTTCATGAAAATATTATTCTAAGCTAAGTTCATCTCACGGCTGCAGTATGGATCCCATTGATCTGCATCTTTCCCAGGTAGACAACATACAGCATGAACTTCACACAAGTAAAAAAAAGAGCAGAGCTCTTAAACCTTTGGAGCAAGATCCAAAAGCCCCCTGGTCCTCTACTAAAAAGAGAAGAGCAGTTTATTACGATATGGCTAAGGACTGGATGCCTTTCTCATATATATTTTTATTTGGAAGCCAAATGCTCACTACAAATGTGGATGATAAGTTATATGGCCTACATTTTACATCTAGTAAATAATGTCTTCTGGAATTAAGGGGGAAAAAAAAATGAGAAAGAAAACTTGCATTTTCATTAAGATTTTGCATTTTAATTTCACCAGTCATTGAAGAAGGTCATATAGTTGTTATCTGAGCTCTCCAAAAACCAACTTTCCTTGGACTACTCCACACAGTGCCATCCAGCATGTCACTTTGATGCATCTGCTCGTGCCTGTCATCAGTAAATAATCTTAGTTGGCAGGTTAATTGAATAATGTATATTGCAATCAATTTTTCACAATTCCTCCTCTGCGCTGTAATTTGTACAAATGTCACATGACACACTGGGACTTCCAGCACGGATTTGGGATTGTAATGGTCACAACAGCACGAACTGACACTACCAACAATTACTATGGATTTCACAGTCTGATTTTGGTGACGGTTTTAGGTAAATATTTACTTTCTGGATGTCACTTCATTAGTAAAGCTTGAGCACAGAAACATTTACAGAAAACAAACACAAAGGGATGACAATGACAGCTGAATCAAAATTGACCACTGATTTTGAACAAATGTGAAGTGATGTTTTCTACTCCTACCTTATGCTGCTGCAATACAGAGTTGCAGCTCTCCATAGCTGTCTCGCATACAAAATGAACCAGAGGGTCAAGCTGGGAGCGTAAGATGTTGCTCCTAGCTTAATTTACATTCACGTAATCTTTGCAAAATGTTTGCTTCTCTCATCTCTTTTAAAATACAAGAGGCCTGAAGAAAGGGCTCATGTCTTGTAAAATAGTTTGTCTCAGTGGGGACAACGTTAATCACTAGATAGCATAATGCCTTTCATAACTTTTTAATTAAATACTGAGCATTTTAACAACATTTTGGCTACCCTGCCACAACTACCCTACTGTAGGTCATAGTAGGGCACCTGTCTTCAAATACTGCATGCTGTTTACTGCTGATCATCCTCTAAAAGGCTGATTACTGTATTAAACCTGAACATAAAACTACTGGTATTGCTCTACAATCCACACAGCTGGAGAAATTAATCTATTCTGGTTTATGATGAAGGGAAACTAAGAGCTACAGCAGAGCTGAAAAGAAACTTTGTGGTGAACAGTGCAAAATGCAGCACTTCTCTGTTTTGCCTTTACATCCACCTAAATATGCAAGTGTTAAACCCATGCACTGTTCTTTTGTCCCTAGATTCCTCTCCGGCATGTAAAATACACAGGAAAACTGAGCTCTCTTAGTAGTTAGCATGACCTAGAAGGTGTCAAACATCTTCTTTTAGTTGTTTAATGATCTCTTGCAGCTTCTATTTTGTGCCTATCAACATACTGCCTAAGCACAAAGCAACACAGAGTATGACCATGTGTAGCTGTTGTGTTCCATCACAGAGCTAAACAGCACAATGCTAAGACAAAGCTTCTCGTAAAGTCGTTCACGCTAAGGTTTAGGATTTATCGTTACAATAGGTGCCCACTATTCCTTTTCCTGCAGGCTCCCTTTTAAGGAATGAAATCCTGGTGCAGAGACTTTCCAGGCGGTGTGTTTCCAGCCAGAATTTGCAAAGTGTCGGGCTGTATCTGATATGCAGCTTTCTTCTCCGTAAAACCTCCATTCTTTCAGGAAAACACCTAAATATTCATACGTTTACATACAGTTTGTTTCTTTTGTCGGCAATATGTTACCGATTTGCATTCATTTGCATTTTGTATCATGGTCACTGCACTAATGGCACTCAATTTTTTCAGATTAGCAGCAGCTACTGTACCGGCCTCAAATTATTCTGGTCTAAGCTCTGGCACCAAAGCATACCCAACTCATCCTTTCTCCATACTCTCTGCATATTTCTACCTGAGATGATGTATGAGCGCTATATATTTACCAACGGCTGCTCCTGATGGCCTTTTAAACCATGCTGAATTTAAGCAGCAGACTGTGTCAGTAAACATTATGCATATCCTACACTTTCCTCTCAGAGCACAAGAAAAATAAAATATTCCCTAACAACCCCATGTCTGTATTCTGCAACTGTGACACAAGAAAGCATAAATCTACCAGAGCCACAGGAGATCTTGCTCAAGTTCCTTTTATTTTGATTTACTAAAGATAACATTAAGTAGGCAAATGGCTTTGATTCCCCTAAGAAATAGTAATAAATAATGTGTATCGGGAAGAAAAACACTAACCGACAAAATTTACTAGGACTTTTTTTAGTAGGAATAAATGACTCTGTTTTATGGCCTTAAAAATGAAAGCACAAACTGTTAAACAGCTGAAGTTTCTGTGGCATGAGATCTAATAGTAAAGAAGAATGAAAAATAATTCCTTTCTGCTGGCTATATATTAGATACAAATCTAAGAAACAGTGCTTATGTTTTAAAGAAACTTTGAAAATCGTATTTTCTCTTACTTATATTCTTACAGAATGGTTAGATGATTGCAGAAGCAGAAAGTAAGCATTGTCCAGTACAAAAAGGCAAGATATATATTTTTATTTGCATCTTACTGTGTTACAGTACATTGATGTTAAACCCCATCAGTATTTTCTATTACAATCCCTCACTACCAGGCTTTTTATTAATAAAACACCTTTGGTCCTGCCTGGAACGAACACATCTGAACCTGGCTCCCTTCTTTCCTCGTGCCTGGCTGCAGTGTTTGGGAGCTGTGTGATGCTCAGGGGTGGCTGCTGGAGAAAGAGCTGGACCAGAAGCTGGGTTTGCATCTAGAGTTTCCACTGAGAAGACTCGAGTGAAAAAGGTTCTTGAAGGACACTTCAGAAACTCATTCACATCCCTTTGTCCTCCCAGGCAAATTACCACCTACAGCCCAACAGCTTGGGCAAACTCACAGTACCATTTCCATCAGCCGTGGAGGCAGACTTCGAGAGCTGGAGGTGCTTACGGCCAGTTGGCAATTAATTTGAAACAGATCCTGTAAATCTGTTGTTTTAAAGTTTGGTAGCTAATTTGCATCCAGAGGCTATAATATCCCTGATCACAGTATTGTGACAGTTTCCTCTTAAAATCCCCGAAGCTTTAATTGAAAATAATCAGCAGTGGAAGTTGTTCTAACAGTCCGCATTCACTGACGTAAACAAACACAAGACTTGAAAGCTGTGAATGCTTCTGTTTGCATCTGTGGCTCTTTCACCAAAAGGCATGTTGTTGATTCCATTTATTCCAAACACAGAATAAATGAATGCTTAATTTAGAAGCCTATAAATAAAGAGCATGCTCACTTGCAGCAGCAGAATCTAGAAGCAGGATTGAAATGACGCTCCTGAGTCACTAATGCTATTAAGAATTGCTCTATGCTTAAGCCCCAGACACACACTCAGAAGTTCATGTGTATGTGAGTTCCACCCATATGGGGACAGCCCCATTGTACTTCAAGCACTAATAATTCTCTACAGTACAAAGCCTCTTTATGAATTATCCTCATTATTACAATAATCCTTCATTGGTTCCTAGTGATGTGAATTCAGTGCAACAGCAAGTGCCAAAGGAAGAGTGATGCCTTTATCGATTCTCTTATTATTCCTGCCAGTCCGTGGGAGAGATGTGGGGGGTATTTGACTAATTCAAATACTTTGCATGATCAATAGTAGTGAGATGCATGGCTTGGTACCACTGCCCTGAGTGACAGGCACCTGAAACACCCTCCTTTCCCAACATCTTTCCCTGGAAGAAACAAATGATTCTGGCAAACCAAGACAGACAGGCATGTTGCTGGGATGACATTCACATCCCTTCCCCATTGCAATCTCTCTGATAGCATTGAGGGCAGGAAGCTACACAGAGAAAAATGAAGAAGCCATGATGTGTAGGGCAGGACCAGTGTGTATCTCTCAGCTCATGGTCTCTTTCCAATTTTTACCAGATTCGCCTTTATTCAGTGCAGCACTGCCCAAGTAGATGTGACTTCTCCAGCAGAGACAAATACACCACCAGCCCATTTTCACTTTTTTTCTGGAACTTACCAAAATATCTCAAAATTGACCTGACACTACTGAGCTTGACAGATCATTTCTTCTCCCAAGTCTGTAGCTGACATCCCACTCACCAGAAGAAGACAAGCATTGGAGAGAGAAATAGGATGTTCTCCAAGCCAGAAGCAAAAGCAGCAGCTGTCTCCAAATCCTCTGGCAATTGGGCAAGAAAGTTCTCAGAAAGAACTTTTGAGTTCCTCAGCCGTGCCGAGGAGGGGACAAGGCAGTGGGAATGGGAACACACAGGGCTCAGCACAATTGTGTTATCATACCACACACATCAGAGGGCATTTCTTGAAAGATGCAAACTCCTCTGTTACTGATAACTGCCTTTCTTACAGGCTCCTTCTGAGAAGCCTCAGGGATTTTAGAGGAAACTGTCCTGACTCTGTGATCATGGATATTGTTGTGCACACTGAGGGAAGAGAGGGAGCACAGACCCTGTGCTGTAACAGGTCCTTCCTCCTGCTGGTGTAATTTCTACAGCACCATGAACAGTTTCTAAATTTAATCTCCAAAAACGCTTACATTTAATAGGCTAGCAGTCTTTCTTCCCTCTTCTTGCCACAAGCCTAGCCTTAGGCCAGCTACTGCAGACAGGGCAGCTGTCACATCTCAGCCAGGTCTCTGGCTGCTTCTAAGAGACTGGCAGTAGCACGGAGGAGATGACTGTCCCCTTTCCTTCTCATTCCCTACTCCAAAAGCAGGTCAGCCAGCATTTCTGCCAAGAACTTAGCTGTACTTTGTCAGGATTGGATGTGTTTGAAGCCACAATGGTATCTCTATTGCTTGCCACACTGATTAATGCTAAACATTAATCCTTCACTTCTTAGTTTCCTTCCCCTCACCCCTTGACCTCTCCATTATCCCCTCTTGTAATGAGGCACTAAATGAATACTCTCATGTATTCCTGATTTTTAAAGTTCTGCACCCTGCTGTTTAGTACACAGGTCACCAGCAGCTTAGAATTATTTCAGGAAGGACATAAAAATCTTCCCCTTTTCTTCTCTGAATGCACACAGACACCTCCTGCTGTTCAGAAGTCACCCACTGCCCAAAGACACACAGCACAGCAGATGTTGGATGGCACCTAGAAACCAAATTTCTTTAATGAGATATAACTAATCTATTCCCCTGACATTTAAAGACCATCACTGGGACATGCCAGGGGAGAGGAGAAAGCTATAAAGCACAGGAGATGTGATAGGGCATAGAGCTCCTTCAGACACCACCTACGTAGAGCAGGCAGCTTGCAGGCTCAGATGTCTGCATTTCTGTCCTCTCTTCTGATAAATCTCTGGGTAAAGCACCCCAGTAGCAAAGGCTGTCAGTCACACAACAGATATGCTACGGGCAGAGGATAATTCAAAAGTTCTTGATACTTTCCCACACAAAATATAAGCACACTCCCTGCAAAGAGCCTAGACCTTCTGGGACTTGTGAAAATGAAAAGGATGTTTTCTTTAAAAAATGACAAAACCTCTTCCCTTTGCCTGGTGAGATGACTTTCCATTTGGTTAAGACACACGGGGATGTATACCCAAGGTAAGCCTGCCCTGCCGCAACAGCACAGTTCTCTACCATGTGTCAACATCTTACACCTCTCACTATCGTTAAATTCACACATAACTGAAAAGAAACAGAACTGTGCAGTGACAACTTCAAATCTTTATGCCTGAGCAACATAAATACCTACAAGGGATTTTCTCTCCCAGCCTGGTACAGCTTACAGGTCCCCTCATGAGCTGAAGGGCACAGATGAAAATCCCTTTTTTCTCTGAGACCTTATCCCTTTTGGCTGAGCATCTTTTTGTCTCAAGATGTAGTGGGAGAGGACAGGCAAAATTCAAATTTATTATCTGGTGAAGATGAGAAGGCAAAGGGAGAAATAAAAGGGAGGAGAGGTAAGACCAAGGAGTTGACTGGGACCTTTCTTCTCCCGGGAGTGCCCGAGGGTGAGCAGGTAGTGGGGAGGAAAAGCACGACTTGTAAAGTTAAAGGGAATGGTTGGTAATGAGTGATGACCCTGCAGAACTGAAGTAATCACAGTAGACAGGGCTGTCATATTTTATCTGTGTAAAGACTTTTCATTTTGGAAGATCTCTTGCCAGTCATGTTTTTAAAGGCATTCCAAAACAGCGCTGCACTGACCTTGGAGCTCGCCTACACTGAGCTCTTTCAAAGCACCTCTCAAGAAAACCAGAACCTCACATTTTTGTAGTTTTTGACCTGCCACTGCTGTATCGGAAAGAGACTTATGGGGTAATACAGGTTTTCAAGCAGTCTTTCAATTAAAATTTAATAGGGCATTTATAGTCTCTAATATCAAATTAATGGAATTGTTTCAAATGTAAATCCTGGATGGTAAAAATTCCTCCACATTTATGTCTCAGGTTCAGCTAGCCAGAGCTCAGTGAAAATATTTTTAATTATCTGTACAGGTCACTGCTTATCTAAGAAATAATAATTTTTAAAATTCAAGGGCATTTCTAGCAGAAATTTACACAGCTCCAGCAGAGGATTTCTTCATGTTTAAGGAAAAGTGAAAAAAGTATTTAGTTCCGCTAAATTTCCAAACTCTTTAGATCGGGTTCTGACACCAGACCTCCTTGCTGTAGTAAGGAGGGATCATTAACTCTGAAAGTTATGGTCTGAGGACAATTAAGCTCAGAAGAGATTTCAGAAATTCCTACATAGTCCCAGAGACATTCTGGTGAGAAGGCGTTTGCAATCCTGGAGAAAAACAACCAACTGGACATGCACTTACTGGAAGAGCCTCAGGGTAACTGTGTGTTTCTCTGTGTGTACCCAGGACGCACATATAAATTAGACAAAAAATTATTAGTTTTCGTGGTAATTTTGGTATCAGCAAGGCTGTACTGGATCCGGTAAGCTGAATGCTAAACCTGATATCTTGGCAACACCAAAACAGTATCCTCTTCGCTGGTTTTCCTTTTGCGCGCAAATAAGCAGGACCCAACTTCCTCATCAGTATTAAAGAAAACAAAGGAAAATTGCAATTCCAGAAGGAAATTGCATGGTGCCATTCTTCAGCCATGAACTGAGCACTCATAACTTTCATTGCCAACAATCCATAAAACTTGCTGTCAAGCACTCGGAGTCCAGGAGGCACAAGAAGTGTCAAAAAATGCTTTATGCTGTTGCTAACATGCTACAAAAGGCTTGATCGCTAGATTAAACTAAGAACAGGCTGGCAGTCTCCGGGAAGAAATTTGGATGAGATCGTAATGGTGAGAAGAAGGGATTTGATTTGTGTCAAATAGGGTGGATTAAAAGGGGCTCCACAGACTGCAGCTCTCCCAATCAATGGATCCAGACAGACAGAGGGACTGATCAGGAGCTGCAGCTGATTGCGTCCAGCTAGCTGCCTGATGGGGGGACTCCAGCTGTCCAAAATAGAGTGAGATAGCAAAGGTCAAGCTTCCCAGCATTCTGTCCCACCCTCGTCCCTCCAATAGATGCAGCGGGTTGGAGCACTTTTTCATGCTGATCTGTGATTTGAACAAGTACAGCCTCCAGACTACCTTAGTTCGTGCTTGGGTGCCCATGAACCCAAGAAACTGTTAGGGCAGGCTGAAATTGCTGGCAGATGTGTGCGCTTTGCCTGTGGCTCTGTCTTCTCTATCTGGGAGGAACAGAGAACGTGCAGCCCTGCCTCACCCAGTGCTGCCCCTTGGCCCAAGGAAATCCTAGCAGTGTGGCATGGCTACACAGATGTCAGCTTGGCATGGCAGGAACAGCATTAGCAAGCTGTAGTGCAATGGAGAGCATGGCCTGCAGCTGGGAAGAACATCTCTGAGCAAGTCAGCTAGCAAGGAGTGCTTTCACTACTGAGGACAATTTTAAGGAAGCAGTAAAATGGGACAGAATAGCTGGAACAATGTTGACAGCGTTTTAGTGATTTGCAAAAAATTTCAGGAGGAGACCAGACAACTCCTCTTGGTCAAACAAGAACCTTACAACACGAGCAGAACAAAATGATCTATCTTTGGAGGCTACACGCATCTGCAGCTCCTCAGGGCTGGTTACAACCAAGAAAACCCCAGCAAGCTACAGCTAGAAAAAGTTGCAAATCTTTCAGGAAACATTACCGTGATGTAACCAGAATAGATAAAAGAAACAGAACTAAAGCTTCAGGTTTTTATCTGAAACTCTCATATAAAATATTTTTTGAATGCTAAATGGAATTTGTGAAGCTTCATTGCCTTAACCTCCTCTAATAAGCTGCTCAATAAACTTCATGAAAACATATTTTATGTACTGATAGAATCTCAAAGTATGACAGGCTTTGCAGTTGTTCAGCAATCAGTTACCAGCTGGATTATGGTCCACTAATGCTGTTAGATTTCTATAAGACAGAAGGCGGCTTTTCAACCATTTGTTATTTTAATGATGAGGAATCTCGCCATAAGCCTTGTTAAAACTTCATTTAATCCATTACAAAAGAAACAAAGACATTTAGAAGTGAACATAAAAAAATCTCAATCTATCTGAGCAGAAATTATAGGGTCTAGGGAAGCTTTAAGGAGCATCCATGGAATAAAATGGTCCTGGTAATTAAAGAACTGTATCTTTTCAGGTTTGACATTTAGAGACTGTCTTCAACAGGGACTGAAGTACTCTGCATGAAAGTACTCATAATGACAGAGAGAAAAAGGGAGAACCTTTACAATGTCACAACCAAATCACTCCATCTATTCTAAATATCATCCAAATCTTTGGGCAAGGGTGGTTTTTACTTAGTTTTCTTCCAAAAACATCTCGGGAACACAAGGTGCAACCTTCCTGTCCCTAGATCATGGGAAAATATTTCTTTGGAGACACTGCTTCCTTGTTTCAGCAGCAGTCCTAGCAGATAACCCAGTGAGAGGTAAATGTGCATCAGAAACATGACTGTCTGGCTAGGAGAGATGGGTTGTGAAATCACTTGAAGGAATTTCATGTGCAGCCCAGGGAACTATGGCTGCCTAATTTTTGCTAAGCCTAGAAATGGGACATCTGAGGCAAGCAGATGGTGGCTGCACTGCTTTGCTACTACAATTTGCAAAGTTCTCCTACAGAGACTGGAAGAAGAATTTCCATGAGATCCCTTAAGAGAATCAACGATGCCCTGGACTTATTAATAAAATAAAATAAAATAAAATAAATAAATAAATAAATAAAATAAAATAAAAAAATAAAATAAAAAATAAAAAATAAAATAAAAAATAAAATAAAATAAAATAATAAAAAATAAAATAAATAAAATAAAATAAATAAATAAAATAAAATAAATAAAATAAAACAAAATAAAATACAAAATAAAATATAATATAAAATAAAATAAAATAAAAAAATAAAAATAAAATAAGGCTGGAATAATCTCCTTTTATAATATCCAGAAAGTATTTGATGCAACACGTTACCAGAATGAACATTTCTTTTATGGCTAACACATTAAAGGTAGCTCTCAGAGCACTAGGAAATGGCCATTTCTGACTGCACAAAACTACACAGTTTTCCAAAGGACTGTGCAGTAACATCAGCCCTTACAATTCTATACCCACGAAGGAACACACCAAACATTTGCCATCAGTACTTCAACAAACAGGTCTAGATTTATTTTATTTCACCTGCATTTATAGGTACAAATGAAAAGGTTACCCACAAAAAGGGAGCCTACTTACAGGAAAACGTACTGAACTGCTGTAATCTCAGTTCTACAAGATTTTCTAGAACAAGCAACATCATTTATAGCACAACTTTTCATATTCCTTGCGAAAGGACATCTTATTCCAAGTCCTATACCTCCTCCATCAACTCCAATCATGTTCCCAATTGCTATTTTGAGACAGGCAAAAGCTTCCCTTGAGAGTTTTTTCATTCAAGGTTTTCCCCAGAGTAGAGTTTAACTGGCCAGACCATCGACTAAACTGGAAGAAAATTCAACACCAACTGTCAGACCTTCATTCAATTTAAATTAATGATAAGGAACAGGGCATGACCAATCTTTTCTATCTTCTTTGTTGAGGAATATGGAAAACATTGGCTAAAGTTTTATTCATCTCTAAGGCCCAGGTACCAAGAAATTATAAATAAATAAATATGCTTTTCATTTTGAATACAGAGCATTAAATGTTAAATATCCCAATTTTATGTATAAAAATAAATTGTATTGCTTTAGGTCTTTTTGAAATGTTTGATGTAAAAATACATTCTCTAGCTCCCACATTCTTCCATACGAAACCAAAAATATACTAGATGTCCAGCTGCTTTGAGACCTTATGTCTTCAGCCTGGTTTCCTAAAGAAATAAAGCTTGTGCAGTCATGCTTTTTGTCTGTCTTTTTACAATAACTTTTGAAACAAGCCTCATAAGTTGTTTCTCAAAGAATTACATTTTTCTGGTTCCTTTCCCCTCAAGCTTAGAAAATATTAATATTTGAAATCATTTTACATAATATTGCTCTTGCAAGAAGCTGCTGAAATGGTAAATTAAGTGCCATCTAGATTGACTAAGGAGTTTTTGATAAGAGAGTGATTTGGAATGAAAAAATGGATACTTAATTCAAAGCCAATTAAAAATTGAATTATAAAGCATCTAGATGAGAATCATATAATAGATATCAGCACAAAGTCTATAAATGAAAATGAAGCCTGGAACTCTTCCAAAGGGTCAGCAAAGTCTTGAAAACTTGCTTCACCATAAACTTTTTTAAAGCCTTTCCCGAAGCTTTTCATAAGACTTCATTAAAGAAATGAAGCAGTCATGGACACTATAGCTAAAGCTATAGAAACAAGACTGAGTTCTGAATAAGAAACTAAGGAGCAAGATTTTAAGAAATGGCCATTTTTTATTGTAGCATAATATTAACAGCTGTTGTATTATGTCAATATTATCTTCTCTAATAAGATTGGCTGGATCTAGTTCCTAGAATACATGATTCTACCACTCAGATTCTGTTCTTTGTTTACCATAATAACGTGAAATCATTTTTAAGGAATTGCATATATTTACTACCAAAATAATTAAGAATAAAATTCAACACAAAGAGTCCAGCAGAAGATCAAGCAAGAGAAGCTTTAAGTTTGTACCTCTTGTGAAAATGTGTGTACCTTCAGTGTGTCAGAGACTTCCTGCTGACTGCAGAATAATGTATGTGCACATGTATTTTCTTTGAAACTATTTAAATCCATCTCAAAAAGCAGTTGAAGTTAGTAATAACTGATCATTTCCACCTCAAATTGCATACTATATTCTTAAAGAATCCCATCATTACAGTCAATTAAACATGTCCAAAGATGCCCATGTACATTGAGTACCTCCTAGGAACTGGAGAGGGATAAAATCAGGCAGTTCTCTCTGTTACTTAACTGATCTACAAACGTCAGATCAAACCCTTGTTCTTCCAGCTGATGGGAAGAAAAATGGTCTAAACTAATTTTCATTTGAATTTCTTAATGCACTGTACCAGTTGTTTGTCACATCCTGACATGCTGTCATGTTGTTTTACAGCATGATGTATTGTAATATGATATGAAAGGAACATATTTCATTCAGAGAAATGCATTAATGCCTTTAGACTCTTGAGGAGTAGACAGGTATTTGCATTATTTCTTAGCACCTGATCTAGATTTATTGGAACAGGTGGAAACAGTGCAAACTACCTACATTGCTTTCAAAGAAGTCTGGAAACATCACCTTAGGAACTGTAGAGGTGCAGCATGCTAATACAGATTGCACTGAATGCACGTGACTATGCCAGGTATTACATCAACTCTTTGCAACATAGGGCCAAACTTCTGTTTAGAAGAATCAAAAAACAAACTCCTCTGAAGATTTTACCGTCCTCCCTGGAACACAAGATGGTTTGTTCTGCTTGCACAAGACCTTTTATGCATACTTTTATGCATACATGGGAGGAGTTACAGCTATATACTACACTACAAAAGTTGTCTTATTTCCATTAAGGAAAACTTCAAAAAAAAGGTCCCTAAACTTCAAAAGAAGTGGCCCATAGTTCTCCAACAATCTCCAAATATATCCTTGAATTGCAGGTGAAGCTTTCTAGCCATCTGTAATCTCTACAACCTGCCCACCAGAAGGGGCTGCCTTGCCTCTCTCCCTGCTGCCCCTCTGTAACTTCTCCTACCCTGCAGGGCCAGCTGCACACTGAATTGGATCTGTTTGCTGCTCTGACTGAAAGTTAATTTTTTTTTTTTTTTTTTTTTTTTTTTTTTTTTTTTTACAGGGCTCATTTTTAGTTAGATCAATGAACAGATACAACTCCCTGTGAGACTGCATAAATGTTAAAGCTATAGAAAAAAGGGAGATGTAATACACGGTTGGCAGCACGGTAAGGAAGGACTAATTTTAATTGTTATCTGATTAAAAAACTCAAATTCATAAGCACAAGACTGAAATTGCATATACTGCATCCCACAGTATTTCCAAGGGAAAACACATGCATCGTGTGCATAGTCTGCAACTTTAAAGAGTGCATTTGTGAATGATAGCTTGAATTTCAATCAATCACTATTCTAGCCTTTTCCAATTTCTGTGATTCAGTAACCAGACCCATTTCTCATCGGCACTTTTAAGCAGAAAGCTGACAGGTATTGAAAGAATATTCTTTTATTGTTGCCACAAATAAATATTTAAGACTCACAAATAGGATTCTTAAAATGCCCACTGAGCTTTGACTGCAGTCTGAGAAAATCTGTAGCATAAACAACACTCCTTAACTTGCACAGCCCACAACAGTATGTCCACTCAATCCAGAAAGATTAAGTACATAACAGCTCATTGATTATCTGGATCAGTTACACATGGTCCAGGAGATCTCTGGATCCTTAACATTCAAATTTCACTGATGTAAACAACAATGCCCAGCTAGATATCAAAAGATTTTTACCAATGACAATCCCCAGCCCTGCTAATAGCAAGTATTTGTGAAGCAGGCCAGTCAACAGAAAGCTTCTTGAAGTACCAGGTAAAACACCCCATCGCTCTCCCACTCCTAAAACTATTGGAATGTAACCCAAGATGAGTGGATTGTACTGACTGATACAATGCAATATACGCCCATAACTTGGAAACATTTTCAAGTGAGCCTGAAAGCTCCCCATGACTACTGAGCCACTGTTAGATGTGTGCATCCTGATGGACTCAAGATTAGCAGGAGATACTACAGGAGAACCTCTTCAGGCAAGAAAAATCTCTGCAAGAGCAGAGGCTTCTGAATTTACTTCCCCAAGAAATAAAACCCAGGACATCCCCTTGCAAGGCAGCATCATTTCACAGTCAAGATTTGCACCAGTGAAGTGAGGTAAGAGAGGTGAAAAATAGAAAGTGTTTTAACTTATTTTCAGGCAAGTAATAATGCAGGTGGGCTCTGCACAGCCCAGCATAATGCCATGCCCCAAGCCAAACCTCTAAACATGCTCTGCATCCATTAGCATTCATTCAGCCTTACTCCTGCCACACGCTTACTGAGCTATAAGAAGTCAAGCCCTATACCATGATCTTTCAGGCTAGCGTGAGTGCTGGGGCTGTCTGAAGTGTAACACAGCATAACCAGAAAAGTTAACTTGGTCTCCGAGACACAAAGAAAAGAAAAACTCTGGTTCTGCCTCAACTGCTCTCGCGCAGTTGTCCCTTCCTATCCAGAGAGGCAGATTTCTTCGGCTGAGCATGCTTGACAGAGTTGCCAGCCATACCAACCATGCAGACCACTTGTTTGGTGACATATTCTTGCCATCACCTGCAGAAATGCCCTGTTTCCCAACAGCAGCTGCAGGATTTGACTGGAGCTGACAACAGACTGTAACATCTAATGGACTTGTGCAGAGCGCCTGAACGCCTAAGGACTTCTGACATGTGTCAGTGCCATTTATGTTAAGAGATCCATTAGGAATGCAATGGTCTAAGGAAAGGTCAGCTGTCACAACTAATGCCAGAAGTGTCACCTTTGCTTAAAACGATTTTGCACCAAACTCCCTAGCTAACTAGATGGCGCTGATATCCTTGTCTTAAAGCCAAAGACATGTCACCTTAGGTTGGCACACGTGTAAGGACATCACTTGCTGTTGCAACACAGACACTGAGCCTTTTTTGGATGGGTCTTATCGAAGTCCAATGGAACTGTCACCATCCCTGACACCTCTGTGAAGTGCCTGGACTTCGCTGGTCTTACACTGGAGCTGGGCGTTATGAGAGCTCTGCAGCTGGAACTGCAAAGCATCGCAGGAGATGTTTTGCAAATTTCCAGAGAGAAGAAATGAAACCTATTTCTCTTGCTCCTGTTGCTAAGTCTCCCATAAGAAACAATAGTTCTGCCCACACTCAGGCCAGAGAAACAGGATGTAATAAGCATAGCAAATTAAATCAGAAATAATCACAAAAATGTTATCCGAGTTACAGCATGGAAAACAGGATTAGAGGCAAGGCAGAATCACCACGGTGGAATTACCGTTCTGGTGGATGAGCTCACATGCAGAAGGTAATCCGATTCAGCCTGAAGCTTGCTTCTCTAGAACTGCAACTCCATTGAAAATTGTTCAGGGGTCTGGAAAGCACTAATGCAGAATTGATTCATTCTTGGCTGACAAAGTCAATGTGTTAATGACAACGCGTGACTACAGTGTCAAACTTGCAGGGTCAAATTCCAACTTAACCAGTGCAAAAAAAATCATCACAAAATTTACTATGACCTGAGCATTAACTGTTCTATTCTTTTATATTATGCATGCTATAAAAAGAGTTAATGTTCCATAGTCACCATGCAATTACCTACTGTTCTAGAATCTTGGTATTTCTGAGTACCTGACATGTACCAAAATAATTAGCTTCAGGAGAGGTGAAGTTTTTTGTGCCTAGTTAGTGTTGGTTTTGGATTATTTGGGCTGCAACATTTGCATAATAGCTAGTGTTGCTCATCTATTTGAGTAATAGTGCAATGAAGACTTTATTAAACTATTTTAAACCACAATAACAGATTGCTAAATAGCCAGAAAATGCTGATGTGTCATTTTTATATTTTCAGTCCTTTGAACTACTTCTGGAAATTATAAAAATAAATTCAAGATCTGGGTGCCTTGTCAAAACAAACTGTGCCTGTATCAAATTGCACTGTTTTATGATAAGAACTGAGTATGGCTTAATCTTGTCAAAGCAGGTTTAAGGTGCACTCCAGACAAGTAACCTTAACACACTTGAAAAAGAGATGACATTAATATGATCATCACCCAAGTGCTGGCTGAATGACACCAGAACTCTGATTTTCTCTGTGGCACGTGACAAAAGGGGGGAAAAAGAAGGAAACAAACAAAAACCTTAAGGAAGAAATGGCTGATTCTCAGGCACAAAGGATAGGAGTTGTGCCAAAACTGAACAGGATTTAATGGAGGGTGTGTGCCAGCACACAAAAATAGGTTCAATAGAACTTCTGTTATTTTGTGAATATTTAACTAACATAAAGAAAGAAAGTGAATAACCATATTTTCCCTGAAACTAATAGGCCTAGGTGCAAGAAAAGAAATCCAGAACAATTTTATTCCTAAAGAAATAACTATTTTCACTGGAAATGTTGTACCTTATGCTCAAAACTATGCAAGTAGAAAGTATGTTCTGACAAAGCTAGACAGCCTGGTAAAGCCATATTGCTCGATTCTGCTAAGCTTAGTACAAAAGTTTCATTGTTTTGAGAGAGTGACAGTACGTCAAAGGGAATGCAACAATGTCCGTCTAACCTAAGGAAAATAAACACGCAGGAGGAAGGCTTTGTGTTTCTCAATTTCTGGCCATTTCCCTACCACCGATGTAGAAAAAAAGGGGAGCAAAAAGTTATCTTGATACATTTATGTAGTCACTTTGATTCACCACTGATCTTGTTCAATATCAACCTCCTGCATACACGTGGTTCTTCCTCATCAAAAAAAATTATAGTGCAGCTGCTCAGAAGTGGTGGTATTTGATGATTTTTGCTACTGAAAATATGTATTTCATGAAACAGAACAAAAAAACATTCAGTGAAAGTTGCCAATTCTTATTGAATTCTGTAATGCTTTTTCAAAAGGCAAATTTCAGTGGCAGAAATCAATGCGTCTGAAGGTGGCTCATTAAGGACTTGAAAATGTACACTCCTATTCATAAATGATCTGGAAAAAGAGATGAATAGTGAAAAGATAAAATTTACAGGCAATACAAAATCATTCAGGATAATCAAATCTCAAGCAGCCCACAAATTATCACATAAGGAACTTGCAACACTAAGCAACTGGGTGATAAAATGGCAGATGAAATCCAGTCTTGGTAAAGGAAAACACCGCACGCTGGGAAAAATAACTACATGTGCACATTGTTAGCATTTGTATTAGCTATTGCCATTCAGGGTAGGGATGACTAGAGCCTTTGGTTCGTTCTCAGGAAAACTCAGAGCAATCCTCAAAGTAATCAAAACAGCTAGAGAAACGTCAAGGTAGACTCATTGCACCGACACTGCTAACACTACAAGCACACTGTGTGGAGATGATGGCAGTACAAGTAGAAAAAATACTGAGAAGGGCAAAGGAAATATGGAGCCGCTCCCACATGAGAAACCCAATTCTTCAGGCTGGAAAACCAGCGAACACACTGCATATCCAGACACACTCATCAAAGGAAAGGAACAGAGCCTCTGTGTATTCACTGTTTTTCTGAGTGCAGGAGCAATGGGGCACCCAAGTAACTTGTCACGCAGAGGATTTAGAACTGAGAGGAAGAAAGGTTTCCCCTCAGCATGATGCCACTGTGAAAATGATCTAATGGACCTTGGTGAGGCACAAGAGGACAGTTTTCAAACAGGTTCCATTGGAGAGGAATGTCTAGCAGGTTCAATAAAACAGCGATCCAAAAGCACCAAGCTTAGGACTTAGGCAGCAGAAGACAGGAAGAGCTGGATCACTCTGTATATGCCCCACAGTCCATTAAGCTCCTCTCCTTAGCCACTGTTTTTGTTACTTTCCACACAGCTAGAGAGAGGACCTTTGGCCATAGGGACCCATCCCTCCAGGTATGGTCAACATCACAGAAAGAGAGAAACCTCAAAACATGTCAGGAAATTGGAAAATAGAAACCTGCTAGTGGTCTGTAGTTCAAAGTCATCAAGTTGCCTGTTTTGAACTGATTGGAAGGTGCTTGTGCTTGACATTTCTGAAATAAACCCATCATTTTTCCATTTATCCCAAACCATGTTTTACTGGGAGTGGTGGGACAGGAGCAGTTTGTCTTTTCAGCTCTTCAGAGATATACATTCAAATATGTTTGAGGTTACTGGAAGTGGAAAACCAAATTTCATTCTTGATTGATTTTTTCAGTAGATGGAAATGCTCATTTAATTGTTTTTTAGTATTTGACCTTTCTATTTCATTTGGTTAATCTTTGTGATGATGAAATAGCATTCATGATATTCACACAGGGTAACTGTTGAAAGCTAGAGCATGAATACTGATTTTTCGGCAACATTATGCTGCTATGGACAGCCTAGGAATGAAATCAGTTTGAAAAACAGCCTCAGCTTTTGATGCTTCTGAGAGACTGATTAAATTTGGTTTGCTTGTAGTCCATGATTAGTCAGGGGAGGGGAGTGCCTGTACAGGACATCTATGGAAATCCATCTTTTGGACCACGCCAGAGCTGCTGAAGCTAAACACAAGGAAAACCCATAAAATGAAAAATTTTTGACAAGTATTTCGAATCAACTCTTTCAAGTTATGTGAAGATTATCAATTCTCCTGACTGTATGACAATTCAATGTCCGTCCTCGTGGGACAGGGCATGAAGGGCAAAACATTCTCTGTTCGTAATGATGGGATTGCAGATGGGTGCCCCATACTTTGCCTGCCTTCTGGCACTGTTTTTTGCCTGGTATCATGTTGAATTCACACATGTGGCCAAACAATTTAAGAAATACATTGCACATGCTTGCCTTAAACTCTTCAGATGAAGTATCAATGCTACCTATCCTAATTACTCAAAGAACTCCTGTTTTTCAGTTGTATAGCCTGGCTGATTACTAACAAACTCTATTCTCTGGCAGTATAGAAACCATATATACTGTGACTTCTTATGAGCTGAACATTAAGCTTTTTTGAAAAGCAGAACAATTCAATTATTATCACATGCACAGACACACAGAGGAAAAAATACATTTGTTGGTCTTTGCCTTCTGCTGGAATTTCCAAGTCATTTAGAACATCCCTCAAAGACGAAGGACATGTCCTACTTTGAACTGGGGAAGATTCCAACCTGAGAAGTGGCAAATATCTTGCTTCGCATAAAAAAAAAAAAAAAAAAAAAAAAAAAAAAAAAAAAACTCCCACTCCATAAGATGCATTTGACAGGAATCATGTGTACTAAAACAGACACAGCTTCCAAAAATTAATTTGCAACAGATGCAGATTTTCATAAAGATCCTCCATTTGACAGGCATCATTGCTGCTCGACAATCTGCTATTAGTAGGCAGTTCCACAGCACTGACAGGAGCCATCCTCCCAGCTGACTGCGTGGGGCTGCACGTCCCTGATGTGACCCTGGTTTGTCCCCCCGGTCCAAAAATGGGACTTCTTGACTGTAAGCTTTAGAGACTTTAAACAAATTTGGTCGATGTTACCAGCCTGAAAAGGCAAAAAAACAGCCACTCCAGTCTGGCTTGGACTGAGTTTCCTTACTGGTAATATGACAGCTCCTTGTACCCACCATGATGGACTTTTAAGTCCTAGAGACCTTGTGCTCTCCCCCCCTTACCTTTTTTTTTTTTTTTTAATTAATAAATAATAATAATAATAATAATTAAAAAAAATAATAATAATAAAAAAAAGGTTTTCCTGCAGCCTTTTGTAAAGAAATCAGCATGGTTTAAGGGGAAACAATGCTCTCTGCTGCCTCTGCCCACAGAGAGGACAAAAACCAGGTTGGATTTGTTTGGCACTTCAGCTATCCCTTTATGCAAAAGGTCAAAAATGCTGTAAAAACATCAGTCATCTGCACTAACCCTCAGATCCACCTTACTAGGCTGAATAGATCCACCTAACTAGGCTGAAACTTCTGTTTCACAGGAGAAAACAGGGACATGAAACAGAGATAGGTAGAAAAATACAGTAAAGGGCTGGTCGCATGTAAAACCAAGTTCGTACACTTGTGTCCGCACTTGATCACCACAGTCTTTCCTACCTTCTGTATCTACTGTACTAGAAACTCTTAATGAAGATTTTAAATATAAAATAATAATAAAATCCTGCTGTCTTCTGATGCTTTCTCTCTGCCCTGTTGTTTTCTATATGCATCCCCTCTCACCAGCACACTTATTTCATCAATCCTGATCTGTCTGCCTAGTGCACATAATTTTGTTTTCAGGATGCATTCTTATCAGAGGCTCACACGTATAGAAGACAAACTGATAGATGTGGTGTCTTTTAAAAACCAACCCCGCACACGCTTCTTCAAAAGCCCAAGATAACAAAATGCACAAAAAAAAAAAAAAAAAAAAGAAGTACCAAAAAAAAAAAAAAAAAAAAAAAATAGAAAAACTCTAAAATGTTTGACTCATCTGCTCATTTTAATTGAATGGTCTGTATCTTCAGGCAATTTCATTATTTCCCCAAGAGTATGGAAGCTAAATGAAAGACAAATGTTGTTAACCTCTGACCATGAAAATCAATAATTTTCAATAAAATTTAAGCTAATTTGTTTCCAAAAGATCTCACAAACATCTTGGCTCTGGTATCATGTACTCTGGAGCTAATCAGATACGGGATATTATATTTTTCCAGAACATTTTTTCCAGCTTAGACATAAAGCCTTCAATTTTACTTAAAACTACAGGAACCCACTGCACATATAGGAAAGGTAGTTGCTGTCACAATCACGGATAGTATGAGCAAACTATTCAACTTGCCCTGTACTCATAGCTACTCTAGAGTGACAGTGCAAACATTTCAGAGAGCGCTGCTCTTATTTTTAGTTCTGCTTAGGGTCATCGATTCTTCTTCAACCGCAGAATTGATTTCTACAAGTTCATGTTACACACTTTATCTTGCTGAATTCTGCAACCACTGAATGCAAAAGTATATTCCTGATTAAATAAAAAAAGCCAACCTTTCCAACACAACACTGGAAAAAGCCGAACATAGGCTTGTTTCCGTGACCGCACAAAAAGCAAAGGGTGAAACAAACACTTAATATTTATTCTAGTTCACATTTTGCCCAGAGAACAGCAGGAACTGTGGCAGTCTGCTAATGAAGTGCTTAAGCTATCAGATTCCTCCAAGTGCCAGGGAGAGGATATTTGTATAGATCCCTGCGATACAACGAGAGGAAATCCATTCCCTACCTTAGTGGAGAAAAAAATACATACATTTCAAAACAGAACTTGGTGTTCTGCAGAAAGAACAAATATAACATTGCTGAAGCGTGGCAAATACTGATAGGAAAAATAGATCAGTGAAGAGTAAAATCAAGCAGTTCCCCCAAATATAATAGACAAATCCCCACTGGAATTCTACCAAGGTTAAGGGAACAAAATCAGCTTATAGAAGAGCCATCGCCATTAATACAAGAATTGATCTTCCTAATTCCTGGGCAAGATTGGACACTAGATTATAAGGCTTCAGAAACAACATTTCTGAAGGAGAATAATAGCAATAGCAACATCTCCAGGTCGCTGGGGAACAAGGCCCTCCAATAGCTCTCTTTGATAAGGGAAATTTCTCAAGCACATCAAGAGAAGAGGGAATCACAATAAATAATAAAAATAAATAAATAAAAAATAAAGGCTCAGTGGACATACCATCAGATCTCAATGAACTCATGGTGCATGTACATAGCTAATCTAGGAGAGTGAATGAGTATCCAAAATCCAGCCCCAATATTTGCATGTGTAGTCTAACTTTTGACCACTTTCAGATGAAACCAGTGAGAAAAGGGATCCATTGGCAGATTCCTTTATGACTTTGCATTCAGACTGGAATTCCACAAGGCATCACACGAGATAGCTCCACATCACACCATGAGAAACAGAGCCACAGCATACCCAAAGCAATGCTTTCTCTGGATGTAATAAAATCTTTGCAAAGGGACAAAGGGACTGAAGATATTAAAGCAGCCGATAGAAAATTCAAGACAAAAAATAAAAATAACAAATAATAATAAAAAATAAAAAAGGAAATGAAAGCATTTAGGTTTTCCTTCTCTGTGACCCAGAAGTCCCCTCTGCTGGAAGGAAGACCAGTCCTTCTTGAGCACTTCAGCCTTGGCTGCTCTGCGCTGAACTCAAGGGTGGGCACTGAATGTGATGACATGCTAAGGCCAAACTCCTTGCCACAGAAACCAGTCTGAAATGCCCTGGTTCATTACCTACAGGCAGTCTTTACTGCATGACTGCTTTATCTCCACCATATTTCTTCTGTTTTAGAAGTCCCTCACCTAACTTACGCTCTTGTTTAAGTGAGGCACTTCCTCAGGTTAATCAGCCCAGTAAGAATATTTCTTTTGCTGACTTTGAGAACCTTGGTGGAAGAAAAACAAATAAATTAAATGAAAGGTCAGGGAAAGTTGCAGCCACCTCGCAGCAAATTCCTCCAAACACAGCTGAACATTTTGCAGAAGCTTAATGAGAAACAATCAGCTCACTACTCTGACAGCTCAGTTTAAGGAGTAAAACACTGACTATCGTGTAGTGTGGTAATGTAGACAGCAAAAGGTACATGATGAGATCCTGCTTTTGGTGACTCAGCACAAGAGAGTGAGGAAAGTGCACAGCTTGCAGAACAGCAGGGAAACCACACCCCGGCTCAACTTTCTAAAAGTCATAGAGGAAGCTGACAAGAGAACCCTTTTCTCACTGTTTACAGCTGAAAGTGGTCAAAGAAGTCTGACTGCACCTGCTAAAATTTATGATGAAGGGTATCCTGCGTGGACAGATCTCTGTTTTTCCATGGCAAAGAGTTTTCTGCCTAAGAAAGCAACAAACTCTCAGAATTAAAATTAAATAAAGTTGGCCACTGTTCCACATAAAGTAAGAAAAATTAAAATATATTAGACATTGGATTTAGATTAAACAAAATTTGTCTACTATTAGACAGAAAATAAATCAAAGAAAAGTTTGGTTGGATTTGCCTTCTGTTTTCCATGAATAAAAGGAAAAGGATTTTTCTTATGAAAAGGAGATGAAAGCTTATCAAAAATAAATTATGCAGAAAAAAATATAACAGATTTAGATTTCACATTCTTTTTGTGGAAGAGCACAACACACAGAGTAACCCAAATGACAACAGGTTCTCGCTTCTTTCCAGATAACCGTGAGTACTGGTAATTGAATTCCAGCTTCACACTGATTTTTTGTCTGAGAGGCTTTCCATTTCAAACTGGAATGAAAACTCTCTCAGTACCAGGCAGTGCAGCATACTGAATGCCCCCATCAAGTCAAATCAAACCAACTGACCTCACATCATTTTCCCAAATGCTTGTGGATGTTTTCATCACACTGCCCCCGATAGGATTTTTACTGCAAGATTCATAACAACTAAAATCTTTGGCAGTGGAGCAGTGATTGCATGTCAATTACTCTACAAATATTATCCATAAATGTTCCATATTACAGGAAGCACTTTTGTTATGCTGTGGTTGAGAAACTCAGGCAATATCAAATAATTTTCCCCACTGACAGCTGTATCTGCTGCTTAGCAGAAAACAGCTTTCGGTCTGGGAAGTAGAAGCACTTGTCTATCTGATCACTGTAAATCAAGCAGATCTTTAATTTTTCTTCCAAAAGTTTTGCTCAAGGCACCTATGGGCAAAGAGAACAGTTGAGAAGTCAGTCAGGAATTATAGCAGGAACACTGTTGTTTGAATTTCTGGAATCTACATTTGGTTGTACACCAAATGGTACAAAGGTTAGCATAATACATTAATGTTTGCAAAACCATTTTACATGCTATATCCTCCATCTAGGCTCTAGAGTTGTTGCACTCAGTTTTGGAGAGCTGACTTCAAACCATTATGCTGAGCAGCAATAAAAACAATCATGTTGGTTTAGTCTGATCTGGCACAGTGAGTGTTTCAGTGGGCATAACCAGCAATTAGTAATAATTTTGGAGCCTTATTTATCTGAGATCCCACATCACATGCTCTCATGAGACTCTTTTTTAAAGGCTGTACCATTCACCTGCTTATAAAAATCTCAAATTGAGCTTGTATCCTGCACATACGTATACACACACTCTAACATTGATCATCTAGTTATACGCCCTCTGCTGAAACTATTTAAAAAAAAAATGCAAAAAAAGTTGTACAATCTAAAACAATGACAAGAGAACTGTCTTACTCTAATAGGCCACACAAGTCAGACTTCATTCAGAGAGACAGATGAAGTTTCAAAGTACCAATCAACCTATAAGCAAAGATTTTTTTCTTTTACTCATAAAGTCGCACCCATTCTGTAATAATTTGAACCCACTAAAAGTCATTTTTCTGGCTCCTTAGGCAAACTGATATATTGCTCATGTGGACTGCAATCATACTTGCATAAGCAGCCAGCAGAGAGACCCAAAGGGCTTGGCAGAGATGCTGCGCGAGCTCAAACCTAGCCAACCACACCGCATCCCATAGGTACCATGAGCTTATTCAGACCTTTTTTTTCTACACTGCTGTGCAAATTTAAATTGGAGCTTCCAGAACCAGATTTACCAGCACAAAACCCTTCACAAACCAACTGTTCCCAAGAGTGCTCATCATTTTCTAAGGCCGCTGAAGACAGATTCTGCCCTCAGTTTTATACACAGGGACTAGGGGTGCTGCATCTTGCAGAGTTGAATTTGGACAGAGAAACAATGGAGAGTTCCAGACACTTCCCTGCGAGGCTGGAAGCTTAAAATGTGTGAAATGAACCTTAGCTTAACAGTATCCCGGCATGACTCTTACCAAGTTCATTAGAAACAAAACACAGCACACTCGGGTATCTCCTTAAATACCTTGAACATTTTCCGGCAAAGGAAACGGATTTCTCATCACATCCTCTGAGCTTTAAAATGCGCTATTTATACTTTCCTTGCCTTTTTTTTAAAAAAATAATAAAAAAATAATAATGCAGGTGCAGGTGACATAGGTTTCCCAAGTGCCTTAAACATTTGTTTATATTAGGAGACCTGACAGATTTCATAGGTTCATAGCTTAAATTTATAGCAATTCCATGTCAATTCTATTAATAGGAACCAATAATAATAATGAATGAACCAATTTGTTAGCTTCCCATGTCTTCCTGGAAAACTGGCTGTTTGAGTGTTTTTTTATTTTGTGACATCGGTGAAGAAGATTGAGGATCTAAATGTGCACACGCGGATACGTAGCACAACACAAGAAAGTTGTGTGTCAGTGTCAGCAAGGCTCAGTAGCAACCCTTCCAAAATTATCCTCATTCATTTTGCATGAACAAAGCGGGTCGATGCTCATTTTCTGACACCATTCTTCCTTCACGCTATCTGAATCTACCCTGGTTACGGTCAGCTTGTAAGTTACAAAAAATTATGCATTGGAATTTGAAATTGTTTATAGAAAAAAACAACTAAGTTAAATTTCACCAACTTCTAAAATGCAAAAGGGCTGTTTTCTGCAACAGGTCTGTAACTCAGGAAAGCACTAAATATGCACTCAAAGTATTTTCCCTTCTGGTATAGTAATTACGGTGTTTAAGTGATTCATTCAACGGGGGTGGACATCCAATTAGAACAAAAGTATACAAATCACAGGAGTTGTTATTTTCAATTGAAAATAAAATCAACAAAATGGAATTTTTCCTTCTAAATTTCACATAAAAATACAAATGTATTAGGTCTCGTTTGAAGTTATTGAAGACTATCAAAAGAACATTATTCCAGCATTGATTCAAAACCATGGGGTGCACTATCAGCATAATTAAAATGAAAGTATCTTGAACTATTTTCCTATCCTGCTTTCATATTATTGTCTAATTGTTCCGAATGTCTGTTTGTTATGGAGGCAAAGTAATTAAGCACAGCACGTTGAAACAAGGGGGATCATAAAGCCAGAGCCGGCTACATTACCAACACAGATATCAGCATAGAAAAACATTAAAGAAAGAATTGGAATTGGAATTGAAAATAATTGGATGATCCACTTCATTTGGCTGACATCAGGAATATTTATGAACTTCAATGCTCTTTAGCCCTGGATGCTCCCTGCTCACCTGTACTTAAAAAATGGATCTTTTCAAGGGAAGTTCTGGAACAATGTTAAAGATCTGTTTGCATTATCTATGCCTTGTCAGAAGGCGTGAGCATTATCATTCACCTTGAATGGTAAGTGGTCTAATATTTAGGTTGCTACTACTACAAAAAAAAAAAAGTCAGAATAAAAGCACAAAAAATACAGAAGACTCCTATAAAGCCTAGCACAACATGGCATCCACTGGAATCAATACATTTCCTTTCTCATTTGCTGCTGACAACAGAGATCTCCAGCAAGAACTACTCTCCTTAGAAGAATTAAGACAGTTCCACATCTGGGAAAAAAAAAATATATATATATATGCATATGTATACATATATATTGTTCCATGTCTTTTTGTTAACGTAACAATTAAGCTGAGACCTGGATTGGAAGCAAGCTTAGGAGCTTCAACAGAAACACTTCGTTGCTGTCTCACAGGAACACAAGCACCTCGCATATCTCCAACTCTCAGCAAGTTGTGACTGCACAACTCTTTAATTTTGTAGGTCACAACTTGACAAAATCAAAACTCACCACTCAGCAAAAAAACAAATTTGCGAGTCAGCGGTATGGAAACGGCCAAGTAACGACTTCCAAAATTACTGAATCGTACAGCCTCCTCAAGAGCCTAGCACTTCCTAATGATCATCTCTCAAAATTCACAGCTTAACATGGTAAGAACCATGCTTGTTTGCCTAAAACCTTTCAAAATTCCAGGAGATTGGAGCTTCACCACTCTCAAGCTAGTGCCACCAGCCTGAGCCCTGGGAAACATGCAACTAAAATGCAAATTTAATTAACAGAATTGTGCACATGAGATTTAGAGGGCCACGCAAGTCCCTTCTGCAATACAAATATCTGTGCCCATAACTGGGTTTTTTGTCAAAACATAATAAAAGGCTGGTGAGACAAGAGCAGGTACAAATTGCCTGCCCTGGGATGAAATCAGAATTGTACCATCAAGTCAGAGAACAGCGCTGGGGAAAAAGGTGAAAGAGGAGGGAACAAACTAAAATCAAAGACAGTTTCCAAAGAAGTTTTCTCTACAGCCTGGACTTGTGCTTTATAGGACCTGAAGAAGAGCTGTTGGAGGGTTTTTGTTTTGTTTTGTTTTGTGTTTTTTTTTTTTTATTTTTGGATGGCAGCTGGAGGGCTGTTGGGTGGTGATGTTTGAAAACCAAATCTCATATAACGTGTTCTAACAGCATCAGCACACCTGCTTCTGGAAGATGCTGCTTCTGCTCCTCTGCCTGGACACGTGCTGCAGAACTGGGTGCACTGGGGAGATCATTAGTGAGGGCCCTTGAGCAATTAAGTTGCGGCTGCTGACCTTTCCAAAGTCAGCTGATCAATCTGCAGCACTCTCCTAAAATTGCAAGTGCCGTTTATTGCTAAATAATTTACGTAGTTTCCTAGCAAACTGTCTGCACAGTTTATGTTTATAAAATGAACTCTCCCACATGGACTGTTTTAACACACCCTTGGGATCTCTTCAAACCAATAGCCCTCTACAGTCATGCAAAGGTTAAAATAAGGTTAAGTCAGAGCATTTAAATTCAGCAGAACAGTATGCTGATTCAAACGCCCTTGCCTGAAATTACACATCAGCCACAAGAGTGGCAGCCATGCCTAATCGGTGTAGAAGCAGGCTGGAACCAGCAAGCGCCCGATGTTCAGTCTGAGCTCCATCAAGCCCCTCTTAGATCTCGCCTACCTCGAAAGGAGCTGGAGACATTCCCTTCAAGTGGGACAACATGAACTCATCGCTGGTGTGAGTGGGAAAAAAAGACATCCTCATCTATTCTAATGATCCTGAAGCCAGAAATAAACAACCAAAATGTTGGCTGGTGGAGAGAGGAACCATAAAGCTCCTCAGTAAGAGCTTTAATGCCTTGTATAAATTTTATTAGGAGACAGGGTTAGAGAGGGCAGGGCAGGGAGGAAATGGGAGCCAAGGGACACAAGGGAATTTGGAGCAGAGGGCTGAGAAGAGCCCTGGGGAGCAGAGGAGGGGGCTGTAGGTCACAGCAGGGACACAGCTACCCAGCAGTGCTCAGAGTGCCACTGCTGCTGCCTGCACCTGGCCATGGCACAGAGCAATATTTCAGCTCCCCATGCCTGGACCACGCCATGGTCATAGCAGTGCTGCAACAGCAGCGGGGAAGGACTGCAGCTCACAGTTAACGGCTGGGTTCCTGCTCCGGGGTGAGTCTGGAGCAAGCAATTTCCATTGTGCCACTCTCTGCACATCAAGAGACATTTACCACTGACCTCAGGTTCAGCAAGCTTCAACCACTAGATCAGAGTCCAAGCAGACAAAGCAGGACACAAGGTCAGGGTTTATATCCTGTCCAAGCTGTAAACTCAGTGCAGCCTTGGGCGGGTCACTCAGGTCTCTCATATGTCACCAGCCACACAGACTAGCAAGTCCTCTATCAGGAGGGAGGTGGTGGAAAAAAGCAAAAGCTGAAGGTCAAGTTTAGCAGTTTCCCAAGGAATCACTTATTCCAACATATTAAAGACTCACAGTACTTTGCTGTTCTCTGTTTCCTCCCTGAAGCGTTTCAGCCACCAGAGCCAACAGATGCGGCTGGTCCCAGCTCCGCACCTCTATGCCCCAAGCACCACAAGAGATTCCTGCTCAGAGCGAGGTGATGCTCAGCACCTCATCCTCAGAGGTAAACAACTCAAAAACCCACAGAAGCACTGAACTTTTCTTTAGTGTATTGGCAAAACAAGCATTTGCTTTACCAAAGCAAATAAGCACTCACCCCGATGTGTAAGGAATAAAGCAAGAACTTTTGGAGTTTTCTAGCTTAGCTCTAATTTATTTTTTAAAAGAAAGTTTCAAATTTTTGAAAGTTTCTTATTTTTGGTTGGATGGTTACAATTATTACTTAGCACTTTTTGGTGTTGTTGCTACTTTATAAATGTAAATTCTGCTGAGCTTCAGACAGATGATACATCCCCAGGCTCTGGTTGTATTATCCATTAGACACAATGCAGTTTGGTTTTTAATTTATTTTTTTTTTTTTCTTACTGCTTATCCCTTATTCTCAGTCTTAAGAGGAAAGCAGATATGAACTACTCCTTCATTTGAACTTTTTTTTTGAGACAATTTTAAGAATATTTATAAGGAAAATAATTTTTTAATACTATCTTAAGAAAATTAAGCTTACTGGAATTCTCACCTCTCTTTTCATCCTAGCCAAGACATGGTTACTACAGATGGCATTGTCAAACCTCATAACATTGCATGAATACAGAAAAATCTCTTTTCCTAGGCTCTGCATATGTGTAGTGATAGCATGGGATCTTGAAATTCGTAGCAACCACTTGGGTCTTCCTATTCATCTTTGGCTGCTGTGGGAATGTTCTTCATTATACATTTTTCAGTGTCTTGTCTGGTCTAGTTTTAAACGTGCCAGACACTGAACTACTGCCACATGCCCCGGGAGACCATTTCATAACACAATACATCTCGCTGTCAGAAGTTTGGCTGTTAGTTGAACCAAGTTTTCTTTTATTTCATGACTTCACTCTCCCTTACACTTGCTATCTAACAAATAATTCTTTCTATCCTAGTGATCATATTTTATAGGGACTACCCTCTTCACGGTGATTCTTTACTCATATGCCACACTGTATGATCTTAATTTTTCTGTATAATTATTTGGGCTCATAACTATTTTGTTGCCTTTCTCTGCATTCTTCATCAGGAATACATTAACAAACATAGAGATATCTAAAATCAGAGGTGTTCTCCATGTAGCAGTGCCTCATTGGAGGAATACAAAACAAACAAACAAACAAACAAAAATCAATAAGAATCAATAAGAATTCAGAATAATGGAAGATCTAAGGAATTTATTTCTCAATATAAAAGGATCATGGGCTTTAATTAGAAGACTGTGATTCAAAATTTCTTGGAAATATATCAGCTTAGACGAGCCCTTAAGAAAGCACGACTGTGGTCAAATCAGACAGATTCAGCCACTCCAAAATAGCCAGAAGTTGGTTTTCCAGAGCAGCACTCCATTCCAATGTGCTGTGAGATTTACACTACATCACTGCAGATATACCTCTAACTCCTAACAGTGTTTTTTGTTTGTTTGTTTGTTTTTTTAATCATCATTTAATATAAATAAATGTTCCTTAATCCAAAAGAGGGATGTAACCTAACCAACACACTGCCCAGCCAAGGGGATAGTCAGGTTCTGTTCTGTCTGAATCAAGCAGACTTAAATGTTAAATGAGTACCATCGCTAGTGGGACTCTTGGCTAATTTGGAATGAGACTTGATACACAACACAAAAGTGAAAGTTAGCATCAATCAGTCTGAGCACAAAACTCTGGCATCAGAGAGAGCCCCCACTGTTCTGGGCTGGCTGCAACTGGAGTTGTGTGAATAATGGCATGGGGAGAGATTGTTCCTGAAAGAAAAGTTAATAGATTGCTACTCTGAAGAACCAGTTGTGCTGCTGTCTCCCCTGAAAGCTGTTGGAATTAACACAAAAAAATTTCAAGATATTTTTGATAACAGCATCAGCAAATTCTTCCTGAGGGCCTTTTTCTGTTAGATTCAACCACCACAGGTCATAAGTATTTCCTTAAGAGGAAGCCTGCAAATTAACAAAAAACATCCCCAAATCCCATGTTTACTTATTGTTTATTTTTAGCTTACCAAGGTGCAGAAATGATAACATATGCCTTCAGTGACTAACTGCCACAAAAAAACGAGTAAAGTGAATACAAAGAACGCTCTATAAAGACATTGTAAAATACTTTCAGATAAATCCTGAAAAGCCAGAAATAAATTGCATTAAATTATCCACCCCCCCCAAAAAAAAAAAAAAAAATCTCAGCCAATAATTCAGCAATATCTACTTTGAATCTGAAGTCTTGTGCATGTTTGTAAACTTAGTGCGCTTTCCAGAGAAAATATTTTTTTCTTTTAGTCTTTTTGTCCTCTTGACTTCAGTTCAGCTGATAGCCCACACCATCACAGCTACTTTAGCTACATTAGCTCACTCATGTAATGTCACCTCCTGTTAGTAGCAGGCAGTGAAGAAAGGAAGAAAGAAAAAAAAAAAAATAAATAAAATAAAACATGACATGATGTAATACTACATGGCCTTGCTGAATGTAATGCCAGTTGTCAGAGGATTGTAGGGATGGGCTTTAAACAGAATAAGGAAGATCTATTTGTGATGTAGTTAGTGAGGAGCAGGCCTTAAGTATCTCAGAAATTTATCCTGCAATATTCCCCAGGAAACTGCACTTTTCATTGACTATTTTATGAGCTGCATTCTTCTCATTTTCCATATTTTTCTTTTACTCTGACCAAAATAAAACCAGTTTTTCCCTACATTCACACAGCTCTGTGACTTTCTCACAAGGAATTCCAGTCTGTATAACCAAGGTACAGAGCATGAGAAGTTCAAATGACACGCTTCCATCGAGTCTCCCATCTAGGGCACTCAATGCAGTAACTGTCCCTGACATGAAAGGCTTTCCTCAGACAACACACGATGCACACTGCAGCAAACTGCACATCAAGACCTGAAATGAAAGCAAGCTAATGAGCAGCTCCTCTGCTTGTCTCCACAGGATTTCTTTCACTCCAGTGAGACCTTGTTTGTATTAGGGTACTACCCAACAAGGAAAACAGACAAGTCTCACTGCTTTCTCTTTGGGGTCATATGTCATGCAGATCACGTGTAGGAAAGGTTGTTTAATCCTTGGTGAGCAGCCACAGAAGAGAGAAATAAGTTTTAAGAAACTGGAGATTCTTGTAAGCTAGTCAATATCTCAAAAGTTCAGCACTGGTACTTTAACGAGTAAGCTAGAACAACAGTTCTGTTAGACATGGAGTGAAGTCTCTTAATTGGGAATATACCATTACTCCTCATTTATGGTTGGTTTGCAATGAGGAATGGAAACACCTCGCCTACTTCCCTTCCTAAAACTTTGGAATCATAACAACAGCAAGCAAATTTAAGATTAATAAAAAAAAAAAAAAAACAGAAAAATCTTCAAATGATAGACTTAGTCAAGTATTTGCAGACCTTGTTAAAATTTGATGTCAAATATATAAGCTACTAATGAGACTTCCCATTTGCCACTTCTGCAGAGAATATGGGGTGGCTCAGCAGGCCTTAAAGCACTCTGCTCTCCACGTGCAAACCCAGTAAATTAATCTGTCCATGAACAGAAGCTGGATGTGTCCAGGAGCAATTAAAACACTTACTTTCTCACTTCACTTGAGAGTACTGTAGCCTTCAGCTTGAGATGCTCCCAAGTTCACAGACCAGATTCAGACTTCTGATTTTGACACGAATCCCTTGGCCCACCTGACACTTTGTTCTGATCCACAAACCTGTAAAGCAAAAATGGGAAAGGAGATTAAACAAATGCTCAGTTCTGAAACATCTTTGAGTTGGAAAAGCATTCTGGAGAGATAACAATAATCAAATAGTTTCTATTTTCGTCTCCCAGATTTCACAGCCCTTAGGATGAAGGGCAAGTCAGTTTCTGTGCTGTTGCCCAGGATTTCTTTTCACTGCCAAAGGGATTTATATACATATAAGAGTTTCAAGAAGTTATCTCCTGCTACACAGCCTTTTAATCTGATGGTTATTTTTTACCATGGTCATCAGTCCATAATGACACCACTATTTTGTAGGGATAAAGCTATAACTGAAACCCATACAATGCTTGCGTGTGGAAATAATACAGCCGTTTATAAGTGCTCATGCAGTTGGTAGTTACATGCATGCTTTTCTTCAGAGCAAGCAAGTCAAAAGCAATTTGTCTGATCAGAGATATTGATCAGACCCAAAGAGAGAAGACAGCTGGGTAACTGAGGAGTGTAGGGGCAGGATGTCAGTATGGGAAGAGACGTCTCCCGCTGAAAAGTGGCGATAGGTACTTTATCATCTATGGAACACAAAGTGATTAGTGGAGCAAAGGAGATGCAAAGTCATAGTCGATGGGTGTTCACCTCCCTCCCTCCATCTTCTCACCAACCACATTCATTCGTACAATGTACAAACAAACAGAAACCAGAAGTAGCTAGCAGTCCAGCTAATGACAACAGACTGACTGGTATCTACTCCCACCACATGCAATCGGGATTTTAAATTAAATAGCTCTCACATCTCTGATGAAGATTATAGCAATTGAAATGCTATTTGGGGAGTCTTTTATATTCTCATTTCATAGCACAGTTGCATGAGATATTATCTGAAAACATCAGCACCCCATCCCCAACTTTCACAAAAAAGGGGTTGTTAGGGGCTTGATGATACAGCAGAGATCCCTGTCCTTGCTTGCACTTGTGTGCATCTCATTCAATTTCAAATGTTATTCCAGATCACTGGCACTCACACCGGTGTGAGGCAGCTGCTGCCCCAGGGTTGTGTGATGCAGGTGCTTACAAGGCTTCTGTACGATACAGGCTAGCCCAGGAAGCCCTCAGACTGCAGCATGCTGCCTACTGCAGTAGTATGAATTTTTTAAATAGTAAGCACTCTCTAATGAATGAATCAAAGTTGAACCATTCAGAAGCTTACACCCCATCATACACGTAGAAATACCCACCGTCACCTCATCAAAGTTCACCTACAGAAGTTACAACACACTATGCTTTCAAATAGAGCAACAGTCATTTTGCAAGATGATTTTTTTTTTAATTCATAGATTACAATGCTTTTTATATTTTACTGGCAACTCCACAATTTCTGTGATAATATCTCCACAGTGCTGAGGTTAAAAGTGCCTAAGACTTCTGAAGACAATTGGGGATTTTGGGTGCATGACAGGAGTCCCCGAAAGAGGGGAATGCTTTCCATAGAACACAGTTCCCTCCTCTCTGCAGTTTGAGTCTATTAAGCCAAGCAACTTGGGTCACCAATCACCCTTCAAAATCCTGGCTGTCCATCACCACAAAACACATTTCCATGAAGGAAAGGCTTTAGCATCAAAAATATGTAAATATACCCAATAAATTTGTTCCTAGGATCTGTTTTTAAAGTCAGAAAACTAACTATTACTGCCAGCCTCTTTGCAGGGGCTGTAAGAGATGATCATTTTCCCTTGCAATGGTTCTGACATAAAGTGTGTATCAAAAACTGCATACTCTTCATATCCATCCAGCTGTGTTGAGCAATAAACATGATAATTATGCAGATAAGGCTTAAATAAATTCCTATACCTAAGGGCAGCCGAATGCTTTTTTTAAGCAAAACAATAATTAACCCTCCATAGGGCTGAATGAGCACAGACTTTTGCTCCTTCCTAAGGTAGGAAACCTGTGTCATGGCACCTCCCAGGCGTCTGTTACAGATATAAATGGGTCAGTGTATTTCAGAGGAAACAGCTCCAGGGCTGTTCCTTGGGAGGTTCCCAAAAAGGTCAACAACAAGATACACTTGCTTCTATATCTTGCCTCTGGGATTTGAGGTGTCTTTCAAACAAATGTCAGAGGAACTGCAGATGACGAGAGAGGAGTGTAAACTTCCAGTGGAAGTACTCGCAGAAGAACAAAGAGGAGGTATGAGCTCGGCAGTAAACAAAGATCCTTGCAGTAAACTCAGAAGCCCAAGGGCTCAGAAGTACGATCAAGCTATTGCAGTGTAATGAGCTAGCACACATTGGTTGATCTGCAGTAACTGCTCATATGCACGCTCTTAGCTCACAACAAATATGAAGATTTGTTTATCTTAACCTCTTTCATTAGGTTGAGGCTAATGTGTTTTACTTTGGATCTGTGACAAGCCAAGCATCTATACAAACTGTTACTGCTTGAAGGAGCCTGCGAACCATGTTGGTCTGAAAGGATAAATAAGACCAGCTCCCTGTCTTATGTGGCCAGTCACCACCTTACTGAAATGCCTTTGTGGCTGTCCTCACCATCATATGTGACTATTTCAAACATAAAATATTTTGGTATAGACTTCATTTTCATACAAAAGGAAAATACTGACTGTTATTTTACAAATGTAGTGCAGAATTAAAAGGCTTGCCCAACACTAGACTGTGTCCCATAACAAATTAAATTAATAAATCCTACATATATTTGCTTCCCTTTCCTTTCTTCATCATTCTTGGCCATTCTTTAGCCTGAGACTAAACAATGAAAGGAGTCCAAAATTATCTCCATCCGTATAGCTTCAGGCCTTAAAACAAGTATAAGAAACATGGGAATTGCCGTACTGGTTATGTGCACTTGGGGTCTAACCAAGTACCTGAGAATCATCATCTGCAGATGCACAGAGGAAAGGACTGAAGTGATATTTCTATGGTCAGGAACTGGGAGAAGTCACCAGTCCATGAGAATTCTGCAAAACTGTGCTTACTACTCAATACATTTTCCTTCTGCAATGCTTCCTAACGGGTTTTGGAAGCCATCCAAACTTTTTATCCCCACCAAATCACACAGCAACAAACTCCACAGTTTTGTTCTGCACTATATGGAAATAATGCTTCTTATGAGTTTTTAACCCTCTCAATGATTTGAGTGCTCCCTAATTCTCTTATTAAGAAAACCAGTGACTAATCATCCTCTTGCACTGCTTCCCCACCACTCATGGCTTTCCAGCTGGCGCCACTTTGCAGCACTGACCCACTGCAGCCTTGCCTGAAGGGACAGTGCCAGGAACAGGGGACAGATGGTGGGCTCTGAGCTGGGTCTGCTCTTGAATCACTGAGAATATGGAGCCATGGCTCACATTTAACAAACGTCCCTGATCAGACCTGCAAAAATTTATCTCAAGTCTATGCAAAACAAACAGACAAACAAACAAACAAACAAAAAACTTTCCCTGTGGCTCACTCATGGGGCAGCACCACTGCTCTCTGTCATTCTCATCTTGGTTTTTAACATCCCTGTACAGTGTTGAGCTGAGGACAGAAATGACCAGACCCTCACCTATAAATTCTGAGCACAGACATAATCCTCTCATACTCCAGAGGGAGGTTTTAAACCATATGGAAAGTTTCCTGTTCCCCGTTACATTCTTGAACTCTTTCAAAAGCCTGCTTCTGCAGACCCCCTGTTGACGTCGTCTGTTCTAAGAAGGTCTCTGAAGCAGTGTCTTGCATAAGGAACCCACATCCCAGAGAAGGATGGAAATCCAGCACAGCCTCTGTTGAGAAGCCAAGGCACAATTATTATGATTTCAGCAGAGGGCTAGCTGTCCTGAAGAGTGCCATGCTGTGACAATGAGTGAAACCCCTTTCAAATCCATTTTTCAGAGCCTGACAGTTCTGTCTCAGCCTGCAGGGATGAATCAGACATCCCAGCAGGCTCCTGGGGGCACAAAGGGAGAAGTGCCTCAGGTAGTCTGTACCATCTGCAAAAGAAATGCTTAGCACTAATGTCATCTTTACAGCTATTCTGGTTTTTCCCCTAGACAGGTGTCCTGGGGCTTGCTGCTTCTCCCCAGCTGGGTCTCTGAGGTTTCACATACTTTCTTCTCTTACACATAAGAATCTAGAATACAGACGATTCAGCCTGGGAGAAAACCCAGGAATAACATTGGCAGTCTTTTATCAGATTCCCGAATAGCAGAGAAGAGCATTTCCCTTGTATGGACTAGAATATTCCCTACACCCCCATGGAAATATCTTTAGCAGTAATAGGAAGCCTACAGACTTTGTTAAAAGTAAAGCTGAAACAACCTTATAAACTTAAAAACTCTTCTTCAGGACTCATTTCAACAGCAGAAGAAGAGAAAAGAGTCTGGGTGAAAGAATAACTTCAGACAGAAGAACTGACGCCTAGAGAACGTACTATCAAAGTCCTACCTCTCACTGTGCTGGGATCTACCAACACTGCCTAACTCTTGCAAGTAGTGTATTGAGTTAGTCTTTGCACCTAGAAACTGTTAGCTGATAGAAAAGAGAAGCTAGAGGACAGAAATCCCCATCTTTTGTAGATTCACTGGGTGCCTGCACTTCCCTTTGGGTTTCGGTTCCCTGTTTCAGCCTATGCCGGGCAGCCCTTCCCCTCTCACTGCCCTGTACGATTTCTTCCCCAGCTTGTCACAGCCCTCATACAGATAGGTCACTGCCAAAGCACATTACTTAGCAATTTTCTGCTTTAAGCTACCTTGTGCTCATCTGCCTGGACTCAGGCCATCTCCCTAGTGTCTCCCAGCAGCTTTTGATCATACACTGCCCACTGCCTGACCCCCTGGACTCCTCTCAGCTGCAGGAGCAGGCTGCACCTCAAGCCAAGTGGAGTTGAACTCCAGCCTTTCCAAAGGGTTTGCACTGCCCAGTAACAGATGGTAGGGCACAACTTCTAACCAGCATGAAAATGATGTTTTTCCTTGCACCAACTGGAATACTGATTAAAATCTGCACATTTTTTCCACAGTTTCAGTACAAATGTTGATTCCATTTTTCAGTTCAGAGCTGCAGTTTAGTAAGGTTACCAGAGCAGTTGAACCTGAAGTAAAGACACTCAGATTCCCTTCTGGTGCTTCAGAAAAGTTTTCAGTAAGGAATTATCTTCTGTTCTGGGAGTATTCTCCTTGGGATGTTAATTTGAAGGCTTTTCTTCTAGTCGCAATCATTCCTACATTCTCAGAAAACCCACCATGCTCAGCCTATACTCTGCAAGTCTCAGGCATGTACCATCAGATCCACCTGTTAGTTATTGCTGTCAGCTATTTTTAAGGCATTTGTTAAAAAATAAGTGATGGGCACATCTTTGTAATTGTAATGCAGCAGTCAGGACTGGTTTTGCACCAGACCACTGTTTTGCACCGTTGGCCTCCAGAACACATTCTCAATCCCCCCTGTATTACAGCCACATCCCAGACAGCTTTGGGAATCCCTGGTACAGTGTTCATTATACTTTGAAAATAACTTCTGCTCTCTAAAGTAGAAACCAAAAGCTACTGTAACTTAGCAACAAGACAAAGTGCCAACGATGGCAAAAGAAACCCCCTAAGACCCACCTGCTCCCTCGTTGCTCTTTTTTATTTGCCAGAAGTTTGTTATTTACTGATAAGCAAAGCAAACAACACATTACTATGGCATGCATGGTCCACATTTATCCACCAATTTCATTGTTGACAAAGAAGTTCATAAGCAAACAAGAAATTAATAAAGCCCTGTATACACAAGTGGAAGTTGATAATATCAGTAATATCGTCTGTCAACCGAGTTAATATAACCAACTTGCTAATTACATGAGAAATACTGAGGAGTAAAAGAAAACCATTTGCTTTGAAGAAACTTTATTCCCTATAATCAAATTTAAGTATGGCTATGGCAGTCTAATTGCTTCCCTTTAATGTTTCTATCAAAACATATGACCTGCTTTCTTCTGATTATTAAATCTGCAAAAATATAACATAAGATGGCATGTTCAGCGTTGCATCTAAAGTCCAGAAGAAGAGGAAGTCAGTGATGAAAATGAGAGAGCCAGAGATTCTTGCACACCAAATATTTTTGTGCATTAATTAATAAGTATGCCTCAGATATTTTTTAAATGAGCTATTTCTCCTGCTGACGCTTGCACATTTTAGGCTATGGGAATCTGCATCTTCATTCTCTGGGGCAATATCTTTTAAAAAATATGAACCCAAAGATAGACTCCCTAAATAAGATTTGCTTTTCCTGATTTCTAAAGGAGAACTGCTATGAGATTATATTTTAAAAAATAAATAAAAACATCAGGAAAGCATTTAGGCATAGAATTGAGTTGAATTTTTGACCCTTTCTTTCATTAACTTTCCCTTAAAAAAAATAAAAATGCCAGTCTTGTACACAATTCCATCTACCAACCAAGAGACCATGCAAGGCTGAAAAAGCAATCAGAGCTTTGGTAAGTGATAAATTGTCTTTTACACTAGTAATTAGGTTGGAGACAGCACTGACTTATTTCTGAAAAGACCATAACGAATGACCAGTGTATGGCAAAAGTTTCTACAAAAAGCTTTTCCTTAGAAAGTGGAAGGTTCTTCCAGCTTATGTTTTCTTTAACAAATCTACTCAGTTGCACATGATGACGACTATGGTCCCGGCAACCATTCTTCAAAGCCTTTCCTGTAAAGGCTTATGTTTTTGTGATGGTATCAGCACAGCAATTGGTCTGGGAAGGAGAGCTGACGGGAGAGCTCCAGGCCTCTCCAGTACATCGGATCCTTGTCTGGCACAGATCTAATGGCTGCCAGCCTGCCCTTCTTACTCTGAATATTCCAAAGCAGAAGAGAGACTCATTAGAGCAGCCCAGAGGCTACACGACATTGATAGCAGACACCGTCCTTTTCCCATTTCGGTCTTAGGTCTGGAAATTGAATCAACCTCACATTCATTTGGAAATGATCCCTTTTGGAACTGTTCTGCTTCATTGAATGCTATAACGCAGAGTGAGTCTACATTAGTTTATTTTATCTGAGGAGCTCAGTCAAGTTTTATGGGACGTTAAGCCTCCTCTTGAAGCAAAACAATGGGCTGTGTTGAGTCCATATGTTGTCTGTCACTGCAAAAGACCAGGCACCTTTTAAGACCAAATCCTACACACTGAACAGTGCAAGGTGTGATGGGTTCCTTTTATTTCCAACCTAAGAGCCATCTTTTTACAAGATGCCTGCACAGAATCTGTGCAGACAATGGTCTCAGGCAAACATTTATTAAAATCTCGCCATTATCTTTGTCAGTCATTCACTCTGTTTTAGCATGAGCAGGTCCAGCTGCTTCTTAAAGACAGAAGGAAGGGGAAATGGCAGCATCCATGACTTAGCCTTCTTACTGGGAACCTCCTCTGGTGCCTCCAATTAGTTTATATCCCTTCCATCTGATCTCAGACAAATCATGCAGATTTCATTGTTCCTGAGCTAATTACCTTGTTAGGAAACTAGAAAACAGTGTGGAAATGAGATGGAACCCTATGAGGAGCTCTGCATGTGCTATACCTTCCTTGTCATCCTGATATTCTTTAAGAACAAACCTCGCTAATCTCTAAACACAGCAATTTCCATAGCTTAACTTTCAGAGAGGACTTCATAGAGAGAATACTGCAGCAGCTAAAAAATAGTTTACAGCTAAACGTATTTTCTGAGACCCATGTATTACCTAAATTTCTTCCTATCTCTAAGTTACTCTTCCTGAGAAACAACGATAGCCTTTGCTTCGAGCTCAAGTAACCAGACTGATGGAAGTTCAGAAAACAAACCTGCCTCTAAGAGTCCTTGATTACCTATTGCTTCAAAACCTCCTTATTGTATGCCATAGGAGCTCTACTTTATTTATATAAGCTAGAAGGTCAGCTTGTGGCTACATAGCAAGTGCGAGTGCCAGAGGTCTGTCTTCTGGTGGCAGTTTTGAATATGCAGTTATTCCATGTCTCTCATTACCCATCCCACTTCGCTGAGAAGACCTACACTCCTAATTCTGCTCTGGTTGACCTGGAGCTGTGCCAGCCTCCAAAGATGTTCTTTGATCTCAAATACATTTTCTCTGTGTGACGGGAGTGTGTGTGGCTGTTTGCAGAGAGGCGCCTAGAGCACAATTCACTTGTGCCTTACAGAGAAAAAGAATGTTATAAAGTTGTCCACTTTTCATTGAGCTTAAAACCAATATAACTGCAAAAGCCAGTTTCAGCTCTGAGATCAGGGAATGCCAAGTACATTGTAGAAGCAGAATCTTCTAATACCCCGAAGCTCAGACAGAAAATTGATTTTTGATTATTAAAACATATAAATATGCTGTGTGTCACAGACCGTGCTGCAGTTTTCTTTTATAGTTCTGCTTTTTCTTCTCCTCCTGTATAGTGCACCTTAATACTGTGCAGCAAAAAGGACTTTAAACCTCCAGCAGAGAAGACACCTCTCACTTGCCTTAATTTGTACGGCTTGTATCAGAAAGGCATTTCTAAGATTTAAACGAAGAGATAGAAACTTAATCTCTTTGGTGTTAAACTAAGCTATCTGTAGGCCTGATGTTCTCATGGTTCACCTGAGCAAAACAAAGGTTTCATCCTTATCTATGTATTTCTTTGCTAATTAAAACGCACGGACTACTTTAAACACTATTTACCCAAGGGGCCTTCAGCAGTGCTCTTTCACCATTAAAAGTAAAAATAAAAATCCAACAGTAGAATGTTTTAAAGATGCTGCACAGAGAAGTCACTCATTAATATTCCCAAAGAGTAATATCATCAAAGCAGGATATTAACGCTACACGTCTATCTATACAAAACAATTTTCAATCTAAACACACAACAAGTGAAATCAAAAGCAGTCAAAGATAAATACAGAGAATGTACTTAGATCTTGTCAGTTGTTGAGGAGAGCTAAGCAATTCTACGTCACAATTTGCATTTTTCCCTGGGTATTCCCAAAAGTATGCAAAAAACCCTGCAGCAGCAAGACAAAATTATCCAAAGCACACTAAGAAAGGCTTGCAGTGATGCTAGTGATGATTCTGTTATATTTTAAATTCAATTAGAAAGGTAGGCAGCTAAAATAGCAACACCTTGCTGATGAGGCAAATCTTTCCCAGGCTGAAGGATAAAACGGTATTTCTGAAACCTGTTCATGCAAGTGATTTTACAAAGCCTGACAGCAACAAACTGAACTACAAGTTTTCCTAATATACTTTGCTTCTGAAGGCCTCAAATCAACCCAGAAACATGAATTCTGGGTGTGGACCAGCAATTACAAACAAATGAGTAATCAGATCTTCTTGATTTTCTGATTATCAGCCAGCTTGCCTTCACAGTGTTTTAAGATAACACATTTTACTTTTTATTTGCAACAGATTAGGGCTATACATGTGGCCAGTTAATTCAGTACAGCTAACAAGCAGGGAATTATAAAATATAGTAACATGTGCTTTCAGCATCAATCTTAGCAACTCTGTAGAAGGAGAGTACCATGAATAAGTCATTTTTTGGCACTGGTTGCTCTATGTTATTCTTACTTTTAGTTTTATACCCATTTTAGTGATGGGCAGAATGAGATGACATCAGGTTACCAAATCAAGGCTAGTCAGCAGAGGGGTGGAGACGAGAAAGCTGTATGCGTTCTCTCTACGCCTGGACTTTCCCCATAAACAGAAGCACTCCCCCTTCTCTTAAGGAATTGCATTTTTAGCACTGCTTTGCAGTCAACCAGTTAATCCTTCCAAGTTAAGCAGCCCTTAGAGGTGGATGTGATTTAACACTAGATGATGACAAATACTGAAGGGTGTGTATTTAAGTCAGAACAGAGTATAACTCTCTGAAATAATTTCTGCAGATGCATATATAGATACCCCCTATATATATGTGACCTTAAAGTGAGCAATATCATCCTTACTATGTTATATCATGTTAAGTTGTATTAAGTTGTATTCCTCTTGTGGAGGGTTTTCACCTACCCTTTCTCTGAAAAACTTATCTCAGAAAGCCAAGCCCTGCCCCCAGACCTTCTGTTCAAGAGCGCTACACAAACTGAGGCCGTGTGTCTGTATTTTAATGCCACCTTTCTGTCTTCTGTTCTCTTGCTGAAAGTAAAGCAACTTGGAATAACCTTGAGAACCAGCAAACTGAGAGCAAACAAACCTGCAATGGAAACTTTCTATCTGGACAAGGGAGAAGTTAAAATGCTAGAATTTAAAGCATTTTTATGTGCAAGTAACAGAAGAGCAGATATCTGATAGGGCTTGACTTTTAAAAAATTGAATCCATTTTTGCAGCCAAAATTAACTGACAGCATATATGCACCCAGTTCAGCTGTTTACCAAGTGAGTGGTGCATACAATTCAAGGTTGCTCAGTGTCTAAATGCTAATGTCTTCATAGATTATGCAGGCACAAATTTACACCAGGAGTGGAAACCACTTCCTTTAAATTATAACAAATGTGGCTGAGAGAGAGGCAACGTGAATATTTTGTGATGTGCATCTTGGAGGCTTTGGCGCAGCTGCACAGCTCCAATTAAATTCAATAGGAGCCTCACATCTAAAACCCTGAGCAATGCTTTGAACAGCCTAAGGGTTTGATGTCACAGTATGACTTTCAGAGGCAATTGCTTTTGTTCAGAAGAAGCCTACGTAGAAGAATGAAGCATAGTCTCTTCTCTTACAGAAAGGGAAGGCTGAAGAGAACAGTAAGGGGGGAAGAAAGTTCTGAAGATATTAGCACAAACATTTGTCCAGCAGTCTCTAAGGACCAGACTGACATTATTTGTAATAGAAATGATTCAAAGAGGTCGGGTTTCAGCTTTTCTGTTACCCAACATCAGAAATGGTTCACAAACAATTTATATTATTCTTCAAGATATCAAAGCCCAATAGGATGAAGGAAACTCCTAGATAAAAGGGTCAACTGCTGACCCAATTCTTATCAATGCAAGGGTAATTCTTTTACCTCCAGCAGGATTAATCTGATTGTTTGAATAAACAATTTTGTTCATCTTTTGGGATCATTAAGGGAGACTAAATGTCTTTTGATGTGCGTGTATTAGTGCTTTAGTCTGGATTGAGTCTTCAAGCTTTTGAAGACACTCTCCTGCTTGTCTCTACTTTTTGGGATTTGGATCTCATCACAGCTTGTGCATGGAGCACCCATTTTGTAGTGTGCATAATCTCAGGGCTGGACCTTCAGCATCATTTTGCTTTATAGATGTGGTTCTCTTGAGGTTTGTTACTTGTTTATGTGGACATAGCTTCCAATGCCTTTGCAGTGTGGTTGCACACATCTCCGGCATCAGAAAAGTTTACACTAAGAGGTTTTGCAAGTGCTAGAAAATCATCTATTTTCATGTACGACAAGATAGGTGATGGTGTTGATTTTAAAGATTCCAATTATAAAACACCAATTAAACTAAACTCTTTCTAGTAGGAATCACATTAACTGGCATATTTGTCTCAACCTCAAATGTGTTAAGTGACAAATTTTGTCTCAATATTTTTGTTCTGAAGATGTTTTCTCTTCCCATCATTTTCAGAAATTTATGTTATTTCATGACATGTCTGTGGCACCACGTCTACATATCATTATTTCAAGTTGTCATGTCAGATTCCACAAGACTACTGCTGCCATGTCAAATCATTGCGGAGCAGAGCATTCTCTTTTCTTTATCATTAAGGGCAGCTGCTGCTCTGTGCAAATTGAAACATCAATATACTGCAGAAAGGTTCCAGGCTACTGAAAACAGTTGCTCCTGAAATTAGTACACCAAATGCTTATCTTTTTTTCTTGTACAAAGTGTTAACCCTGTATCATTTCAACACAAACAGGAGACACTTTGTTCAAACAGACAAAGTGAAGGGGTTTCAGATATTCAGAGAGTCTGCATCATGATTGTCTAAACAGACAAAAAGAATGTGAGAAAAGGTCATATTTTGAGATACCTTTTGTATCCAGAATTACATGCAGAAATCACAGAACTATTTAATGTTGTCATAGAGGAAGCCTTTGACATAGCTGCAGATTTAAATTTGCATCATTTACATTCTACTCCAGTGCTGTAACCATGAGGCATTCATCCTGGCACAGCAATGAACTACACGGAGATAAAAGAGGAAAAGAGAGAAGTCAGTAAGATTCCAACACACTGGAGTAATTGCTTACATTTCCAGTCTTCTTCCCTGCCAATTGCTCAAGTGAGGTTGAAGAAAAGAGGATTCAGAAAATAAATTTCCTAGACATTGTCAAAAGGCTCATAAATTCCATTTCCTTTAGAAACCTTAGAAAAGAAGGATTCCTGCTGAGAAGTGATGCTCATGCACATGCAGGCAGTTCCCGGATTTTTTTGGAAGTTCGAAGTGGCCAGATAGAGTCTTGCAGTAGAGGTAACAGCCCTTGATCCACAATGGCTAAGAGACACTGTGCAAAAGAAGTGCAGGGGCTGCATGAAGCAGCACTTGTGCTATATAACTCCCGTTCAACAGGGACATGCTTCAGTGTAGGCTAAACTCCTGCAGAAGTCTCCTCCAGAAGTATTCAGTGTGGGTAAAGGATGGAGGTAGGGCTATAAGCCTACCTATGCACATCCCCCTCAAAAGCAACATCTGTCACTGAAAGACAAGACATACCAAAAGCTCCAGATTGGCAAAAAAAAAAAAAAAAAAAAAAAAAAAAAAACCTGGAAATTGTGGAAATTGCTTCTGTTTACAGGAGCAAACAGGCTATAAATATAAAACTTAAGTTTACCTTCACTTTCCTACTTTTCCATGCCAAACATAAGCAAAGAATGGAGGATGGGGAAAATTAAGTTTATGATTAATCTTCTACCAACACTTTCTCAGAAGGATTCAAATTTAGTTTTCCATTATGTACACTGCAGTACTTTGGTCACAAGTTCACAAGGCCCTGGAGTTAATTTGGAAAAAATAAAAAGCAAACAAAACAGAAGAAAACTCAAGAAAAGAGGGGGAAAAAAAAGGCAGCTTGATAAAATGGTGGGGAAAGAGCTTTCATAAATATGCCTTCAGCTGCCATTTTCCCTTCACCAATTTGAAGTTCAAAACATGGGCCAAACACCATCAGGGTGATAAATGCTAAAGTTTTGTCTTGAAGACTTGCAGAATAAAAGAGACCCACACTTTTACTCTCCTAAAGGGATTCTAACCCAGAACTCCAAAGCAGAGGTGGGCACTGCCCTCTACACCAGCGCATCCCATCTGGGGTCTCAGTTCTCCTTTACTCAGCAACTAGGACATCCCGTTCTCAAATGGGGACACATGGCATTGTTTGAACCCTAAAACTGCTGGGCCATCAGCAAAATTACAGGGAGTTTCCCAACAATCCTCTGCTAGGAAAACAATTCAAGACTTATGCTGGCTAGGGAGCAAGAGAGATGACACTGTTTCAGTCTTTTTCAGTAGGATTGGAAAAATACTGATTAAAAGTCAGCCTTACACATCAGCTTAAGGTAACCTGCTTTTACACTTTCTTTCTCAGCAGACAGCAATGCTACCTTTGAAGATAACCATTCATGCATAAAATTACTAATAGAGACCATCTATCTGACGAATGTCTGTTCCTTAATAATTTACATCACTTGTTCTATTTTCAAAGGTTAGCCTTACATTAAAATTACAGTTCTGAATAGGTCAGCCTGTTACTTAAAGATAAATTACTCCACCTCTTCACGTTGTAGTGTTGTGTTTTGATAATGACAGGCTTTTTATTCCCAAGCTTTCCTCTCCCTTCTCAGGAGCAGCACAGTAAAGTAGCAACATGAACTACCTTGCCCATACCTCCCTGTAGTTCCCATTTCCATTCTTTTTGAATCAGGCAATCGAAACATCTCCAACTTGCAGTCTTTTACCTGCTTTTAGCAGAGGCTCAGAAAGACTGCACTCCAGGATGAAAAGATGAATCAGTGATGCATGATAGGACTATGCTAAACTCTAAGCTTTTTCATACTGGGTGTCAACTAAAACACTGCACAACCAACACCATTAAATTCTTTGTAATTAGAGGATAATTTCTGCTCTCCTCTAGATAGATAAAGCAATAAAATGACAATATTTAAAGAGGAAATGCCAGTGTAATGTTCATGCATTTAACAACTACCCAGGAGATATGCACTGTAAATATAATAGAGAAGTTCCTACAGTTTTCTGAACAGAAAGATTTCATGGTGGTATTTTCATACACTGAAGTGGTCTGGAAAGTCACTGCACAACAAAAGATTTACTTTGTTGGTGGTGGTTTTGTTTGTTTTTGTTTTGGTTTCTAAATAGCTGGTACAGGTCTTTTCCTGTGATTGTGAAGAACTATCAGGTTATAACTTGCCACACATTTTATTACAAAAGGCATCTCTGAATCTCTAAGCATGCAAAGCTCTTTTCAGGCAGCAGACATCTGTACACCAGATCAGCGCACCACTCTGTTAGCTCTGCAGTGGCAGAATGAAAGGAAAAAGCAATGTTAGGAGTCTGTGTGTCTTCTGTAGTAACTGCACAAGTACAGCTCTCTGGGAGCAGTGTCCAGCCCTGGAAAGAGAACCAGGAGAGCAATGGCATCCCTCCCAGCACAGAGATGCTCTCAAGAATGAGACAATCCAGGAAAAGGAAAGAGTCAAGATAGATAGACCATATGGACAGGGAAATTGAGACAGAAAGCAAAGTCTGTAATTTGGGGGAGGTCTTCAAGTCTTATTACATGCTGCAGTTCTAAGCAATCTCCCCAAGTTGTGCTCCTGTGCTCAAGTGGAATATCCTTTTTTTTGCAAATGCAAATGAAATCAAAACCTCCATCTGTCTCCCCCCAGTGCAGCCCTCACTGTGAGCATGGCATTGCAGTGGGTGCACCCAGCACCCCAGGAACAGAGATTTTTGGGTCACAGGCAGCAAACAGGTAAGGTGGAACTACAGCTCTGCTATTTCAAGCCCTGAGCAACTAATGATTCATAAAGAACCAAAGCAAGCTTCGGACAGACACAGGGACTACTAAAGGTAGACTAATAGTAATGTTTTCCCTGTTCTTCCTTTTTTTTTTTTTTTTTTTTTTTTTTTTTTTTTTTTTTTCTAGCTAACTAGATACAAAAGGTTGCAAAAATAGGTATATCCCACTGCTAAGCACATCAGCACTTTTGTGTATTGGCAAAGACAAAGAGGCAGATCTCAAATTCTCCATTATTTACTGTAGGGTGTTCTGCCCCAGTGTGAGTGGTTCAGAAGAGGCAACAGTAGTGTTGGGCACTGTAGTCCCCAGGGCAGGACTGCAGTAGTATAAGAGATGCACTTTCACAACACTGGCAAATTTGAAGAGTTGAATTAAGTCTATTCTTATTATTTCCATGTAGATGATTGCATCATCTACTTTTTTCAGGGTTTGTAAAGTATGGAAAATCCTGTATTGTATCATGTCTTCACCACAAGCCAGGCAGAAACAAAGGAGGATAACTTTTTTAAATGAATTGATGTAGATTACCCCAGACCACCTTCCCCACAGTAAATTAATTCAGGCATTCTTAAATTCAGATTTTTCAGCAAACTGTCATTGATACCTCCACCTTCCACACTACAACATTTAGTCTCCTTTCTGTCGTGGAAAGATACAGCAGCTACAGTTAAAACAAAAAATATTAAACCATTAAATCATCTCCAACACATGCTCTGGCTTATCTTTGCTATTCTGTTCTGGTAAAAGCTGGACAAGACAAGTCTGATGCCTGCAATGCTCCCAGTCCAGGTGGAGCCCCAGTTCTCAGCCAGCGAGGCCATTTCCTGCATTTGGCTCTATTCTCATTCTCACTGCTTGGGGTCTCTTTGGCCTTTCCTCTGCCACGGCTCTTGCTGTGTGATTATCTGCATTTGTTCATTGTTCTGTGATCATCCGGAGGCCACACAGTAGGATCATTGTCGCTTTAGCATGCACCAAATCAAATCAGTTCTAGTGCTGTAGCTGGGAGGGCAGGCTCTCGCGCCTTTGTTACCTCTCAAATGCCAAGGCACTGAAATGCCAGTGCTGTCTGAGTGCACCCAGAGCCAATTACATTAGCCTTCTGCCAACCTGGGGCCTTGTCTGCTCCCAAGAATTAATTTGTGTTCTGCTGCAATGCACAACCAAAGTTTTAAGTTTCTTGGCCAATTTATTACAATTAGTCTTCCTACAACGCATTTGGTCTTTTTTACAATTAACCCGCAGAGTCTGCAGTTCTGGGAACTGCTCCGTGCACTCCTCTGCTTCTCCAGTTGCTTTCCTTTGATGCAGATACCAACTTTTCCACCCCCATTCCCTCCTGCACCGATAACATGAGTAAATTGAAGCAATCACCGCAGAGCTCCGTGCTTGGATAGCCTGGCATGGAGTGTGGGAGATAAACTGACAGGCTGACAAACACTCAGCTAAGTTAGTTTCTTCTCTTCGGGAAGTTTATTTGCAATAGCTTTCATTTGATCTGATCACTTTCACTCGGTTAGTCTGTCTGTTTTCTGCTCATCACCACAAGTAAGTGAGCAGCCCAACGCTATTCTGTGGTGCAGAGCAATTAGGAAAACAACTGTACAACATCCTCCCACAGTGCTTGCCAAATCACTGCCTGGGTTTCCCTGCACGGATAATCCTTTCTGAGATGTGGGCCTTATCTGGACGATGGCCAGAATTCACGATCAGAGGAGGCAATTCATTGAACTCTTCCAGTTAGGTCTATTATTATCTAGATCTACTCTCTACAAAAAGTGGTGGAAACAGCATTATGGAACCAGTACAGCTGGTAGATAGGTGGAAAGGCTGAATTTATAGAGTTTGAAGAAGGAAAGGTAAAGTTTTCGGGAGGTTCCTTTTGAGGCTGACAGTTGAGGCAGGGTGCTTCAGGGCTGCAATTCAAAAATATGTGAGGATTAAGCTCCTTTTAGCTCACAGGTTAGTGATTCCTTTTTCTTTCTCTTCAGAAGACAAAAAAAAAAAATCTGGATGACTTCTGAGGTGAACCTCAGCAGGATCTCCCTAGCAGAAAAGTGCCCCCAAGACAAGTTTGTGAAATCTCCTTTCCCTGAAGTCTCACCAGAAGATGAGCTGAACCATATAAAACCCAGATACTGACCAAGTTTTATCAAGAACACACTTCATTGCCTCTGGTACAGAAATATTATTGCCTCTGTTACTTAAATCAATATAACATAGAATACCAGAAATGCTCTGAGGGACTGCCAAACATTAAATTTAAGTATAAACTGCAGATACGTGGGGGGGCTTTAGTATTTAGGCTGTGCTAATTTCTCATCTTAATCCTTTTCTCAGCCTCAGAACAAACCTCATAGTTACCAGCCACCCCAATAAGTTATCCTGAAAATTTATCAATTGTAAGAATTATTCTGAGTTGCAGATCTAACTCAAACCTGCAGTTACCCCAAGGAGTTTCAGAGAACTGTATGTCCCTGACAGTCAGGTGATCCTCAAAGCCCTTGGACAAACAGTGTGCATCATGCCACACTGCTTTTATTTCCTGGTATGCTTCATTTAATTGCTGTACGCCACATGCAAGTTGTTGGGGAAAGGGGCCATGTTCATTTGGGATTGTTTCTCTGAGGATGTTTTGATGCAGCTCTCTCAGCCATTTCACCTTCAGCTGGCCCCCTTTCCACAGATGACCAATCATCCGAAACACCAGAGAGATTTTCAGCCTTCTTGATCTAAGGCAGTAGGATGAGAAAAGACATGATGCAGGCAAATGTCACATTTGTGTCACTGGCTGAAATGTTGCTGCCAGGATACATTATTCAGTATCTAACAGATATACTGAAAGAACTCTGAGCTGAACTGTCCTCAAAAGATCAGCCATCCATGACATTCATAGGAAGATGGAGTGACTTACTGCTGCAGCCTTGGGGTAATAAAAAGGAATACCTACCCCTGTGTGTCCACACAGTGCATGGAAATGAATACTACAAGCAAAATGCCCACTTTTTGCTTCATGAAGAATTCTCCATAGCAATGCTCTGTAGTGTCCTGGCTGTATAGATAGGGGAGCTCTGACTTCAGGCAAACTAAGTTGGCCTGCTGGAAGTGAAAATCTTTGCTATGTGCCAATGGAAAAAGCTACAGCAAATGATTTATATTCCTACTAATATGCTATTACTGTTAAAATATTTGATACTGACAAGGAGAGAGCAGAAGCAACACTACCACCTCAGACCTTCAGGCATGGTGTGACTTCATATCATCATGAGGAGTTGCAGAGAGCACCAGGGCAGTAGCTGTACCCCAAGCAGCCCTTTCATGTGCTCTAAATCTGAAGGTACAGACATATCAGGATGCAGTCATCTCCCATCATATGCAAAGCCTCACCCCAGAAAAGCAACTGGTATAGTTTCTGGTCAGATTTTGTCCTTCTTACTTTTCTTAACTGACTTTGTGCTAGAATCCATTTTGGGGGTAATGGGAAGGAAAATTGAGTTAGACCTTTTTAAAGGGTTTGTTAATGAATTTATTCATGAAAGACTTCAAGGTCTGAGTTTTCTATTATCACAGGCTTCGTTAACCAATACTCACCTGCAACCTTTTCTAAGCAAGCCAGGACGTTACTTTCCTATTGCTTCACTACCTTTTTAACCATCTTAGCCAGAGAGCATCTGATCATCTCCACATTAGATTGGCAACAGTGAAGTCTCTAACAGATCTTACATATGTCCTAAACTTTTTGTGCTCCAAGACATCTTGCAAGACACAACGCAACAAAAGCCAAAGGGCTCCATTCCACCTTGGTTTTCAAGAATGTCAATGTACAGAGTTACAGAAATAGAAACTTCTATCTGCTCTCTTTGAAAGACAAATTAAAAGACACGCTCCAACTAGCCTGTATTGGGCATGAGAAAATTCTAATATCTTCTAAAACAAAGACAAGTAAACATGAAGAAGGCAGACTGTATGATCTGTTACATAGGCCTTTGGGGGCTGCAAATTCAACCACTGCATCATGGTAAGGCCAAAACACAAGAATCAGGTCATAAAGGCACAAAGTCGTACAACATGCATGCAACTTCAGAGATCAGAACCTGCATTCCACTAAAAATCATAGAAACACAAGGTTGGAAAGGAGCTACAAGATCATCTAGTCCAACTGCCCTATCACCAATACTACCCACTAGCCTACTAAATCATATCTCGTAGCACCTCATCCAGGCACTTCTTCAACACCACAAGGGTGTTGAACACCTCTCCTCATAAGACCTGTGCTCCAGACCCCTCACCAGTTTTGTCGCCCTTCTCTGGACATGCTCCAGGACATCAATGTCCTTTTTGTACTGAGAGGCCCAAAGCTGAACACAGTACTCGAGGTGCGGCCTCACCAAAGCTGAGTACAGAGGGATGATCATGTCCCTGCTCCTGGTCGCTGCACTATTTCTAATACAGGCCAGGATGCCATTTGCCTTCTTGGCCGCCTGGATACACTGTCGGCTCATGTTCAGCCAAGCATCAATAAGCATTCCCAGGTCCCTTTCCTCTTCAGTCTTCTAGCCACTCTGCCCCAAGCCTATAGAATTGCATGGGGATATTGTAGCCAAAGTGCAGAACCCGGCACTTGGCTTGTTAAACCTCAGCCCATTCACCTCAGCCCAGCAGCCCAGCCTATCCAGATCCCTCTGAATGGCCACCCTACCCTCAGGCAGATCGACACTACCTCCCAACTTGATGTCGTCTGCAAACTTACTAAGGGTACACTCAATCCCCTCACAGGTCATCAGTAAAGACATTAAACAAGATAGGCCCCAGTACCGACTCCTGGGGAACACCACTTGTAATGGGATGCCAGCTGGACTTAAATCCATTAACCACTACCCGCTGGGCACGGCCATCCAGCCAGTTCTTTAGCCAGAGAAGAGCGTACCTGTCCAGGCCACGGGCAGCCAGTTTCCTCAGGAGAATACTGTGGGAGACAGTGTCAGAGGCTTTGCTGAAGTCTAAGTAGATTACATCAACAGCCCTTCCCTCATCTACCAATCTGGTCACACGATCATAGGAGATGAGGTTGAATGAGCACGGCCTGCCCTTCATGAACCTGTGCTGACTGGACCTGATCCCCTAGAAGCCATGCAAGTGCTGTGTGATCTCAACTAGATCCTCAGCCCACATACAGCTGGATCTCCTCTGACCGCAAAGTGAAGTGGAAGATCAATCTTATTTGTGTGTTGTATCTATCCCATTACAATGGAAAGGTGAAGGCCAGGCACTGCCCAGAGAAGTTTCTGTTCCTGGCTAGAGAGCACAGCTCAGACCTTAAGTGCACAAGAGAGAACAGGAAATGTCATTATTTAAGCAATGAGAATGTAAAACAAAAAGCAAAGAAAACCAAATCACACTTCGGTGTCTGAGGAGTTAGCACTGAAAGTTTGAAGAAGAAGCAGAGTCGTAAGTCACCTTAGGTGGGATTTGTTCCACCTGGAGCCCCCAGTGCCTTAATTGAATTAAAGTGTCAGCAGAAGCCCCCAGTGCTCAGAAAAGCACTCATTCATTAGTGAGGCTTCACACAAGCATATGGTCTTTTTAAGGTCCATAATTTTCCTCCTGGGAGCTGAACAGTAAGACACGATCTCTGATACCCTAACAGCAAGAGAATGTGGGGATCTGGGAGAAGTAGTGGCCCTTGTCTTTTTTAAGGGAGTCAAGAAAAGAGATGCCTGTTTCCCAACACTCACAGCAAAACCCTTAAAATACGGGTGTCACTGGTGTGCTTGATCTGTGTGTACTGCCGTCACAACAGCAGCGAGCAGCACAAGGAGCAGCTGCAGCAGACAAGAGCACTTGGAGAAGAGTCCCACGTGGACTCTCCATAGCAGCTTCTGAGATTTGGGATTTCACATCCGGTCACTGGAGGAGATCCAGAGAAGGCACAGGGTGCCCCAGAAGCTGGGAATACCAGGGAAACCAGAGGCAGAAAACAGTAGAAACTAATCCGCCCCTTGCACCAACCTAAAAATTAAGGAAGTAGCAGGAAAAGGAAGGAACTCTGCAGAGCTGTCTGCTAAACAAAATACCAAGCCAGACACCAGCCCTGCTAGTTTATCTCTCTGGCTGTCCTACTTACCACTGTGCGATCAGAATAGATTGTACAACATGTGCAGATGACTAATGATGGCAGTAATTAAGAAGGTTGCTGATTTTCACATGTAAAGCCCTTGCTGCTCTCCTCTGGACCTCGGCATCCCCTGCAGTCAGTTAACTGCTTATGATCCCTGCAGTGGTGATTTATCTTTCTATCAGTGAATGCATGGGATACTTCACTTCTCCTTGCTGCCTGGGGAGTGCAGCCCTCTGTCCTAACCAAGGACTTGCAAGACAGATAACATGCTTGGATGCATTGCCTGAAACTAAGTTGTTGGGGAAAAGTCTTGGTTCAGGCAAGTAGAAAAGTCAGGGCAGGTTGAAGGTTAACCTCAAGATTTTGTTTAAAATATATATGTATATATTCTGATTAATTCAGGTTTTGGCCAAACCAATTCACCTTTAGGCAGATTGTTTTCTTTTAAAGGTTATTCAATACTTTTTGTTTAATATTTTATATTAAAGATAATACATCAAGAAGCATCCAGGACTTACACTAAACATGTCAGGGAGAAAAAAAAAAAAAAAAAAAAAAAAAGAAATTTCAAAATGTCATTGAACCAATGGTGAAGTCAGAGTAGCCCAGATGGCTGCAAAGAGGAACAGGGCAATGGGCTGGGAATGGCAGGAGACCTGCAGAGCAGTGAGTGGGATAGTGCTTGCTGCCCAAGAGCCCTTCAGATGGGTTCTGCTTGACTGTCCCCAAATTCTTCCTGGAGATTCATCATCCATGCCATTCCCAATAGCAAAACCAAACCCACAGTGAGGTGCCAAGAGATGAGCTAAAGCCTCAAACTCATCCAAGCCTGAGAAAAGGCTGGACAGGATGCAAGATCTTGTGGCACATAGGATACTGCCATATAGATGTGATGTGAAAGATGCAAAAAGACAAATCTAAAGGATTTGGCAATCTTTCTTCCATCAGGCAAACAAACAGGTATCGGCATCTATGTCTGCTTAGGCTTCACCTTGTGAATAATTGATGAATTTCCATGTGTTTTTATTCAGAAGTGACTTTGAATTTACAATCTCCAGTATTTCCTGATATTCTTAAGGATTAGAAGTGGATAATAGTGACTTATAATCAAAGAGTCCACATTAGCAGAAATGGGGGGGGGGGGGGGGGAAAGCAAGCATGAGAAAGAAAGAGTAAAAAGAAAAACAAAAGGCAACTCTAATAACCGTTGCAGGAACTAGACAGGCATTTCCTTCACACTGAGCTGTCAGTAAGTAAAAACATATTGTGGCAGGCTGTAGTTTACCTTTGCTTGCGTGCAGGCATCGGAGGCTCAGTGGGACTAATTATGAAAATATGATTATAATGGATTAGTAATTCTGTCAATCAGAGACATGCATCTGGTAACAAAAAAGCAATGGGTAAAAATGCCACAGGACAAAATTTAATGTTATGGGTGAGTACCAAATGTGTGTCTTGTGTGGAAAAAAAAAAAGATTTGAGTTATGGTGGGGGAGGATTGCTGAAACTGAGTATTAATCAGAAAGCACATTTCAGATTGGTGGCTCAGGAAAGCATTAAAAACCAGCTGTACACCCATTTTTATCCCCTTTCCTCTAAAAAGGGCTTTGACTTCCTTGGAAGGGATATAAGTTCAAGCTGCTCTAGAGTTTTGCAGGCAGAACTGTCAAACATCAGCATTGGATGGGCCTGCTTTATAAAAGGTGACATCTCAGGAACACCAGGTTTCATTTATCTAGAATCAAAATAAGAAAACCCAGGCAAAAAAATGCTGCAATTTTGGCCAAATAACTTGGTTTTTAAATTGGCAGAGAAGAAAGTGCATTTGAACCTTTTCTTACTTGAGTTCCTACTATTTTGTCCCCTGCCTGTGTCTGGTTTATACCTAAAACCCTGCAGGAGAGCTGGACAATGATCAGGATGTCTCAAAGAAAGCTGAGCAGCTGTCCTGTCTCCTTTTCCACATAAAAACACCAGAAAGTAATTTATTCTATAAAAATACTGTGAAGCTTGTAAATAACTGCAAGCATTTTTGAACTTCATTCTGTGCTTTACAGCTCTGCCAATATGCACCCTAGTAACTTGGCCAACTCTTGGCATATTAATATGTTTTATTACAATTTTTGTTCCTTGCTTGCGGGGTTTAGGTAGTGCCTGTGTTTACAGGCAAGTCTGGAAGGCATACATTCCTCTGGAGGAAGCAGCAGCCTCTTGGCTCATCCCCGGCAAGCTGACAGCAGCCAAACACAGCTGGGAACAAATCCTTCTGTAGCTCCCTGGGTGGCCTGGGAACACTGTCATCTGGAAAATTAGGATGCTGCAGCTTCCCTGTCTACCAGGGGGTAGAGACTAAGGAGGACCACTTTGTCAGTCTACAGTGCAAGATAACAGTGCTGAAACATTATTGCTGGTCTGGCGATAAAAATATCATTTCTTTCATACAGTCAACACAGAATCAGCCCATTAAAGTCCTTCTCCTAATCCCAGATGCCTTCCCCAGGTACTGGCACCAAAGCTGAAGGATGAAGAATTTGTACAGAAAGATGGACAGGAAACATTGACCATGGTGCAAGGCCATGACAAGCCACTGAAAACAGATCAAGTGAAGACAAAAATACCTGTGTATTCTTGGCCTTTCCTTTGACCTGTCATTCTTGCCTCTTCTTTGCAGACATCTCAGGTTAATTCTTGAAGGCACTGAACTGCTAACTGATGGGACAGAAAAAGGAAAGAAGCACTAAGCTGAAACAGACTGAATCAGAATAGTTTTGCCCTCAGAAAATGAGGAGAAAAAGCAAATATTCAGGCCCTGTCACCTTGTTTTTCCTCAAGTACTTTTTGTTCATTGGAATAGCTCTGAATTTATTCTGGTGTAGGACCAGACTCAGGTGTTGGGTATGAGCCTGCCAGCAGTATGTCTGCTAGGATGAGCAAAAAAAAGAAAGAAAGGAGATGTGCTAACATGAATATTTATCAGCTAAACACATAATAAAAGCACAGATTCAAAGGGAAGACCAGCATAATTTTGAATACCATCTCTACCTAACAGCCTAGAGGATAGGGAGGCAGACCTTTTGTTGATAGCGCAGTACAAAGACAGCCAAAACAAAAAGTATGTCTGACACATAAAAGTGTCCTCTTGATCCCTACCTAAACCACCAAGTAAATACTTGTCAATAGCCTGGCACTGATTTGATTTTTAGGATCACATATTTTAGTGCAACGCAAACAGACCCAATAAAGCCATTCTGAATGGAACAGCCTGTGCTTCAAGTGGATGCAACTGCAATAGTTGCTGAAGAGTTATTATAACCATTGAACAAGTCATTCTTAAAGACAGTAGCTTTACAGTTGATTTTATTAACCTGTATTGTTTGATGCCTTGGCATTTCTATCTGCTGCCAAGTGTGCCCTGGAGTCTTAGCTAACAAAAAGCAGTGTGCAATTTAGTCCACATGGAGGCTGATAAGGCAGGTCCAGGGAGGGACACCAAAAAAGCAGGATGAGGTTCAACTCTGTTGAGCAGACCTGCCTGCTCAGATAAGTACCCAAGAACCAGGAGGAGCTTGAGGCTTCTTTCCACAATTTTGGAACTCCCACCCCAGGCTCTGAGAGGTCAATATCCTGTGTGACCATCACTGTCCCTCACTAGATAGCAAGCAGGCATCAGAGTAAGGTGTAAGGTGTAAGGACCCCCTAGGTAGAAAACTAGGGAGTATTTTCTGATATTAGGATCATTGTGACCAAGATGCACCCCTGTGGAGTCTAAAAAACAAAGTTTAAAACTATCATCCTTCATGACACATTCAGAAAAGAGGACTCTCAGAATTTCGTCTTCCCTCTCTCCTTTGCCAATATGCCTGTGTACACTTTGCATGGGATTCATTAGCCAAGTCCAGGGCTCTAGGAATGATGGAGCAATAGGATGCAAATAGCACTGATCTCAAGAACATCACATATTTCATTGTCCTACTGAAAAGATAAATTTAGTGCATTGCTTGCACAGGCCCTCTCTTGCCTTAACAAGACTATTTTCATGTACTTGGTGGCAGGCACAAGTGGGCTGTGACAGAAGCAGCCAGTTTTGGAAAGGACATTGGATTAATCAGTGAATATTCACTCCATTGACGTGTTTTCTGTTAAAAGGCACAAGCCCACTCAGAGGCCTGCAGGACCACAAACTTCCTGCAGCGACTGAGAATCACAAAACAGAGGCCAGATGCTTAGAAAGGTAATACAGCAAAATTGATTAGGGGTCTACATCTTACATTAAAAGCTACCTGTATTTAAAAAAAAAAAAAATGCTTTAAAAGGAGATGATAGACAACAGAAAGCAGACATAAAACAGCATTCGCATAGTAGTGGACACCAGCACTGTCCTGGAGTTGGGGCTGTAGTTTCCATTTCCCATGTGGATGTTGACCAGATGTGCTCAGAAAGTGCAGGGTTCATCCCTCAGCCATGGGCCAGCAGCTCCATCAGATCTACATTCCAAACTCCATGTTTTTAGGAAACAGCAATCTAAACATTTTATCTTTGAATTTCTTAAAGAAAAAATGGCAAGAACAAAAGGAAACATTCTAATGCAGAGACTACATAGGAAATATTACAAAGGAAAATCATTAAAAATCAAGAATTAAACCCTAACCCATCACCGTGCTTTTTCCTACTTTTATTATTTTCCTGTGTATCATATTTCTTTATTTCAGCAAACTGGAGCTTTGCTGATATTTCATTACTCCTGTGAACACATCTACTGCTATATAAATAACAATAACACTGCTTCTCAAGGACAAATAAATGCATTTTGATCATATCTGAAAGGGAAGAAGGGGGGAAGAAATCATCTTTAGTCTGAGATGAAGCAAATAAAACCTCAGCCTAAAAGAAAGGTGCATAATAAGCTAACATGAGCAAATGAAAGATGTTATTACAGAAAGAAATGGCTCTTGATGATTTTGAGAGTCCATAGCAATCTTTTTGCCAGTACCACACAGTCCATACAAAGATGTTCATTCTACAACCTCTCCTAGCACCTACCACACTCAGAGGCATTGCTAACATTTTCCACCTTAATTTCAGGTTGCAGCATTCCATGTTAAAAAGGAAGGTTTCCAATTGCTAATATTTGTAAGATTCATTTCATCAGATAATATCTTTCATATCCTCTCTCTACCTATTTCCTGTGTAACTAATTCCTACAAAGATTATAGCAACTGTTCCGTTCAAACATCAGCTCTGCCAAGGTCAAAGAGCTCCAATGCTCAGCTATGGTGGATGCTGATTCTTTTTCATCCTCTCCCCTCCCACTAGGAATAAAAGACGGGGAAAAATATTTTCTCTCTCATTTTTTAAACAATTCCATTCAGCCAGAGCTCTCCTACCACCTTTTAAATGATGGCAACTGCTGGTAATCGAAAGAAAAGTGGAAGAGTTTATGACTCCAGTTGAGAGCTCCAGCCCCCTTATTTACAGGGCTATGGATTCTGCTACACACTGTGAACAGTGCTCAGCACGTCCCTTTTTCCTGGCAAAATGGGACCACTTGCAGACTAAAGGAGAACCATCATAAGATGCATGGCAGACTTTGCCTGCAGTTTGTCAAGGCGAAGCAAGCAAAAGATTTTATTGGTATCATTTTATTTCCAGTTAAGTCCCATAAAATCAATCTCTAGGAAGTTCCAGTAGCTGATGTCTGCATTTACAGGCTAATGCAGTGAGAGGGCATAGCATGAAATAGATAGCTGTAAAAAGAGATAGCAGCAATGCAAATTGGACTGAATAAGAAAATTATATCCTGAATCATATGACTGTAAAAACAGGAAAGGCAGAACAAGTAAAACTGAGGTATCTGTGCTTAAACTGTAGTTTGCAAATCTCGTGGAACCAGGTATCCAGACAGCGCAGCGTGGGGAAAGCAGGAGCCTTCCTTCTAGGAACTTGTTACATGCTTGTTATAACTTAATTTCTATCCAGAGACAACACAGGCCCCAAACTATACAAAAATGCTTATGGAGGCAAAGCTCTGTAACTGCATATAAAAATTAGAAATGTGAATTTTTATAGATGAGTCTGAGGGGAAAAAAAAAAAAAAAAAAAAAAAAAAAAAAAAAAAAAAAAAGTCTTTTTAAGTTTTCAGGTACAATTTATTATGCATTCCACAGATTCACTCACTCAGTTCAAATTGGACCTTAATTTTTTTGCTTCCTTTGCAGATACAAACCAGGCTCCAAACCTGCTGCAAGTTTCCATGTGCCATCCCTGCTGACTAGACATCACTATAAAGTGTTGATAACTCAACCTTCCCTTTTAAACATGAAACAGACTTTTGAGTCAGGACCTGTGGGCTTTTTAATAGCTTAGATCCCATTTTAGCTACTGCCTAAAGCATAATGCCTGGAGGACAAGCGGGAGTGCAAAAATTGAAGTCAGAGGTATTCTCCTAACTCTAATTGTATTTATATTTCAAGTAACTCAAATCAAAACATGTGGAATTTGAAATAAAAGCTATGATCCTCAGTACGCACTAGATCGCGCGGGGGGGGGGTGGACAGGAAATGTCCCAGCAAGACGGCACCTGCTGCTGTTGTGGGCTAAGCAGGGCCACAAGCAAGGTTGCACACAAAAGGAGCACGTGTTTGACCTTTGAAATAATTCCTTCCCTGTTAAAGCCAAAGACTTTGGCTACACTCATGAAAACTACTCTTCCAAATAGAAGTGCTCTTCCAATCGGTTTCAGGAGCAGAGCCAGGAAACAGGCAAGTGGCTTACGCAGAGATGATCTGGGCAGGTCAGGAATGATAAAACATCACCCAGAAAACCACCAGCTGCTGTTCTGCTTTCTCAGACAGAAAAGAGTTTGACTTCAGGTGCCCAGCCCTACACATGCTTTGAGCTGAGCTCTGTCATGACCCCAGCCTTTATCCACGCTCAGCAGAAGCTTCCAGAGGGATCCCAGCTTAGAAGGTCCCCAGGCCCTTGACCCTATTCCTTTTGCAAAATCCCACAAAACCAAATAAGTGCAGCTCCTAATGGAGGTGTAGAACAGAGTACATCAGTCTTGGGAAGAAAGGAGCACAGAGCCCTGGCCCTGCACTGGCTTTCCTCACCTGCTTTTAGCATTTGTTTCCCCTGGGATTTATGCTTCTTCCCAATTCTTTTCATACTTGCTCGCCCACGCAGGTTTTTCACATTTGTGCATTCAATACTCCACAGTAAGGGGCAGAAGGTACTAGAATACATCTTTGCTTATTGAAAACTTAACCACTGGGAGACCTGTGGTGGTCATCCAGTAACACAGGCTGAGAAGGGGCATAAGGAAGGACTGTATGAGTGCTCTATAAGAGCACAAGCTGTTTAGACGTTACACGTGGTGCCTCGGGAAGAAAGGAAGATCATGGCTTCCATGGAGATATGCCAAAAAGGTGAATTACAATCACATCATTCTAAATTCTTAGGGAATCTCAGTCCAAAACTCATCTTTCTTTACTGAGACACCAGTCACATGTAGCCAACAGGCAGGGGTCAGCCTCAGCCAGACTGAGATATTCCCTTTGAGAGCTTGCTCCAGGCAGTCCTCACCCAGAGTTATTGCTCTGTTTTAGCAGGGGGAAAATATAATAATAATAATTTAAAAAAAAAAAAATCAAAAAGCTCCACCTCTTAGACTCCTCCCAGTTGTACTGACCTCCATTTGTTTTATTTATTTCTCTAATATCTCTCCAGTACTGTAGCATGCAGAATTACAAAATTTACTCCAACGCTTCCTGCAGTACCATATCAATCTCTTTCAAAGCTGGCTGCAGCATCCAGAAAGATTATTTAAAATGTTCATTTAAAGGAATGATTCAGAAGTTTCCCTCAATATTGGAAACTTAAAAAAAAAAAAAAAAAAATGGTTTCAGGTTTTAAAAGTCATCTGACAGAAAAGAATGCACCAACAGATGTTTCCAGTACTTCGGTAGCAAAACACAGCAAATGCTGATAGCACCACTGGCTTTGTGTACAGCCGTACTGCTAGCAACTGTAGAATACAATGTGATAAATGCCATTTGCTGTCTTTTTTTTTTTTTTTTTTCCCCCAATCAATGCATGTATTTTTGTCAACAAGACAGAAAGGCTCTTTACCTTTGGTGCACCTGGTACAACCCATCTAGATGGGCACAAAGGCATACCTGGAGGTAACTGAGGTTCAGACTAGAATGCTCCCGTTGTGCTGGCACAGCTGCTTCACTTTTCCAGGTAAAAATAGGAAAGCAACTTTCTGTCTGACCTTGCAAAAGCTTTGTTAAGATTTTTAATTTTTTTTCTGGGTGGAGACCAACTACTCTCACCCAGCGCATGGCTTCTTTCAAAACACTTTCAGAAAACCCTAGGTCCTTCTCCAAGTTCTGCTGCCATTAACACGGTGACTTTAACTGTCCCAGTTGCCTACTTGTCATGACAGGTTGGACCTAAAAAGAGATGGAAAATGTGTCCTAGCCTCTGTGGTATTAATTTAGGGTAAAGTCAGAAAAAGTTGAGTCCCTGTGGCTACTGAGAAGCTCCATGTTTGCCAGTGAATTTTGTGTTGCAACATTTAGCAGGATGAATTTTTAACAGAAGAAAACTCTCCTTACAAAATGAATCTATCCCTAATGAATTACAGCTTGCAGAGGTGAGCAGAGAGCAATCTTCTACTACTGAAATTTTAACATTCCTTCAAGGGATGCACAACAAATTGTTTTCCAGGTCAATTCAGGCCCCCAGTCTGTCTAATTCATAGAGAATCCTATCTCTAACAGATGACTATTAAAGTTACCTTGTTAATCATGTCAGGGGAGGCAAAATAACCCCTTAAAAATGATACCCGGGGTGGGGGGGGGGGCGGGGGGGGGAACTGCCTAGAGGTTACAAACAGCCTAGACAGATAACATTAGAATAAAAACATTCTGAGAAACTTCGGAGTACTACAGAATAAAACCATGCTTTCTTTATCTGCACAGAGAAGAACTTGCCATAGTTTGAGTCTGCAATGGGACCTGGGTTCTGTACCTAAAACACAAAAAATGAAAGTACAGCTAAATGACCACTGGATGTCTCTAATAATTTACATGTAGGTAGAGAGCAGCTTCCAGCTATTTCCCTTTTCTTGGTGGAGCGAGGAAAAGCAAGAAACTAGAAAATGAAGAGCAGATATGTCTGCTCACTTGAGATTTATTCCTAATAATCACAATGCAGACGTATCCACATCTTCCATTTTTACTTCGATAAATGCAAATTGGTCTGTGGAAATTTTCAGATGTACAAGCCCAGCTGCTCTTGGTCATCACAGCACAAAGCACTCAGCACATGCCCTGCTTCCACCCTGGTAAAACAACTATGCATCTTGCGATAGATGAGCTTCTAAGAAAATAAATGCATACATGTCCTTAATGTGACCCTTTTTGCTTTTATACCAGTTGCAAAAAAATCACACCACATCCTGTCTGAGCTAAATCTGGACACAAAATCCAAGAACAGAGAAGGTTTATGCAAGCAGTATGTCAAATAAACAGTTATATACAAAGGCTACAGTACTATGAAGTTTTACAAGACAAATAACCCAAAGCTATAAGCACTTTTGAAAAATAATTAGCTCATCAGTTTGCTCAGGTCCCTGCATCCTTCACAAGTCTGCAGTAAAATAAAGTAACCTCACCTCAGGCTACTTTTGGTTTTCTAACACTCTGAGAAAGCTTTTCGCATTCTTTAATATTTATATTCCTGCAGTGAGCAGCAGCTCCATTATGGAGCTGGGTTGCATTGAGCTGGCTGGCCTCCACATGGATATCCATGAAAGAAACAACCCATACTTAAAATGTTAGCAATCTTGATTTATTTAGTTATTTCCTAGGCCAGAAGGAGAAACAATAGTCCAAGCTGGTCAGCAAGCAGCAACACTGAGTCACATTAAGATGTTTCTACTCCTCAGTTGAACGTTAACAGGGCACATTTAAAGTGAGGCTGTAAAAGTTTCTGCTCAAACCACAGGGCAGAAGATGCTAAATATCATCCCAAAGATGACATCAGACTCTCAGGAAAAAGGGGTCTGCCAGCTCAAGCAGACACATCCCCAAACAGCCCAGGTACTGTCCATGATTACTCAGGTGAGTGTTCACAAGCCCTGGATGCATGCTTATTCCTCTTCTAGAGGGCCAAACCAACAGCCAGATGGGAAGTGCTTTTTCCAAACTAAACAGCTACAGAAGTTATCATTAAACGTCATTCCATTAACAACCATCATTTCAGTCACATTTTGTCAGAATGGATTTTTATTCCATTAAACTCAGCATACTCTACCCACCCCTAGAAAGAAGGGCACGAGATAAGGCTCAATTGAGCAGCCATTCATCCACATTTCTGGCACCATTCTGGAAGTCTGAACAGCACAGATCACTGCTGTATGTCCTCAGTGGTTCTCTAAAGCCTGCAGCACAGCCAGTTGCAGTCAGTTTTGTGGCTTTTGGCTGGGTTAACTCTTATTTGCTGTCCCTAATGTTCACTTTCCTGGCTTCCAAAACTGCTGTTGTAAGCAATGGAAGAAGCAGCAGGATCCAAATGATAACTAGTCTTCATCTGTTATCGCGTTTCTGCAACAGCATTACAGAGCAAAGCCTTAGGCATGTAAATACAGCACTGCTAGGTCAGAGACATTCCTCCATTGGCTGCAAGCAAGGATTACCAAATCTCAGATGGAGGGATCAGACTTCGCTTCCTAGCCTACAAGCAAGAAACAAATAGACGTATGAACAAATGAAGAAGCAAACCAACTGGGATGATGTTAGGCAGGTGACTCATCCAGCCAACAGCCCTTCAGCGAGGCAGAAGACCTCTCCGTAAAATGAATTCCCTTCTGGATTATTGCCTCCCAAAGCAATAACATAAATCTACCTAACATTTAAGCAAAGGGATATTGGATTTGACAGATCAACAACGATCGTGTTTGTCTACAGAGTTATAAGGTCACTACTGAAGACCCAGCTGAGAAAAGCAGGTGCATGTGGAAAGGGGCCAGATATCACAACGTAGCTAAAGGAGATTAACCTTTGAAGAAAACAAAATATATTAAGAAATCAACAAGGTAGAAGTAATCTCACAGGAACTAGCAGTTAGTTCACTTTTCATTGCTAATAAGAGATACAATAAAAGCCTGCATTGTTGTTTGTTGGGATTGTTTTTGTTTTTCCTGTTTGTTTGTGGTTTTTGTTTTTGTTTTTTTTTGGGGGGGGTGGGGGAAGGGGGAGGTTGTTTGTTTTTTAAAAAAAAAGGTCAGCTGAGATGATACTGTTCAAACACCATCCAAAATAGACCTTACTTTGAAGCAGAAATCAAGAAATGGGTCCAGTTTTGAAGTCCTCCAAAAGCTGTTCTCCAGTCCCCCACACTGCCCAGAACTTCCAGACATGCCCATTGCAACTCTCTGAAGTAATACCGATGTCTGCCTGGAAACATGTCACTGAGACTAACCCAAAGAGTCAAATTTCTATAGATAACTTACCCAAATTCAAATCCTACATAAATTCAGTTCTAGGTATCAATTGCAATGGGGTTGCATCTGTCCTTGGGTTGCCATGCTCATGTGGTGGGAAAGGACTATGATATAATTCAGCGTGCTTAAAGTGTTCCATCTCAAATAATTTCATTTCTAGCTTTAATGAAATTGAAGAGAACATCTTTCAGAGAACTGCTAAGTTATTTTCATTCAATTCAAGTTACTTTGTTTGTCTAAGTCTGCATGGATCAAGATTAACATGCCACCTATACTGTATGAACATTTAATGATACTGCAAAATTAAAGCTAATATACTACAGCTCTCTCTCACTGCTTAACAGGGGAAGAAGATCAAGATAAATCAATATAACTCCCTCCTGTCTCACACAACCCTTGGTCCACAGCTGCTTATTTCCCAGTTTCCCCAATTGGCAGAAAACAGCCAAGCCAAAAATCTTTCATTCATCCACTAAGCAGTTTGGGTGTGGATGTCTTTGCACCTAAGCACATCTCTCAAAATAATTGGTTCTGCAGTGTCAGTAAATATTTCTCTCCTGAGCCATCTGAAGCATGTTAGTTATCTCCAAACCTGAGGATGCTATCCTACTTCTCTTCATCACCTGCCTTGTACACAAATCCTGGGCTGAGACAGCCAGAGAAGATGCTGGACGATACAGCCTTTCCTTCTGGCTGCAGAGTAGCTGGTTCAGAGATAAAGACGCTGCTCAGACCTTACCCTGGGAGTCCACCTGCAGATCAACCTGTGCTGGATGCAGCATCAGGCTGCAGAGAGACAGAGACAGAATTTGCAATGTACTTCCTCCAATACTGAAACAATTTCAGTCCAAAAAGTCCCTCAAAAAGAGGTTTTTATGCCAGGGGATTTCAGAAGTCTGCAGAAATCTGATATACAAAGTATAATATTTGCATTTAAAATACTTATATACAAACCATGAGGTGTCTAAGGGTTCTTGGTTCTCCTGAAATGAGAATTCAACATTATGGGGGGGGGGGGGGGGGGGGGGGGGACGTTTACACACTCATATTCAGTCTGGTTTCTTATCTCACTACATAAAAATAAGTTGTAGTGTCACAACAAGAGACCATCTGCTGGAGCAGCAACATGCAGGAGACACCTCCAAAAGGCAAACGGTAATCATGTCAGAACTGAGTTATCAGCAGAGCACTAGCTCTGTAGCAAGTAAGAAAAAGTCCAGCCCAGGACTTCACTACATTTAACAAAGCCCAAATTAGTGACAAACTGGAAGAGGAGCAGAGTCCATCTTATGTGCCCTTTAATTAATTTGGTACAATTCACTGGTAAGCACTTTTCACCTAAGACAGTCTCAGATAAATCCCAGACTACAGTTCTATTCCTCACTGTAACAGCACCTAAAAGGTTCATCAGCCGCTAATTAATTTTTTCCAAAGTGATTAATTTAAATTAGTTTGCATCTTTTGTGGGTATAGATTTGTCTGTGGAGTACTGTATTGTTTTCTGAATTCTTTACTAATGTGGGACGTGGCTACAGTAAATGGGTGTATTGTTTCCCTTCCTTCAGGTCAGAAAGGGAACATAGCAGCAGAAGAATACAGGCTGGGAACGTTGTTTTTTGTAGCTTTTCAATAAACAAGTTGTTGATCCCCAGACTAATAATATTGACTGGTGAAATCTACTGAGACAAATAATTTCTAGTTAAAAAATGGTCAGGATAAGGAGTTGAATTAGTCTCATAGGACAGATGCACGACGCAGTTGATTTTACCATGTACAAACTGTATACTTGGATTTACCATCAGACCCTTAAGCTATGCTGGAAAACTGCATTATTGCCTTAAGGACCTCCAGCCTTCAAAGCCACCTGCAGTCTGCTGTGATAGAGGAAAACATGGCTGAAGTTTTCATCATGGACTGGCAGCACTGGCGTGCTTGCAATAACGGAAGAGAAAGGCATGCATCTGAGAGGGTCTGTTACCTAAGACCAAATATCTCCATGCCCCCACACGATGTACAGTATGCTGTCCTGATTTTACTGTGGCAACAAACATTGCTACTGTGAATTTCAGAAATGCAAGAAAGCAGCCTGCTTCCTCTGCTGCTGTCACAAGTCTGGAGGTCATCCTCTGAGCTGCAGCTCCTGCCACCACGGCAGTCCTGCTGCAGCCACTCAGTTCAGCCTAACACTGCAAGCATCACTCAGTGCTCTACAAGTCTCACACAAACATTGCTTCACCTTCAAGAATTCAACTTCACAATTCAACACTAGTGACCAAAATATGTACACCAAAAAAAAAGAAAGAATTGTCTAGCACTATGCAGACCCAGGAGCAAAGCTCAGGCAGTTCCTTTGTCATTGACTGCTGCTCAGACTCTCTCTTCCTTCAGCACAGAAGGACCAAATTAAGAGCTGCAACAGCAGCCACATCTCTCTTAAAAGATGCTCTACCAAAAAAAAAAAAAAAAAAAAAGATAACACATTAAGTAGGCAAGCAAGGATTAACTATGCTCATTTGAGGATGCTTTCTTAATCTTGAGAAGAGGTAGCAGAGCTACTCAAGGCAGCAGACAAAAGAACCAAAATGCAATTCTGACACAAGTAGAGAGCACCTCTTACCTACAAACTCATCCCATTACAACATGATTTTGCTGAACTGTTTACTACTCAAATTCTGCTTCTCCCCTCTCTTTAGTCATGTTCCTTTTATATACTGTTGAATGCCTTCATTTTTTATTTATTGTATTCACTTCCATTATGATTTTTTTGGTAAAGTTTTTAAATGATTGCAGAAATCTCATGTCCCTCCTGACCTGCTGCTAGGAGCTGATGGACAGCAGTGTTCATTATTTCACAGTTGCCCTCCATTTGGAGAAGCAACACCATTTATGAGGGAGATTGTGTGGTGACACAGAGGTTCCCCTTTCTGTGACAGAACCTTTTACTAAGATCTTCCATATTTCTCACACTGTGCAAGAAGATCAGGAAAGATCTCCTTACATACATACCTACATCCATGCAAAAACACTGGGTCATGGTCTCTGTTAGTGTAAGCAGCTGTAGGTTCCTAACCTACACCCATGATTTCTTCTCCAGAATCATCTCTGAATGTATCAGACAGCCACTGCAATGGGGTCACAGCAGCGGTAAGACCCCAGTTTTACACCTGGGATACATTTAGCTCAACTGGCTTCATTCCCAGGGAGGTTTTGAGCCAGTTTCTAAAGCTCTGAGCTTTATTCTGTACAGTGGTATGAATTTGCTCATGCCACTGTATTTCATGCTTTCATTCCTGCAAAACCCTCACTCCAGAGCACAACTGCACTCTCACACACCAAACAGGGAGCACAGCTACCGGCACGGAGCCCAGCAGGGCAGGAACCCAAGCATGAATCCTCATATAGAGCCCCACAGAGGTGTGCAGCACGGGGATAACATTGTTCCCACAATGCTGTAGGACTGGGAGATCAAATTTGGTGTATTTCTGAGCTGGAAGCAAATTACCAATGAAAAGACAAGTTAGAGCTGTTTGACCAGTAGCTTGGCATCCATCAATAGCAACAAAGAGAGAAACAGAGGAGGATCCTCGGAGACCTAAAAGACTAAAGGAAACAATGAGATATTTGCTTTGGAGCCTGAAAACTGTATGATATAGTATTTCCCTAAATGAGCAAACTGCAGGTAAAATGTGAAACGGTACCTTCAGCCACCTTCCGTGGGGACTTTCAGGCAACTCCCATCTGCCTGCAGACAGTCGCAAGCAAAAGGAGCACTGGGAGATAATCTTAGAATAAAGAGGGTAAAAAAAGAGAAGCCCAGCTGCACTGTACAAAGGAGCACAGTGAGACACCTATTAGAGCATATTACTCTCCCCTGCACGGAAGGGAAACATATGTCAGGCACTAGTATTTCTGAACTAGTTCTTGCTAACCACACAGGTAGGATGTTAAATATACATTTCTGTGTCACAGCAGCAACACACAAATAGGAGCGTCGTAGTACTTCTGTATGATGTTCTGAGCTTAAAAGTCACTTACAGTAGAATGAAACCCATTTGGTATTTATTTTCCACAGGTACAAGGCAACAGCTCTAAGCAGATGGCTGCCTTTAGCATAGAATGAGCACCTGAGGAGGGAAGGGGAGGCAAGTAGCTCCAACAGGCCATCTGTTTCTTAATTTTAAAGCAAAGGGCAAAAAGAACTTTGAAGCTCTACCAACTACATCCACGCTGTGCCATACCCTTCCAATTACTCAAGTGTCAGCATCAGTTAATTCCCCTATTGTTGTGCTGTGATACTTTCCCATACAATGCCTGAGAGCCATAAATGATTGTACCATGTGTCATTGTTAGCTTCTCCAGAGAAAATGTTCCCCTAAGCCAAAATACTTCATTTGCAAATCACACCTGAGCAGAAGTTGATAGGAAAAGCTGGCTCCATCTGTATTTACAGCATCTCTTTGGCTTCTGCAAGACATAAGCAAGTACTTAAATGTTCCACAAACCAGACCCTTGGAGCAATGTGTACACTTCTTTCAAACAAATACATGCATTAACCTTGCTCCAGACGGTAAATGTTTACATATTGTCACTTATTTATGAAAGTTTTTGCTTTACATAATTTACAAAGGATAAAACTAAGCTCTCTACTTGTAAGCCACGGAGTTACTCTTCCTTTTAAAATAATAATGCTACCTTTGGTAGGGAATCACACAGCTTCATATATGGGTGCTCTGTCCTCAGCCACCCACAGCTTAAAACTACATTGTTAAAAAGACAAATGATTTGGTAGGTTTCCTGCACTGCCATTTTCTTCTTAAAAAATAAATATTGAATAGACCAATGTCAGACTCCCACCTAATGCTCATTTCCTCTGCAGTCAAACTAACAAGTTTTGCTGAAAATCTTTCAGCAGTCGGGTTTTTGGCCACCCAAACCTATTACTACACCAGAAGTATAAGGCCGTGAAGAAGCTCGATTAAAAATTTGACTCTTTTAATGTGATAAAGTTGCCTTTTAGCGAGGTTTAGACAGCGTATATCTTGCCCAGGGACCTAGATGTTATGCTTATACAGTTTTGCTTACACAACTGCACCTTCTATAAATACACCAGCTTGAAATGAGATGTTCGTGTCCCTGGGAGACATTTACAACTCCTGCAGCTGAAGTTGTACAGAGCAGCCTGGCCTCAGTGGCACCCGAAGGTTTGCCTACGAGAAGAGGTTGCTCTGCTTCAACTCCTCCAGCAGAATTACACCTGCTCTCCCGTATAATTACACCACCTTACCACCATAAATATGAATGCAGCTTTACTAGCATGAAGGTGTTTTATAACAGCATAAATATTCCTGTATAGGAATAGAAATGAATAAGAATAGTGACTTTTCTCACCCATCTAATTGCCTCTGCACTACCAAAATCAGTGTAGCTTGCTTAGTTTTTTGAAAGCTTCTTTATAAATACTGGGCCCAAATACAGACAGAGAATAAAAGTAGCCATGCCAGACAGCTTTGTATGGTTTCAGCAGAAGCAAAAGGATTAGGAATATATAACTAAGATATGCAATCTGTTCAATAGGTGTTAAAAAGCCAGTGAAACTCAATGGAAAGGAAATAACAACATTAGCTGAGACTAATGAAAGAACAAGGAAAAAGAGTTATTTTTAAAATTATTAAGTAAATAAAATAATTAGAATGAAGTCTCAACTAAATAAAGTTAATCAAAATAACATAACTTTCAGTTATTTAAGAGGGAGGTTATTCCAGGTAGCCTGAAAAATACCAGGTACTAATTTGTAACTAGTAGAGACACACGATGCGCATGTGAAATTCACGAAAACCTGACAGCACGGATCAAACATGCAATAATTTGAATGACAGAGATTCCCCTGTTCAACTCTCCACAGACCAGTTGTCATCACCTATCTGACAAGAAGATCAGAAAGGAAGACAACGGTGACCTAAGGGGGTCTTTTTTTTTTTTTTTTTTTTTTTAATATCTCCTGCCAAGGTAAATGTGCCTCAGAGAATCCATCAAAACATTAAATTCATCTTTAATCTCCTGGAAAAAAAGTTGGCAAGAAGCAAAATAAACAAACATGTTGAAATTCAACTAAGTCATTTCTCCTCTTCTCCAGCAAAGCCCCCATTTGTCCATGGATTATTTAAGTTAACTGACAGATAGTTTTATCAAAGCCTTGTCTACAGGAAAAGAAAAGAATAATGCAACTTTAAATGCTGCTAACTGCAAGAAGGTCATGAAGATTTATGGTTTACCCTCCTGTAAATACCATTATTTATAACTGATTCTCAGGAGATTTACTGAATGCTCAATAACCTTTCTCTGGTGGATGCAAGCAAAATCATCAGCACCATCTTGAAACTTAGTTTATTCAGCATGCCAAGAGTGCTGTGACTGCAGATTGACCTCAGCAGAGTCTGTGCTTCTCTCCCCTTTTGCAAGTTGGTGGTAATGAAGATGCTGTTGTGATGGAGAATCTTCCCAGTCAAAGCTGAACTTTAAATGTACTCAGAAAGAGTTATCCGAGCCAAATGTCACCGAGCTGGGCCCAGCACGGAAGATGAAGTGTGTACACTGGGCTCTGTGGGATTACTGCCGGAGAGACTCTTGCCTTCAGCTACAAGGAAAACTAAATGTTTGCACTCAGCTAGGCACTGACTTGGAAAATGGAAATGGGAGCCATGCCTGCTACTAAACCAGTTGCAGTTTTCTCAACCTCACTGTTACCAAAGGATCCCATTACAAGAAAAAGAGCAGGTAAGTGAATGGGAAAGTGTTTGAGGTCAGTCAAGTGTCTAGGTATGTTAGCAGAAGCCTGCTTAAATGAGCCTGACAAACCGGTTCCAAGTTTGTGCACAGTGGATACAAGACAAATTAGGACAATGTACAAGATGAACAATCTTTTCCACTGGTCACTAGAGCATTGTATCACTGTGTCTGGTATCCCAGACAACACTGTCACAGTTCAAGATCCTCTGGAGACAGAGATTTGCTGTTCCTAAGTTGCATCCTGGTATCTTCACGAACCTGGCTGTGGTGCAGCCAGACCCTGGGAATACAAGACATTTTCTGACTCAATATGCAGCACAACAAAAGCATTGCTTGCCACAGCAAGGGGCAGTGCCCGAACTCAGCACTTTTAGCTTTGCAGCAAGAAATGGTACCATGGCCAATATGCGCACATGGGTGATCCTGCACCCTGATCACCTGAAGAGCTGCTGCCTGCACAGCATCTCAGTTCTGGACACTGCTGTAAGCTGTGATCTTGCTTAGAAACAAGCTCCAGGGAGACCTATTTAGAAGGGGAAATTTAAACTCTATTTAAAGCCAATGCCTGACTGCTGGGTACTCAGTTAACTTTCATTAATGCAAGAAATATGGAAAAACATTACTTCTCTTCTTGTCCCATGCAATCCCTCCCCGTGACCTAATTCCCCACTACAGCAGCAATCTACGTGTAGGGCAGCTGTACAGATGGTGCAAGCCTCCTGGCAGAGGACCACAATCTCTTTTCCTCCCTCCCTCTCCTTGTCTTGTAGGAAGAGGAGAAGGCATTGGCACAGCTGACAGACACACATTGAATATATCAAGCAAACGTCTGGTCCCTCCTGTTCCCCAGATTTATTATTTTCAATAAGCTTCTGGAAAATGCAGGAATCGCAAGCTCACTCACACTATTTAAATGCCTCCACCTGGACACAAACCACCCTGATGCTGAAGATGACTCTGATCCAGGGTTACAGCTGGTACCTATTTAATGCAAGTCTTATGCCTTACAAAGTTCCCAAGACAAATGCAAATAGACCCAGAGCTTTAGGGGCTGAGATCTCGTGTACCGGTTTCTAACCCCTCGCTAACTTAGAGCAAAATTAAATCCCGCCTGTAAGAATCCATCTGTTATTTCCAGTCACCCAGCAACAAACAGAATATTTAAAGAGTGATTTATGATTCCATTTATTTTACATACCTCAAGATGAAGCATGAAAATAGCTAAATATTTTAAACTAACCAGTGAACAATTCCCAAATATCTGAAAACATCTGCACCTTTGTCACCCACACACAAAAGATTCCAAGTTTTTAAGTAAGAAAATTATGTTTAAAATTATTCTATTTTCAGAGAAATTATGTCTTGGAGGAGATAATTTGGCCTTTTGAAAAAAAAAAAAAAAGTTGCTCCCCTGAGTGACTCTTGGAAAGGCTAGCAAAAGAGTTGTGCTTCCCCTCACCCTCCAAATGAATAAATAAATTGCACAGATATTTAAAAAAGTAATAAAAAGGTCAAAATTGGTTGAAGTTTGGTCAAGCATAAATACCATCTATGATAAGCAGACTCTGGGGAGTGGGGTTACTGCTGACCTTTTGCCACACAAGAGTCAATACATGGCATGTAAAGCCAAGAGAGATATTAGAAAAGTCTCCAAGCATGAAAAAGTATGTGTACACTAATCAGCCTGCCCATTTGCTCACATTTGTTTATTATTTCCACTGATCTCTCCACCACAGGTGGAGGGGAAATCCCTGGTGTTGCTAATGATTTAGTTCATGCACTGAAAAAGTCAATCTAGATCAGGGCAGCAAAGACTAATGGAGTCTTTGCTGTTGAAGTTTTGCTTCTCTTCATAGGATATACTGGAAATATTCTCAACAGTGGCTTCACACAGATAAAAAAAAATATTCCTATTATCTCAAGCAGAGGTGACAAAAAGAAAATAATTCCCTGTTTGATTCACACGCATGATGAAAGAAAGCAAGAAGCCTACAAAGCTTTCTTTGACAATTATGAATATTTACAAAGTGGATTTTCAATCTCTCTTTTTTTTTTTTTTTTTTTTTTTTTTTTTTTTTTTTTTTT
>CM021777.1:12334303-12346310 GCA_011076525.1 Nettapus auritus
TTTTTTTTTTTTTTTTTTTTTTTTTTTTTTTTTTTTAATGAGAGAAAAATGTTTCTTCTTTTGTGGCTCCTTGGGGAATTTTCTTATTTCTGTCTTCCCATGAAAGAGTACACTGGAAGGTCATTGGAAAACCAGAGGATCTGTGTTCTCTGAGCAGGCAGAAAAGGTCAAAGCAGTATGTAAATGCCTACCCTGATGGGCGCCGGGTGGTAATAAGAAGGCCTATAAATATCCAGCATATTTGCCCTTTCTTGGCACATTTCCTGGAATAAGGGGTTGAAAACACTCTCAGAGACTTGATAGGGAGGAATACACCAGAGCAGCAAGCCCTGCTGCTCCCCTTCTATTACATCACGTGCAGAATGACCCTTCCATTGCTATGGACTCCCAGAGTCTCTTTTTCCATGCTGTGACCACGTAGCTGGGGTCCTATGACTCTAGCTGACCCTGGTGTTCATCAGGCTCCTTGGCACAACCTGGCCTCCCAACACCCAGCCTTGTCTTCCCTATAGTATTGCAGATTTCACATCCGCCAAGCAACTGCTACACCACCCACCTGCTAAGGCCCAGCACTACCTAGGGATGGCTTCGAGTCACATTCGGTGACTTGAAAAGCCAGGGGATCTCCGGGACTACAGAAAGAGAGAGCAGGCTGTGTGCTTGGTTTGCAAGGAAACAAAACCATTTCAAACCAACAAAGTGAAAATAGCAAGTTAACTCCAAACAAACCTGAACACCTGTCCTGAACCAAACAGTCTGAAAACTTGTGATATGCACTGCATTCTGGTGTCACAGCAGATGTGGTCTCATGCAAAGAACTCACCTCATTCCCAGAGATTACTTGACCCCACATCAAGAACACCAATGCTGAAACTCAGTGATCTGATGAGCTTTGTCAGAACTAGTGTCACACCTGCAGGGGACATGATTTGCAAAGCTTTGTTCTGCTACGTACCCTGAGGTGATCAACAGAACTTGAGGAAAAAATATTTTTTCCACCGTAGAAGAAATAAATACAAGAGCTTTGTTAGGAATCTAAGGAAGGATAGAGAAGTGAGTATACGGAGAGAGCACAACTTGCTTTCTTCCTCTCATTGCAGCTTTCCTGAACTCCAGAGGAGCCACTTTGAATTCCACCATGGTGGGGACTTCACAAAGCTAAGTTATATCACTCAGCTACACTGGTTGCTACTAAAGAAATACAATAAACAAATAACAAACAAATAACATCCTGACAGCGCTCAGGGGAAGAAAAAAAAAAAAAAAAAAAAAAAAAAAAAAAAGGCTGCTGCTATTGTTCAGAGAGATAAAACTGAAGATGTGAGAGAGGCAACAAGGAAGGAATCTATTATTTTTTACGAGCCCAATGAATGCTTTAAAAAAAAAAAAAAAAAAAAAAAAAAAAAAAAAAATTGCTCAAGCAGTTCATCCAGTGCCAGCACATTCGGATTCAGAGGGTCTATTCTGATCTTCCTGAAGTGCAGCAGATTGTAGCCATTTGTGTAAATGAAAAGAAGCCATACACTTGGAGTCTAATACCCTCATCTTTAACGGCACCATGAGTCAACAACAGCTATTGTGTTCTCTTCTATGGACTACATCTGGCTTACACCATGTTGTGGATGCTACCAGTTAGAAAGAAGGAAGGTACAACAGAAGACTGTTTCAGTTCGAATCAAGCTTGTCAGTGTTAAATAGGAAATCTGGGTCTGGGGTGGATTCTCAGGATAGCCATCTGGAGCACACATCTGGAGAGAAGTTAAGCAGTGGCTGCATGCCACTGTAATCATTCCTCCCTCAAGTACTGCAAATGGAGCATCAAAGCAGAAAGCAGGTGGTTCTTCCAGGAGGTAAATGAACCACAGAGAAGGGTCAGACAGTGTGACACACACCTGATGAGGTTTTTTTTTTTTTCCTGCTCATAAAAATTGTCAGAACAAATTACCCATTGGATGTTATACCATGTTATACATGCCCAACATCTCCATGCTTGTTACACTGCAGAAAGTAGGAGTTCAGTGAAAAGTTTCCACAGACAAGCATTAACTTAGACATCATGAACCAGCATTTAGGTTTTCACATACTCCAATACTGAAATGGTTCATCTGATGCCACGGACATTACTACTAAATAAGGGACATGAAATTCAGGAACATGTGAGATCTTTCAAGGAGTTCAAGTTTTCTCATTTTGCACTGGTGTAATCCTAGAATTCCTGATATAAAAAATACTTGCATGGATTGCACTTAATGTGAGTTAAATTCTTACTCTGATCCTCAGAGTAACAGCCTCAGTAAGGAGGCAAACTGCTGTGGTTGAGGCAGCCTGGTCAAAACATGCACCAGAAAAATTATAAATAAGAGTCTTTTTCCCACAGGAAAACTGATAATTTTGTCACAGTTAAAGCATTTTCTATTACAAGATTTTTCTTTTTTTCTTTTTTTTTTTTTCTCCTTTTTTTTTCCTTCTCTCAAAAAAATGCTGATAATGTAAAATTAAATATTTTCTCCAGAATTTGCAGATGGAGCCTCAGTACTTGAGGAGATCACTCATAGATCTCAATGTCTGAACTTTGCCTACATCTGAAAGGCAAACATTTACTTCTTCCGCACCATACATGTTGTAAAGTTGGAGCAGAAGTTCAGATCCAGAGGGAGAATCCTAAAACCCACAGCCCCGACCAGGAGACCCACTACTTACGCACAAAAACTCAGAGACAGCATGGATACTTCCCTCAGGGCTTCCCAACCCCCTGTGGTCTGATATGTCACATTTATCCCAGGCCTTCTCAGAGAAAGGTGACATTCCTGACTTGGCATACAAGCCAAAGGGAAAGGTTCCTTTTCTCATCTCCTGCCCCAGAAGAAGAAACAATAAGTCTTTTTCAAATCTTGGTTTTGCTCATGGGCCTTGATCCAAGGGAGGAAGAAAGACCAATATTACTATTTAGGAGCTATGAATAGATTGAATTGGTCTAGAGTTCATCCTCATATGAGCAATGACTTGAAAAACCAGTGCTCTGAAGATTTTGACAGGTTGGTGACCTTTCAGCTTATGCTGTAAGAGATTACAGCCTGGGGAGCTGGCTCCTCAGATGAGCTCCTGTCCATATTTTGTACTGAAATAAATAGAAGCTTTAACTACTCTGCTGGCCCAACATTTACAGAAACTGCTACTGGACATGGACAGAATATATAAACCAAAGTGGCAGGCAGAAGCTCTGAATTTTTAATGGAAACACTCCCTCGGAAGCACACGGGGATCAGAAATATGTGGTCCGTAGCCACAGAAGTTTTTTGCAGTAGATATTAAAAATGCAGTAGTAGGAGTCTGGGGATTAGAAATGAGATAGGAAGTTTCTTCCTTATCCCGGCCAAAGAGAGTTCAGAAAGTTGCTGCCATTTCATGCTCAGTGCAGTGAAGGTAGCGCCTTCATGCGTTTGTCAGTCTCCACACAACTTTGGAAATAAAACCAGTGGTTTAGGTTGAACTTACAATAATTACAGTAATAGGGGTCTTCTTTCACTTTTAGCCTGTTATCAATACCTGTGTATTTTTAGAGGCTTGTTCTCAAAGCCATTGTTTTTCTTAGAGGGGAACTTATTGTCCAGCAAATAAAATTAACACCAAAAGAGAAACAAGAGGAAAGAATGGCAGCTCAAAACTGTCTCACCTGTGGTAGCATATGCACTATAACCAGACATTTGGGTAAATCCATCTTGTATTGAGACTCTCACATCAACCCATGTTAAATATAATAATAGTGACTGGGTTTTCAGGGTTCTGAATTTGTGTTTTCTTTTCATTGCCTCCTATTTCTTTAAACAAACTGAAAAATGATGATATTATTCTGAAACTGTTTTTTGAGACCTGAAATATAAACAGGGTCAAGAGTCTCCTGCCTGCACCGCAACTTGCTGAGCCCACACGAACACCAAATAATGAATGAAGCAGGCACTACCAGACACCCTGGCTGCCCAATGCCACCAGGGAGGGCCTGGCCAAGCACCTGCAGGAGCCAGCAGAGAGGGGAAATGGTTCCTGCAGAACCTCCAATTAAAATTCTTCTTTGCAAACTCTTTCTCCTGCTCTCTCAACAGATGACAGTACCAGAGGGACATGCACAATTACTGGACGGAGGTCACTCAGCCTCTAAACTACCAGCTCTTTCAGGTAGCAATGCCTTTTGATGCTTCCAGGAGCAGAGAATGACCGCAACTCCCACACTCCAGAAATCACTTATCTGGATATGTGATATCTCACCAGAAACATCCATTTCTGCGTGGCCATCTTTTATTCTGATAAGACTGAGAAATTCCAGTTACATTACTGCACAATTGGTTCTACAGCATGCACAAAACACAGCCAATGCTTCTTGGTCACATCCCACTAATTACACGTATTTTAGCAGCCATCTGTTCTTGTATTTTTGCAATTGTTCCTGAGCAGGACACAAGATCATTAAACTCATATCTCATTTGGGTTACCAGAACTGTGTTGAAAATCCAGGTGCTTCTCAAAGCTATACGAATAGGAGATGAGTTTCAGAGAAACTCTGGTCTTGCAATATTTACGCAAGGTTGTGCAAAGAACCAAGTTCAGTTTTCAGTTCTGAGAACTAAATTCAACTCTCCAGAGTCTTTCCCTTCTAGCCACTAAATCAACTTCCCTTCTCCTGAAATTCTCCCCTTTCAAAAGGAATTCCCTATGGCATTGCTACAACATGTAAAACATCCTAACAAACACCATCAATTTAATTCATATTAATGGTAATGAAAGTTAAATAATAGATGTTGCCCACAGCGTTTGCACATTGGTAAATTCCACCGCATTGCTAGGGGAAAAAATGCATTTATTATGCAGAAGAGATGGGCAATTAGCTCTTTAAAATAAAAGCTTCTCTGGAGACTAAGTTTTTTGTTAACTTGTATCTAGTGTGAGTCTCCAGAGCAGAATATTGACCATACCAGAGCATAGGCTGCTCATACCCAGTCAGGTGCCTGTGAGTGCCCAGGGGGCTCAGAACACTGGTCGATATCTTGCTTGGATCTACTAACACTAATTGGGGACAGACCTAGGACAGACTTATAGATGGCAGCCACCTTCCCCTGCAAGCAACATGATCAGACTTTGTCCCACATCTGTGCTTTATGGTACCTCTTGCTGCATGCTATACCAACAGGCCAGAGAAAATTGGTACAAAGCATCCCCTGCCCTGCACTGAGAAGATGGTCAAGACTAGCAGCTGCACACCCAGCACCGTGCCACACATCTGTGGTGCTGGGATGTGCTGGGGAAGGCCAGAAGCAGCATTGCAGTGCTAGCACTAACAGCAGAGTCCACAATGCACCTTGAAACCCAGGGATGCAGCTTAGACAAAGTATTTTTTTGGATCTGAGAGAGAAGGAACCAGACTTTAGGAGGGTCACACTAACCCAGTGCTTCCCTCCAGCAACAGCCCTCCAGCAGAAAGCAAAGCTTTAGGGGGCTGGGAGGCAGCTGCTGTCTTAAGAGCCAGGAAAGGCTGTATCCTTGGACAAAGAGAAGCAAAACACTGGTAGCAGAAAGAAAAATCCCATCAGGGTAAGCCTTCTGGTGTTACAAGTCTTCTGTTTCTTGCTTGCTCCAGGATTCCAGGCACTTGCAGGTGGCTACCTGGGCAGAGGCAGCATTAGGACTGCGGAGCTGCACAGCACAACTCCCACATCCCAGAGAGCAGCTGCTGAGTAAAGCACCAGCACCAATTCATCACTACAGAGTTGCTCAAATCCTCCCCCATCCACTGCCAGCTGGAGCCAAGCGTTATGGATACAATGCCAGCAGTCAAAAGGTTAATAGCAACGGGACTGCAATTCAAGCTTTCAGAGATAAATGAAGGCAGAGTGCAAGGCAAAGATGGGGAGAGGATCCTGTAGTGATTTCATGGCAGTCTCTTCTTTCCATCATCATCATCTGAAAAGCACGCTTATTGAATTCACTCTCTAGCAGGCCCATCAGAGAGAGAGCAGAAGACGAAACGTTCCCAAAGCTATGAGTTACCACAAGTGGCAGCATGTCTATTGCTGCAACACAGCAGCAGCCTCAAATACATCCTTAGCTGAGCCTCACACCACTGAATTGGCTTTGCTGGAGGAGAGAAAAAAAAAAAAAAAAAAAAAAAAAAAAAAGCAACTTACTGCATGCTAGAGACTAAATACATCATCTCAGCGCCAGATATAGGAAAACATACCCCTGGGGGCTCAATCCAGATTTAAATGACTGCAGTGGAATGTTTTACTGCTCCAGTCTGACTGAAGACTCCCAGATCCTGGTGCTGACCTTGGCGCTTCCCAAACCTAACACTGATACTAGTTACGCTGAACAATGTCAAAGTTGCAAACATAGGGAATGGCTGCAGGACTTGCTCACTGGAACATTTTAATATAAACTCAATGGGCAGTTTAAAACCCACCAAAAAAAAAAAAAAAAAAAAAAAAACACTCAATAGTTGATGATGTTCAAGGTATTATTTTTCATTCCCGTTTTTGTGTAATTGTTTCACAGTTGAAACAATTGATGTTCACACTCATTTCAAACATTTTTTATTTTGATAAACTCCCGTGACTAAGCTGAGCAGTCAGAACTGGCATTGAAAAATAAGAGAAACAGGGGAAAAAATGCAGTGCCAAAAAGAAGGATTATGTTTTTAATGTAATACTTGTAAAATTCATAAAGTTTAACATGCACATTTTTCTGAAAAAAAAAAAAAAAAAAAAAAAAGTGAAATTTAACACATAATGGAGAATTACAGTAACTTTTGTTTCAGTTACAAAAGAATAAAGCTAGAAGGAAAATATTTAGACCCCCCTGTCACTCCAGATCTTACTGCCTGAGCTGCAATACAAGAAAAGATTTAAGAGAAACAATGTGAAATATGTAACAAATCCTACTAATTTCAGATTTTTTTTTTCCTTTTTTTTTTTTTTTTTTTGGATGCCTTCAGACCTTCTTTTATGTGTTTCTCACCTCTAAAAGCAGCAGCAGGCTTTTGCTGGGTGGAGGGAGACAAAAAACAAGCCTTGCAAAGAAGTTATGCAAGCATATCTTACTGTCCAGGTACTTATTAAGAATGTTGTTCTTAAGATGTATCTTGCAAATGTTTTAAAAAATGAAGATATAAATTCTTTTTCTTGTAAGTAATGATATATTTCAATATTAAATTAAGTATTTTAGGTATTAGAAATGATCTTTGTTGCTTCACTGATTTCAAAACCAGTCCTGCACTCTGCATCCAGTGTAAAATAAATAAATAAATAAATAAATCTTTCTCATTTTCCTGCTACAAACAAATTCTAAAATTAAATTTATCTTAAAAACGTACTTCTTGTCTCTAACAGGGAAGCTGAGGTAACATCAGAAGGGTATTTTGGAATAGAAACACTTTTTAAAGACAAAAGGATATGAACACAGAGCAGTGAGTTTACAAAGACTTATGCACAGCTCAGACAAGTGATATCGCATACCACAAGCCAAGCAAAAGGCTTTTTTGCCTCTCTTCCTGATATTTTTGTAAAAAAATATATAAAAAAAAAAATGTACACCACTTCACAAGCATCCATTTATGTTATTTATAATAGCAACTTGCAACCACAAATGAGGACACATAATTCACTTCTATTTCAATTCATTAAGAGAGGTTTTATTACTCTGAGTAGTAAATAGAAAATATAACAGCATTTAGCTTTTTTTTTATTTATTTTTTTTTTTTGTATGGTGAGATAACAGGTGTTGAAACTTTCTGGAAGTCTAAATAATGGAGAAACTTTTTTTTTAGGGTGGAATTAATGCACAAGGAAAACATGATTTACACACACACGCACAAAAAAAAAAAAAAAAAAAAAAGAATTGGAAAAGAATGAATGCACTAAGCACATCAAGTCTACTTAATCATGCTCCAACAAGCTAATTCTGGAAAACAGAACAAAAACCCTGATATATCTTCCAGTGCCTCCAAAGATTTTAAGAAGTCACATAATCCCCAGACACCTGTGAGTACTCTCAGAGCTTTGAGTACAGTGGAAGTTTCTTTTCCTTTTAAAGCCAGAAAATGAAGCAGGTCACAAAATTGGTCTTGCAATGTAATCTAAAGACAGGAGAAGAGAAGGTCAAGCGACCCTAGTTCTGCCAGCGTTTGCACTGTGGCTTTGTGCAAACTTTGCACTGCCTCCCTTGCGGTATCTGCAAAATACAGTGCTCGTCCACATAGCACTCCGGTGTTGCCATGGGCTCTGAGCTGATTTAGGTGGCACGTAAGGACAGCACATACCAGAAGTAAGGACAGCACACAACAGAAATAAAGCCAGACATCTTTAGGAATTAGTTGTGCTTGGCTTTTGGGATGCTACTTAAACTCCAAATTGAAGTAAAGCAGTCCCAACCCCTCCCCAACCACAAAAGCAAGATTCTTGCAAGAAGTAACTATCTCTGCTTGAAGTCAGATTGATGTGGGAGCTCAGGATTGGGCTGGATCAGACCAGCCTTTGATAAAGTGAATACTTTCAAAATTCATTTAATCAGTGCCCCCACCATCTGAAAATACTTTGGTGTTAAGTGCTGACCCTAAATCCTGCAAACAGCTCCCATTAGCATCAACAGACTCCAGCTTATACAAGTATAACTACAATGTGCATTGGTCTTTTATCTTCAAATAGACTTAACATTTGACATCCAGGGGCTGAGAAAATCTATCCAGATACAAACTGCCTAATTCCATCTATTTCAGACTTCTGTCTACTTTTAGGAAGGGTCAGGAACCAAAACATTACATCTGAGAAACAAAATCAATTATTAATTCCCTGGTATCTCTTATTACCTAAAATCAGAGAATACATAGTATCAGAGACAACATCAGGAAGCTCAAATCAGCCACATCCAGAGATGCACAGATGCTGCCACATCACCCCTATCCAGAGGGGAATGGCTTTTCAAAGGGACTCCTATGAAAGCTGCCCTTCAGAAGCACAGCAGCTTTCCCCTCGAGACCATTTGAGGAAAGAAGTTCTAATGGAGAGAATGGAAGCACTGCCCTGTTACACATAAATGGGCCAGCAGGAGTCACCCAAAGGGCTGGATCACATTTCTACCTGGCCTTAGCATTTAGGGCTACCCCCTAAATTCTTTGTGCTTGATTTACCTATTATGTTGGTTCCTCATTAGCACTGTAGCAAAGACAAGCACGGCTCCAGCAGTCTACTGCCAAGCCCAGTCCATCACAAGACTCCTCTTATCTCAGTGCAAATGGGCTTGTGCCTACATGAGCTGCTAGAAACCAAGCAATGAATGCATTCACAGCAGTGCTACAGCTCTGAGGACCTCTATGCCAAAGAAGAAAAGTTCACTCATTTCAGAGCCATTTGTATGCAGATGTTTTATACTGATTTACTTTTCAAAATGCACATCTTGAAATCAGCATTCTTATTGCAGGGGAAGCGTAAAGCAATTGCAGAAAGAGGGAATGCAGATGACCACAGCAATACAACAATTACATTGCAAGATAAGATCAGAGGAAATGCATATGGTACTGCAGTATTAACACAGCAATGACTCCTGAAATCCAGTTCCCAGCAAGAAATGTTGGTGCCTTTAAGTACTGAAGGAGTCAAAATTCATTGTCCTTCATATTTCTCTTTTTGCACTTATTTTCCAGCGCATTAAAGAAAGGAGTGTGCAGATGTTACACTTCATTTAAAGCATCCTTGATCTTTACTTCACTGTTTGCGTTGTTTGTTCTAAAAGCTGTTCTGGTTTCCCAAGGTAGTCACAGCACCTGGGTGAAAACAGCAAAAGGCAGGGAAAGGACTAAAGGCTTTATGCTGATTTCCAGGGTAGCCTCTCCTCTCCTCGACATGAGCTGCAGTTACAATATACAATCCAGTTTATTCTCAGGAGAGGTAACCCAGACCTCTGCAATTAAGCCAGAAATAGCTTTAGATTCCTGTAAGCTTACAGCCTAGGTCAGTGGCAGGCAGAGCATCCAAACCCTTTTCTGCAGACTACCTGCTTTGGAAACACAAGCTACTGAAAACCCACATAGCACTGAAACCTTGTATAACACTTTTTGCTAAAGGTCTAAAATGACTGACTCCAGGAACTTGTGTACAGACCCGAAAATCAGGAGGTTAAAGTCACAGTACTTTGTATGCATTTTTTTTTTTTTTAATTAAAACAAACAAACAAAAAAGAGTACATTCAATGCTCTTTTTATTCCCTGTGGTTTCAATCTTCAGGACCACAGCGTAATTCTCTGCTCTTTAAATTGTTTTTGTTTGGTTCATGTTTTTTTTCCTCTTTGCAAAGGAACATTCTTATATAGTCACAGGACTTTCATAAACATCACCAGATACCCAAGACATTTGATAAAATCACAAGTGTTAGCAACTGTGATTACAGATCATTCCATCCTGCCTCAGGATTTTTAATTCCTTTTGCCTTTCATCCATCAGATGCCAACTATGTTAGGTATCACACACATACCACAGCTATTAAATCAATCCATATGCCTATTCTCAAATTGACTACACTGAATCCTTTAAGAGGAAGAATCAGGGAACATAGCATTTGCGCAGTACCAAAATTTCCTGTTGTCTTCAACCTTTCCTCTATGCACAGACTTGTCTACAGGTTATCTCTGCACAGAGCAACTCATGGGGATGGGAAGGATTGCAAAACTAGTACAGGCTCTATGCTTCTGTGCTCTCCTAATCCTATTGTGGGTGACTAGCATCAGTTCTTTTGGGATGACCAGTGAAATCCAAAGGCTGCTCTCTCATTTGTGCTGCAAAAGCCCAAAGCTGCAGCCAAGGATTAGCCTTGTATTAGCTGTACTGTTACTTTTTTGTTGTTGTTGATTTTTCCTTTCACCATATCTACTTTTCCCAGTTTCATTTTTAGGAGGAAAAAAAAAAAATAATATTCACAAAAAATATATATATATATTTAACTCTGACACTGGGGAGACACTTGTAGTGACTTACACCATCATTTGGGCCAAATTGCATCTGCAATGCAGGTAACAACAGTTGTACCATCTGGCCCACAGTACGCACACTAGCATACAAACATTGATATAATCAAAAATAATTATAAGCTCTAGCTTTCAAAGCCAACCAGCAGTGCCTGGAAATACACAATAAAATGCATTCCTGGATTCCTCTCTGCAGGATGTTTCCTAGGACATGAATTCCCAGAGGAATCATAAAAAAAAAAAAAAAAAAAAAAAAAAAAAAAAAAAAACTCCAAAGAGGTTGGCCAAATCCCTGTCTCTCACACTTAAGGTATTTGTAAACATTAATAAGATCCCCTCTCAGTGTTCTTTTCTCAAGGCTAAATAGACCTGAAGAGACCAAGGTCTCTCAGCCTTTCCTCAAAGGATATATGCTCCCAGTCCTGTATCATCTTTGTGGCCCTCTGCTAGACTCTTTCCAAGAGATCCCTGTCTTTTTTGTACCAGGGAGCCCAGAAATGAACACAACACTCCACGTGAGACCCAAAAAAGCCAGAGCAGAGGGGGAGGACCACCTCCCCTGGCCTGCTGGCCACACTCCTTATAATGCACGCCAGAATCCCATTGGCCTTCTTGGTCTCCAGGGCACACTGGGAAAGAAAGCTGGCCCCAAAGCTGCCTAGCTACAGCCTGGCTGATTACAATACCCGCCTCCTGATTTGAGAAAGGCTTTCATGCTCCACTCCTCTCTGCTTGTTAATAGGACGACTTTGCACCTGCCTCTGCCTCTCACAAAAACCAGGAGGAGCTGGCTGCACCCCACTGCGGGCAAAGAGCAGCTCCAGTTTATACTGGGACAAAGAGTGTGGATCTGTGCAGCTGTCAGCTTTTCTGTTTGGTATAACTGGCAGCCAGAGCAAAGAAGGCTAAGTCATAAATAGTTTCCTAGTGACTGGAAAATCCATCAGCCAAATTCAACCATGTGGAAAAAAAAAAAAAAAAAAAAAAAAAAAAAAAAAAAAAAAA
>CM021777.1:12346410-12384191 GCA_011076525.1 Nettapus auritus
TCCTCCCAGCCTTTCTCGAGTCTGGAGTATACTGCACACAGCCTGGAATGATGAAGTCATGAACTTGAAATAAAAATACATTTCTGAGATGCACCTTCTACTTTTTGTCTTCAACACCATAATGTTTCCTCTCCAGTTTTATCAGCAGAAGCTGAAAATAGAGGGAGGATGAGCAGAGCAAAGAAGAAACTAATTGAAATCTTGCCGAGTCCCAGAGAATAGGCCCGACTCTGGGTTCAACTGTTAGAAGTATCTAGAGGGCCAAATTTCTGACTGCCTCATACCCAGTGGAGCAAGAGACGTAAACATATACCCCAGTGCCAAGTGGATGTGAAATGCTGCCAAATCAGATGCAGAGGAACATTTTGAGCCTGCCTGGCATTGGTGTGAATGATAAATCAAGGTGCAAAACAGTGTAAAATTCAGGTTCTAAGAGTTTTCTTTAGATGCTAAAAGCCTTCTTTAGATGCACAAAGAATTCACTAGAAGGGAAAATGTTTAGAACTTTAAGCACAGAGCTCTTGGGAATGTAGTTGTTTTGTCTATAGAAGAACAGAGCTGTCAGAAGCTAATATGTTTTCAATTTGTGAAATCTGTGCTATTGGAGCAATCCTCACCGGGTACCTTTTATTTACTTCTTTCTTGGCAAAGTCCAATTACTGAGATGCTCCATGAGTGATGCTCCTGGCCATCCCAGGTGACAGCCAGCTCTGCTGGTGAAAACAGCAGCTTTGGGGGCTATTGTGGATGGATCCATTTCATTCTTCTATGCTTTTCCATTAAAAACAAAAACAAAACAAAACAAAACAAAACAAAACAAAAAAAAAAAAAAAAAAAAAAAAAAAAACCTAACTGTCCTGAGAGAAATCATGCTCAAGTATGCTTTCTACATAGAAAAACTGCAGCAGAGCTACTATCTAGACACACTTCCTTAACAACACAGCTACAATGTTGAGATTGTTCATGTGTCCCAGGATAGCTCATGCTCCGTTGCAGTCTCCTACATTTTCCAAGAGATTCCTGCTCCTTCCCTTTCTCCTCTGTTTTCTAATGCAGCAGAAATGACTGACAGAGAAAGGGAGACCTGGCTCACTTGAAGTTGCATAGAACAGCAGTGATTTGGCACTGAGAAGCACAGCAGCTCCTTGCACCTTGTGCCCATCAGGCTACATGGGCATTAACAGCTCCATTTTGCAATTTAAGTTCATAGAAAAATTACTCTAAACTGACTCTTTCTTCCTTCCCAGCACCGTGTTTTGTTTACTGCTCATCCTGCAGCAGCAACGCACACTGTTCACAGCCACCGAGCAGAAATTTCTCCTGCCACGGCTCCTCTGACCTCAGGGAGTTCATGTCAGCTGTGCGTCTGCACACCATTTAACACGGGGATTGTGAGTACAGAGCATTAGTACAGCGTGCCCCATCTCACTTCTCTGAGCTCTCCCTAGTCTTGGCTCTTTGTCAAAAAGATGCACAGGGTCACGCTCAGTGCATCACTCCGCTGGGGGGAATCCAAGAGCCACTGCCTTACTGTAACATGAGGGGAAGAGGCTCTGGGGCTGGCACCCTTCACTTTCATGCTGTGGGTCTGCAGCATTTTTCTTCCCCAAGCTGAGTGCCCATGCAAGCCTCACAGAACAGCAGGATAGGGAATAACTAGCTGAGCATCACTTTGTCCTTCTGGCTTGGCAGGCCCGGAAACCTGCCCTGCAGGGGAGGTTCATTGCTTTGAGCAGATGTGAGGGGATACCAGTGCACAAGAGAAGGCAATCCTCAGCCAGAGCAGATGCTAAGGGCGTCTCCTCTTCATTTGAGGAAGAAAGGCTCTGTTGAGAGTGTTTATGAAACTTGTGGTTTAAAACATCTATTGTCTGCTAGCCACAGCTGCTCTGGCCCAAGGATCAAGCAGCCGAAAAGTTCCCTCTCTCCCTGACAAGAGGAAATACAAGCAAAGGGGAGCATTTGGTCTTCAGCTTATCATCCTTTCCTACCTGCTCCAGGTCCCCCTTTCTAGAGATAGTTATCTTTATCACTTCCCTCTAGTCAAAGCCGTATTAAAAATACACACACACACGACATCTGGTCTCTTCTCCTGAGCTTCAGAAAGGTGCTTTTAGTGAAACCACAACATTGGCTTTATTCCCAGCTATCAGTCTTTTATCCCCTTTTTACTTTCAACAACCCTGCCATATATACAGGTTTTTTTGATCTCTAGATGCAAGGAGAGCTGCATGCTAACAGGGACAAACAAGAAACAAGGGTGAAAGAAAAATAAATACTACTGGAAGGAAAGAGATAGATGAACTCCAGCATCCTTTAGAGGTTTAAAAGTGAACTGTGGCTGAGCCCAAATATTTGAGTTTTCCAGACAGTGTGGTGTATCAGACTATTCCTCAAAGCCACATTCATCCAACATAAGAATCCATTTCTGTGACAGACCCTCAGAAAGGGTCTCTCCACAAGGCTCTTCGAAACCTCCAACCTGGAGACAAAAAAGACCTTGTGGATGCTTCTAGCACACCTCCCACTGCCCTCCCTGCTCTCCAAAGCTCACTGCCAGGTTTCTCCCCGCACTCTCATGTCCCTTTCTCTGCTCCTTTAGTGATAAGGATCCTGATTTTCCCTGATGGAGGGGCAGAGGAAATGAAATACTGGAGCCCTGATCCTGTCCCCTTTAATACCTACACACGTACAACTCATTTCCATTGAGCTCCCATAGAGCTGCAATAACTCCTACTTGTTTACCTGTTTGATGAAAATGTGAGATTTTACAGGTACTATTTGAGGCAAGCGAAATTTAAATCCATAAAGACAAACATCTACACTGAAACTCCTCTTCTGAGAGCTATATCCTCCTGTCTAAGGACAGAGGAGATAGCACATCGTCTATAAATGTATGGGAAAAGAGTCAATATGACTCAAATTGTGAATACAAAGCACAACTCACAGCTGATTAGACTTTATTTCAAGGTGCTATCTGAGGCTAGCTTTTGTTGTGGCATGCATTCAGAGTTAGTAGCTTATTTTGGAGATGATTCCACTGACAGAAAACATGGAAACTAAGGTCTGAACAACAGATTGCATCTTCAATCCTAAAAGATATCTAAGTATTTAAATATTTTAAATGCATCTCTTTCATTCCAGTGAGCCTGGTAAGGATAGGAGAGCAGAGTAACAGCCCTGAAATCCTTTACCAGAGTTTGCAACAAGCTCAGCTGGAGCACCAGCAATTCAAACTTCATCAACTCAAAATGCCAGCATGATTACAACTGCTCCAGGGCAGTCACCCACTGCATAAGGGTGGTGGACCAGAGATCACACAGCATTGTACAGCTCCTGACTCCCACTCACCCTCACCATTAAAGGCAGCCAGTGCTATTTCTATTTGAACCACATTTAGAAATCCTAAATTGCTGCCTGGATTATGCTAACTGCACAAGCATTATTAGTTTGATTATCACCTGCTACCTGGAGCCTGGCCCAAGCTAAATAGCTCCCTTGATATAAGGAACCAAAGAGCTGGAGGGAGCGTCACCCGCTGACCAGGGCTGGACCAGAGATGCTGAAGCTTAATCCAGCATCAGACACAAGCCACCTCCAAGTTTTAATCTGCTTTTCATACTCACACCATTACACATACAGGAATCCATTTATCTGGGAAAAATTTTAGGGTTTCTTTTGAACCCATAATTAGTTCATTGTTCTTAACAGTGTTTAGTGGAAGAGAGACAGTAATTTGCTTCTACAAAACAGAAGTATTATTAAGCTTTTTTAATATTTAAACGTTTTTATATTTTTGTTGCACAGGTTGATGGGAAAGCCATCAACAACTCTGCATACACCTTATTAGAAAGGCTGCCCACATCCCAGCTCAGACAGAGCATAGCCTGATAAAAAGGCTTAATACATAAATACTTGTTTGTGTTTGGAAAGCTCCTGGAGCTTAGCCAAACCTTCAGTGTGCTGAGGAAATACAGAGAGACAAGGGCCTGCTTTTAAAGCGATTCTTGTCTGCAGCTCTGTATTATCCTGAGTGACATTTTGTCCAAGTACAGTAATAACACACGTCCTTGCCTGCCCCTGAAAGCAAAAGCCAGATTTTAATACCTGACGGAAATGTTCTTGCTTTTGGGAGCATCCAGACCTGGAAAAAACACACACACATTCTGCTTATAAAAATTCTGATTTCTTCACATCTAAACAAGCCCGTTTCCAACAACAAAAGCCTCTCAGATACTGCATGTAATCTCCTAGCTGCTGCCTTACCAATCTTTTAGTAACACCTATAACTTATACAGAGATGTTTCACCATAGATTTGAAGAAGGCTGAACACCTATTGATCCAAGTCACAAAGAGGAAACCTGGAAGCCAGGAGCAGGGCTGTGGCTACTCCCCAGCCTGTGCAGCAGGGCAGGACCAGGAAGAGCCCCAGCCTCCTGACTCCCAGGACACACACACACAGGATGACAACCAAAACACCTGCAGGGAGACCACTGATTCCCACTGTAAGAAAATTATCCTAAAAACATGCTTAGGTCTGCATGAATAGTTATGCAAGGAAGGCAAGACTGTGGTAAACGCCCCCTGCAAAGAGCATCGTTCAATAGCATAGATAAAATTGCTTCCTTCACTGCTATAGACCTCTCCCTTTGAAGTCCCTGCTTGATGGATCCAATCCTGAGCTGCTCCAGACAGGCCATTAACACACCCTCATTTCTTAAGGGCTCTCTGAAGCATGTCAGGAGAGCTGCTCAGTGAGAGCAGGAGGTCTGTAAAGCCAGGAGTGGGAAGGCAGTGAGAGGGTAACTCTTCACAGCTGAATAAGTGGGGGTGAGGGATGGAATTTGATGAAACCATCAGGCAGCATGTCTAACACCAATTTTAAAAAGTGCTTTTTTACACAGCTGATTTATGGAACTCCTTGATACAAGTTATTGCAGAAGACAAAGGATTTTAAGAAGGACTAGACAAAGTCATGAAGACTTAGTACCTAAGGGTCTGGATCCAATGCTGGCTTGAAAGCCTGTAAGCCAGCAGCTGCCAAAAGCTGGAAAGGTTTATCTGAGGCAGACTCAACATCTATTTATTTTTCATACCTTTTTCTATACATCTGCCACTAGACTTGAGCAGGCAACGGCTACTTCCACATCATCACTAGCAGTGAGCTAGGGCAGAGGACAGTGTGGAGCTGAGCTGCTGCAGATCGTGGGACTCAGCCCCTTCGGGCCCACCATTTGTCTGCAGACGGTAGGGCCACTGTTCTCCTAGATCACCACTGAGGAGCTTTGATTGCTTTTCAAAGAAAGAGGCTTTAATTTTGCTTGCCCATGAATTTTCCTTCCTGTTTGTACATGCCCAAGGCTGGTCCTAGAATGGCTCGTAACATGACCAGCAGACAGGACAGAGCTGTCCTCCAGGGATTTTCATACAACTTCTTAGATTATCCTTATTAAGTGAAAGAAGATTTTTTAAAAGGTATTTTTCTCTTCTCATTAAAGCCTCTGTCACAAAAATTACTTGTCACAGGTTTAATTTTCTGCAGAATCCAGCTTTCATGTGTTTGTATTCATGAGACGAGGGACAGAACATGAGGAGGAAATTGGACCAAATTAACCTGCTCCCATGACAATCCACAATAATAACAAAAGTGGAAAATGGCAGAGAATTAAACTGTTCTTGACAAAAACTGTAATGACCTCCAAGAATGCCTCTAAAGTAACTGTCCAAGTAACAGTTTCCAAGTGTAATTTCAAGGATATGCTAAGCAAACTCACCCTGCAGAATTTCGTGCTACTGGTTAACAAGCCTAAGAAAAGAATGAATGAGAGGAAGAGGTAATCAATACTATAATTAGCAACACGGTAATATGAAGCAGGATGATTTGGTTAAATAAGCACAGATAGATTGGATCAGGGAACACTCGAAAGTAAAGCAAAAGAGTTTTAATCTGATTTGCTTTTAGCAGTGGGAAAGAAAACACTTTAAAGAAGTTGTACAACAGGATGTCTTGCTCCATTTCAAACTCAAAATAATCATTGGGGGAAAAAAAAGCAAAGCAAACTGATTTCAAATAGGATAGCCTTAATTAGTCAATCCCCAAATAGAGAGATAGCATTAATCAAAGTCAGGGCAGAATTGAACGAAAGGCCATTTGAGACTGGGCCAATCCTCTGAACAAAAAGGACACCCAAAATAAAAGTATTCCCACCAAGTAAAGAACAGAGGCTGCATGCTGCATTTTCCACTTTAAAGCTGATTGAGGTAGCCAGGGCTATGTTTTCCAGGGACTAATAAAGAAGAGAGAAAGAAAAGCCTTGTTATTGTCCTTGTAACAATGGCTCTGTCACTATCTAAATGCTCCTGTTCAGAATCAATACTTCTGAAAATGGAGTCAGTGTCCATCACGTTGAAGAAGAAATTCAAGCGGTTGTCCCTGAGTCATAAAAAGGAGACCTAAAAACACTATCATCAGGATAACGCTGTTTTCTGACACATCAGCCACAAGCTACACTGAGGTAACGCAAGGCACCCTGGCCACATCAATGCACAACTGTTCATGGTTCAGGGACAGTAAAATTTTAAGTTATTCCTTTAGATAAAAGAAAGTAGCAATACAGCTTCATCATAATATACCTCCTTAATCTAGTCAGACTCTACAAGAAGAAAGTAATCAATCCATGAAGGATTTCCACTGATATAAACAATAATATATTACCCAAAGCCTTAATACTGTTATACTAGGAAAAAAAAAAAAAAAAAAAAAAAAAAACTGAAAATGTGATTTCTGACTCCAAATTTCAGTTCAAAACAGCAATTGCTTTATGTGGGATTCATTTGTCCAAAATCAGATACCTACAATATGCATATTTATGTATGAAAATTATTTCAGAGTCCATATACAAAGAGTTAGATAGATACTTCTGAAGGGAAACCCCTTTCATTCCAGGGCTGATGGACAGACAAAAACAGCACCACAGATGACTAATGCTGAAGATAAATCCCATTTCTCCATTAAAAAAAAAAATAAATAAATAAATAGAATAAATAAATTTAAAAAAAAAAAAAAAAAAGAAAAAAGAAAAAAAAAAAAAGGAAGCTAGCTCTGTTGCCAACATATAGATTTCTTCAAAATTTGTATAAACCATAAAAGCTAAGAAAACCTCAGTATCATTTCACAAAAACGTACCATCAAGTTAGTCAAAGTCTCTCATCACACAATGTGAACCAAAACTCTTTTAGAAAATATCTTCCAACATCACAAGAAGCCTAACATAGTGCACACAACACTATGAGCCAAACTTCAGTTTCCTTTTTAGATACTTCTCAGTCCCCTACATAGAGAATCACTCTTTTAGGAGTCAGTCCATGGCACACAGTCACACTCAAAGCTGTCTTTACCAAGTGAGAGCAGTGGGTGGATGACTGTTAGATGTCTATTTTTTCACTGGTCCTTTGATAAGGGTTAGCTTTGAAACAAAGAAACCGCTTGCTCTGAAAACACACAGGCAAGCAAAGGTCTGCAAGGTACTTGGATCTTGGTGTTAACATTCCAAGATAAACCCTTGAACCAAAACCAGGTCAGATCATACTGTAAAATAAAAGAGAGAGGCATAAAATGCAGTTAAGACTTGGAAATAGTTCAATGTGTCAGTGGATGAGTTCACTATGGGTTTCTGTACTCTTCCCCATTTGAAGCTGATTTTGGTAAGAGCACAAGGGAGAAAAGCCCTGTAATTTAAATAGACCTTTCTGACTGTCAGTTAGATTGATTACAGTTCTCTGCAAACAATACATTTTTAAATAGTTCTTTATAGGGTTTATTTTACTCCCAACATTTTCCCTAATATAAAAACCTCATAACAAATGCAATCACATTTCTATTCACTGCCTCTCCAAAGTCTTCCTCCCTTCCTTTTCTCTGGCCACCTGTTAGTTCTCCCTTCTCTAAATTTAACTCCCTTAGCTTTGTTTGGTAACCTTTTCCACATGCCCTCATTATCTGAATTCTGTTCCTGCTGTGGTAAAGCTGGGAGGGCTGTGTGGAGGGTGGATTTAGGTTGTTATTTTGGAAATGGGTGGGGGAGGAGATAATGAATCAGACCATCAGCAGATGTTTATTTATGGATGATGTTTTTTTTTCTAACAAATCAAGGTCCCTACTAACTTTTACTGAGTTCAGAACAAAGATAACATTAGAATATATTAAAATATCCATCAAAATGTGGCTCATTTCTGGTTGTCTGATACTCTGAGTATCAAAAAGGTGATTATAATCCTTTACATCTGTGAAAGGTAAATATAACCATATTGGAATTGTGACTTAACACTTTGTTGGTGTTGATAGAAGTTACCATGGAGAAACTGCTGGGGTCCCATGTCTGTTCTGCATAGCAGGGAATAGTCCTGTCCTTCATCCCTGCTTCTGCTTGTCCCTGGCTCTCAGTCCATGCCTGGTACATTGAGGACCAGTTCTGTTTCTATCTGTTGTGACACAGTACATAGGAAATTGCCTCCTTGAGGATGAAGGTAACTCTTCGTGCTCTTTCATCTCACCTACTACAAAGATTCTTCATTGATCCTTGGCCAAGGTAGACCTGAGTCTCTCCACTAATTGGTGATGATATCCAGCCAGCCACCCTACTGCAGGCACATGTATGGAAATGTATTGTTTAAAGAGAAGAGAAAGAAAGGGGAGAGTGGGAATTCCACAGAATGAAAAGGCAGAGAAAAAAGGTAGATAACTGCTTTCCTCATCCTTCCCAGACATAACAATCCATACAGTATGATCTCAGCCCCTTTGAGTTATGCAGTTGCTATAGGAAAAGCTTTTCTATGAGTTCTTGTCACCACTTGTAAATTTTAGGAAATTCAATATATAATCAAACCTGTAATGGGAAAGTATGACTATATGAGCCATAATATAAGAGCCATCTCAGTGACTTCCCCCAGTTTCAGAAGCTCCAGGTAGCTGGAAGAGACCAAAGAGTAAGCAGGATAAGAACTACGTTGAGTGTTGGTTGCCTGGAGCTATTTTACCACGAGGAGAGACTCCAAGTGAGGAGACTGTGGTTTTAGGTATCATGACCCCAAAAGAAGTACTAATTGCATCCTTTCCTCATGTCAGATCTAGCGTATACCCAGCACACTCTTCCACAAACTCCTTTTCTGCTCCTAGTAAATCTAACCTTGAGCTAGCACAAGTCCTCTATGGAAACAGGCCAATGCACATAAAAGCCATACAGCTAACACACAGTGAGGTTACCAAATTAATTTGGATGCAAGGAGGAAAATAAAAACTATATCCATATTTCACCTACAGAGAGACCATAGAAAACCTTGCTCCCACAAAGCATATACCGATTTTGAAAATATAGTGAGCTTGTGTTGGGACACAGAGGGGAGATATTTTTAAAATGCCAAAGTTGCTGGCATGACACCAGGCATTAGTTTAATTTCATTCTCATACTTGCTCAGAGCCAAAATGAGTCATCTTCCCTATGAAATACGAATCTGTACACAACACTAGCTGTTAATTACCTTTCCTGTCTCCATTAAAAAGCAAAGTGACAGTTTCAACTTCTCCCTGGGCGAGCATTGTGTTCTCTCGCTGTCTCCATCCCTCGCCAACAAATCTACTGTTGCAATTCAAGTGGCACTTGAGATATTCAGTCTAGCATTTCAACAACAGTGTAATAACCAATAATTTGACAACAAGAAGCCATCTTTAGAAAACTCAAGCCATTTGTAACCACAGTAGAAACAAATAGAAGTATTTCTTTACCAGGCCAGCCCACAAAGGAGCACGTTTGGCCCTGTCCAACATTCATTACTCCAAGGCTGGGAGCCATCATCTCCAAAACATTGCTGTTCTAGCTCCATTGGATCAGAGTTTTTATCCTTCATTTATTTGCATGGTTACATTGTCGTATAATGAATGTTTCAAGAATAACAGGACTTAAAGGAGATGATACCTAGCCACATGGTGTTTGCTCCAGGCATCACCAACCCAAAAAAACTTCTCCAGCTCCAAGGAGATCACTTCCACAGCTATGCTGTCACCTCAGGGACCAGAAGACGCTCTTCATATGAATCCTATCTCCCAGTTCTGTTGAAAGCAGGTAGTTCACAAAAAATTCACAAGTTGCTCAGGTGCCTTTTTACTTTTGCACAGTGTTTTAATTGGAATAAATGTAAGTGTTATAGCAATTGCCATCAATAAACAAAAAAACCCTGAACTTTCCATATTCCAAAAGTTACAGCAGCTTCAGACAAGATCAGCAAAATTCAGTTCTCCTTGTTCTCTAGGCTATGGTCTTTTGGGATACTCTGATTTTGCTCTCAAGACTTCTTGTGTAACTGTGAAGTGTAGAAACAATTTTTGTTCAATATAAATGAATGTTTTTGAAATGCCCTCTTGGGGGCCTTTATAGATAAAATGAGATATAAGATTTAGAATATGATCATCAGGAAAAACAAAAAGACAACGCTGAAGTTGCTACTCACTTGCAGTTGTAGCAGGAATCCACTCCTTTGCAAAAAAGAATCAAGACCCATACTAGACTTAGCCCAGTAAGCCCTCGGGATGGAGATAGGTTGTTGCACAGATCCTTTCCAGAAAGGCAAAGCTCATCTTCACATGCATTGGAGCAAAGTAGTTGGAAAACAAACAAACAAACAAACAAACAAACAAAGAAGAAACTGAAAGAAAAAAAAAATGAAGGAATTGAAAGCACTGGAATATGAAAGCCTGCAAGGCAACAGGGAGAAAAAAATAGCATTCACTTTCATTTCTGATCATAAAGGCAATGCTTTACCCAGACAGAACACCCACCACTCAAAACCTCAGAGCAACTTGCTAACCCTAATCTAGTCTTGCTGGACACTTCTGCATTAGATAAGACAACTGGGGCTGCTTTAACACTTTGTGTCTCCATGGTAGAAGATTGATGTGTTCACAGGAAGGCACGAAATTGTTACATCATACCATATCAGAGTTCACTCTCTTGTTCAGCCTGACTTTTTTTTTTTTTTTTTTTTTTTTTTTTTTTAAGACCAGCAGCACACAATTTACTTACTTATTTGTCTAAATAAGTAAATACGAACATCGGGGTTGATACCTTTATTACCATTCTCATTGAAGTACCAGGAACTCATTATATCAATATTTTCAAGTAAGACCTTTTATCACAAATTTATTATTTCATCATGGTATGTTGTGTATTGATGAGAGCAGCTCCAACTTGTGCCAGCTCATTATCTACTCTGTGGCTTATAGGGGAAAAAAAATCTGAAATTATTAGAAATAAGAGAAGTCTAGTATTATATCTGAGAAGCAGGGAAGTTCCAGTTATCAACCATGTCTTACTTAAGAAAAGAGTACTAGAAAATAATAGAAATTCTTGATAGTTAGAATAATTTCCTGAGGTTTTCTAAAGAACAGTGCAGAAGACTGAATTTCAGCCTTGCAAGGTTAATCATAGAAAATCCATCTGCCTAAACACACTGCCCAGTTTACTGCTGCCATTTTTTGCCCGTAAAAGTTTAAAGCTAGTTATTCATTTCATTGAACTTTTCATAGGGTTGTTCATCACATTTTACCATTGTGGTGAGTGACTAATGACCCTGAAAAGAAATAAAAAGTAGCCATACAAGCATTAGCAGAACAATATACACTCCAAATTAAGGAGGGAATGCTTAGCATTTGTTTAGTGAAGTATGCAGTTTGCTCAACAAAGAATGATTTAGATGGAAAGCAATGAGAAACCACATGATGCTTCTGAGACACAGAGTATACATAAGCAAAAAGCATGGCTCCAGACAAGCAGGATCCAAACTGCCACCATGGAAATACTAATATACTTCCATGCTTGATCTCACCTAGCCCACACCTATCCTATTTAACTCCTTGAATTCAAGGTCATCACGAATAACAGACTATATTGCATTTTCTTCCCACACACTGGGGAATAAATGGGAAAGGAAACTAACAGTGTGAGATCAGTATCTACACATTTCCTTCCAGCAGAGGAATTATCAAATAGTGAATAGGTGAAGATACCAGAAGCAGTGCTACTGACTCTCAGTGGTGTGACCTGTTCACGGACAGCTGGCTCAAAACTCTTACTGTTTAGGACTTCCCCCAGAAGCAGGAGTCATATCTCAATCTGTTATGAGGCCTTAATACTACTAATACTATTTAATTCCAGGTGTTCTTATTCAGATAAAAGTGTTCTTTCTTGAGACTTTTGGTATGCATGTGGTTGTGTAGTGATAACTCCAATGGATATATGTGAGCTTTATTTAAAAACAAAGAAACAAGAGTTGAATGGCCCTATTTTCATTCTCTTGAGCCTCATCTCGGTCATACTTCAATGTAATTTAAGCACTGCCCAATTTGATTCTTTACACAGCAAATGACAAATTGTCACAAAACCTAAAGATACCACACACAACTGAAAGTGCTCCAGAAGATTTGCCCCACATAGAAGCTGGTCAAGAGAATCTGATGGGGGGGAAAATCATAAGATCTTTAGGGATGCTTTTTATTTTAGTTTTAGAAAGTTTGGTAGGTAGATTAAAGCTTCTCTGTGGTATTTTCTCTCCATTTGGTCTGGTTTATTTCAGTTAATACAAATAGAGTTAAAAAGGATGAATGTGATCTATTTTAATGGGCTTGTTTCTTCCCACTTTTACTTTTCACAAGAGCAATCAGCTAAAAAGGTAGAAGGTAACCCTTCTTTTCTGATCTCGCAGAACTTTACATCTACTTCACAATCCTAGAGGTCATTTCAGTTAGTCTATCCAACAGGCAGGCTTTTTGCTTTGTGATGGAAAAAAAAAACAACTGCCAAATACAAGAAGATTTACTCCAGGTAAAAGTGTTTTGATGGATACATTTTCAACTGTTGCACCCTGAAACACCTTTGGAAAAATAAGACAATGCTTAGAGGTTGGCCACATATAGAGTATTGAGCTGGAAAATTATTTTGAACCTGAAGTATCCGCACTTCAATTTTATGGATAATTAAACCTAATGTGTTGCCATTTGGGAAGCAATTAATTCCAATATCTATATGTGGTGTCCCCTTCCTGTGACTGATGGGGAGGAGTTGCCAGGATTCACTGTGCTGATTGACCAACGCTGGGAACCCCTCCTTGTACCCTCGGGTCTCCTCATAAAGCAGTAATCAGGTAAGATGCAGAGGTGGTGGTGAAGCAAGATCTCCCTTGGGCTACATCTTGTGTGTGCTATCAACTGCGTATCTGGAGCAGGTACCTTAGTGAACTGGAAGAGAGCCTGGACACAAAATTTCCCTAGCAATTAGACTACTTGGTCCAGATATTGTTGCACTACAGAAAGAGGAATGGCCAAAGAGAAGACAAACTGGGGCACAGCAATGTTTTCTGTTCTTTCCAAACTTCACGTCAAACACTCTGAGCACTCCGGAGGTCTTCATACTTTTTTTTTTTTTTCCCCTCCTGTTCTCAGAAGACACCAAGTCAATCTGGTTAAAGGCAACAAATCCATCAACAGATGTAACGCTGAATGTAAAACCACCCTGGCTGAGAGCCACAGTTAGCACAAGGCTCTTGAATTAATTCTCAAATACTTGAAACTACCCAGTACTGAACAACATATTCCTGATGCGATGGGGAACACTCTCAGATCTAAGTGAGCAAAAACAGGCTGCAGTTAATGACTGAGTGTTCCTGAAACCCCGCTCCGCTCCCTGAGCCCCATAACACTGCCCGTGTCCCACAGCCCTAAGCTACATAAAGTGTTGTGTATGGTTCAGACAAATCAAGAAAGGTGGCAGAGATGCAACCCAACAGCTCAAGACACAAAGATAGGTGACCTGTCACTGAAGTCAGGAAATACTCCGAATTGAGATCTTCCGGGGGGGAGTCAATGTCAAAGTACCTGCTAATACCACAGTATTTGGTTTAAATTAGATATAGTAACACTGGGGAAAAGGACATAACTGTAATCAAAAGGTTTGCCCAAGGTTAGAAAGAAAGTTCATAGCAAAGTCACACAACCAATCTAATCCCTTGCTGTGCAGTCCTATACTTGGGTAGAAAAATAATTGTTACTAAAACCCATAGTGGTTAGTTGCTATGATTAAAAACTCAGGCATTACGTATGCTCAATTATTATTTTCTCAACATAACTATGGAGAGGGAAAGAGATTGGTAGTGAAAAAAAATAAGCTTACCAAACAATACCTCCATGACTATCACATCACAGAGATGCTAGTACAATCATACCAATCTAGCCAAAGCATTGGTCTTTTTGATAGGAAAAGTTAGAACCACGCAGAGATTTCTTGAAAAAAATTTCCTCTTCTGTTATTTTTATACTATTTGAATGTATTAACTTGCCACTTCTTTCATGACCGGGCAGCTTAGTGATAAGCTAGAGTATTACAAATGTTTTCTCCATCTTGAGAGCAATATGTAATATCATTAGATTTCCACAGTTTGCTTTGGCAGCGACGTGTTTAACAGACTAGCTGGTCTCCCTGTTGAAGAGATGGGACTGGCTCTGAGCAAGCAAGATAGAAGAAGAGCATTAGTGGAAACCTATTATCTGTGTTCAATTTTCCCAAAGAGTAACCAAGGTTTCTTCTGCAATGGAGAATAAATGAAAACATTTATCGTCTGATAAAAATTAGTAAGCTGCTCATACTGGCAAGTTTCTTTGCTGATTATGGACCAAATAAGGTGGCTTCCAATGAGGAGCAGCTTACAGTGAGCAGTGGTGACAGCCTCAACAACCACCAAGCTCCCCAAGGTGCTCATACCTCACCTCCTTCAATAAGAAGCACCTGAAGAGCAATCCAAGGGCCTTTGTGCCAGAGAAAGGATGTGCACACTTGCAGTAGAGCATATCTAATGCTTCGGGAGCTGTGCACCAAAATTACTGAGAAAAACACAGAACACACCATCAGAGGAGGAGAGGTGGAGTCAAAGGCACCCACAGCCACCTCCCTCATTCCCACAGCGCTTCTCCTACCCCCCAAGCACCCAGCTTGGGGAGCACAAGGTGAAGCACAAAGCCCTAGTATCAACACCGAAAGGATCTAACTGGTGCAACAGCTCATATCTGTGCAAGCAAAAACAACCATACTGTTATTTTTTAACAGTACTGGGACAAAGATGCATTGCTGAGGTACAACAAGATAAGGGAAATTTGTCTCAGCTACTCCTAAAATTATTAGCAGAAGTAGGCTTCCCAGGCCACAGAATATGGTCCATACTTTCTACATTTCTCTTCCCAGCATGAACAAATATGAAACATCTCAATTCATCTTTTACTATAGCTTCTTCAAACTAGATCTAGCGTGTGGCTTTAAACCCATTTCAGAGCAGCTAAGCGCACAACAAACCATTAACCTGAAGGTGAGAAAAGCCATAGACCATTCCAACAGGCTGTTAGGTGCCCTGTGCTGAATGCTTCCATGGCAATTAGTGTTACATTATTGAACATCACTTCTCCCACAATTCTGTTTGGATAGCTATGCCGTATCATGTTTCCTTAAAATACAAGGGAGTGACATACCAAAAAAAAAAAGAAAAAAAAAAAAAAAAAAAAAAAAAAGCAAGCAGACTATTGCCACAGAAAGGAATGTAATCAAATAGATGCCAGGTGAGAACCAAATGCAACAACAAGCCACCTTCCTTGTTGCTTCTAGATTAGATTTCTTTCAGTCATCTGCAGATGCTGATCCTTAGTCTACCACCCCATCACTTTTTTTTTTTTTTTCCTGAAATGAAGAATTCATGGTAAGCCTTAAATCCTTTTTAAAAAAATGCATAGAAGAAAGTGAACCAGCCCTACCTACTTCAGAGAGCATTGAGAGCATTTACTGAAGCCAGCTCCTACCCTGCATCTGCCTCTTGATAAGGGTGGGCCCAATGCTCTGCACTGACACAGTAATGAGGATCCTTTCACACTGAGGAATAGCCCAAGTCCTTAGTGCAACTAGAAGAGCCTTATTTGTGGTCCCAGGACACAAGATTAGTCATTTTTAGGACTAAAGATTCAGCTTGTGAGAACCACCAGGGTCTGCATGAGGACAGGCCATATCCTGCAGTGCTGGTTGCGGTGGCTTTGAACATGCCAGGACTTCCCTGACTTGATGACAGGGCTAAAGTGACTGAAACACAGCCCTCCTGACGGTGCTCCATGGAAGAGCAATTCTCCAAAAGAGAACGATTTCTTTCAGCTTCCTTCCATCAGCAGGAATGCTGCCAGGCAGAACTTCCCTCTGAGGAAGACTTCTAAGATAAAGAAAGGCATCGTCATCTCTCCTAAACACTCATTCCTTTCCTTGCCCTGGAAAACCACTTAAACGCGTTAGGTGATAAATGCTTTGTTGCCAAGCACTGCAGAAGCCCCACGGGACTTGTCTTCTGACACCTCTGCTGGCAAATGAAAGAGTGACATAACAACATGACAGGGGATTTAAAAAATTAAGTCTTCCCAGACACTCCCCGGGGGTGCTTTTGCTATGATATGCAGGCTGGCAGTGCTGCTGCTCGTGAGATGCCACGTTCCCACATTTCCTTGTTTTACAAGAAATGGATTTCACTGGTTAGTGAATCTTTAATGTGACAAACAGAGGGGATGAGGCAACAGTGCTGGAGAGCTTCTCTTCAGCAGCACTGCCGCAAGAGACACAGCGCAAAGGCTGCCTGCGGATAAGCATTCACATTGTTCTTGGACCTGCCTCTGTGCAACCAATTGCTCCAATCCCAAAAAATCACTTTCAGAATGACAGAATGATTCAGACAGGAAGTGAAAATTTTGGCACAGGGACTTTTTATGTTGGGAAGTGCTGGGAGGAGAAAGAGAATTGGAGGGGATGGACAAGACAAGTCAGCTGGGCAGGATGGGATAGGCAGGTCCCAGTCCGTCCCCTCCTGGCAGTTTGAAACTTGGCAACGTGTTCCTCAAGAGCATCAGAGCCCTTCAGCGACAGCCCACCAGCACGTTTCAGCCTCCACCAGCTGAAGCTGCATTATCAATGGCTGTCTCCTCACTTCCAGTACCTGCCATTGTAAATCATACCCCAGAGCAATGCTTAAGAGAAGGCATCTAAATCACAAAATAAAACAGGTCAGAGCTGCAATTATGATCAGTGAAGCAGGCATCGGTATGTTGTGCATAATTAAAATGACTGTAGGACTTCTCTATAAATATCAGCCAGAAAAGTGTCTCTTTGTGTGTGGGCATAAAAATGAGATGCAGGAAACAGCCTGCTCTGATGTGACAACATGACCTTGGAACAACTTTGCCTCCACACCAGAATAATTACACTGTTGAAGCCTCTGATTGTGTCCCTCTTACCAACAGCAGCAACCAAGCCTTTGCAGCAATAAACATGTAACCGTTAAGAGTTCAATAAAAACCCAGAGAGAGACTAATTTTGTGATGGTTGCTGCTCCTTCACGTTCTCTAAAATTGCTGCTCCAAGAGCAAAAGCTCTTATTTCCTCTTTTTAAAGGTCTGAACTCAGCTTGGAGATGAAATACACTCAACGTGATAAATAGATACCATGCAAAGCTTGAATTATACACATCTTTAAATTTTTTACTTATTGCTCATCAATCTTCCCCATCTATGAAGCATTTTCAACTACTTTGCAGTAATGGACCCAGTTCCTTCAGGGAATATGGGAAGCAAAATATATTCTGCTCTTCTCAACACAATAATGACAGTCACTATAGAAAAGTTAAATGGAGGGTGGTACTATAAAGGAGAGAGCTGCTCTAGATCTGTGTTACTGCCAAACTGGGCTGTAGGACAAGGAAAGGACTTTGCAGGTCACAGGCAAATCCATGCATCACATGTTGGGTCTCATAAATCCCAGAATTCAGGCAGTTTCTTTGGGAAGAACTGAGAGCTGACCAGCAAATCAGGTCTGAAATGCTATGGTGGGTCCCATTACAAAATGTAACAGGAGAGTAATATCGCTGTTAATAGGTAATATAATATAAATACTTTTATCACAGAGAACCCAGAAATTTGCCAAGTGACAATGTGGATGGATGTATTTATTCAAAGCTAATTGCAAATGAAATTCTTTAATCTATAATCACTTGCCTCCCATTCAATAACCCAGTAATCCCTTTTTGACTAGCATAATGCCTACACACATTTTTAATGACCCAGTAGTAAACTCCGAGAACTTACAATTATTTGACTAGTAATGACTGGGTATATTTCTCCCTGAAGTCATGTATTTATCAGGCAGAAGGCAAATGTGTGATTGACTCATAATACCTTACAGATAAATAATAAGGAAAGACCTATGCATCATTCTTGTCAATGCGCTGAAAAGATTTGCTGAATGCACAGAGGTCAGGAAAAAAAAAAAAAAAAAAAAAAAAAAAGTTCATTGTTAATCTGCAGAAAAAGAGAATAGATATTGATGCATAGGCTTACTAGAAATGGGTAATGGCACCCTGCCACCAAGACCAGACTGTTAGCACTAACCAGTACATGGCCTGATCTCATGTCCCAAAAATAGTGTCAAAACCTCATATTCCAAATTAAATGCTCCAAATTATCCCACAAATTTAGGTTGCAAATGTGGTTGCAAATTTAGGAAATAGTGAGAAAAAATGATGGGGTTGAAGACATAAGGGAATCTTCGTAGATCTCTCACAAGCTGAATGAAGGAAAGAGTAATGAATAAATTAATCTGTATAAATGATTTTTGCATGTGAAATATTAATATGCTGGCTAACTTTCAAAAGTCACAAATTAAAATAAACATCCATGATGAACTGAACTGGAACACACACAAAAAAAAGAACTAAAGCAGGGAACAGTTATTTTCAATCACTCAAATATAGATCTTCTTTATAAAGAATAATGGTGCATCCAAAATGGTCATCTCCTTAAAGTATATAAGGCACTAAAAAGAGAAGGACATAATACATGACTTATTGTTGCAGTGCTGTCAGGTCACCTCTTTCTTTTTAAGGTGTTATACTGCCTGAGCTTCTGTTGGGAATTCTCCCTAATAAATTCCTGGTTTTATCTTCCTTTTCAGGACTATCACTTATAGTATGCTATGCAAAGATTCAGAGAGCTTCTGGAATAACTACTTAGATCTGGTAACCCTCAGCAGAAAGGAGCCCAGCAGCTCCCTGTCACACGGCCCACTTGAATGATAACCAGTGTTGGTGCAAGACATTTGTCAGGGAGCCTAACAAGCCATCTGGATGCTAATGAATCCTGTGTTCAGCTCCTCTAGCGCTCTAGGAAACCCAGAGTGTTAAAGAGAGAGCCTCTTCTAGCAGGTAGGATTTGGGACGACTGGGGAGACAGAGGACTTCAGTCTGCTGCAGTAGAAATGATGCTGATAGGGCACAGTCACCACAAGAGCTTATCCTCTACAGAGGAAAGGATCCCTCTTAAGTCATTCCCATTGCCTTGACTTCTCACCTGAAGGAAACCTATTCTATAAAAGCATATAAGACATGTTCTGGTAGCTTATGGAATCAGCACTGCAATATTTGAATTTGTTCTAAAGAAATATTCTCAAGTCTCAGCCTCTGCAGGTCATGATTTCCAGAGGGCCCACGGGTATGCTTCTTGCAGCAGGCTGGCTCAGCAGTGTTTTGTGTGCTTTACCAGGTCATCTGCCTCCCTTGCCCAAATGCAGAGAAAAAACAGGAGCTGCCTGCTCAAACATTCCTGTGTCAAAGCCTCCTAACTCCATGTCTGACCTCCTCCACATCCCTCACCCTTGCAGGAGACAAACTCCATTCAAGGCAGCTAACATAAAGAGAGCTCATTTCCTTTGAACTTATTTACAAGTTTTACCATTAAACTTGCCCACATTATGCAAGCAGCTTGCAATCTTCCCTAATTCTCTGACTTTAATTATATAATTGAACAACCCAAAAACTCATTTTTTCTAGGAAACATTAAACATTACCATCTTAATGAAATTCTTAATGAAACGGTTCTCCCTGCATGCAAATGACTAGCACTGGATTTGCTTATCGCACTGGTAGACAAAAGGACAAATGTCCTTCTTTTTGTCAATCATCAGGAGTGACAGCCCATTCTGCCAACACTCCTCCTAGGTGGATGGATAATGCAGACAGTCACAGACTGGAGGAAAACATAATAAGAAAGGGTGAGGAACTGGCCCGGAAAGGTCTCAAGTTGCTGAAGAGCATAGGGAAGAAAGAAATCACAACTCACCACTAATCTCAGACACCTCCTGCTGCCTCTCACCAAACCAACCCGCTATCTCATCAGACCTCTCTGCCCTGCCAGCTGCATGGGAGAGGAGCACTCATCCCCTACAAGCCTCCCTGGTCCCCCTGTCCTCTTCTGGTATCTTTGTGACACAGCAGCTGCTGCATCCCACAGCAGACCTCTGCAGCACCCATCCAGACATCGCTCCAAACACCCCATAACATTTAGTGTACATGCTGTTGTGCTGTTTTCCCAGCACAAACCCATTCTGCTCCATGTCAGCGCTTTCTTGCAGGGTGTTTTTAGGTAGCTGCTGAATAGCGTAGTACCAAACTTTGCCCAGCTGAGAAATTTTCATCATATCTTCCAGAAGTACCCATCACTTCACTGTACTTTTTGCCCTCCATTTCAAAGATACCAAGAATGTCTTTCACTTTTATTCCTAATAAAACCATGTACAGCTCAAGGACGTGACCTTGGCATCCACACTTGTGCAAACAAGACAGGCCTCAAAACCCACATCACCAAATCAACTTGCTTGAGTCTCTCTGAGATATAATTCTTTCTAAATTTAAATCTCACAGATCAAGAGCAGAATGGTTTTATTCAATAAGCATTATTTTTCTCCACTCTCCTGCTTCACTGCACTTTCAGTGTCCTACCCTTTAGCCCACAGAGGTTCCTCACTGTGCTGCAGCTCCTGGATTCTTATGAGCATTTATCAACAATGAAAGTCAAGCCCCAGGTTCCTTTCCCTGATTTACACTCTGAACTGCAATTATGTGGTGTGTGGTCACAATAAACCTTAAACTAAACAGAAATAGTTGGGATTACTTAATTTGGAGTGAAAGAAATGCAATCTGAAGAGGTTAAGGAGTCATGTTGGTACTGTGTTATGCAATACCATTCTCCAAGTCATGTAGATGCAGTGTCCCAGCATTACCCTGACCAGAAGGGAAATACTGCAAGAGGTAAAGACACAGCAGCACTTTGAAAACAGGGGTCTAAATCAGACCTCTGTGTGGTCTCACTAAGACCAGTCTGCCACCTCAGATTCCTGCTACTGTGAGATGACTTTTTTCCAGGCAATGAGGAAAAAAAAAAAAAAAAAAAAAAAAAGTATTTTCAGATTCAAGGCTAAAAAATGTAAATATCTGAATCAGCTACAAAAATTTGACAGGCAAACTACTTGTCATTAGCAGATCAAAGAATTAGATGCATGACCCATGCAACATTAACCTAGGTGAATTTCTTAGGATGCTTTGAATTCAAAACAAGACTCCCCAACCTTTTTGGGAGTCTATTCTCCCAATAACTTGACCCCTAACTCAGAATTTCCCAGCTGAAAACACCTGAGTACTCCTGAGATTTGCAGATATGTTCAGTCCTCCCAGTTCTTCATCTTTCCTTGAAGTATTATTCCCCCAGCTATAATCCTGCCCACTGTTTCACTGGGAAGTTAGCTGTGTTGGTACTAGAAAGTCTTTTTAAAACTCTGGTAGAAAAAGACATTCTTGATCCTGTGACAGCCCACAGTCATACACATCAAGCAGGAATATCCTACCTCACAGTTAACACAGCCTTAGTGCTCAGACAGTCCAGCTGAAATCAATTGATATATTTGCTGGTTGAAGTAAGAAACCACAAAGTACAAGAGATCAAAGCATGAGGCCGAAATCAACTCATTAAAGATAAATAAATAAATGGAAGCAACTCCATGGGCTTCTGTGTGAGTTGAATCCAGTGTACCGTTTATAAACCACTTTCACCAAGTGCCTTTCATTCAAAACACTCTACAGGAGAGGAGAATCATTATTTGCTGTAACCCCAGAACCTTCCCTATTCTATTTTTTTTTTCTCTATTTCATTCCACTCTCCACATATTCCCTAGGTGTGCATTTTTTGTCCTTGACATTGGTTTCTGTCCTTTTTGTCCTGTGCTGTATTCCTCAGCAATTATTTATAGAAGGGACTCATCCACCCCCAGATTCATTCCCCTAGCCGTGTGTCAGTACAGCTCCAGCTGTTTGTCTCCCAGGAACTCAATCACCTTTCTGCTCAGACCACAGCTCTGCATTCACGAGAGCTCATTCTCTCTGTAGCAGCAGAGCTCTATCCTACCAGTTATAAGATTTCCATTTGGTCTCCAAATGGAGGGATGAACTTTAATTTGGTAAAGGTGAACCTCAGAATCTAGCAGGACACTGAAATTCTACATTGATATAAAATCAGGCTTTTCATTTGTCCCAACAGAAAACTTTATTTCTTTTATTCCAGGAGCATTTATGAAAACAAAGATTTATGACAACAAAGCAGCTCAAAGCATTCAAAAACATGAATAACTGCCCACGCCCCCCCCCATATATATATGTATATATATAGTCAGTTCATGTGCTGGAGTTCTCCTTCTGTCTCATTTGGTTTTCTTTATTGCTTCTTTCTTTTCTTTTCCATTCTAGTCACTTTTCTGCAACACAGCAAACTCCAGGAGAACCTTACCCTTACCCAGGGGGAAATCTGCAGTGCTGGGGTGGAGAGGTGGATCCTTCATCAGTAGGAGGAGCAGACAAAAAGTGATGCTCCCAAAGTGCTGACTCTGCTCCTGAACACCAGGAATAGCCTCCCAGTCACATTCCACAGCTCCAACCAAGAAGGAAGCCCTTTCCGAAGGAGGCATGTCAGTGACAAGGAACCAGCCCACTACCACCCCCCTGCAGAGAAAGGTCACTGCAGAGCCTCTTCTCTTCACATCAGCATCCATCTCATTTGCTCTGCTGTAGTCTTCAGAATCCCTGCAGAGCAACTGAATTATTTTGGCTAATAAGAATGTGATGTTTCATTGTTGACTTCCACAGACACTTAAATATAGCCTTAGCAAATTAATTTTGCAAAACAAAAAGTGACTAGCCAAATAAACTCCACCGCAGCTTGACAGCCAGTAAAATTATACAAGTTAATGTTTGCTTAGAAAACAGACCAAGAAAGCGTAATGGGGAGCAAGGAGGAAAGGATGCTACTCGATACACAATTGACTTTTAAATCAGCACAAAAATGGGGAGGGCAGCCCCAGCCCGTGTTGCCATTGTTTTTCAATCAACAAGGAAGACAGCCACGTGCATGGGTTTGCACAGGAATTTTAACACAGAGTTTGAGCCAATGCCCTTATTTCAACCACTGGTGGTACAGGAATGACCCAGTCACACCAGGAATTCCTTGTCCACGGCAAACCAGAGATAATACATGGTAGTCATCGCCTGTAGCACATGCTGCTGCCCATACACATGTAAACACCTGGAGATATGCAGACATGGCAGAAGTTTGCTAGAATTACATCATCAGTAATTTACCTGCAAAACCTAGAGTTGAAGAAAAACTAAAAATCTGGACTAGCTGCTTCTTGCTGACATGTTGATTTCCAAATAAATATTGTGTGCCTTCCCTGCACAAAACCCAAGCAAACTGCCAGTCCCATGTCACTTAGAGAGCAGCAGCATGTCCAAGAGGACTCAGAAGTCAGCAAAGGGAACAGATTTAATTAAGGGGGAAATCAACATAAAACTGTTCCCCAGAACTTTGCCCTAGGACTGGGATGCTCAAGGCAGACGGTTGCACATTTGCTTATTTCACAAGGTACCACTGCAGGCTTTAAGAAGGAAAAAGGATGACAGATTAGGCTCACAATCCAGCAAGTCTGACTCAGATAAAATGAACTTTTAGCGAGGAATGCAGACTGACATCTGAAAGAGATTTAAAAAAATAAGTCCTACAACTGACCCTCTTTAGCTCAGTGCAAACACCATCCCTTATGACGTTACCAAAAGGCACAGAGGCTTAGGAGCAGCAAGCTGCATATCGTGGAGCTACATGGACCTAAAGGCAGCCACAGCCCACCTCAGAGAAAAGAAATTAAACAACATTAGCGATGACCCATTTCCTCGCTCAGCAGGGAACAGCGAAGCTAATCTGGCACTGAGAGGAAACACGCTGTGGGCTTCCCCACGCAGTGAGATATCTCGCTGCTAACACGGACACAGTGCTTTCACTAATCCACCTCGACCCAAAACCATTGGCCATTTCTGCTAAAAGTGGGGGATTTAAAGTAAAAAGCCTGAAATGTTATAGATTTTAAATTAAACTGACATGGAAAATAAACTGCTGAGAAACAGCAAATTGTCCTGGGGAGGGTCTGCAGAGCTGCTGCGGGCCAGGGGAGTTTTATGTGGGGTGCAGGAGCAGATCCCTGTGATCCCCTCTCCAGCATGGGTGTTTGGGGTTCACTCAATTCCTTACACATTCACCTCCAAGGGAACATGCTGAAACAACTTGAGCCCCACAGCCACATGTTTTTACTTAATCTAAATTGCAGTCAGATCTGCTTCCTATGTTTGCTGTTATCTTCTCCCCCAACACACTTCTTCAGGTATAAGTTTGGACAATTAAGCTAAATTTGAAAGGAATTTAATGCTACCCAGAGAAAATCCAACCATCATAAGCAACTGAAACAAGAAAGGGGACACATTGCCTACCCAAGCATCCAGCACAGAAAAGTGGTTTTCATTTTCCTTTTCTTCCTTCAGACTGCACAACCTTAGCACAAGTGTTTTCCTATTTCTCAGTGGGAAAGACTGCCCAAGATAGGATGAAGAAAGGAAGCCCAGATTCTACCTGATCATTTCTTGAACGGCCACTTCTTCAATAAGAACATGCAGCAGTTACCTTCAAGATCCTGCAAGACTGCCTTCCTAATATACATGATCCAGCCTAAACATAGTAGATTATTCTGTAATTTCTCTCTTTTGTAGAAGAAAGGTAGACTTCTAGGGAGTGCTCCAGCTCTCCAGCTACAGGACACTGCATATGACATAAACCCCCCCCCCCCCCCCCCCTTCCCTGCATAGGAGTCAGAAAACAGCGTTCTACAGAAGAAAATACCTACCTGGAATATTAAACACACTTAAACCTGCCACTTTAACTCTGACTACTCTCACTAGAAAAGGCCACTACTATTTTCCTAACAGCATTTTTCAACACATACAAAGTGCCGCATGTGATGAGAGCGGCACAGAAACCAGCCTCAAACCAGAGCTGTGCCGATGTCACTTCATGCACAGGCTAAAAAAGAGCCCAGCCCTGCAGACACTGACAGCAGGCTTTCCTTACAGGAGGAATCAGCCAAAACCTGACAAATATAATTAACAGGTGAGGGAAGAGATGCCCAAGATGACAAATCCATTTATTTGTATACTTATTTTTCCATTAAGATGATGTATTCTGGCATAACTTGTCATATCCAGCATTTCTGCCCTTATCTTTAACACATACACAAGTCTCCCTGCTGGCCTGGGAATATGAACAGAGCTCTTTTCCTAAGCAATCTCATTTCTTTCTTAGTTTGCCTATCACTATTAATGTCTCAGGTTAACTAATTGAATTCAAGTTGCTTAATTGAAACACGTTAAGTGCAGCGCCTGTTTCTAATACAGCAGGAAGAAAAAAAAGTTCCAGAGCTGTCTGCATTTGTTGGCGGTATTTATTTTTATTTTTTTACCTTGATGTAGAATCGGGCATTCAAAAAATATTACTGAGACTATTCAAATTTCTGCCTAAGAATGAGAGGAGATATTCTTTTTGTACAACACCATTTCTGTAAATTTTGTTTAGCTTGCGTGGGATACAGTTAATTACAGTAATTTATCAAACTGGCACAAGGTAGTATTCACACACAAAGTTTTTCCTGCAGTCAGAATCCCTAGTTTTATATGAGACTGGGTTGTGCTAATTGAATTTTCACTTGGGTAGATAAAATCTTTAACAACTCTGGAATAACTAAGTGCTCTTTGTTCACTGATGTGGATCAGAATGATTTACAGCACCTTTCACATAATCATGTTAATTTTGCTTTCATATGATTAATTAAAACAATATGTTCTTTCTTCGTAAAATAGAATTAGTGCACCCAAGGAGACAGGTTTTATTGCAAACTTCTTTTTCTGGTAATAAAAGCAATTTTCACACACCATCTTTTTGGCAAAGAGAAGTAAACATGCTTAAGTGGGCAAGAAAACTGCAACGGGGGTCATATGCCTTCACGGTGCATCAACAATGAATTTAGCAGATTGTACCAAAGATGACTTAGCCCTACTGTGGTGAAGCAGAGAAAGGCCAGTGTGAAGCTGGTCTGGACATTGAAACACCAAAAAAAACCCTTCCCACCTAAGCACATCTAGAGCCAAACTGAACAACATATCTGCAACAAAAATTCAGAGGCTAAATCAGATCACGCCTGTGGTCCAAGCTCTAGATTCAGCCCAAACATGATTTTCTGGCACAGTTCAAGCATACTTCGGAGGATTAGGTTATCTGACCATGATGGTCGTGCTGAGTCTGAACAATGTGAAGAAAAATAAGGCTGACAAAACCCTCTGGTAGAGCAAAGTCTGTGCCGACTCCTTAACTCCCCACTCAGCTGCCAGGGTGTGAAACATTGTTGAGCCCTATAGATCAGCTATTGATGGGTCTGCAGATCACCTCAGTGCTCATCCTGTACCAGATTGCTTTTGATGTTATATCGACATTTCCCAGCAAGACCAACAAACCCAGAACATTGTCAGCAGCAGCAGAGTGACACACCTCATCACATCAGTGCTTGGTAACAGAAGGGAATCAGCAAAGGGAAAAAGACAATAAAGGAAAAGTTCTGTGGAACCACGGGATGTTTTCTGTGATCCATCACACCATCACACTGTGACTGTGTTCCTTGATCAGAGGCTGTGCAGGCACCTCTGTGTTAAAATTCACTGAAGAAAGCAAGAGACTTTCAGGTTTGATCATCAGTGCATGGAAGCAGAGAGAAAAATATCTTCTGTCATTCATATTCAACTCAGCAACCTCCCCTCTGCAGTGCTTACCCACTCTTAGTTAAGTGGTTACCGAGAGCTGCTGGTTAATCTTACATAGGCACAGTGACTAATGGTATGAACGAACTAGGAATTATAACAAAGATACATGACAGAGGCCTGAAACCACCCAGCTGCAGATGATAGAGCTCAGCAAAGGTTAACTCACCCAGAAGAGAGCCCATGCTGAGCCAAAGTGTCAGAAGAGAGCAGCATGCTCTTGCATTTCACAACCCTTTTTGAGGCTAGCAGAGGGGTTTCTGCCCAGTGCTGTAACCTGCCAGGAAGGCAAAGCATGAGCCCCTTGTACTTCCCTAACAGGCATGGAAACCAGAACCTGAACTGGGTTTGTGGAAAGTTCTGTGAATTAAATAATTACAATTTCATCAAGAAATCCAAGCAGCAATGCAACTCAGCCTTCAGGTTGTGCCTGCAGGTACTTGGTCATCACTGCCCAGGGTGGTCCAGGAGCTCCCCATCAAATCCCTGCAATGGAGCGACTTGTAGGTAGCAAAGTGCTGCATAACAAAGCCACCGGTTGTTACAAGACTGGAAATTTTGGACCGTGCTGGAGATGGCCCCAGGCAGCTCGTGTTGTGCACAGATAAATTGGTGGACACCACTTGTGGTGCAGATTAACCAGCTGCCTGGATTAACCCCCTGGGTGGAAAGCCTGGCAGTTCCCAGCAGTTCCTGCTGCTGAAGTGACCACAGTGTACATAGGTAACTAAATAATCAGTAGGAACTCTTCCTGCAGATGCAGAAGTGGTCACTTAGGATCCATGCAGATGTCATAAGTGAACGCAGAGAGATCTTGTCCAGCATATTGGGTACCAGAGAAATAGAAATTCTTTTAAACATCATTGTTTTGTTCTGTGGCATTTTTTCCTGATTGTTTCTTCCCATTTTTATTATTGTGCCTTGGCAGGATTATTTACATCCTCACCTTAAGGTAAATACTGATGAAATGCCCTGGATAACAAGACCTTTTACATGAGAACGGTGAAGCAGATCCCATGGGGGGCTCTGGAGGAGAGGCAGGTGCTCCAGCTGATGGCAGAAAGGGAAGAGGGAACCTTAAGAGACTCTTGAATGTCACCAGAGGGGTAATTTTGCAACCTGACGCATGAGGATGTAAACTCACAACTATCATTACCATTAGTGGCAATCATGTGGATGGCTAAACTCCCCACATACAGCACTGAATATTTACCTCCAAGTGCTCCCTTCAGTCTTATTTCACTCCAAGCCTGGACTGAGGTGCCAGCCTGCAAAAGTTACGTATTTCAAAGTATCAAGCCCACTGAGGTCAAGGTGTGACATCTGACTACAGATCTGGACTGAAGACTTTCTTTAATGCATGGAACAGTTGTCTATAGGATTTCTTTGGTTTTGATCTTGTTTTTATTGTAACTGAATGTTCAAAACAAGTTTATTTTTGCTAGTCACCAAAAGATCTCATTTACTTTGCCTGAAGTACACACGTACCAGCAAAAATGTGAACAGCCTAGCATAAATGGCAAATCACAAAGAGCTACCCAGGTGTAATCCTTGGAGCCTGGGTATCCAGAAATATCATCATGGCAGAAAGCATTTCAAGCAGGTAGCCCACAAACCACATGGCCTTACCACACAGAGAAACCCGCATAGAGACAGAAATATAAGGAGTGGAAAAGAGCAGCAATCACTTGGAGAGAAAAAAAAAAAAAAAAAAAAAAAAAAACAGCACCAGACAGGCTGAAACAAACTATAATGAGTACTTGAACATAACATCAATGCTAAAATACAGCTGCAAGTGCTAGGCAGAAAAAATGCTTTCTGAAAAAAAACTGAAAAGTTTAGACATCAAATAGAAACAGTCCATCAGCAGGTAAAGGTACTCAAGAAATCAACAAAAAATTAGGACAAGCTGAGTATGGATGGAATAAGCACATCCACCAGTGCAAGGAAATACAAGTGCCCCCAGAGAACCTGGAAGAAGTGCATCATATTTGAGCTCTAGCGCAGACAAACTTTTAAGAATAAACAAAACTGCTCACACTTGTATGGCTTTTCCAAGAGTTTTGGCAAGCAAGTGGTTAGAGACCAAGGTATATACAAGTCTGCAGTAGTTGCATTAGCAGTGATACTGGCTTTGGTGGAACAGCCAACCAGCTTTACAGAAAGCACGTTTATTTGGGTGGGTTAGGTGTAGAAGACCATCTTCTCAGGATCTATGAGGTAAAATAGCTTCTGTGTGACTAAGGGACCATTACTGCACTCTGCCGCAACTATCTCCACATTTTGGCTTGCTTTCTTCAGCAGAGATGGGTGCATGGTTGCTTAAAATTAAATAAATAAATACCTACTGCTACAAATAACTCGCTGTGCACACACTTGTCTCCCGGGCAGAGGATGATCAAAACAGCAAACAGCATGTGACAGCTCACTTAATGCATTTCATGGTGGTGCTCAGGGCTGTAGCCAAACTACCTACTATCAGACTAATTTAGGTGTCAGAACTACTTCTGTTTAGCAGCTGATGAGCAAGCTGCTGTCTGGGAGCCCTGGCCAGCTCCTGGTCCTACCCTCTCCAGGCTCTCCTGAACTCAAGTGACAGAGCAGCTGCAGCAACTAAGGAAGTTGTTGAGGCTAGTACGGTTATAGTCTTTGGATGCTCTTGTGCTGAGGGCAGTGTAAAAACCTCACCTGTAAAAGCAAAGGGAGAACAGACCAAGGGGCTAGTTTTAGCTAAGGGTAGTCAGTCAGTGGTGAGACACTATGATCCATCCTCATCCCCTTGCTGTTACAGGCCCACCAGAGCCCACCACATGCTACAGACTGTGGCCTCCTCCCCCAGCACCTGCCATCCTCTGCTTCCATAAAATTAATTTGATGACTGAATTAAACTAATAATTGCCTCATTTCCAAGTATGGTCTCCTAGTACACTTGACTTAAAACGGGCTTCTCTTGGGAGGCTCCAGGGAGATCTAGTTGTATTACTTATGGAATCTCAGCTAAGTTAATTAATTTTTGAGGGAAAGTGCTCAATTTCACAGATGGTAGCTGCCTGTTTCTTGTGTAGCCAGGGCCACACACAGTCGCTGATATCTGCACTGCCACCAACACCCAAAGTAGCCTTGACGTTACTGCTAGGGCTTCCAGCAAGCTCCCTAGGGAAGGCTGCTCTTCTGCTCTTTCCACCTTAGATTCCCTAAGAAAAATGGCATGTCTTGAATATGCAAATCATTTCCTATAGGTCACACCATTTCCTACTGCTGAAACCACTAGGCACATACTGAACCCAGTACTTCAAAATAAACAGGGGCTCTGATTTCACATGAGATTAGATACTAACATTGCACACAAAATGAAAATGAGCCAGTGTTTTGTGTCTTGTCACCAAGCAGGGTGGAGAGGACCATCTCATCCCTACAGCTCACCAGAAACCCCAGCAGGTATTTCAGTCAACGGAGAATGAAACACAACAGTAAAGATGCATCTCGGAGGTTAACACAATGGTTCATTCTAGACACTTGTTTTTACTAATGAGGCCAAGGACCAGAAAATCCAAAAGCAGAAGAGTGAACACATCCACCCAGCAGCAGCCAGGCAAGTCGATAGCAGCCAGCCTGGTACCTTACTGCAGTCCACTTGTGACTCCCTTTGGGACATAAAGGAGGGCTCAAAGAGTCCTACTCAGCAGTGCTGACATTATAAGGCCTCCAGCACACTATTAAATTAGAGTCCTGGTACTCTCTCTAGGACCACATACTGTTATTTGCAATACAGTTGAGCTACACTTAAAATGAGGACTTGTGAAAGGAATAGGCTACCATAAAAAGAATTAATTTTCTGTACTTCAGATCAGAGCTGCAGCATTCAAGTGAGTCCTTTGGAAATGAATAACTGAAAAGCAATAAACCTATTAAAAGAATAAACTTTTACTGCACCAAAAGGGTGAAATAGTGACCTGCCACATGAACGGCTCAGTTAAATGAATACATTTTCTGTTTCAGAAATCAAAGCACATTTCCTAGGGAAATGGACCTTTTTTGAACAAATGCCTCTTTTAGGATTAGGCAAGTTGGAACCGTAGCTCCACTTTACAACATGACTATGCATTAAGCAGATTTTTACTAGAGCAAAGTTATGGATGTAGTTAGCAAAAAAAATTAAAAGAGGATGATCAGAATAGTTAGGTATTAAAGACTGAGTGAGACTACTCTGCATGCAAAGTACTCGAGCTGGTGCCTTCGGTTGGTGGCACGCTGCTGTTGGCTGGTGCCCAGGATGAAGGGCTTCAGGTGGAGGCACAGACTGCTGAGAGACCAGTGCTCCGTTTCCCAGGGATGCTGTTACTCTTATCTGTTCCTGGCAAGTGACAGCTATGGAGTTTACACCTCCAGCAAGGACACATCCATTTCATTTAAATCTCTACTGCCCCATTCCTTAAGTGCCACAGCTTTCACACATGGTTCTGCCATCAGGACCTCCACCTGCTTACACAGGTCCTGTGCATCAGCTCTCTCTCTCTTCAATATTCTCAATACAAGTACTCTAGAACTATACATAAATAAGAAGTCCTAGGATTTCATGACAAGAAAAAAGTCTGGATTTACTTCCCGCCTTGAGCAGACAGGTCAGATATTCTCAGCCCAGCTATGTAGATGAAAGTAGGAGGCTCAGGCATTTAAAAGCAAACAGATAATTCTAGGAGCTACAGACATCAAAAAATCATCAGTCAAGAACTCCAAATGGCAGAACAAGCAATGGTTACATGTACTCACTGTCACCGTCACAGGGTGGGGGTTGAAGTCTGCCTTTCCCACAGCCCACACAAATTCATCCACTCCCTCCACAAAAGATTTTATTTACCTAGAAATTATGTATTCAGATTCTGATGAGCTCTGACTGCTTTCTAATCTATTGCTTGAGGATTTTCTCTTGCAGGGAGTGTTTGACACAGTGAGAGGCAGCACTGCCTGGCAAAACCCAACTTGCCTATTTTTACAGAGGCTGTGTTTGAGCATCCACCAGGTGTGCTGCTCACGCAGCCAAGACACACTGCTACCTGGCACATTTGGCAGATATCACAGTGCTGTCTCTCACTCAGAATGTTTCTTCTTCTGTCACTACCTACATGAAGGAGAAACATGAGGAGACTGCCCCTCCTCCTCACACTGCTTTTGTGCTTCATGGTAATGGCATTGATGAGCCCTACAAAGTCTCCAGCTTGTTCTCGCTCTGAACAGGGTAAGGTTCAACATTTTTATTTCACCTGTAATAACATGGAAACTGGTTTTTAATTTTTAATGTTGGCTTAAAACCCAGGTGGTTGCTAGGTTTTACTTATCAGCAAAATCTGTCTTCTTTATGGAGAATTAGAGAGTTCAGGAGTCCAACACTACTGCTTGCAACTAATGCTTTCCTCCCCCTCTTCCTTTCTCAAACATCCTTTCAATTTTGCTGGACTAAAGGCAGGGGTAAGGTCAGGCATCTGAAGGGGCTCCTGGGATACTGCAGAGGCCATAAACCACCAGGAATTAAAGCAGGATGTATATATACTAGGTTATCAAGCCCATTTCCTGGGCAGTGCAGTTTAGCAGCCTGTGACACATTCCCATGTGCTTTATCTGCAGGTCCTGAAGAGAGCTCGTAGCTATTCGTTCTGGTCACTAGGACTTTGCAGCTCGTCAGATGACCTGCAAGCTGGTTTGATCCTACACCTGCAAATGCTATCTTATCTAAGGAAAAAAAATCAGCATATAAAGGAATAGATAAGATATTCCTGCACAGTTGAGTCCCCGAGGTTTTAGGGTTTCATGCACTACCAGCAAGTTCATTGTACATGTGAGATCTGCCCATACCACCAGAGTTTTAAAACCCACATTAGAGAACAGTCTGTTTTTTCTTCTTTGGATTTTCAAAAGGGTAAGATCTAGAGGCTGGAATGGAAGAAGTTGGAAGGAGAAAAAAAAATAGGACCAGTTCCAAGAATATCAGCTACTTGTCAGCTCTGCAAAATATCTGTTAATTTATAGAGGAGAAGTGTGTAGGTTCTTTCAAAGCCATACATCAAAGCTTTCTCCTATGATACCTAGCTTTATTCAGCCTTCGTATTATGGACCAAATTGGATTTCCCTGGTTCCGGATAAACCACATAAGAGTGATGTATACTGTGATTTATTGCTGTAAGTGCTTAAAATGCCTCCCACTAAATTTGTTGTGACCTTATCACACTATTAAAACCTGAAGTAAATAAGTGCAGCAAGTAAAGGTTAACAACACACCAAATAAAACAAACAGCAAGCAGAGGGGATGGGACCTACTCACTCACATCACTGGCACACTCCAGGGAATGAAATTGCTGCATGGTCTGGCAGCAGCAGGGAAGAGCCCAGAGGATGCAGAGCCTTAGAAATGGCAGAGATACAGAATGAGTTTTAATTCCCCAGCCCACAGCCCTCCAGCCCACCAAGCACAACAGCTTTGCTCTGCACTTTGCAAGGACACGTTTTCCCAGATCAGGTATCATAAAAGAAAACAGCATCTCTATCTCCAGCCCAGGCACATGGGTGAAGAGTAGAGCAGTAGCACAGAGGACCACAGGGCTATCGCCCTGCAGGGAGTCTGCATCTAGGATCAAAGGCCAAAACCACTGAGGAGAACCCATTACAAAAGCATTAAGGATTACAAGTACTGCCAGGAGGTAAGTAAGCAGCTAGCAGCTTTCAAAGATGGGTCTGGTGGGGAGTGTACAATTTATTTGCTTGCATCAGCCAGATCCCTCTTCCTAATCATGGAGAGATGTCCCACCCCATCATACTCAAAACAATGAGTAACTCAAAGCAGGCAGGTTTCTGAAGACCTGGGTACCACAGAGAGCTTTTCACCTTCTCCTCAAAGATCCCGAGGTACAAGCTCCCAACACCCACAAGGAGGCAGCCTCCACATCCCACAAACACAACTCCTCTGGCTAGCTAAAGATCTGAACTGCTTCCACATGAGGTGAGACGGCAGAGCTGCCATTTCTGGAGCAGACTTAAGCCATCAGATAGCAAAGAACACATCAACAGAAAAGTTATTGTCACTTTTTTCAGCGCACCAGTTAGGATCCCTTTCCAGACAGAATATTGAATTCTTAAGGAATAGCTCTGCTTCTACAAGAAGAGCCTTTAAAGAAACAAACCTCACACTGATTTGAAAGAGAGTCATAAAGAACAAATTTACCACAACATTTTAAAAGAAATTTTATCCATGTATTTTGGAAAAAAAAAAAAATATATATATATATATACACGTTTTTTAAGGAAAACACCACACCTAGGTGATACATAGATTCACACCCTTCCAGTACCTAAAAGAATCTGCAGAAAATTTGGAGAGGGATGCTTTATCAGGAAGCGTAGGGATAGGACAAGGAGTAATGGCTTTAAACTAAAAGAGGCAAGATTTAGATTAAATGCTCAGAAGAAATTCTGTGTTATAAGGGTGGTGAGACCCCGGCACAGGTTACCCAAAGTCTGAAGTCTCCAGGACAAATATATATTTAAAATATATTTAATAAAATTTAAAGCAGGCTTTATTAGATGGCCTTTATGTTCAGCCCAATTACAAAAGGTTTCTTGTTCTGTAATAAATATTTCTCTGACATCCTAGGTAAGCATGAAGTTCTGAAAGTTTTCCCAAACTTTAAAATGTTTGAATATAAAAATATAATACTCCAAACCACGCTTTCTTATGATATATCCGTAAAAACAAGGGAGAGTCAGGTCATTAGAATCTCCTTTTTACTTATCCTAATAGCAGTTGTGATAATAAATTCATTACTTCCATAATTACTCTATTATAATTTAGTAATAGGTTCACATTAATTTAAAAAAATCTTACTATGAGGCATTATCCAAACAAAATAAGAAACAATTAAAATTAAATTAATCTAAAATCCTACTTACAAGGCATTACCCAAGCAAAAAAAAAAAATAATAATAATATATACCATGAAACATATCTAAAATCCTATTAAAGATGATGACTTGGAGGCCAAAAAATATCTTACTTTGAAGCATATATATGTTATAACCAACTTTTTCTGCAGTATGCTTGAAGCGGGAGCAGATAGCCAGTTACAGTGATAGAAGAGAGACCAGGCAGCAAGAAAAGCAATTAATCTAGCCTCTTATGGAGATTACAACTCCTCAGGGCTGGTCCCAGACCCCAGCCCACCACCCTGTTTCAGCCTCCCAAATGTTTTCTCAGGGAGTTATAACAGCAGTCACTCACTATGGTCAGGACAGCCAGGATTCCTCAGGAAGCTCTTTGTAGGTTCCTACTGCCTTCAAGCCTTGGGGTGAAGAAGTTCCTCCTCTCTAGCTGCAAAAAACTAGCACAGCTGCTGTGTTCCCCCTATGAGCCCCAGCAGGCTTTGAGCCTTCCCCAGGTGATCACAAGCATCACCTGAGCCTCTCACCCCCCTCCAGTGCCCTTTACCTCCACATTGCTGGGCTAATCTGACTCTTCAGCACCCTAATCACACACACATTAATTGGTTTGATGTGGGTACTGCTTATTCAAAACCAGAGTGTTTCAATTAAAAATATATATTAAAAAAAAAAAAAATACTTTTAAACAATTAGCACCCAATGCATGTGTCTGCTTTGTTGAGCGTCCATGCACATCTCTTGCAGAAATTGCAGCAGGTCTAAGATTGTCATTTGTTCCCTAAGGCTTCTGAGATCTTTGTGGCACAATCTTCTATCTTAAATCATAAACTGCTTTATTGTTTTCTACTTTGGGGAGCGTGTAGCTAAGTCCTGCCTTGAACTGCTCTTTTGAATCTCCCTCCTTGAGGTTACAGCAGCTCTTAAATTAAAACCCTCAAATTTGTGTGTGTGTGTGTGTTAAGTATGTGTCAAACCATTCTTGCTACAGAGATGTATTTTCTCTGCATCAATGCAACTCCTTGTGTTAAGGCAAAACAGATGTACAACAAAATACAGCGGTAACCTTAATGCACTTCTATAGGATGTCTCAATAACTAAGTCACATGCAGTATTAAGAAAAATGCTACAGATCAGATTCCCATACGCCATGCCCCACAGAGGAACTAGGTCCTAACAGAATCATGGTAGATGAGTACCTTGATCCCAGTGTCCAGTTTTACATTCGAGAATGTGTCCATATTCAGACACACATTAAAGCAAACACTTAACTCTACCCTTGTCAGTTAACTCCTGTCTCTGTCTTCCTGAAAAGAGTCATTAACTGCATTTCATCTGTTCAGTTCCAAAATCCTCAAATTCAGCTACAAAAAAAATGGAACCCCTTTGATCTCAGATTGCCGCTAATTCATAATTGATAACCCAGGCTGGAAGGAAGGGAAAAGCTTCGTCCCCATTAGTCGTTCCATTTAATATGTTCTGGTGCTTCAATTATGCAAAACCCAACTTTAAGGGTCTGACTGCCTTCCAAAATGTGAGTCAGTGGGGGAAAGAGAAAAACCCAGATCAAATTATTCCAGCTGTAAATCTTTGTAATAGCATAGATGTCATGAGAGTGATATCCAACATTGAACAATTCTGTTTGTTTTCTGAGCTGTTGCTTTGTAGAATTCCCAAGGCATCCATTAATGACTTCAGAGAGCTCAGCAGAGAAGGACTCATTCTCCCCCACTTACGTTTTTTTGGTCAGGTCATTATGCTGCTTGCTGTAATGACCCTTTTTGGCTCAAGGCACTAAAAGCCTTGGAGTAATATATGTCCTGGTAAGTGAGAAGGAATAATTAACACAAGTCATTTTGTCCTTTACTTTGTAAAAGGCAACTGTCAATTCTTTCTGGAGACATTTAAATTATAAATGTTAAGAATATGAGTGCAATGAAGAAAACAATAACATACAGACAACGCTAGGCCAAAACATCATTTTCTACTGGGAGACTGACAGAAGCAAAACTATGCAGCAGGGAACTTGGTTAAAATGGCACAGATGTATTCACCACCTTGCATAAATAACCAGCAATGAAAAATATTTATATGACTATACCTGTGTTCTGTCACACAGCAGGCTGTTTTGCTTAAAAAAAAAAAAAAAAAAAAAAAAAAAAAAAAAAAAGACATTTGATTTATATTTCTCTTGGACAAAACTATACAGCCATATAGCAAACTCCTAGAAATCAGAGGGCAATTAAAGAATGTCATTGCACAGGTGCTGTTTAAACAAGGTGAACTCAGTTATTACACAGAATGTCCCAGTGATTACTTGGATTACCTGTAGAGGACATTTAGTTTTGGTGGTTCTCCAGAATTCACCCAGACTAGCACAAAGAGAAAGATGTAGTTTGATTTTTTCTTGGTTTGCGTTAAGTGAATGCTGGAGGTCATGCTCTAGGAAAAAGTGAACTCCAGTAGGTTTTCCTTAATTAGGACGGTGATAAGGTCTCTTTTCTGGAGTTCATCACTACTTTTTCAGGGGCTTATAGGATCTCTACTCTGCCTGTCACTGATTTTCTAGGAACTTCTTTCCCTTCCAGACTTGTCCTCATCTGTGAAATGTGGTCAGCAGGTCACCACTGAGGAATCTGGGAGATATGCAGACAGTGCAATTTGAATAAGCTTCCTTTCTGTGGTAAACTATGCTTGGGAAAAAAAAAAAAAAAAAAAAAAAAAAAAAAAAAAAAAA
>CM021777.1:12384291-12487351 GCA_011076525.1 Nettapus auritus
TTTTTTTTTTTTTTTTTTTTTTTTTTTTTTTTTTTTAATGGTGAGTTTCCCATAGTGACAGAGTAAAGTCAAAAGCTTAGAGCAAATGGAGGAAACATCCTCACTTGTGCTTACTGTCAGAACACGTCAAAGCCATCACATCAACATCCTTGCATTTTCTGATACATCTTAAGGGCTAAGCTGTTAACTTTTAAAAGACAGAATCTATTGAGTTCTCCAGGCTTCCCTTGCTTTGCTCTTACTTCTCTGCTGAAACCTCATCAGTACTTGGAAGTTGTGGTGTAGGCCATGTCCTTTATAGGTAACCAGATTCTAGCCATCCTCACAGATGGCTCTTTCTCTCTTTCCTCTTTGCCTGTGCTGCAATCCACCTGCTGTTACTTTTGCCCTCCTGGCATTCATTTTTTTCCATCAAAATTTTCCCTTATTTCTCAAGGGAAAGCTATGCTTCTGCCTTACACCAGTTGATGAGAGCAGAAAACTTCCTGAGGCAGCTCAGGCCCTTCCCCAGACCAGCACAGCAACCACCCTGTGCCTTTGCATGGGTTTGGAGCTCTGGCAGAGTTCAGGAATCATGTCTTGTGGCCAACAGGATTGGGGGCTTTGATCCAGGGCCAGTTCTTTCCTTGTGCTTTGTGTCTTCTGTTTTGCTGCTTGTTCTCCTGTTGTTTCTATTTTTCCATAGATGCCCAGCAAAAGAAAAACAACTCTGCACCTCACAGACATTTTAATAATTCATGCTCAACTTCAGTTCCTGCAATTTTAATAAACAATTGCTTATTAGAATACAATAATTTCCTTTTAGAACAGGCAGTTTTTTAGGAATGAAATAACAATAATTGCCTCTAAGAGTGTGTATGAATAACAAACATTCAGTCCTCCTGGTTTTGTTGTTTGGTTCATTTGCATGGAAACCTTCCCCACTGTGCCCCTTGCCTTTGCTTTAGCAGAGATTCTGCTTTTAATTGGACACAATATTCAGCTGGGTTCAAACCAAAATTTGTATGTAAAAAGCTGTACATAACAACCAGCTCATCCTGGAATCCATTAAAATATCAAGAGAAATTGAAATGAAATTATTTCAAGAACTCTCCTGCATTCATAGGAAAGCAGATTTATGGCACTTGCAGAGAAGTTCTCAGGTAAGAGAGATGTAGGTGATAGCATTGTCCTCTTGGTTCTTCTTCCTGCCCACAAATTTGGGGTGAAATATGAACAAAAGTTTTCATTCTAGGTAAGGATTTTTATTATTTCTTTCACTTAAAAAAAAAAAAAAAAAAAAAAAAAAAAAGTGTTTTCACATAGAGCAGCTTTTATATGCTCCCACTCCCACCAAGAAGATGGTTAAGCAACGTTGAGACTAGATTTCTCCTTCTAGCACTTTGCAGGAGAAGTTTCCCAGAAAGAAGAAACCCAGCCATAAGAAAATAATGATTTTTTTTGTGCGTAGGCAAGACTTGTAGAACTGTTTAATGGAAGAGAACATGGGGGAACAACTTCAACTTTTGCAGCAGGCAAAAGCAATACCTTTACACATCAGGACCACACTCCCTAAGGATACGTGTGGATTTTTGAAGGGCAAGTCCTCCTGTGAGACTTGTCTTGCTGGCTGCTCCACAGTGAATTCAAAAAGCATTCCCAGAAGAGGCCTTGAAGTAATCAGGCTACAGCATGACTCCTGAGACAGCCTGCCCTCCCAGAGAGGATGTACACCCAACTCCTGCACTGCTAACAGGTGTCAGGGTGAAGCAGCAGCATATTCTCCTGTATCAGGTAATGAATAGCCTTTCAATTTTGTATTCACAGCTGTGCATCTTCCTTTGGACCACTGAGTACAGCTCCAGCTCAAGTTCTTGGTGAAAGGTCTGTGCTCGCAGAGGCCATGATTAGTGGCCAAATGAAACAGTCTCAAAATTGTTAAATTTATCCCATTTTACTGACAATAACACTCCCTTAAGTGTTGAAAGTTTGTTGATCCCAAAGGTTTGGGACACTAAGCAGAAGTTACAGAGGTCAAGGTGTTTTTCTTTAAAGCCTTGTTTCTAGTTGCTTACAACTTTCAGCTCCAAAAATAAATGAGTTGAAGTTTGGCTCTCTGTAGATAAAGACATTTGCACTATACCAAAAGGGCTCCTACAGTTCAGAGCAATTCCTCTGCACTACACGGTCCTCCTGTAAGAATTAATCACTGGTAAAGCACAGTGGGGTCTTTTGGTGAAAGGCGCTAATTTGTAAATTGCAATTTCCTCATACAAATTCCACTTTTCAAGATTTTTTTTTTCCTAAGAGAGAATTTAAATTAATTGAAAGTTAATATGACTCAGTTCTAAAGCAGATCCTTAGCTGATATAAATTAACATAGCTCTGACTCTTTTTTCCTAATCCATACCTTCTTGCCAAGCCAGGAATGGATCTTCGGTGAAACATAACCAGAACAACTACAGTCACCAATAAACTCCTTTCCTTCAAGAAGGTTAAGGACCCGGTTTCCTTTGATTTTGGTAGTACTTGCTCCACGTCTAGAAGAGGAAGCAGACTTTTATTTCAGTATCCCAAACTTTGTCCACTCTTAAATGAACTCAAGCGTTTATAAGAGCCTATGGCTTGGGGCTTCTCCCAACTCATTTCCCCTGGTGTATCATCATAGAGCTATGCAGGGAAAACAAAAATAAATAAATAAATAAATAATGACCGTGTTTGGATCTAACCTAGTTTAGGAATCCCTAGGATGCAGCAGAATTGAACTGGCTACCCAGTTCCAGCTGTGTAAAAAAGCCCTGGCTTCTTTTTAAGCTTATTTATATACAGATCAAACAAACAGACTTCCAAGTGCTTTCATTTAACTTTGATGCCAAACTTTGATGTCTTCACCATTTACAGTAATCATTTTTATGTGCATTTTTTTGGTCCAAAATGTTACACATTAAAAGACCAACTTCATTTGAAATATGCAGCATTTTTGCTATTCAAAAACTCTGCATTTTTAATTTGTTTCTTATCAGCAGAGTACTTCTGGGGCAAAGAAATAACATGAAGTTTTTAATGCCTTTCAGTTGATTTAAATTAATATTTTATGTTTGTATTCAAAAGAGCTGGCTAATAGAAGGGCTCTGACATTTTTTCCAGACTTTTTCTGGTATGTCTTATATGAAAAGCAAGGGTATTTTCTCAAATGTTTTGTGCTTTATTCCATGATGAGTCCCCGAAAGATGACATTTCTACACAGTTTAATCCACTAGGATCGTTGCTCATAAGTCCTGTGCCCAAACTAGAGAGAAGCAGTACCCCAATGTCTGGAGAATAATATATCAGTCCTTTGCTTTAAATTTAAAGGCCTATTTTTGGGTGCTTGTATACACTCTCTCCCCCTCCCTCCCCAAAAAACAGGATAGCATTTGCTGCCTATTTCTGTATTTCCACCCAGCCCTTCTCCAAGAACATAGAAAGCCAGAGATAAGAGTGAAGCTTTTAATGAAAAGGGGGCTGAATGATTTCTATTGCATTTAATAACCACTTCATCACTGTCACTAGATGAAAGGGCTGTATTGGATTCCATAGCTGACAACAGTAGTGAGGTAGAGGATAGTCTTCAATTAGGAAGCTATACCCCTCTCGGTTTAAAACTATTGGAATAGGACAGTTTTTGAATTTAGCTTTTCACTGCAGAACACTCCAGCTAGCTCTAACCTAGCTAGCTCAGAGGCCAGGAGCAGTTCAGCACCAGCAGGATGCAGCTCAGCTTGTATTTATCACTGTATTTATCAGAATTAAGGTCACAGTGATGTCACAGTCTTATTGCCCAGGAATCCTCAAAGATTCTGCTTGTGAAGATAGTACTATGTGACTGCTAAGGAAGCTGAGAATCTTTTCCAGTAGGCATCTGCTATCCAGAAACTTGCTGAGTTTTTTTCTGCTGTACAACTTAAAGACTCAGAATTAACCTGTAGGAATCACCAAACACAGAGCCAAACCCTGGACTTCAGCAAGCAGAAATGGCTCTTTAAACTGGGATTCCTGCCATGCTGCTCCTGTGTAAAGCATAACAACTAACCTTCAGCTCACTGAATCTAGAACATACCTTCAAGCAGGAAGAATTACCACTCTTCCTGGCATACTCACATACCGCACCAAATATTTTCTTCCTTTGTATTCATGTATATGCTGTTATAGGCTTAAACTTCCCCATGGGCAAAACTACTTTGAGAATTCAATAGGCACAGAAACCTCTTTTTTAGATCCTCAGTTGAAACTCCTGGGGTCAGCCTGGACCAGCTGTACAAATGAGTCAGCAGAAGGCCACCACCCTCTTATGCAAAGTATTAACTATGATGCTCTGAGGCTAAGAATTTTAGAAATGCTCTAAGCATTACATTTCCTATCACTTTGGTTAGCAGAAAGTGGCTGAACAGCTCAGAGAAGATTCAGCATGCATATAAGCTCTCAGACTATTCCTACTACAATTACTATGGTCACTGACTGGGTCTACAAACAAAGTCTAGAAAAGGAGGGAATTTAGAGAAGAAATATAATTACATAGCTGAGTCCCACACAGCACAGACCACTGCGGTGTTATCACCACATCTTTACAGAAATAATCCGTTTAGGCCATTATCCAAGAGGATAGAATACAGGGGAGAAAGTTTTCCTCTCTAGGGCAGATGAAGGAGGAGAGCACTGAGAAGCAATCATTAGTAAAATAATTGGCTGCCTGCTTTGCACAGTTGCCACAAAATGTTTGTGCTGTCAATGCCATGAGTGCTCTGGCCTGCCAAAGTCAGAGCTCTGCCAAGCCTGCTGCTGGGGCTGCTGTTGCATTTCACCTTGTAGGTATATGATGCACCCCTGGATCATCATCCCTATTCCCCTGCTGTTCCAGGCATGACATCAGGAAAATATATTATTGGCCTCCTTCTGAAACCTAGAATTTTGGCCCCAAATATAACATCTCAAACCTAGTTTTAAAAAGTGGAGGTATTATGCTCTCTGATAAAGGATCTGAATTAAATATTTGAAAAGTATTAAAGTGTTGAGTATTTTTTTAATGTAGTAATAAGTCAGTAGTTTCTGAGACAGAGAACAAGAAATATTTAAAAAGTAACTTACCAGAGAGAAATCATATTAAAGGATAGAGTCTATAGAGTGTAGCAAGGAAAGATGTGCACTGCAGAGTAACTTATTCACATGCTTCATGTGTAAAGAAAGCTACTAAGAACACAATCCTCAAAGATGTTGCAGGTACCCTGCAAGTGACCAATACTCTCGGTTTCAGTGGTGTTGAACATACTCAGCACATTGCAGGATTTAACTCTACTGGCTATCTGATCCAAAAGCCAAATGGTTAAATTTATAAAATCCAAGCATGCTAGATCAGGACATGAGAAGATCGCCTACGTTGCTGAGACATTAAGATTATCAAATGAATAAATCTAGCAGAGATAGATAAAACAAATACCCATTAAAAATATAAATCTCTCAACACTAGTAAAAGAAATGCATTCCCAGCACACTCTGAAAATCTTCAAAAAGGCAGACATAGCCAGAATCAGAACAGATGGAGAAGATGAACACTAACCGCTTTCCAAGCATCCATCCCCACAAAAGTAGAGAGCATAGTAAAAGAGACAGATAGCCAGAGAAAAATTAAGAGCATCTTTAAAAATTCTAGGACTTGAGAAACTTGAGTTTCTGCATCAAAACGTGACATGCTACAGACCTTTGTAGCTATTTAGCCAATAGTTTAGCTGGTATTGCATTGTTCTCCAGAAGAAATTTTCACAGACTTTTGTAGATAAGAATGGTGTAACCGTACCACACCCCTTCCCCTTATTATTGATTCCAGGCAGCCCATGATAAACCCAAGTTCCGCATCATTTTATCCCTACCACCCTCTGCTGATTTTGAAGTCACCTTCCCCTTTTAAGGGCACTACAATTCCAGCTGTTTCACATGCAAATATCTCCAGGAACATCTCTTGGTCGAGAAGGTGCATTTGTCTTCCCTCATTCAAACGTCTGCAACCACATTTCTACATTTACCTAATGCCCTGCCCGCACTTAGGATAAAAAACTGAACAACAATGTAATTTTACTATTTTTTTTAATTTTTTATTTAAAAAAATATTTAAAAAAATAATATAATTTTTGCTTTTTTAAAAAGGTTGCTGACAGCAGATCTCAGGATGCTTCCACAATTCACATGAACATGGCAGAAAATACATAGCTAAAGCATAGGCACAGTCATGCTATTCTAACATAGTTCTGCTACTCTAATATAGCCTCTACGTAGAGCACATCCCTGGTCACTGAACCTTTCCAACTCAAGGTTCGGTATTTCCCATTCATCTTCTTCTTGCAAGAACCATGCCACAGCTTCAGGGCACGTCTGTCACGACACAGAGGGCTGCAGGTTGCTGCTTGCTGCCTGTGCTCTGAGCTGAGAGAACATAACACAGACTCATCCATGGGCCTTCAGACAATCCCACCCTTAGCAAGGCAGGTTCTTCTTTAAAGGCAGAGCAACATTCAGGTTCACTGAACCATACACACCTTCCAGGCCTGGGAGAAAAAAAAAAAAAGACTTTAAGAACCATAAGGAAGAGCTGAAAGCTAAAGCCACATAAGTTATGACAAAAAACGATGACAAAAAAAAAAAAAAAAAATTTGCTGGAAAAAGATGTCCTGAGAAGCAGATATCCCATCCTCCTTTCTGCACTACCGCGAAGCTCAGCTGAATCCTCTTTCTGTTGAGAGCTTCTTTCCTGATTAACAGCCCTGTAAGAACTTCCCAGTACTCTTTACTCCAGGAGAGATGGTAGCAGGATGAAGCTCATTGTTAATAACTTAATTAGCCATTTGTGGGGGTTTCTGTTTGTGCCAACACTACCTTCAAAGCTTTAGGACACACACTGTGTAAGGGGAAACAAGACTTGTGTGCATGCTCTCCAGCTGTTCCATTACACCTGATTTATAGCATGACACTGCTTGTTCTAGCCCATAACCTTGAGCTTGTAAACTACACAGGGGAAAATTTACTAACTACTGAGTTCATCTTAATGCACTATGGGGAATTTTAAGCAGGGAAAACTAAGGCAAGGAATCGGGGACATCTAGAAGAGCTGGTTTTGAACAAGCAATACTTTAACGCCCCAGTGCAGTGTGCCTCACAGTCCACTCTGTTTTCTTTTAATTAAAGCTTTAATTTACATGGCCAGCATACAGTAAAGGCCTATGTTTGTCTTCCTCTGAAGAAGATAATCAATAGGAGAGATGTAGACACGTTTCACTGCTTCTTAGCTGCATACATTGATAGAGTTTAACCACAATAGCGTGTACAAATGCTTTTATTCCACTCTTAGCTAGCCTAGGAGTTTGATTAATAACAGAAGCCAGAAAACTGTTTTCCAGCTCTTCTATTAGGAAAGAAAGATCATCATCCACAAAACAAAACAATTTCCTCGTAGTAAAGGAGTCCCCATTAACGTATATAGAAAAGCAATGAGAGCTGGAACACAGGTGCCAAAGGTACTTACTGCAATTTTGATGAGCAACCTAAAAAGGAGCTGGGAGTTGCATGAACATCAGGTTGAATGTGAGCCAACACCCCTCTCTCCTCACAGATAGAGCAAACTGTGTACTTGGCTCCATCAGAAGCATGGCCAGCAGACTGAGAAAAGTTATCCCCCTCTAGTCAATGCTGGTGAAGCAGTGCCTGGAACATCAAACTTGGTTTTGGGCTCCCAACAGCAACAGAGAGGGAAACTAGTAAGTGTACAGCTACGAGGCCTAGAGAGCTGGGTTTATAAGGAGAGGCTGAAGCTAGGTGTGTTCATCCATCACAGAAGTTAACACGATCGTCCAATAGCAACAAGACAGTCACAATGGAAGAGTCAACCATGTCATGGTAACACCAGGCAACAGAACAAAGAACAGCAACGAAGTACAGCTTGGGAGATTCAGGCTGAGCTTTGCAAGAAGTTTGCATTGGGAGAGTAGCACAGTATCAGTACAGGCTACCAAGTGGCAGGTGGATTTCAATTTTTGCAGGTTTTATGGTGTTGTTAGACAAAGACATAGGTGACCTGATGTAGTGTTGACAATGGCCCCACTCCAAGCTAATTTAAAATAAAGATACCACATGAATCTACAGATTAAGGCTCAAATTCATTATTTTTGGTGAAGGGAAAAAGGGAGTAAATCTAGGTTCACATATAACAAAATTAATTCTACCACACAAAACCCAACAGTTGTACTATTGAGCAATACACAGCAGCAGCACCCACACATGGGCTAATCAGATGCTCTGCCCCAAGTTGCCTTTAATTGCAAGAATGCTCAGTTCTTCAAGTGTATTTCATACTTTCAGGTTCATTTCCCCAGTTAATACTCTGAGGTGGACGCATAATTCGCCCCATATAAAGCTACACTCTCCTTGGCTTGTTCTCCTCAATGGCAGCCTGCCCTCTGTATTAGTGTACAACTTCCTTGAATCAATAAGAGAGCGTTGATGTTATAGAGCAAACATAAAATTAGCTCTGCATTTGCTGACTAATCCCAAGAGATATCTTGTTCCTGAAACTTTCCCATCAAGTTATTTTCCCCAGGTAAGGCTCCAGCACACAGTAACTGGTGTGATTATTATTGCTATTACAGTCTCTTATTTCATTTAATTAGTAATTATTTTAAATTACAAGGCTGAAATACAGCTGGATAGCTGTCATTCAGCAATAAAGACTCATTCTTTGAAAAGTGAGAAATAAGGTCATTTTCAAGAGAACAATAGATCAAATGGTGAAGACTGTCACACTTTGTTTACATGGTTCATTGAGGATATTAGGAGTAACCTTATTCCCATTTAGAGGAGAATTCTGTTTGTAAGTGACCTTCCAACATCCCATTGATGGGTTTTCATGGGGACTGACAGAAGGCAAAGAGCAATTCCTATTGTTCCTATGCTCCAGTGAGTGAAGGATTTCCCAAGCATCTCTCCGCAATGCTGAGGTGGCAGTACTGCTAGCACAGCTCTCATATTTGTGTAAGCAGAGCTAATAAGAAGATCTATGTTGCACGACCTTGGTCTAGCCAAGTTCATGTCAGGTACTGCGACACAGCTGTTGTAACACCAGGCAGAACAGGCCTGGCTGCCCATTTACCCTTCTAGCCCTAACACTGTCCAAGATCAGGGTCCAGTCATGGTTTCTCACTCTCATATTTATCTTCCATGTTTTTGAGAAGATTGATGACCACTTATCAAGTAAGTTCAAAGGTAGATTTAGGAAGATACATAAATTATCTCCTCAGTAATTGCTCTGGAGATCTAAAGAGGAAAACAAAACAGACAACACATGCAGAAAGACATCAGGTTGACAGAAGTACTTTGACCTTTTCATTGAATACTTTAAAATGTTTATGAACAAGCCCAACAGCAGGTTTTTAAGTTTTCCTCAATTAAATCTCACATTGCTGAGCACAGCTCAGTTCTGCTCTCTTCAGATTTCCCTGAAGCCTTACTACACCTTCACGCATACTTGCTCCTCCTCCTATTTCTGCAATGTCAGCACATAAACACACAAGTGGTGAGTTTACAGTGCCCCCAGATGTTACCAACAAAATTAGCATCAAGGAGAGGCCTAGGTGCCTCTCCTCCTCGTGTCTGGAGGCAAATCATTTAAGAATGCCCTTTTATTGGAGGGCACAGTAATAAAAATGATTATCTTCTGATAAAGTACTGTTAACTGAAACAAGTCTTTCATTCTGAATCCATATAAAAAAATCTAACTGAAGTGTAGACGTACCAATTACTAAGAAAACACAGTAGAATCAAAAAACCACCACATTTTATTTACATAGAAAACTTAATGGTATAAAGCTTTATCACTAAATTCTACTGAATTTTTAAAAAGATTGAGGCAGGTTCCCATACCAATGCTCTGGCGCACTCATCACTGAAAACATTTTCAGACACTCCTACCATCCTAAAAGTGAAAGACAGGGATCAAGTAAATTCAAGCTCCTTATCTCACAAATCTCCCGTTCTGTTGTTACAGCCAAGGTTGTGGAGCTTCTTTACACAATACCATAAGGATCCACTGTGGGTTACACACCTTTAGAGAAGGAAGAAAAGGGTACTAAGGTGTAAGGGGGGGGCCGAGAAGTGTCAAAAATGAATCCTCCTTTTTTTTTTTTTTGAGGAAAACAGCAATGACAAGCAGCCAAACTAGAATGCAAGCATCCTGCTTTTTGCCTGAAAAGTTTTAGAAGACCAAAACTGTTTGATTACAGGAACGTCAGGGCCACCTGCTGTATCATGAAGAAGCTGGAAAGGACAGTCACATTCTCATTAATGGTTTTTAGAGAAAACTAGAGCAATGAATATCCACGTATAGATTCAATCTTGTCTGGAGGTCGAGAAGGGATCTGAAGGGAAATCTACAGTATGCAGTAGAAAGAGGCACTATGATAAAGTATCCAGGAGCCAGGTTTTACACGCTTAGATGACAAGCGCTGTTAAGCATGGATTATTTTGCAACTCTAATGTTTTCCCAAATCACTGACTCCCCCAGTCCCCCAAAATAAAAGTAATTCAAGTTTGCTACAACTTTTAAGAGACTCAGTATGGCAAGAGAGTTATGGGCAGCTGGCAGAGCAAAGCGCAGCTGTTTATCACAGAATACCAAAAACAGTCCCTCAAACATGTCAAGGACTACAGGATAAGTTTCTTCCATCTTTCAGACACAAGTTACTAAATCCCTGCAACAAAACAAGTAATGCTTCTGTAAGTGCACTACAAAAAAAGAATGCAAGTAAGCTCCTGTTAGTGGTATGAGCTGTGTGTGTACTTCTTGTGTAACTTCACAATCCCCTAGCACTCTTTTCTTTGGTAGCCCAATGAATCAGCTGTATGCCACCTTCACTAAGACAGCAAAGAATTTGTTTCCTTATGGGAACTGTCCCTTGACCATCATTCAAGTAGCGATGAAAATAAAACCATATAAGAAAAGCCACCACTAGTCAGTGGCGTAAAATGATCTAAACAATGTAAGCAATTCGTCTCCCATTCTAACGTTCCCAGAATGGAAAAGGTCTAAATACCAGACTATTTTCATAAACAAGTAACTACTCATTCTGTTTTTATGCTGATGTTCATGATCTCTGGCCATCTGGGTTGAAAATTTGACAGGGTAAAGACAGATTTCTCCCTATTGACCTTTTTTTGCCCCCTTTTTCACTTCATAAAAATGAGATTATTTTCAGAGAACTGAAAGCTTGGTTCATATATGCAACAAGCTATTCCACATTAAATCCATATAGCATTTTACTTGCCTCAGCATTACAAAAGCAATTGTTCCCAGACACTACAGAATAATTAGCTCACTCTTCACCAAGATAAGCTTTCCTCCCTATAATGCCTGCTACTCTTATTGAGTTTCCACAGAGAACAGCTTGAGCTCCAAATACATATCGGACTATTAATGCCATGGTCAGAATCAACAACAGTTTCAACACACTGCAAGTTTTCACTGCCCTGTCCCTCTCTGACAAACTAAACAATGCCACCTACTGACACTGTCAAAACCTGACCTTTTTTACTTACTGCCAGACACAATGCCTAATACACGTAACAGAGACAGTAAGGAATCAGCATTACAGCCTGAATAAAGGAATCCTAAAATGATGCATGATAATCTAAGATTGTTGCCAGCTTTGTTGAAATGTTGTAGCTGCTCTAAGATGTCCAATTCTGATAATTTTACTCAAAGTCTTGACCTTGCAATCTGTCCATTGTACATTTTTACGACAAAAGACCCAAATGTATATAACAAAAAGATAGCTGCATCAGTTTCGTGACAACCAAAGTTCCTGAGAAATTGTGTAGGTGCCCTGTATGCTCTAGATTTGATAGCCCAGACAAGTTTGAATTCTGTGGTCCAAATAACTCAAAAAGTAACATCTGTTGCTGCCTTTGCAAGATTTTTCTCTACCTATTGCTTGAAAAATAAGAAAAAGCCTGTAGTCATTCTTGCAGAGTCCAGCTTCAGCAGCACTTAAAATACACCTAACACATGATTTTAATTATTATTTTATATGACTACATTGTCAAACAAGAAGTACCAATACAGTCACAAGAGTGTCACAGTGTATGAACAAGTGTTCTATTTCGCAGCTGTTGCACATATTCTTTTGCTTGATCAAAACCAGTCTTTCGTGGCTCCGGAGGAGGAGGAGGACCTTCCACCAGCTTCACAAAGTAGTGGCACCTGCCTAATTTCATGATGCCAAACATGCCTTTACCATGGTAACGGATCCGTTTCACATATTGGCCTCTGCCTGTTAATGACTCAGCTGAAAGAAAAAAGGGGGGGGGGAGGGAGAGAAAAGACTATTTAAGTCTCAGGATAAACTACTACATATCTGCAATTGAAACATTGTCTCAGTGTGTTTTTCCATGATTGCATAGGAAAAGTTATTTCCATTCATGATTCTCCCCTCCAGCTTACAATACTTTAAGCAGATTACTGCTACAGAGAAATCCAGGGGCTGAGTTAACACTCCTCAGGAGCATCAAAAAGGTGTATTTAGAAAGTATTCACGTGAATATATAGTAAACGAGAAAACCAAGCAAATCTAGATAGCTAGACAGAAAGCTTACTAGCTTATACAGCTCTTACAAATGTGGTACTAATTCCATTGCTTTTCAGTACTTTGTCCCGTCAGTTCCTGGAGAAGCCTTATAGACTTCATTTTTCCTCCACTTGACCAATATTGCATTCATCATTTTCATTATCTACGCATCCAGCCCTGCACTAGCAAATAAGCCTTCTTTATGGCAGAGGCCTGGAAGGGTCCAAAGATTTCTAATCAAATCTCTACAATCCAGGTTTCTTTAAGCTTATGAGGTGGGTTTGATAACGCATATTTGGCAAAATGGCAGATTTTTCTTCTTTGAGACTGAAAGCACCTATAACTAAACATTTCCCTAACATGTTTCTAGGCAAGAAAGCGTGGTAGTTTTTACAACCTTATTCCCTAATTATCAGTAACTGATCTTTTATTATTAAAAAGTCTCCTGTCAATAACCATGTACTTGCACACGTTTCTAAGAGAAGCCTAAATTTCTGATTCTTCAAAGGTAGTAGGACTATTCCAGGACAAATTTCCGTGACCTGTGTTCACTGGCTTCATTCAAAAGTAATACCAGCTTACTTCCTGCTATCTAGTCTTCTATACTCATGTCAAGCAGCTTCCTCTTTGGGACTGTTTCCACTTCGGGAACAGAAATTCCATTCACAGATGAGTATCTTAAAAACAGTACCTGACATCTAGTCAATGCCAGAACACCGCTTGTCAGAAACCAACCATGAGAAACTGAGGGTCAGAAAATCAGCAACCGCATTAACTTTAGCTCTGCTTAAAATAGGAAGCACACGCCTTTCATGTTTCGCTAAAGATATGTTTAGCAGAAACCATCCATCCATTTCTACTGATTTGAAGCAACAGAACCTTTAAGCATAAACTGTTTCATCAAGTAAGATGATATTTTTCTGTACAGAAATATGAAAAAACTTACCTATATGTAAATTTGATTTGAATTCCACATTGTGATTTTTTACTGCCATTTCCTGAGCTTCTAAGAGAACCTGTGACAAAAAGAAAGATAGAAATACTGAGCGGAAACTGAAGCAATGCTGTTTCTTATCTCTGGATAAGATGGAGGAAATCGCAGGTTTAAGTCAGTCACAGAGAAGTATTCTAGAGACATCAACACTGTTATAAAATAGACTTATCCCTTACATAAGCATGTTCTCTGCACATAGATTGAAAAGTTTCAGGACAACTATTACACTTTTAGGGAGGAGAGGACATGGGAAAGATGGCTCCCACCAGCAACTGTCAGTATTCCATCCAAGGACCTTCATCTAATTAGACATCAGACTAGAAACAAATTTCAAGGTAGACAAAAACCAACATACACCATTCAATACTTTCAGCTAATATTTGATTCTTCTTTGTTATTTTTATGCCAGCAAATAAGTAATTTGAGACTCCTAACAACTACTGTGCATGAAAAACTTTTATGCCTTTACAGAACTCAGTCCTTTCCCTGACACTATCCCTCATCTATTAAGCCTACTATTAAGTAGGCTTAATAGAAACATCTCCAAATCTCTGGTGATGTGCATTGATTTAAAAGTTTTCTTGAAACTAGGAGGGTGAGAGAATATTACTGCATACCTCTTTGATCACCTTTGCTCCCTTTTTATCATTAAACTCCAACTGAGCAAGAGCCTGATCGATGGACATTCCTTTTATCTGCAATTATAAAGCGGTAAAGTTAATTTTTGCAATTACAAATATTTCCACTCTCTTACTCAGAAGACAATATCTAAATTATTTTACCACTAGAAAGATCAAATCAGAAGACTTTAGCTTCCTTAATTATCTCTTCAATGCAATACCTTACATACAGTACTTCTCAACCAAATACTGAATATTTTTTTTAAGTGAAAAAACAGCCCATTCCTCTGTTTCAAAGTTCCCCTTGCTATCTATTGCTAGGCAGAAATTAACATGAAAATTCTTCCACAGTGCATGAACTGCATACGATCCTGGGTACGCATTTGAAAGCATACCAGGATAAGCAGCTAAACAAAACTACAAACAGCTGCTTGCCTGCAGTAGTGCATGCTCTTCCTCAGGACTGTTATTAAGATGGTGATTACTCTGTGACCAACCTAGGCGGTTAAGGCAAATACAACTAAATTTTGCATTCTGAAATTCAGTACAAAGATGTACTTTTGCTTACCAGTTTTGCCAGATACCACATCTTATCTTTGCTGTATTTTATGTCCCTCCGACAGTGATATATTTCCTAGGTGAAAAAAAAAAAAAGTTAGAGGACCAGTAATTTTGCTGTGAAAATTAGAACGAAGAATACATTCACTCTGCAACATATGCTCATTCTAGGAATAAAAGAAGCATGGCTCTCCCAACTATGCTATGGACACACCAAGTCAGGCATACTTTTGCCATTTTAAACTGAAAGCATTATACTAAAAAATAGTTAGCACACAGTGAATTTAAATCCAATCTTGTAAGAATCGAACTAGTTTATAAAAAGAGGTCCCTGAAAAGTATAGTCAGATTTTTCATTATCTTTTCTTCTCCTCCTTCCTACCTTTTGAAGCAGTCTAAAACTCACATGCTTATACAGTCTTTATTACTCTGACATCAAGTAAACTTACTGGGATAGCAACGAAACACTATTACCAGAATTAAACTAATTACCTCTTCAGAAGTGAGGAGGGTTTCAAGTTTGGCTGGCATTAAGAGTTGTCTCCAAAGAGCCATTTAAAATTATTACTGTACCAACAGGGAACAAAAGCAACTAGTAAAATTTAACAGCAATACCAATTTGAAGGACATGGCATTCTTTATGAAAAGAGTTTGATTTGAGTTGGTATATATTGCATTAGCCACTACAGTTCACAGCATGTATTTGTAAGTTCTAGGCCGTAATGTTGATAGAAGTGACAGGTGCTCATGGTCCACAAAGCACGCCAGAAAGAAGAAAAAAAAAAAAAATCTGTTCTTTTGAGATGTAAATACTTTATTTTGCTGAGCAGTATGCCTAACACAGGACACAAGACATTACTTCCCAATGAAGTACAATTGTGAAAATGGAAATGAAAAATATCAGCTTTCAGAAACAATGAAATACTGAATAATTCACCTAAAACTCTGCCAGGCTGATGTATAGAGAAAGCAGCATTGTTTATTCCCTCCAAAGGCATAACACTTAGCTTTCATGAATGACTCAGAGGACTTGCTTCTATTCACACCTAACTGTACTTCCCAGTTTTAAAAAAAAACAGGAAGAGGAGACAGGGAGAAACAGGCATAAACTTGATGTTGTCAAACCTAATCCCATCAGTTATGACTACATTTTTAAAAGCTGACCATGTCATTTAAGCTGACTTTTCCAAAAGTTCTCTTGCATGACCAGCAGAAGGCTTTCATTGAGGATACAGGTAACAAAAGGATTTTAGATTCTTTACTTCCGTTTATGGTTTAGTAAACACAAGTTGCTGTGCAACGGATGGAAGAGCAACAGCCCCACAGTATTGCATTTACAAAATGGTTTCCTAAGGAAAAAAGACTCCTGCAATCACATGCCACGCTAGACTCACACGTCCATCCCCACATAACTTTAGAACCCTCCAGACCATATCAAGCAAATGAAGCAACCACTGTGAGAGCAACCTACAAACAGCTCCATTAAGAGGCAGGCCGCAGGAAGAGGCATAGATTCTGAGGTCTGACTCTCAAGGCAGGAAAACAAAAACAAATGAAAAAAATGGAGAGCACGCACTATTTTACTAACAGTAAACTGGCACCATTAATTCCACTACTAAAGAAAGTCATGTTTATAGCTTTGTACAGAAGCAACAATCCAGCTGTCTTCCCTAGTTAACTGCTGATGGTATGTACAGGACAAGTTTATAGCAATACATCCCTGACAACTTTCATCTATTTGTAGTTCAGAGAAATTCTACAAGCAGCGGATGGCATCTTTGCCATGTACAACACATTAACTAGGTGATCAGCTGCACAGCAACTTGCAGTTCCAATATAATTTAGAAATGGAGAACATCCAGAGAGATGTTAACTTTTACAATATCAATATGCCAAACAGACTAAAATGTTGAAAGACAAATGAGTAAGCTATCAGAATTGTGCATTGTGAAGATAACCAGAGAATCTGCTAAACATAAACAGGTAAAGAAATTCACAGGTGTATCCTTACAGCTGGTCTGCGAGGTTCTCCAGGCAGCTGCGGAGGGTAAACGATCCTGTTCTTTTTCTCCCACTTCCCAAGTTTCTGTAGACATGCACTTGTGTGGATGCATGACAGAGGGAAAACACTGCTGGATGCTAACCACCTGCAAGACAAAGCCAGAATCTTTGCTGCTGAACACAAATGCTCTTGCTGTCCAGTTTATCTGGAAAATTGTGAATTTACTTATCTCGATGAAGAGAACTGTCACATTTGAATACTTTCAAATAAAACTGTTCAAGTCCTTTACGGTTCACATTGCAAGGGCTTTTTAATTCAGTATAAAACTTTAGGCTTCCTAAAGCATGCCAAGAACCTTAAATGGAACTTGTACAGCATGAGATTCTACAGTTAATGTCCCTTGATTGTCACACAAGGACACCATTACCATTCTGGTCTTGTGTGGAATTCATTACTCACATAAACAACTCATGTCTTCAATTTTCCAAGACTAGCCAATTTAACTTCTAACAACACAAATTTTAACAGCAAAAATTTCTACCTTTCCAAGGGACTAAGTACCAACAGTATCAGAAGTGTATAAGCATTCACCCTATCTGAAATTTGAAAGGGAAAATAACCTCAAATGCTTTCAAAACGTAATGAAATCACTGAAAGACAGCTGACAGCAAAAACCTTTCTACAGTTTTCAGTTGGCTCACCTCAGAGCCCAGGCTGCATTTTGCCCCCTGCTGACGGGACAGAGCAGCACCAGGCAGCCACTCGCAATGACAAGAAATAGACGAGATCAAGACCTGACACTGCGAGCTCTACTAAGCCTTGAACTGCTCTGTCTGTGTTGCCAAACGGTGTAAAACATTTTAAAAAGTGACTGACAAACAGAACACACTTATTAATTTCAAGAAGGCATTGTACACCCCGGAAAGCTTTCGCATTGCATCAATAGGGAGCATTTAAAACTATATAAATTTAAATGTTATGGATTACTTTTTCTATTATTTATCAAAACAACAATTTAGCATCACCAGATAGAACATCACCTATCAATGCAGGACAATACTTGATGAGGACATGAATACCGTTTTGCAGTTTAACAACCTAACCAACAGGGAGGTAAGTACTGTCCTTCATGCATCAGCAGAACACATTCATGCACCTGACAGGCTAAGGAATTCCACACTCTGGGCCTTAAGGCGATCCAGCCGCATGTGGAGAGCAACTCTGCCGTGACTTTTGGAGAGGGAAGAGGACACAGACGCGTTACATGAGATGACAAGCAAAAGTTTCTATACTCTACATGTGAGGGGTTTTAAAATATGCTTTATGCTATAAGCATAAGGCTTTATAGGACGAATCATACACAAGCAATAAGGGAGGGCAGCCCCCGAACGAACCCCGGTGCACGGCAGCGCCGGGCACCCGCACTCACCTCTCCGGCCGCGCCCAGCCCAGGAGCCCTCGCAGCCAGGCGCCACCTGCAAGAGGAAGAAGCGGGGTGAAACGGGGAAGAGCCCTCAGAGCCCCGAGAACAGCGGCAGGACCCCTGGAGGAGGAGCAGCAGCAGCAACCCCGCTCCCTCCTGCTCACCGGCGCCCAGGGCTCTCCCCGCCGCCATCTTCCCGGCCGCGCTTTGCAGGCGAGGGGCGGGCATTTCGCGACGCTTTCCGGCGCTGCCCCCGCGGCGTGGGGTAACGGCGGCGGGCCGAGATGGCGGCGGCGGCGACGAGCCGGGTGCTGCCCGCTTCTCCCAACTGGTACTGCAGCCGCTGCAGCGACGCCAGCGCCGACGGCCGCTTCTTCGGCTACGCCGCCAGGCACCGCATATGCCTGCTGGATGTCGGCAGCCCCGCCGCGCCCGCTTTTTACGGTATCGTGGCGCTGCCCCCCCTCGCCTCACGGGGTGGGGGGTAACGGGAGGGGGGTGAGGGGTTACGGGGGGGATTTGGGGGTGTGGGAAGGCTCGGGGTGCTCACGGGGCTTGCCTTGGTGCCGCTGCAGGAGAGCTGATCGGGCACACGGACAGGGTGGGCGCCTTCGCCTTCTGCCGGCACCCCGCGCACGGCGGCCTCTGCGCCAGCGGCTCCGACGACGGCAGCGTGCAGCTGTGGGACGCCGACAGCCTGGCCCCGCTGGCAGAGCACGACCTGCACCAGGTGGGAGCCTTTTATACCTCAGGTGGGGGTGTCTCGCCCTAACCCGAGGCAAAATCCTCTAGAGATGAAGTTAGAACGGATGAATGAATGCTCCTGGACAGGTTTTTTCTCCTAGCCCTAGGTGTGCTGTTGTTACAACATCCTCACAGGCGGTCATCAGAGCTTTGTGAGCAATGGAGCATGTCTGTGCTTGTAGCACGTGCTCAGTCCCACTTCACCCAGACCCTGCCTGCCTAAAATCTTTCCAGCAAGTTATCATCCCCCACAGGATGGCGCTAAGAATGTACACATGGACATCTGCTGTGCCTCAGGATGCTGGCAAATAAGTCAAATGTGTAAAAGCCCAGAATAATTGAAAAAGTTCAGAACTAACCCAACTGATACTGGGGAGTGCTCACAGAGTATTTTCTGCTTGTTGTTCAGTGTTAGGTGATTTCTAGGTAGCGAATGAAGGCTGGCTGTTAGTATCATAGTCTGTTTTCCATCCCAAATATGTCATTGTTTTCAGTGATTTAATTATTTAAACAACCTACAAAAAAAATCAGTTCATACTAGACAGTCTTAAATGTATTCATTTGTCTTTCTTCAGAATGCAGTTTCAGCGTTGCACTGGTCACCCCTTGTGAAAGATTTGGTTGTATCCGGTGATGAAAAAGGGATAATTGTTTGTTACTGGCATAGCAGAAGCGACAGCCAGCAATTCTTCCCAGAGCCTCGGACAATTTTTTGCCTCACTTGTTCTCCTCATAATGAAAACCTTGTGGCTGTTGGGTAAATATGTTTTGCTTCCCATTTTTCCTCTGAAAGATTCTTGTTTGAATGTTTTGCTGCACAATTGTAAGGTTATTTTTAAGAGGTTTTGGTGGCTGTTTTTTTCTCCTGGCATACAACAACTTAGAAATAACATTTTCGTTTGAATCCCTGAAGTTACTGAAAACTCATCTTTCTTGAATAGGCTTCACCAGTGTTTGTCCTGTTACAGGTTACTTCATCTGAATAGAGTTGCATAGTTCTTATTAGGCCACTGGCAACCATTGCAATTCCTGTCCTTTGTAAACCTAAGACTGCACTGAACCTGAAAGCCCTTTAGACTAGAGGAAACAGTTCTCTTGAGGGAGAACAAACACAAGAGAAAGGAGGGAATGGAAGTAACTTGTGCTAAAGAAAAAGTTTTCCTTTTATAAAAGCCACTGTTACTTTTTAAGTTTCTGAAAGCTGTATTGCTAATAAATTGGTGTCATTCTTGAAGCCATACTTACTGTGTGGTTACAAGTCTTGAAGAGAAGGCAGCTGCATGTATGCCAGTGCTCTGCTTGAGCTAGAGTTGACAGTTATTCTCATTTTGGTTGTGATTTGACTTTTCTTTCTGTAATATGGAGATAGTGATCCTGGTAAATAGCTGGGCAGGTTAGATGATATTCCACAAGGATCCAAGAATTTAGTGGTTAATTGAAATCTCTGTTTTTAGCTACAAGGATGGCATGGTGGTTGTAATTGACATCAGCAGGAAAAAAGAAGTTCTTCATAGGCTAAGAGGCCATGACGATGAAATACATTGTCTGGCCTGGTGCCCTGTGCCTGGTGAAGAAAGGTTACCTGCTTGGCAAGATGAACTCCAAGGTACGTAGAAGTTATTAATAGTTTGTAAAGTGCTTTTTAGCTCGCTTAGATGTCCTTCTAGAGAACTGATTTCCTTATCCATAGAAAGTCAGTAAGTAGCTAATCAGAGGCAACTGATGAGTTCAAATAAAGTATTTTCTGATACAGAGCAATGTATTTTCAGGTAGTTTTTACAGAGCTTTGAATTTTAGAGTACAGTAATTTGACTTCTATGGTATTTCTTTCAGAAGAAGCTGGAGTTCCAAATGGGGAGCAGTGTCAAGATACAACTGCGAAGAAAGGTTGTTACCTGGCTTCAGGAAGCAAAGATCAGACCATACGAATATGGAGCTGTACTAGAGGCAGAAGTAAGTAAAATTAATACTGTGAGATAAACAATAGCAATATGGGGGAAGAGCTCCTCTCTAAGTGCAGGTTTCGTTTGTAACCCAGTAGTTTAAAGCATGGGGAGTGTACTTAAAGCTTCAGATTTACAGGACTTCTTTTTCTGTCAGATTTTGATGTACAAGGTCTGATGATCCCTTTTGGTTCTCTAGGTGTTACGACTTTGAAGTTGCCACCCACAAAGAGAAGAGGTGGAGCTATTGATCCTGCTGTCAAAGAGCGTATTTGGCTGACCGTTCACTGGCCTTGTGGTCGTTCCACAGAAATTGTATCCAGCTCCTTTGGGTAAGTAGGACACACAGCAGTTTGGGTACAGACTGTAACTGTAGGTTAATTTATTCAATACTGAAGGAAGAACTGGGTAGGAAACCCAGACACCTCCATCTTTTTCCGTTTGTGATCTAGCTGGAGACAGGACGGGCCAAGAGTTACAGTGGGAGTTCAGACTTCGAGAATAATATTATATGTCCCGTTATTTATCTTATAATCTAACTGAATATCAGCTGCTAATGGTACTGATTGTGGTTTTGCCCATTTAATGGGAGAAAATGGCACGTCAGTCTTCAATGTGGTTACGTATGGATATCTGTAGGGTCTTGTATATACATCTCTGTATAGGGACGTGTAGTGCATGCGTGTCTAGATTTAGTATGGTATTACTCTTACACTTGTAGTGTGTTCATGTGTTACCATCAACAGCCTATGTAATTCTTTTGAAGTGAAGAATGAAGTACACACTTTAAATTTTGCAGAGGAGAATTGCTGCTCTGGGATTTGGCGCAACCTGGAAAACGCAAGTGGACACTTCTAGGATCTTCAGAAGGACAAAATCACTCCCGTATTGTGTTCAATCTGTGTTCCGTGAAGCATCAAGACAAAGAGCTGCTTTTTTCCATTTCAATGGATAGAGATGTAAGAACCTGTTTTGAAATTAACGTAAAAATGGCAGTGGCTATACAGTTCGACTGAGTGCAACTGCCCCTTTTGTAGCTATATATTTTACTCCTCAGGATGGAGATGACATACATTGTCTTGAATTTGACCCTTTGACTCTTCCTCTCACTTATGCTTTGTTTTTTCCTTGTCATACCGGTCACTGCATTTACAATTCATTCTTTCTTAAACATTCTTTAGGTGAAGTGCTGGGACCTATCAACTCTTGAATGTAGCTGGACAATGCCCTCACTCGGAGGATTTGTCTATAGCCTTGCCTTCTCCCCTGTGGACCCAGGCTGCCTTGCTGTCGGTGTTGGGGACAGCATGATCCGTGTCTGGAATACTTTGTCCATGAGCAATATCTATGATGTTAAAACCTTCTGGCAAAGCATAAAATCCAAGGTTACAGCAGTAAGTGTGATTTTGATTCCCTTTTTTTCTTGTCTCTTCCTCTTTTTCTGTTTTTCTCTTTGAAGAATGTTTGTCTTTCACTCTGAAAAAGGTTCTTTCCAACCAAATACATATAAAGCCAAATTTTTGCTCAGTTCTTCTGGTATGCAATACATTTTGGAACCAAGCAACGTGCTTTTAGTCCTTTTAACAGCCCTAGAAATTTACTTGCTTTTTAGGTTTTTGGTAGTTGCTCTTGTTTGTGTCAAAAGATTTCTCACTGTCCTACACTGTTCTTGTAATGTAGATATCACTGTCATTGTGATGTAGATATCAAGTAGTATTCTAATGATTTTAGTACCTTTCATCTCTTCCCAATAACCAGTATGGGGAGAGTCTTTGACACTCATTGTGGAGTGATCAAATCAAGTGGCTGTAGTTGGAAGAGTGGATATAAGGGATGGTGTAATTTTGTGTAATTACACATGCTTGTGTAATTTTGTGTCCCTTTCCAATTTTCTTGCAGTTATCATGGCATCCAACTAAGGAAGGTTGCTTGGCTTTTGGAACAGATGATGGAAAAGTTGGCATATTTGACACCTTTTCCAGCAGGTAATGAAGAAGCTTTCTAATTTGTTAGTGTCGGATTTTGCTGGTATGTCACTATGCATTAGGTGATGTGGTCTTTCCTGGGGTTTATGTTTGCTATTAGGTAAGAGATAGGATTAAATTAAAAGCAGTCAAATGGATTTTCAGTGTATCTTTTCATCTCTTCATTATGTCTGGTAGCTCTTAAGTAACCTTGCTCAAATCGCATAACCATCACCTCTTGGAGGTCATCAGTCAAGGAAACTTTAACTAGAAAGATGTTATCAGAAAATGAAGAGCAACATGAAGGTGCAGTTCATGAAGACAGTTTTGTTCTGTTTCTAGTAGTGTCCTACAGGTGTTGTCCATTTTCACCAGTGGAATAAGCTGCTTTGATTTCTTTTATTTTCATCATTGTATTTCCCTTTGCTGAAATTTGATTACCCCTGCTTCCTTATATTCCTGCCCAGTGCTAAGAACAAGCCACCTCAGATTTCCAGTACTTACCACAAGAAGACTGTGTACACACTAGCCTGGGGGCCTCCAACTCCTCCTCTGTCTTCAGGTGAGTCTTGCAACGTCTCGTGACAAAGTAGGACGTCTGCACGGAGCCCACAGATGCCATGAAATTAGTGTGCTTTCCTTCCTTAGGAAATACAGCCCCATTTGCTTGGTAGCCATCCTTTCAAGCCACTAAGGGTGTGTTCCGCCAGAGGAATCGTTAATAGTTTTGCAAGGGAGCACAACAATCTGTTCTAGATTTTGAATTCCAGTAGCTTTAAAGGAAGTGAGTGGGAGTGGAGCACAGCACCTCTGCGCTTATCTCAGGGTATTACAAACAAGTAACTGCCTGGGCTCTCTGCGCTGTTTAAGGTCAGATATGGGTTCCATAGCTCCATAGGTATGTTTCTACCATTGAAACTAAACAGAACAGTGCCATTAGCTCCTCTTACACAGCTTGTTTCATTTTTCCACTAGCCAAGCTTTAAAGGGAGTGTAAATATGTGAAGCGATTGTACTATGGAGATACCTAGAAATGAGAGGTCTTTTCAGAGTATTGTATTGTGAGAATTTCTTGCTGCCACATCTCAGGCAATCAAAGCACGTATCCAGTTCTTTTAAATAACATTTGATTTATAGTGGGAGTAATTGCTTTTGCTAAGACCGATGAAGAACATCATATATTTAGTCATTTCCTCTGTTGAATAGGAGAAGGTGAACAACCCTCTGTAACTTTATATAGTTGTGCTGGAGAAGGTATTGTTTTTCAACACAACCCTTGGAAGCTTAGTGGGGAGGCAAATGACATCAACAAGGTCATCAGAGACACTAATTCAATCAAAGTGAGTATGATTTTGTCTTTTTCTATGGATCTGCGGTAACCGTGTCATAGTTCTTGTAGCCCTGTAGTTGTAGGTTTCTGAATTTGCCTCCATGATGAATCTGTAACAAAAAAAATAGAATAAAATCCTCAGTCTCCATGGGTGAAACTCTTTAGACAGTTTATGTGTTTGCCACTGAAAGAGTCTTCTCTTCCCCAGTGTCAACATGGCACATCTGTTCCTGGCATCAGTTACTTACCTTTCTGTTTTTCTTTTATAAATCTGAGCATGGTTGTTTAAAATAATTGGTTCATATAGAACTTTCCAGTTTCAACACAGCTGAAGTAATATCCTGAGTGATGGCATAGCTTAGACCACATGCTGGGCATGCATGGGATAACTACCTCAGTTTCTTTGGTTCTTTTGTTGCAAACATTCACTTTTTCATTTTTTAAAATAAACATAGCAGTAAAGGCATTCATGATTCTGCAGGACTCTAAGTCCTGTTACATCTCTGCTAATGCAGAGCAGTTGGTGATACCTGACCATAACTAGTTCTCGGGCATGATTCAGTCATTTCTTAGTTGAAAGGATAAAGGCAGTGAAGTGGGTGAAGTCTTCAGTTGCTGTAAGACAGCATAATTCAACTGAAGTCAGTCAGACTATATGAATTTAAATCAGCTAGGTTGTGGCTTCATGGTTGAGTAGAAGACTTGCTGGAAGTTAAGAGACTAATGTCATAAGCAATGAAATAATTTTTAGGCATCTAAATCATAGTTGTACTGCAAGTTACTTTCATCCAAATTAGAAAGAATAGGAAGAATTACAGTAAACATTGATTTCTTTTGAAGGGTAGTAGAATTTTCTTGTGAAGGCTGTCGTTTTATAGGGACTATAAGGAGAGTTGAGCATTAATGTCGTAATGGAACCCAGACAGACTTCCTTTGAGACATTCCACTGGATTGATTAAAATTAGTCACTGATTCTTGCCTCATTTTGCAGTCCTTCTTAATCGCTCGAGTTTATGTCACTGCTGCATAACTCAACCAGCAGTTTTGTGACTTTCATTTTGCAGACTAGTTGTAACTCTGTCCAGTTGCCAGTCTTGTTCTGTTGACTGCATCTGAGAGAGACTTAAAGAGTTTGTGCGCTTATTTCCAATAGTTGTCTTCTCTCTACAGCACAAACTGCCTGCACGTACAGAGATTAGCTGGAAACCAGATGGCAAACTCTTGGCTCTTGGCAATGAAGATGGGTATGTTTTGCTTGTAGTTCTTATGCAGGATAAAAACAAGAAAACAATCCCATTTTCACTGACTTTCAATTTCTTACATTGCTGTTCTTACATTTCAGGTCAATTGAAATATTTCAGGCTCCAAGCTTGAAGTTGCTCTGCACTATCCAGCAGCATCATAAACTGATTAACGCTATTCGGTGGCATCACGAGCATGGGAGCCAGCCAGAGCTGAGTTACTTGATAGCTTCAGGCTCAGTCAATGCCACTATTTATGTGCATAATCTGAAGAGTGTCGTAGGTAATCGTTTGCAGATTATATTCCAAGTCTTGGCATCTTGTTTTGCTTTATTCTTGGTTTGTATTGCCAGCCATACTTTATCATTTCCTTTCTTCTTTCAGAGAACACTTCAGAAAGTCCTTTGACAATAACAGAGCCTTTTCGAACTCTGTCGGGGCACACAGCTAAAATCACAAGTCTTTCTTGGAGTCCCCACCATGAGGGCAGATTGGTATCAGCTTGTTACGATGGCACTGCACAGGTATTTGCTCTACAGCCAGTCAGAAGTGTATTTGTTTTGCTTTCAAATAATCCATTCTGCAGTATTTTAGAACCCAGCTGACTGAACAACAAAGCTTTTGTGAACTTAATTTGCTTAATTCCTGCATGTTTTCCCTTGGCAACAATCTCATTCTGGATAGCTGAAACAGAGAGATACATTTTGCTTTATGTTTATTACTGGTTTTCCTACACACTGCACAAATGAGAATGTTGCAAAGAAGGCTTTTAGTGCAGACCTATGAGAATTTGTAGAGGGAAGGCGGGCAGTGGATGTGTTTTTTTGCCTTGCAAACTGATTTGTAAGTCCAGTTGTTACTGTTTTCATATTAGCATTTTGGGATCTTTAAAAAAAGAAAGATATTATGCAGATGTATCATTGCAAACAAAGAAAGCTCTGGAGTTTTCTCCATTTACCTATTGGTAATTTAAATATATCTGCAAGCTCACTAATAGAGAAGATCATAAAATGCAAATCACCGAAGAGGAAATGCAGAGTTTTAAAGGAGGAGGAGACTTCTTGAGTAACTGTGTTTCTTTCTGGTTCATAAGGTATGGGATGTTATGAAGGAAGAGCCACTCTGCAACTATCGAGGGCACCAGGGCCGGCTACTGTGTGTGCAGTGGTCACCAGTGGATTCCGATTCTGTTTATACTGGAGCTGATGACTTTTATGTTCACAAGTGGTACATCTCAAAGCAGGAACATACACGGCCTCCTCAGGGTAAGTATATTCAAACAGAAGATCCTTTCCTGAAGTGGATGTGGGAGCTGGGAAATAGAGGGTTGCCATGAAATGGTAGTAAAGTTTTTATGTTGAATTCAAACCTGCCTGCTACCCCTTCAGGGATAAACTTTACAATTTTAAATGTTCGTATCCTTATTGGAAAACTAAACGTTGATTTTGGGAGACAGACAGCTTGTACACTAAACATCTCTACAAATAATATGAAAGTAATTTTTGTGACCTTTACAGGCAAAAAAAGTATAGAATTAGAGAAAAAAAGAAGTATCCAACCAAAAGTCAAAGCCAAGAAGAAGAAAAAGCCTATAGGAAAGAGTCCAGCCAAACAGGATCTAAGTGATGCCGTGAATGGAGATGAGAGCATGAAGGATATATTGCTAGAGGAAAATGGAGTGTCAGACCATGAAGGAGAAAAAGAAGCTCGGGAGACGGAGTTGCCTGATAAAGTTTCCACAGCCGGTAATAATTAAATTGTCTTAGTTTAACGATTCCCAGACTGCTCAGCCTTCAGAGCATCAGCAAGCTTAGTACTTTCATGCCGGATTTTCTCATAATGTTGTTTTATTGAAGTAGTCCACCCGAAGGAAATAGGAAAAGTGTTCTGAAATCATAACTTTATAAACTAGTTTGGGACTAGTTGTCTTTAAATAAGAGATTCTGGACAAATGAACAAAATTAACCATGTCTTGAAACAAGTTTCATTTTTGATCAGTGTTGCCTTCTGATGATAAGTCTTGTAATGATAGACCTTCAGTAGTGCCTTCTGACATCTTAGCATTCTGACAGTTCTGTAATGTTTTCTTATTTACTTTCCCTAAAATGCTATTAAGTTCTATGGCAAAGCAAAGCTTACTTTCTTTGTATTTTAAAATTATTGTTACAGAATGTGTATGTGAGGTATCTTGCTATGGGTTTCTCCTTTTTTAATCACTTTTTAATCACTTAACTCCCCAGTGTCCAAGGATACATCTTCATCTGCGTCTGAATACTCTCCATTCAGTTTGTCAAAGCCTTTTGTTACCCAGAAAGCCACTCCTGTGAGAAAAGATCCACCTAAAGAGAAACCAAGTTAGTATGTTTCAGATTGTTTTGATGCAGGACTGCTAGAATGGAGTTTGGCTATAGCTTCACTTCTTCATAAGACACCAAATAAGTGGTGGAGAAGGAGAAGAATCTCTTAAAATCTCTGTAATATTTCAGTTTTCTTCTTCTCTTATTTTCCCTGCTTGTCAGGTCAATTGGTGTTCAGTGTGGGCTGAGATGCTGCCTTGTAGTTGCTAGTTCTTATCCAGGCAAGATGGGCGGAAAAATATGCAAAATGAACAGTGTTCAAATGTTAGAATTGTCATAAAAGAGATGCAGGTGGCACTTGAGAATCTGGTTTTTATTTTCACATGTAAGGAACAGGGTTGTTTTGGAATATGTCTGAGAGTTCTGCTGCAGACTTGTAACTGTGCAGCAGTGACTAAAACGTGACTGCTTTTTCAGGTTTTGATGCCTCTCTGAAGAAGAAAAAGCCTCGCTCTATTCTACCCTTCACCACATCCATGGATCACAGATCAAAAGATGAATTGCATCAGGACTGCTTGAGGCTGGCTACATGTCTGAAAACCAAAGGTATTAATCTTAAACTGCAGCTTCCTCCATCTGATCAACTGGGTAAAATATTTAGGTAGTAAGTGCTCTAAATTATTCAGAAGTATGTGTCTAAGGACTTGCTTTCGAGCACTAGGCATTAACTTTTGGAAATTTTGGCCTGCAACTAGTTACAGTCTCCTATCTCGCTTCTCCTGAAGTGTTTCAGCATTCTGTAGACACTCCAGACAAGTTTTGTGTAGGATCCTGTAGAGCGGAGATGGGGGTAAAATTGTCTGTAGAGCTGCAAAGTTTTTTTTCACCTTCAGAAGCACAATATGTGCAGGAGAAAAGCCGTGAGGGAGATGTTTTTATTCTCACAGTATGGTTCCAGAGACTCAGAGCATGCAAGGGAACTTGCGATGTTTGATTTGGAATAAATGTTCTGCTCACACATAGTCCTTCTAATCAAGCTTAGGCACAAATTCTGAGTAATTATCTGTGAATGTGAGAACTTGTTAAATCTCTATACAGGTAAGAATGTGGAAGACCCAGATATTTGCAATATGTGTAGTGGAGCAGAACAGTGACTTGGCAGGTCCTAGTTCCCTGTGTTGTGTCAAATCTGGAATGTTCGTTCTCTTTATCTTTGTTAGATCATAATGAAGATGTGTCCCCCGACCTCGGGGATCGTATCCACCTGGGGCTGTTCGCAGACAGAGCTTCTCTGCACAACATGATTGATGTGGAAGGTAAATGGAATAATGAGACCAATTTGACACTGTCACTGTGACATTCAAGGAGAAAACAGATTAGGAAAAACGCTTGCATTTTCTTTACTGCAGATTACAGTGTAGGTTTGAGAACGCAGGTCTTTGTGAAGAGAACAAAAGATTTGCTTTTCCCAAACAGTTTTTACGGCTTTCAGATGCAAATCTGCAATGTCTTAAGCCAGAACAAATTCATTTTTGCCAATGTATTTTGCCATGGTGAATAATGCTGCTGCGCTCACGCCAATAGGTAACTAGGAAATGTGTTTACTTCAAACAGGAAAATATCACTTGGAGAATGGACATCCCGAGCTCTTTCAGCAGCTCATGTTGTGGAAAGGAGATATGAAGGGTGTCCTCCAGGCAGCTGCTGAGAGGGGAGAGCTGACAGACCAGCTGGTAGCAATCTCGCCTATGGGTATGTTTGTTCTTGTAACACGTAAGTAGATTGTATGAGCTGCCAAGGGTCACCTCGGTATGATCTCCTGAGCTGGAAACTCATGATTTTTCTGGATTGGAAAGAAGTTGCTTCTTTAACTGCATGATGACAAAAGTCAAACACAAATCCTGCTTCCGACAGAGGAAAAAGACCTGGATGTTCCCACAAGCACCCTTAACTTTGTTTTCTGCTATAGCAAGCTACTTCCTTTGGGACTTCTCAGAGGAGCAGGCTTTACTTACAAGGATAAAGTTGGTACTTTGATATATGTAGCAGTCCCCCTCTGGCTTGCTGTTGGTTTAAATACCTTTTTGTGTTTACTGATATTGAAGTCTTATAGTTGTGTTCAAGTCCAAGCTTTTACTCAGTAGTTTGTATTAGAATGATTTAAAAAAAAACTAATCTGGGGCAGAGAAGAGTTACATGTTGAAGAAACTAGTGATTATGTCAATCTTGCAGGAATTCTTTCAGTCTTAAAACTTGGCATGTAAATTGTATTTCCTTTTCTTTTGCAGTTGGATATCAGGCTTGGGTTTGGACAGTAGAAGCCTTTGCGAAGCAGCTGTGCTTTCAGGAGCAGTATGTGAAAGCTGCCTCCCATCTCCTGTCCATCCATAAAGTATATGAGGCTGTTGAGCTCCTGAAAGTGAATAATTTTTACAGGTTGTTGTATATTTATGTTTGATTTTTGTTATTTTCTAGTGGGGTAGATTTCCTTTGATGGTTGTGGGGTACAGCCGTTGTGCTGTAACATCTGCACTGTGGAAGCTGCATGAGAGTATTTACAGAGAAGTTACCAACTCTACACACAAGTATGATGTAAAAAAAATTACCTACTGCACTACATATTAATGTTTAAGACACAATAACTGAGAAAGAATTGAATACAACAATACAGTTCTTGTTTACTCTGAATTAAAACATTTTCTGTAGAACGTTCCCCATGGTGGATTGTGTAGCCAGATATGGGTATAAGTGTTTTGGGGTTTCTCAGTGTTGGGTGCTTTTTAAATAGGAGATGGGATCTCAGATGTAATGGCGTTGGTTTTCTGATCTACTGAGATAAGTTTTCTTTGTTCTTGGACATAGAATACTTGAGCCAGCTTCTTTTTAAACGCAAGAGAAACTTCCCTTACAAAAGGAGGAGGTATTTGTTTTTTATACAGTCAATCAACTTTTCTGTCTGGTTTCTCCTATGTGCATTAGGGAAGCAATTGTAATTGCTAAGGCCAGGTTGCGTCCAGAAGATCCCATTCTGAAGGATCTCTACACCAGTTGGGCAGCTCTGTTAGAGAAAGATGGCCATTATTCCATGGCTGCCAAATGGTAAGTGTTACCGGTAAGAAGACAGGATTGGTTTAATACCTGAAACGAGTTGTTGGCTTCTTAGCTGTAAGATCTGGCCTGTTGATTGTCTAAGGTGCTTTCTGAGGCTCTCGCTATACGCCCTGTAGTGTAGTACGAAAAGAAGCACCAGAGGGCAGTTCAGAGCAAAAGGACCAAATTCCATACTGTAGTGCAGCCACCTCTTTTCAGAGACAGTAGTGGAAGTCCTGGAAAATTAGTCTAGCAAGACTAAAATTAAGATGTATGCAAAAAATCTTTGTGAGCATTCTAACCTTTCCACTGGAAATGTGCAGTGCAACGGCTGATCTTGAGTTTCTTGTTGCCTTAGCTAACATCCTAATCAGTGGGTCTCCTTCCTCCAATCAGAGTGTTTCAAAACTACTAACTATGCTTGAAATACTTTGGCCTCGAATAGTGTAGCGGCTTTGCTTGATGTTGATTGCAGCTCTGGCATTTTTGGAGTGTTCACACTTCTGAAAAGATTCAGCTGAAATCTGGACAAATGCCCAATCTTAGTCTCTTGAATCTGTTTATTGTATTACTCTTCTAAGCCATGCACGGCGTGTGTACCACCATCCAGACTAGTAGGCTGAGCCACTTTCCCTCTGGAGCTTTGCGCTGGATCAGGCACCTCTGTCTAGCAACCTTTTTTAAGGCAAAGTGATGAGAACTCTGACTCCTTATAGAAAATAAAAGTTTATCTTCATTTGTAAGTTTGTGCTAGAACTATTGCAGTACAGTTTCAAAGTGGTATCTTAGTACTAACCTAAGGTCAATTTGCTTGTATCTCTTCAGTTATTTGGGAGCTTCCTCACCCTATGATGCAGTTAAGATGTTGGCAAAAAAGGGGGATGTGACATCCCTTAAAGCCGCTGCTGAGCTTGCTCTGATATCTGGAGAGGAGGAATTGTCGGCAAGTTTGTCTTTCAGATGTGCCCAAGAGCTGCTGCTATCCAGAAACTGGGTTGGAGCTCAGGAGGTCCTTCAACAACAGAAAACTTTATTTGTGAGTCTGGTTCTTTCCTTTCTCCTTCGTTTTAGCATTGTCTCTCTCCAGATTAAGTTGATTAACTTTGCATCTCTTCCCACATATCAACAATCCACAGGAAGTCCTGAATGGGTTTTTGCCTCACAATATTTTGCTAAAAGTTTGTGCAATAACAAATAAATAATAAATGCATATTTGCAGAGGAGGAGGGCATGTGGTGGGGAGGCACATAGGCTCTGTGCATGTTAGGTATGTAAGAGATAGTGGAGGTTTTTCTGTTTTGTTTTTATTATTATTATTATTATTATTGTTATTATTATTATTATTATTATTATTATTATTATTCTTTGTTGTTGTTGTTAATGATGTATTGCAGTTTTCTTACTCAGATTTATTCTAATTTATTTATTATCGGTACCTAATACTAACTGGAAGAAAGAGGTAAAAGGAGGTGTTCAGTGTCGTTGAAGTCATTCAGAAAGAACATGCTCACTGTAACTCCATCTGCTGTTACAGGTTTAATCCAGGAATTCATTGTTGTGTGGATTGTGAAGCAGAAGGTTACTTTAGCTCGTTTTGAGGCTTCCTTCTGACCTTAGAGGCTCTCAGTCTGTCAGTATTTTTCTTTGGTAGCTGCTGTTGTGAAGCACCATCACCAGCAAGCTGCTACTAGCCACGTTTCTAGCTTTGACCACTTCTGTAGTCAGTAAGGATTGTTTTTTGTTTTGCAACAACTCAGTGTTGGTTTTTTTTCCTCTTTTTAAAGGGGCAAAGACTTGTTTTCTGCCTGAATGAACTGCTTTGCAAGTGCCTTAGTGAAAGAAATCCCTGTAACCGAAAGAGCCCTGTGCCTCCCTGTTACCACAGCTGGGAGCTGAACAGAGACGCCTCATTTTTTGACATGGTGATAGAAGTGTGGCAGAAGGTGTTGGGCATGAACACTGCTGAAAATGCCACGTGTGCGCGGGAGCAGCTACGAAGTGTTGAGCATCCTCCTTCTACCAGCAACACCCACCCAAAGCAGGTAATTGGACTTGGAGCTGTATGCACACTAAGCCTCGCTACGGCATGTGCAGTAAAACACAGCCACGTTGTGGTGTTGTGTGAGCTGTTTCCAGGGGACTGCTTTCTGCATCCTGCTAAAAGATGAGGTTATAGGCTGCGAGAGGTAGATGAGAGGCACCTGGGGCAGCTTCCGTACCTACCAGATTGTTTCTGCACAGGGTAAGAACTCACGTATGGCGTCAGTGATGAGCACTGAGATCACTGATGTGCTATCCGGGTGGGAGTGACTGGCATAGCTGAGTAGTCTCCGCAGTGATACAGGGTTTTGTGTAGAACTGTCAGGAGAAGCAGGAGTGCTTGTCAAAACATCCTGGAGTTCAGAAAGTCTGGTCATAAACTGGTGCTGCTGCAGCTCTCTGACCTCAGCGAGTCACTGACCTTTGATGTACAAATGAGTAGGACACATGCAAGCACAGCTGCTGATTATTACAGCGACAAGTCACGTAAAAGCGCTCTGATTTCCTGCATAAAGGAAACTATGTAAATTGCATCATTGTGAAAATTGCTTTTGAGTAAGTCATGTGCTACTGGACTTTTCTGTAATGGTTTTAACCAGTGAGTCATTCAAGCTTAGCAGTAAAATTATTCATTGTGCTCTCTGCTGCTTCCTCTAGGTGCTTTTCCATATCTCCCACGACCTGACCCTTGCAGCACTGAGCTATCAGGCCGCTGCTTGGGATGAAGCAGTGAAAAGTATTCTTGGTGCTGTGACCCGCAGTTACGATGCTGGCAATTTTACTTTGATGCAAGAGATTTGCAGTATTTTCCTTCCTGACGGTAAGTCTTCTCTGGTACATCTGGCACTGACAAGTAAGGGGATCTTCAGAGCTATGTGCCCATTAGTATTACTCGGCATAGTATCAGGAGTAAGATATGCCCATATCTAAGGAAACCTGTGGCTTTTAGCAGTCTACTGCTCCCATGCTGAGTTCACTTCATTGTCTATGGAATCAGGGTGGTGCAAGGGCCACTGGGAGATGAAAATTCCTGACTGGAAGGAAGCTCAGCAACGTCACCCAGTGTTGGTGATGTTAGAAATCCATCTGATCTGTAAGGGAGATGGGCATGCTGGAAAGCTCTGTTCCTCTCAGTTACAAATCACTCTGGACTGTTCTTCCCTTTCTCCTCCAGCGCATGCCATGCATTTATCCTGCAGCTCTTGATTTTATAATCTATAATCCTTTTTTATTTTCGTTATTAGGCTGTGAGAACCTGAGAGACAAAGTGGACAGCACAAATTCTCAAAGCATGGCTGCTTGCAGAAGTTTAGAGGGCTTCGTGGCTTACGGACTGCTGTATGACCTGTGGTGGAACCCACCCAAAGATTCCACCGTCTTGCAAGAGACTGGTTTGGATCCTGTGCTGTGTCCCAGTGAGCAGACAGCTCTTGAGCAGAGTTCCATTTCAGGTCACTCCTCTCCTGAAGATACTCCCGATCAACCTGCAGCTAAGATGGATGAAAATCTCAACAATACAACTGAAATTCAGAGCTGTGAGCCAGAAAGTGACTCGAGAACTAGCTCAGTCCATTTGGTAGACAGACAGTCAAAACTGACTGGCTGCAAAGTGCTTCTATCAGAAGTGACTGCTGCTTTACAGAACACACAGAGAGATATAGCTGAGGTCCAGCAGATTTTAGCAGACATGATACACCAGCATCAGCAGCAGAGGAACAATCTCCAGGAAAGCACAAACGGAAGTATCCAAGAAGGCAACGTGCCACAGAGTTCAGAGACTGAATCAGATAAACCGTGCTCTGACAAGAGCCAGATAAACTGGTAAGCTTTCAGAACGGGAACAAAGAGTTTGAAAGGTGTTGCTTGTTGTTTGTGCAGCAGGCTGCTTGTTTAGCTCAGATGCCCTCTAATCTCAAGCTCATTGCCCAGGGACACTTTAACATACTGCTCAGAAGTTTTGCATATCCCAGGGGCACCACCACATGCATGAACTTAACGCAGCTGAACAGCTTTCTGATGCACAGGCTGTGTTGATACAGTGAGTAAGCAGGGTAACTTGAAAAGGGGAGGATAATGAAAAGGACAGCGATGATCTAACAGTTCTGTTTCTTTGTTGAACAATTATTTGGGACTTCAGCAAGAAAGAACTAGAGGTAGCACTTGTCTAACCCTCTCCTGTGCTCTGACTACAGTAGGAAGGCTGTGTGGTCATTTAAGCAAAGCAGTAATTCATTACACCTGCTCTTTTCTTGACAGTAAAGATGAAGTAAAGGAAACAATCACCCTCCCTGAGCTAACGAAGAGACTTCTAGAAGCAAAGCAGAAACTAGCAGAATTTCCGGACAGTTTAAAGGTAAGTTTTCAGAAGAGGTAGTATGGTTCTGAAAGAAGACAGTCTTCTTGTAAGGGCAGCCTCATGATATAATCCTCACCCCTTTTTGTTAACATAAGGTAAGGAGCAGTGACTGTGCCACAGTTGCACTCTAGGTTTGTAAGATAAAGGTGTCTCACTCTGCTAGCTTGGTGCTAGCAGTGTAAATGCAGCTGGCTCACATACTTGAGCAGAATCATCCTCCTTTTCACTGACTTGATCCTATGGCAGCTTGGAGAGTTAACACATCTCCATGCTGTTGGAGAGTGCAGATAAAGCTTCTCACTGGGATATCCTGACTTTAAGTCTCTGATGTGTTCTAAAAGCAATCCCTTGATGCTTACTATGTTCGCAAAAACAGTTTTGATAGCTGAGTCGTGAATGTCAAGTATAAAATGACCTGTGTTGATCAGAAACCGCTGAAACCACACTGTGTGCTGGAAAACCATGTCTCCTACTCTGTCTTGTCCCCTCTCTTCTCTAGTCTATAAGATAACTAAAGGTAATTGCAGTGACAGTGCGTAAGGCAACAAACTTGGTTAAATGTACTAATGTCCTAGAAGAACAGGAAAAAAATCCGACTCCTGACTGTCTCTTTCAAGGCAGTTTTTAGAGCTGGCTGCTTGAATGTGTTATAGTTGAACGATTCTGACTGAAAGAGCAGACATCACTTTTTTTTTTTTTTTCCAGTTCTTTCCATTCCCTGATGTGCTGGAGTGCTGCCTTGTACTCCTTCACATCGGATCCCAGTGTCCTCCTGAACTCCGTGAACAGGCATCGGATCTCCTCAGGAAACACGGTACCGCTAACGTTTACGAGAAGGCTGCCAGAAAGTTCTTGACATGACGTTTTGAGACCAGGCACAGCTCCTTGGAGCTGCCCTCAATTGCTTAACACCACTTAACAACACCGAGGCTGTTCTTCCTTCAACCGAAGGTTTGTTTCTATGGATGTGGTTATTGACGACTACTGTTTGGGATAAAACTACAAAAAGATCAGGTTTATATACAGACACATGGTCATCAGCTACTACTACTAAAGAGATTGTTGTTAGAGAACTGAAAAGCAGTAGACTGTGGCCTTGAAACTGTATACAGGATTTTTGTATTGTCTTTTTTTATTTGTTGGAAGTTAAGCTAAAGGAAAGCTCTTGGAATTTATGTTCAAGAGAAACGGTTTTGAGCAGCTATATCAGTCTTTCAGCAGAGGAAGAATAGGAGCCACCCTCCGGAAAAAATTATGGTTCCTTTAAGTAGTCTGACCCTACAACCAGTATTGTTCTGAAGAGCGTTGTGAATTTATTTTCCCTCCTCTAAATAAAGTCTTCTACAAGCAGGAATTGGCATTTAATTTGATGGATATAAATTAATGTCAATCAGGGGTGAATGCATTAAAAACAAGTCTTTTTGTTGTTTTAAGTACATAAATTGAACATGCCCGATAGAGCGAGTACTGTGTGCTATGATTTAAACCTTGTGGAATGAAGCCAAGTATACAGCTGAAAAGGGAAGGCAAGAGTAGTTACAGTTGATTCCAGCATAACTGGCAAGAGATAAGGGACTTTGCCAGGTCAGGAAAAGCGGAAGTACCTGTTCCTGATACTGTCCATGGCTAACTTTTTTTTAAAAAAAACTATAGCAAGGGTAAATGTGAGGTATTAGTAAGTTCTATAAAGGTGCTTCAATTTAAGTGTCAGAAGTGATCCTAGATTACGGAGTCTTGAATATGCAACATTTTGACCGGTCTTACTTAAGGCTTTTCCCATCTTAACATAAAAACTGACTCTTCCTGAAAAAGCAAGCCTGTAAAAGCCTTAGTGAATATAGCATCTTAGTTATTTCTAGAAGCAACTTAAGTACAGCAGAAAGAAATCATGGGATAGGAGGTCACAGATTTAGAAAGTTGGCAAGTACAAAGATTTCTCTTATAAAAAAAAGATTAAGATGAAGAACTGTTCTAGATTCTTATAGTCAGAACGCAGACTTCACACAGATACAGCTCCTGCTTCAAGGTGAGTACAGCATCAAAACAGTTCAAAGAGCAGCAGATAAAAGTAAGGGGTTATACCAAAAGATAAATGGCCCTGCAGAATGAACTGGTGATTGCAATTTGCTAAGTTCTTTGCCACGCACTTAAAATCCAGGAGGGGGAGCTACTGCTTAACCAAACAGCTCTCCTATTAAGCAAAACAACTAGTCAAGATGAAGCAGTAAAACTTCACACAAACAAAATGGATTTGTCACTTCAGCTGGCTGAGCTGCACTGAAGTAGTCCATAACACCGCTTCCTGTGCTGACAGAAGAGCAAAAAAATGAATATGAGTACATTTAAACTCAAAATCACTGTACAGTAGCTGACAAAAGTTACAAGCTGATCTTACTAAGAACTACTGCAGTAGCGTATCATAAATAGGAAGAAACTGGAGCATCTTCCCTCTCGTGGATGCAGGTAGCACTAACTCAGATTACAAATCCTCAATTCCGAGGCATTTTAGTACTTGATGGAAAATCCAAAACAAGGCCTGTTTAAAAAAAAATTTATTTTACAAAAGTTAAAAACAAGTACTATTTACAAGCATTTTAAATACCAGCCCTAAACCTTCACTCTTGAGTAAGAGTTAAGCTTGTTTAAAATGCATTTTACGTTTATCATGTCTAAAAGATTTTTTTTTTAAAAAAAGAAATGCCATTACAGAGCTGTTGGGGAAGAAAAAACTATTATATAATGACTTGAGACTTAAAAGTCAGAATCCCACACTGTCCTTCCATCCTCTAGCTGCTTTTCAGCTGTTTATAGTGGAAAAGGAAGGGAGCTACTTTGCCACTTGTTAAGCATATAGTAAAACTGGGGACTGGAGGAGTAAGGGAGAAGAGGTACAAGTGTGTATCCATCTGCTGAACTACCTGGTACAACAAGAAGAATAAAATTGGTAGGTCTACCTGAAGAAGACTGAAGTCAGAATATTGGTCCTGTCAAGAGGTCCTCGAGCAAAGGTTAACTTATCTACTTCCAGAACAGTTTATTAATGCCTGTAAGAACTAAGCCCAAGCTCAGTATGAGTCAAACCTGTACCATACAGACTTAGAAACTATGGAGCGGATCAAATCAATTCCAGTAACATCCATCCCCAGGGTTGTTAAAGTAAATCTCTGAATAGTTTTAGCTGCAAGGATCATTTTTAATGTTACCCTTTCCGAAACCTCCGCAGTGATCAAAGGGAACAATTTCCACAGGCTATACAAAGATAAAAGAAGCAAACCATGAGGTGAAGCTGTGACCCTCACAACATGCAGAAGTTTTAAAAGAGGCTTTCTAAAGCACAATTTGCAAATTGGTGTGCGTGTCTGTGTCCGATTTCATTGGATTTCCAGACCCTTAGCTTTACTGGATATTCTACTCCTAAGTCTTCCTTGCAGATTCTGTACAGTATAAAGAGGAAAAAAAAGAGGTATACACAGTAGTTTGTGTCTTTTGCCCTTCGTATTAAAAAGGTGGCAAATCACAAATGCTGGCATTAGGAATTCAGTCAACTCTCTCCTTCTGGGTTTCAAATGAAGATGCAGCTCTTCATTCAGCAAAACTGAAGGCCTTCTGCAGACTGTGTACTTTAGATGCCTTTTGAAACACTCTTAGGGAAAACAGTTGAGGACAGCAGCTGCCAATACAGTAACCACGTTCTGCTGAGGGGTACCCACTTGTCATGGCTGCATGTTGTTGATAATAGCCAAAATACTCATTTTCTCTTGGGCTGAGTCCACATCTTCATTTTGTTTCTGAGCCACTCCTGTGCCAAGGCCATACAACCGCCCACAATACTTCGCATCATCGATCGTATCCTCAAAAAACAACTGCAGAGGGGAAAAAAAAAGAGGCACAATTAAACGGTTCCTGTTCCTTCCTAAACTGGAAAGCACCGAACCTTAATTAAGGAGCTCATCTGAAGTCAGCCACCTCTAAGATTCAGCGTGGGAAGTAAAATAAGGACTGGAAGTATGAACAGAAAAAGTGCATGCCAATATCAACATTTCCTATTACTGACATTTTGAAGTGACTCAAACAAAAACCAAGAAAGCCAACCACATCAGTTGCATGGGCACTTATCGATGGGGACTGGAAAAAGAACCGGCAAGAAGAATAACGCGCTACCTCTTTCATTCTGAAGAACGCCATTCCTGTGAGAAGAGAATCCGATCCTGCCTGGTGCTGTCGTCCGATTCGCTGCAAATCCAGCTGATCTGCCACCTCTTGAAGGCCACCCTGCAAAGAAAACAGACCAGGCTATTTTGTAAGAGCCCTGTCTTACCAAAATTGCCACACTTCTCTAAAACACAAGTGTAAATATTGGAACCAGTTTCCAGCAATACACACGCCAACTGTGAGTGAACTAAAATGCTAGAAATCATTTAAGAACATAAAAATACTCTTCCTAAGTTTAGGTACCTTGCTTTCCTGCTGCAGATACTCGAGATGACTGCGGGTATATTCATACATTACAAATGCTGCACCTTTCCCACCCTTCCTGAAACAAGGCTGTGATTCAGCAGATAAATTCCTTTCTACCCTCTGAGTGTCTGTCAGATAATCACGTCATGCAATAGTTTGTGTAAAACAAAATGCTCCACCTTCAGTAGGAAAGAATAAAGAATACCGAATTACAGCTGCCCTCCGAAATTAGTGATACACAAGGTTATGCAAATGTCCCCTGCATGATAAACATACTGGTAAGCTTAAAACTGGGAAGGCAACATCTATTAGATACAAACTTAGCCTAGGTGTGTATGTGTGGCTATTCGCTTTGATACGCACTCCAGTTTAGAGACAATACATGTAGCAGTTCTGTCATTTGCCTTACTGCCCATTTGCAGCATTGTTACCTATCTATCACTTGTTTGCTGAGGAAATGCAAGTACCTTGAGGTTTTTGCAGCTCTTCATTAAGTACTTTACATCGTAGATAGATGGAAAGAAAAGGTTCAAGATATGGAAGAACTCGTGTTCCTCTTCTGGCAACCTGGAATCTGTCAACAGCTTCACCATGTAGCCAAAGTCATAACCGCTGAAACCAAAAACATAGAGAACCGAGGTAAACAGGCAGCACCTGCACTCGTCAGTACTAATACCACATTTTTCACGAGAAAGTCGTTTTCGGTAGGTTTGGAGTTTGCTTTTTAATATCCTATAGCTTTCAAACCTTAACATACTCTGATATTCATAAAACTCCAGGCAACATGGAAAAGCAGGAAACCCTCTGAGTACCTCTTCCCACCTCCTCCTCCCTCAAGTCCTTTCACTTGCAGTGATATCAAGGACAAGAGGCTTTGCAATCAAGTTGTTTGAAACACTGCAAGAAAAATACCTTAACTACAGAGTTCTTCCTCTGTATGTAAACACAAGATGGAAACTGAGAAGAACCGGCATTTAAAGGCAGAAGAAACAAACCTTACTTTGCAATGTATGCAGGTTAACGAGTTTGAATGTGACTGACAACACTGACAACTTTTTTACCCCGTAAAGGCAGACTGTCATGGATTTGCAAGCAGCGCATACACAAAATTCAGAGCACGGCAGGTGCTGATACAAGTGAAGTGCCACTTCTTAAACTTAGCCTTTAACTTTATACTTATTTAAGAACTGCAGAGCTTCTAAGTCTTCTCAAAATTCTCGTCGTTCTCCAGAGACCAAAGCAGCAGTATTTCAGCCAAAAAGAGATTTCATACTTTGCAGCATCGGTGATCCTCTCCGACCTACCTGTGAAACGACAGCCATTTCACACTGTCACTGAGGACGACCCCCGAAGTCATGAGCAACTCAGCAAAATGCAGGGTATCGATGCCTTCTTCTTCGTGCTTCTGGAACTGCAGCCCAGAGCTTGCGAGGAGGTCTATGGAATCCTGAGAGTACATATCTTCCCTGAAGGAGAAAAGCAGCTTTGCACTTAAAGTACTACCAACAAGCCAGACCTTTCAGAAAAACTCCCCACCCGCTGCATTTTGAAAAACTGGAGTGACCATTAGGCTGTCTCTCCACATCTGTCTCCACAAAATTCACATCAAATCACTTTCAGTATGATCACTGCACCCTCCCACATGCGTAACAAGCTATTCTGCAATCTTAACCGGATAGCAGTTAAGATTTACACTCCTTTTAACAAGATTCATTCTCTTGAACAGAAGTGACAATTCCTCCATTTTTTAATTTAGATGCCAGTTTATATTTTAGCATGGATCTGCCAAGGGAGGTGTTTTTGCTGAAAACATCGTGTCCATCTCTTTTTAGCAGGAAGAGATGCATTTAAATGTTTAAATGATTCTATAGAGACAGGTAGATACAGAAAGCGTATAAAGTTTAAGACCGTAACATTTTTCCAGAAGCCAAGTATAAGGACACAGAATTACTGGGCACAGGCTGTTTATCAAAGGAAAGGGTATTAAGGACAGTACTTTAGCACGGCTTTGACTTTCAGAAATATTGCAACTCCTGTCATGCCAAAATAAGGTCCCATAAAATCAGTATTAGAATCTGAATTGTTACTGCTCAGAACCAACTACCGATGACAAACATACAGGCTTCTGCATTTTCCAAAGACAGCAGCAGAGAGCAGACTTATTCCCTAGCTCAGAAGACTCACGTAAGGTTGAATTTGAAGTTAAACTGCCAGGTGTTGATCCCAGAAGGATATTCTCCTTTCTCATTTGTGAAAGTCAGGCCCAGCTGGATAATTTTCAGAAGGTCAACGTTGCACCGAAGGAGCTGATACTGATAGTCGATGGAGCTGCGGAATTCACCGATCGGCCTTACAACAACCCCCGGAAACTCTGTGTCCTAGGAAAGAAGAGCAAATCTTATTTCATCACCTGTTCCACAAGGAGTATGTTCTATTCCACACTTGCAGGTCTCAGCGCTGCGTTCTGTGAATTTGTCTACAAAAATCACTTATTTTTAATCCATATTCTGTTAGCAATATTAAACTGTTACAAGTGTTCTTTTATTTCCATCTACTATGTGAAAACTCTTTTACTTAGGCAGTGATTGTGTGCTATCTTTGCTGAAACCCAAAATTTTAGACTATTTTTCCTCTTAGATTACATCACCTAACTTCGACTGACTATAGCACACGCAAAAACTTTCATAAAGAACCCAGTGCCGTGTCTCTTACAACATTTCTCTCTTGCCCAACATCTTTTTGTGTGCACTCTTAAAACACAGCTATTAAAACAGGTGATGAGCACTCTCAATGAGATGAAACAGAACACAAATGGAAGCGAGAAAGCTCACTTCCTAGAATATGGCAACAAAAGATTCTATTTACTTGCACAACTTTGTTCTATTTTTTTTTTCAGACTCCAAAGGGACGTGTATTTTTATGCCACACTTCTATAACAGAGTTCTCACATCTTTGAGTTTAGTATCCCCAATCAAAGTTGGCATAACTTACAGCACCATAACTAAAAACATGTATGTAACTGACCAGCTCCTGCCAAGTGAATTTAGGCTTTTAAGAGCAGAGATTCCTCCCAACTGGAAGATATTCTGGTCTTCTTAAATAAAACTTCCTGGAGCACACTGTCATATCTACAGCCAGAATATTTTTCTTCCACAAGAATCAACATCTGACCACACCAAGAAGAGGCCCTCCTGCTAACAAGCTGTCACTGGCAGGTTTCTCCTACAGTTCTGCATCAGTTTCCATAGCCAAAAGGGGAAAGAAATTCAAAGGACAAATACAGCGGCTGAACACTTAAAGCTTTGTACATCTGACCGGTTCCATTTTCTATCCCATAAACTATGACACGCTGAATGAGTAAATAAATTAATCCAGTTGTTTCGGGTGGTCTCTCTGTTCCCCACTTACCAATCAATCTGAACACTACACACGCACTATATTCTGGGAAGTTTCACTGATGAACAGCTTTCTAATTTTTCACCGCTTCTGGCTTAGTTTGATCAGGAATGGGAGAAATCATTTCTTGCCCAAGAACCAACTTATTCCCCTTCCCCACCCAAAATGCCTTCACTGAGACAAACAGATCAAGTATGAAACATTTACCATCGCGATGTAGCTGTAACTTAGCACGATCTCTCGAATTTTCCTCATCTCCTCTTCCAGGTTGTTTGCCCATACTTCGCAGATAACCTGGCTGTTTTCTGCAAGGGCTGCTGGCATCTTGCAGGGCCCAGGGCACGGACAGCTGATGAACTCCGATAGTGGGACAGAGCCGCAAGCTGTGCGATCCAGTCAGCGTCCTGTGCTAAATAGGTACAATAAATTGTGTTTTACGTGAAGAAAGATCTACGTGAAGGCACGAGTGATCTGGCAGCGCAGCTTACGGTTCTACTGTCGCCTTCAGATAGCCCGTGTCAAGTTTACAAGAGGATTGGTGGGATTTTATGGGCCTGTAGACAGGGGGAAGGAGAAGCTGAGCGAAAGCACACTGGGCTCACAGGTAACAGGGCAGTTCCTGAAGCCTCTTCCCTGCCCCTTACCCCAGCTCACCCCGGGCTCAGGCACCCAGCAGGGAGCTCGGCTGCCCCCGAAGGGTCCCGCCGGCTCCGTGCCCGTGGCAGGCGCCCCGCAGGCCGCGCCGAGGCCTCACCCCGGGGCAGAGCCAGGCCAGGCCCCGGCCGGGCCCCCACAGCCCGGTTACGGCCCCCGGAGCGCCTCGGGGCGGCCCCGCGCGAACGGCGCGGCCCCGGGAGCGGCTCCCGGGATAGACCCGGGGGGGCTGCGGGGAGCCTGGGCAGGGCCCGGGGGGGCTCCGAGGGGTCCCTGCGGCGACCCGGCCCCCCCTCACCTCCTCGCCGCCGTCCCTGGAGCTGGGCCGTGCCCCGCCCCCCCCGCGGGCCGCTCTAGCCGCCGCGCCCCCCGCGTCTCGTCTGCTCCGGCCTCCCCCATCCCCACCCCTCCCCCTCCCCGCCGCTACCTGCCCGGAAGCCGGGGCCGGGCCTGTCGCGCACCGCGCAGGCGCGATGAGGCCTCCCCTCCGGGCCTCAGGCGGGATTTCCGGTTCGCCCTCCCTGAATCTCGCGAGAAGTGGTGGGGAAGCCGCGGCGGGACGGGCGGGCGCGCGCGCCGCAACGTGCCCTGCCGCGCGCCCGCCGCGCGCGCGCCCGGAGGGGAGGGGAGAGAGGCCTCCCTCTCTTGCGCATGCGCACAGCCGCTGCCCTTGGGCTGAGGCAATGCCGTGGCTCCTCCCCCTCAGGCTGGCGATGGACTCGCCCGGCGGTCCCAAAGCGCTGAGCTTGGGCGAGTCCAAAGGGTGCGGGCGGCGGGAGGCAGCCGGGTGCGGGCCTTTGTCGCCCGGCCCGGCTCTGTGGGATCCGGCCCGGCCCTGCCAGCGCCGCCTCACCTCGGAGGTCTCTGCGCTGGCCCCGTCTGCCAGCTGTGTGCTGGCTTCTGTTCCAGAAGTGTTATTTAAGTCACATTAACACCAAAACTTAACTAAAGCACCCCACACGGCTTCTGGTGTCACGCAGCTGCCAGCACCACTGCTTTGCTGGCTGATGGCAGAGATGTGATTGATTCGGAAGCTTGTCCACTAATATATAAAGCTGAAATAGTATTTCCTCACTTTTAGGCTGCCAGCGTCCTCGGGCAGAGCTGCGTCTATTAAAAATAGATTACATTTCACATAGTGCTTCAGAATTGCTATCTGCCCAGCGTTCGGGGTCAGCTGGAAGGTTTCATTGACTCAGCTGCCTGCTTTCCATTCAGATAAATAAAAGTACCCGGAAAATAAATAAATAAATAAATAAAATCTTGGTATCTTACACTCCAGGCATAGTTCAGTCTCCCAGGTTTAGCGTTCATACCTCAGCAGAAACGTAGATGTAAAAGGAGAGGGTTTTTTCTGGACACTGCTCTCTATCAAGCGACCTTGGTGCCGTCAGCATCTTCCAAATGCTGTTTTGATTCAGAGTTTATCTCAGTCGGTGATAGTTACCATTTTGCCTTCTCAGCTCAGAACTTCACTCAGGTTGTGTAATTCATGCAACGTGCTAAATTGGCAGAAAGTTATCACCTTTAATGTAAGTTATTTTATGAAATGTCTGATCAAAAAAGCATTTCTACTAAGAAAATCAGACTCAGAACTGAGCCATGGCGAGGACTGCATTAACTGGAGGGTTTCTGTTGACGGTACCACACCAGGACACAGGCTAACCAACAAACAGAAGCAGCTTTTAGATTACTGCTGACCTGCACTAGACCCAGACTTGCAGCAGCAGGTAAATGAAGTTTACATCCTTATGACTAATACTCTAATCTGTCTGTTACTACTGGGCATAAATCTTCCAGATATAACCCGAGTCTGAATTGAACAGAGTTAAGAAAGAACACTGAGGTCTGTGAAATTCACTGGCTTATCACAGTCTTCAGGATATTGGATGAACAGCCCTCCCAGTGCAAGATCAAGTCCAAATAAAGGACAGGACAGCGTTCATTCTCTTGAGATGCCAATTCCCACTTCCTCCTCTGTACATGTACAAATAGTTTGGAGGAACTGCATTGCTCCCTGTTGAGTCTGCTGTCTACAGTAAATAACAATTAGTAGCAACAGCTGAGAACTAAACTCTTTCCCCACTAGGGAAGAGATCCTATTACTCAAGAGAAACTGGCGATGAAAACAGCAAAGGTTCTAAATATGAAATGAAACAACAGCGAATGTTTACCATAGTGATGGCAAACAGCACTGGTTCAAGAATATTCCTTCAAGAAAAAGTTAATTGATAAAAATATAAATATAGTGGTAGGTGCAAGAAGTCAGGCAGAGACAACAAGGCACCACCACTATTGGTGCTTGCAGATCTCCCTGCAGAGCATTAACTATTGCTAGCTTGAGATGTTGCTTACAACAGCATATATTGCTTCACACATGTATGGCCATGCAAAGCAAACTGTGAGGGAGAGGAGGTGGTCCCTGTCTTTCCTTGGGTGGAAAAATAAATCTGGTTAACTTATGTCAAGTAACACCCTCACTTCTTCGGTTGGACTAGATGATCGTGGAGGTCTTTTCCAACCTTAATGATTCTATGATTCTCAGAGTTTAGTTCATAATAGGATGCTGTATATTAGGTAAGTAGTGAATTAGGGCCGCATCTGCATAATAAAGACAAATACTACTGCAAATTACATCTTGCAATACTGTAATTACAGACTTTATGGTCTGTAAGCATATTTAAACACAAGTGAGCCCAAGCACATTCTAACCTATCTGCGTCTCATCCTTACAGATAGAACCAGTACCTGCAACTGACTGAAGACACTATGCAGCAACTGATGGTGAAATTAGTAGTTAGGACAACACAACGAAATCTTGGACTGCTGTTTTTGGCCATAATCCCCAGTAACCCTTATGCTTTTAACAAATAAACCTTTGACTCATTCATTTGCACTGGCATTTTCTACTTTGTGCTTAAAACACGAGTTAGGGCATTGCAAAAACTATTTAAGGTGTAGCTTTCTTTCTTATTCTCAGACACAGTCATTATCTCTTGGTGAAAAACTCTTACCTGCAGAGATGTATTCTGAATGCTTAACCAAGTGACAGCATGTGCACATGCACAGGGAACGCTGCCAGTACTGCCAGTGACATGGCCCTGGCTTCACATGACTTGTCTGGGAGGGGACAGCCAACTCCTGCCTGGAAACACACCCCCGACTCCTTTACTTAAACCCTCATAAAGTTTCCACAGCAGTAGTGAAAGGTGAGGAGTTGAACTCTGGGATCTGGATAAACACAAAGGAGCTCTCTCCTAGGCTACACTTAGCAGGAGGTAAGCAAAGAGTGGGCAGCCAGAGCTCAGGGGTAAAGTGGCTGGAAAATATATGATTGAAACTCTGAAGAAATAATTAAAAGGCAATGTCATATGTACATTTAAAATAAGAACTGTAGTTGCCTTCAGATCTGTGCACGCTTGGCACAGAAGGAGCCCCTCCAGACACATCTAGTCTTGTCTCTCTCCATACAGTGTGGCTGATACGCAACTTCAGGGGTGATCAGATAGATTGTCCTTACATTTTTCCTTTCTATAGGTTCTGTACTTTCACTTATTTCTCTCAGGCAACATTTTCACTGTCTATGTACTATAAAGGTTGATTCCAGTGAAGTACTAAAGTAGAAGTTTCAAGCAGGAAGGAAAAAAATACCATGCAACAGGGTTGGCAGCCAGTCCATCACTGCAGACACCCAGTTTTCCAGCTGTACCTGACAGCAGCAGGACTTAGCTGGCGTCAGAAGAAGGATGCAATACAATACAATACTGGGAGTACAAGGAGAAGCAGGCACTTGTGCAGCCTCAGCTTGGGACTATCTGGGCATAAGGAAATGTAAGGGGACAGCAAAGATGGGACATAAATAATAATCTAAACTTTCAAACAAATGTAATAAGTATGGCAGTTCTTTTATTAAAGCCGTGTAACTGTTTATTTTATTCCAGATTATGTTATGGATTTTAAAACATAACTTAGACAAACCAGCTTTTTCTGATAGTAGAAATGGAAAATATAGTGAAAGCAGATCTCATACACAGTTGTTGGAGAAAGGATGAAATACATGGAAATAATAATAAAAAAAAAAAAAGTTTGTGTTGGAATCCTTTACTGCCTAGTGCCTGTTTCCCTTCTAACATCAAGAGCATGATCAGAAAAACAATTAGTTTTACTGCAGGATTTAGAATTTGGTTTGGATCAGATTTTGTATTAACTAGATTGAAATAACCTAAACAGAGCCTTTCTTTTACACAGCACCAGTTGTATCTAATGCTAGCAAACAGCTGAGGTCCTCACTGTTTGCTTCGGGGCTGTGTAACATGCCAACAAGAGATCAGTGCCAAGTACTTGGATTTTTTTTTGTTTGCCAAAACAGCCCTGGTGACATGAATGCTTTTGTTTATGTACTTGATGCATTCTGAATCAGAAAAGATATTATCCAGCGAAAAAAGGGGTAGGCAATGAGATGCTGGGGAAAGACATAATCCATCCAAATTTGTCTTGTTTTAACGTAAGTAATTTAAAATTTTATTCTGTAAACGCGACAACAAAGGTAGCTTACTGAGACTTAGGGGAGAGGAAAGTTAAGCAGATAGGTTTCAAACTAGAAGGCTTTGCCCAACAAAGACTGCTATCTTAATCTGATTATTTTAAAAAGGAAGAGGGCTAGAAATGCAATTACAATTTTAACTCCTTCCCAAACTCACACAATGTGAGACTCAGTCAAGCACTGCTCTTCCTCTTCCCAGGAACTCAAAGCAGAGTCACACTCTCACCTGTGCTCAGCTCTCTAGCCCTTTGGCATGCAAAGATTCAGCAGGGATTGAATCAGCACTGCTGTATGGAGCTGCAAATAGTAACTAAGATATCTGCCTCTGTAAGATCTAATGGCTATTACAAGATTATCTAGGAGTAGAATCCTCTCTTTTACCACAGATAACTATGGCCAATACTATTTTCTGTACTGTTGTAGCAGAATAATTCAGTGGTGCTGTTTTCAGCTCCCTGCTGGGTGGTTGTAGGGAAGACAGGGACAGCACAGCAAAAGGACAAGGGATGCGAGTTCTAACAAGGGAAATTCTGATGAGATAATAGGAAAAAAAAGATAGTAAAGGTAGTCAAACACCGGAATGCATTTCTTGGAGAAGCTGTAGCATCTCCATGTACGTACTCAAAGCTCAACAGTTCAAGGCTCTGAACAACCTGATCTAACTTTCAAGTTGGCCCCATACTGAGCAAGGGGTTGGACCAAGGGGTTCAGAAGTTACTTCCAACTGAAATGTTGTGATTTTAAGTGGTGAAGTAGAGCATGAAGTAGAGAATAAGGAAAGTGTTAAAACAGGGGCTGGAATAGAGCAAGGTGCCCCAAAAGTAATGGATTATTTGTTTGATGTATTACAAGTATTAGTAGTGTTTTCATAGAGACATTAGGCACACCTGCACCGAGAGGACCTGTGTGACAACATGGGAACATACTGCACATTGCATAACAAACTGCTTCATCATGATCAGGAGGTCTTGCAAATGAAGATAAGCTCGGTTTGTCCTGTGGCAAATTATTTACCCTGTTCTATACAGACCAGCAGGTTGCTTGTTATTGTAACTCAGGTATTCTTCATCAGATGTGTTAGAGTCCCACCGGTATTTTATCAATAAGATCCTGGTTGGCAAACTAGATATAGTGGAGAAAAAACAAACAAACAAACAAACAAAAAAAGATCTCAAAGACTGGCTCTAGTAACTCACAAAGTCTGATAGACGAGCTCTCGATCTGGGGTAAGATGAGATGTACTAGGACACAGGGACTTCCCTAACACATTCTGATTTTAAGCAATAGTACCTCTCACCCATTTTTGTTTGTTTGTTTTTGGCAAGGGGAGACAACATGAAGTTTTTTTGTTTTGTTGTGTTTTTAAGGTTGCTACCAAAATTTAGCATTTCCCATTGGAGTATTTGCAACCCTAGTGTTGACACAGAGGGCTGGGAGTTAGGGCTTGTGGTTTCAAGTGTCAAATCACTTTTTGTCTGATTTCTTTTTTCTTCACAGAACTGTTTAACATCAGTAGTAAGCAGTTTGGTTGTCTGGCCTCACCTTTTTCTGTCCATGAGTAAGCAGGAACCCAAGCAGGAAGAAAGTGTCTAATTTTTCTTTCTCCTTCCCCTTGATCTGCACACTAACACGTTGTAGGGAAACAAAGCTGGAAATGCTTGTAAATAAACAGAATTGCATTTGGAAGAGCGTACCCGGAAAGCTATCGCTAATTTCTCTGCTCCTATGATGTTTCTTTTTGGCAGTGTATTCCACTTTTCTGACAAGCTGCAAGAGGAGTACTCCCAGGAGGCCTGCTATCATCATAAAGGTAAGAGAATATCATCTGTCTAATGAATCATTTTCTGGTTTTCATTGTACCTTAGACAGGTGCCTTTGTACCTTCTCTCTACTTTCCTTTGTTACCTTAGGTAACACAGTGTGCCTGTGTTTAAATATTCTTCCAACTATGAAAAGCAAAATAGATTAAATTCTGCAGTCCTCAGTAAGCTGTCACTTATATTATTAGACTTGATGTGTTTCTTCATAAAATACTAAGACGCATCAGGAAATATGGGGGGTGTGGGGGCTGTAAGACTTTAAGAGCTCAGTTTTGTTTCATGGAGAAAAATGAAGGAGGGACAGAGCATAGAGGGTAACTATCAAGTTCAGTTGCAAAACTGTACGAAGATGAAGCGATTTGCTATGGTCAGCATTGTGTTCTTCCACCCTCCAGCTGTACAAAGTTCACTTGTATCACTTCTTATTTCAGATGAAGAGAGACTCTGGATACTCCACCGCGGCTGCACAGCAGAAACAGGTAAAGACTCAAAGTTCACCTTTTGAAGGAAGCGTTATGCAGGCGCTTTGGAAAGCTGGATGTGTTGAATAACCTCCTAAGAGAAGTGACAGACATATCAACGCTCCAATTGCTTTAACACAACTAGGAGTTCATTGCTCATCACTACAGCAACGTTTTCACATTTTTTCTTTCCCAGTGAGCTGTGGCTAAAGCACCAAGTGGCGAAGGACCTGTTACCTCTGCTTGTATGGCAGGAGACCACAACCTTCTGCTGTAGCCAGCAGCTCTGCTACCTAACCAGGCCCAGCCCTCGGAGTGGGCCAGCTGAACAATGTCTTTCCCAACTGGTGTGCAGCCTTCTCTTTTACCTTGCAGGCAGCAACTCTGCTCGGCACTTAAGGAATTTGTCACCTTGTACAAGCCCTTTAAGGGCAACGTCTCAGGCGATCAGTGGAGCAGAATTTGGAAACCGCTGTGCCGGAGCCGCTGGCATGAAGAGAAACAGGGTGTTAGCACTTGGACCTGATGAACAAGATTTTTTTTTTAATGTAAACTCTGCTTCTACAGCTCATGTAATTATACTGTGTGGGGTTCATTCACATAATTACTTCCTCACGTGCAATGAAAGCACAGTCTCAAAACAAGACAGTTTCTGTCCAGATGGCTTTTAAAATAGCTTAAAAAGTGCTGAGCTGTGGCTACTCTTAGTCCTGTCTCAAAGCAGGGCATACATAGTCTCTAATGTGTATTAGAAGTTACTAATATATGAAACTCTTTGAGATCTTCTGGCTGGAGGATGCTAAAGAATCTGAAATATTATTTGGTCTAACTAAAAATTCTGACTTCAAAGTTTTTCTTTGGTATATTCGTTTGTCATCCCATGAAAAAGAAGGATTTATAGGATACAATTCTGTTAAAAGGCTTAGAGCCTCTTACAGCTTTTAATACATTTCTTTCTAAAGAATACCTAGATGGTACTCCAGGGTTTAAATATTAAGAAATTCTTATCTTGTATCAGTATGCATTAGGTGTAACATGGATACAACTGGAAATCTGAAACTTGAGAGCAAATCTCCAGCCCAAAATTCAGCACGTACTATCTGAAGCTGGAATGGATGGCTCTTTCACTAGCTTTACATTTTCAGTTGAGTACACCCAGCCATAATGCTGGCAACTGACTGTATTGCTTCAAATACAAGCCTACAGGGTTCATAAACATGAAGCTGTAGGGCAAGAGTCCTGTAAATTACTTTCTCCCCAGTTGCTAACGTGATAAAAACTGAAACGATAGGAACAAATGTTTGTTTTAATGAGGAAAGTTTCAGTGCTAATGAGCAAAGTTCTGTCGTGGGACAGATAAATACTGCTGACAAGTTCTGGGCAATGATTAATATTCTGTAGCTGTTACAGAATCTTAAAAACTCATAACACTGAAAGCTATGTCGAGAGGGTTCCTCTATATTGCATTGCCCTACACACACCTGCATTCAGCATGCATTAGCGAGCTGCCTCTCTTGTTTGTCCTCTCTGACAGGAGACAAACAGGACAGCAACTATGAATCATGCTATTTTTACTCCACTCTGCTTTTGCAGATAAACAACACAGTTAAAAAAAACAGCAAGGCCAGAGTTATGAACAAAACGCTAGCTGGTTATTACATCATTGTAGAATTACATTTTTTTTAATTGTCCTGCAGATAAATATCGTGTATTCACCCAAGAAAACTGAAACTAAGATTTCTGAACTGCTCAACCAATTTGGGCTATGTTAAGACAGATAATTACATACTTGTCATATAATTAATAATCATTTTTCAATATTTAAGTGTTCAAATATATTGACTACTGCTTTTTGAATATTCTTATTCCTAGAATCAAAAGGTCACACTGGTCTGACTCTTAAGCAGTTGCTTTGTGTGGTTAAAATCCTTACCGTCCTAGGAGTCACGTTAACGCCACAGGTGCCCTCATGCTGTACACAGGAATATTTGTTTAGTAGCTAACACTTCCATGACTGAGAACAGGAATGTGGAGAGCTTCAGATTTCTAAAAGTTGTGTATTTTAACTTCTTGTTATTGGGCAGTTATTCTGTACAGATCACACATGGTATCTTCTAGACAAGTCATACTCCCAGTACTAGAATCAAGTTATATCTGCGATGGGCTAAAGGCACAGCAAAGTGAATTGTGCAAGTCAAAGTAATATCCTCTGTTACAGTTAGAGGGGAAAAAAAGAAAGAAAAAAAAAAAAAAAAAAAAGCTTCAGAAGCACTCTTCAAAGCTAAGAATAAAGTTGAGAGAAGTGGTTCTGAATTAACTGGAGCTATTAATCAGATCACCTGAGCATAACAGTTCTTCATGACTGCAGGTGGATAGCGTATTAAATACTGGGAGGGAGAATAAACTGGCAGAGTGAGGAAAGTGTTGAGATGGAGCACAGTTCCTTACCCCCAGGTCTTCCATTCCTACTGTTCTGAGTTATCCAGAAGTCCTTTATATTACAGTCCTCCAGGTACTCAGAAATGTACCCAATAAAAATGGGTAGGGAAAGATCAGTGGTCCTTCCTCTCCCTTTGATTACACCAGAGAAATTCCACATCAGTGACACTTCAGGACTCTGTGAGGATGGCAGATGGATGTGGGTGAACTCTCCCCCACAGGTACACACAATATCCCAGAACAGCCTTGTTACCATGTTCTTTAGAATTTGTAAAGCAAAACAGACCATCACGGGACTGCCTTTAACTCATGCATATCAATACCAAAAAGCCTAGCATAGGGCCCAGCAGCACATACTTACTCTTGTTGCTTGCTCACAGGAAGAGAAGCTCTGGGATGCCGTGAAGACCTCTGCCATGGTCCTTGGTACAGGCGTGCTCATATTCACTGCGTTTATGAACACCGCTTCTTGGTAAGATTGTTACAACTAAGGGGCTTGAGGAGAAGCACTGCTGTGGAGAGGGGATAAGCACACTGTGAAAAGATAAGTCACTAACACTTACTCCCACAGGTGCATACAGAAGATCTGGGAGACTTCAGGCAATTTCTGGCAAACAGCATGGCTAAATCTTTACAACTGGTTTGAGGGAAGGGAATGGTCACTCTTCCTCTTTGGTGAGTTATTCAGATTAACAACCCTTTGCTGTACAAGGGCATGTATTGTATTTAAAATGGGACATGGATGTTCCATCCCAAACTGCCCACTTCCCCAGCTGAAAAGCACACGTGGGCTTCAAAGCCAGCTGTAAGGGACAGTGCAACGGTGCTGCCTCTGGAGTGGTTCCTCATTAGACCTACTATAGGGATTAAAAATCTGATCTTTTTGCTGCTGCTGAAGCACAGAACAGCTTCCCTGTGTAAACATACTCTCTGCTCCTGTGAGAAATTAATGACTCAGTAGGACTAATTACTGAAAATTAAAGTAAAATTAGTAAATTTTATGCTTGCTGTAGTGTACAACCCTTCTCTGTCTGTGATTAACAGTTGGTGAACAGGCTTGGTGGGGATGTTGCAAGGTCCCAGGAATCAACTTGATCTTATCCAAGGTGAATTTAAAAATAACTCGTGACAGAGGTTCCCCAGCCTCCTAGAAAAACCTTTTCTTAGCGTGTTGTTACAAGTTTTATCCTACGGGGCACTTGTGCAGTTTAACCTCCTCACCATTCCCTAGATCTTAGCTGGGTGTCGGAACCTATCCTCGTTACGTCTTAAAGCATCTTTAGGCAGGGATTATGCACCTGGTGTACTTAAGTCCAAGCAAGGTCCTCTGGATACTATTACACTGTATCTTTTTTTCTAATTAGCCATAGCTCTCAATGTATTCACACACCTCTGACCTTTCCTTGTGTCACAGGGGCTGCGTTGGTTCCTAGCCTTGCTTTCTGGTGTTTCAACGGAATCCTTATGGTGGCTGATGTCACAGGAAAACCAACTTTCATTACTCGGTATCGCATTCAGCTGGGCAAGAATGATCCTGTAAGTAATTGTCACTGTGCCTCTTCTGCTGGCTGAACACTTCCTGGAGTCTCTTAAGTTAGGAGGGGGGAGAAGAACCACTTATGCTTTTCTCTTCCAACCAGATAGGATTCAAGGAAAATCAAGCTGTCTTGTATATCCACTGCGAAGAGAGAAAACATGCTTGTAATTAGGTTATGGATCAGATCTTGATGGACTGCTTGTTAAAAAAGTTGATCCCTAAACTAACTAATACAAAAGCATCCTACAAATCTAAAAGCTCTTTATTGTCCCTAATCAAAGACCCACAGTGCTTCCGTATTAGCCTCAAATCCTGACTTCTTTTTTGCAGGTGGACACAAAAAAATTGCGACAAGCCATCTACACAGCACTGTTTAATCAGTTCTTCATCTCCTTGCCCATGCTTGTGCCCATGTTCTATGTCATGAAATGGTGGGGCAACGCCTTCAGCAAGGAATTACCCACCTTCCAGTGGTTTCTTGTCGAGCTGAGCATCTTTACCGTAACTGAGGAAATCCTCTTCTATTATTCACACAGGTGAGCTGAGCACTGGAACGGGACTCAGTGGTTTGCCCCTCTGCCCTTAAGGCTATACCTGTCTCTTGAAACAGCAGTAGTCCTAGGCCACCCTCTTCCAACAATCTTGTATTTGTATGGAAAGACTTAGGTTCTGGAGCTTACTTGTAAGTTCCTATATTAGGGAACATCCTTACAACAGGAGGCTTGGCTGCTGCAGTGCTGCTAGTAACTACAGTAAGCAGAAATGGATAAAAAACTACAAATGTGGAGCAGGTTAGAGATTCAGGAATAAACTAAACAGATAGCTTTATACAAAAGCTGTTAAAAAAACAAACAAACATGCAAACAAAGACACACACAAAAAAAATTTACTATTCTTTGTCTAATAGTTGCCAGTAGGAAAAGTCAAAACAGCAAAAATATAGTGAGTCTTCCCCTAAGGGAAAAGTTTGAGTGAATCAATCTTTCAGCAACTTGGATTTATGGAATGTACTTGAACTTAAGTTCAGCATCAACCAACAGACATTGAATCCATTGAACAAGGACTTAATGATGAAGAAGGAGAGAAGCCAGGAGTCCTACACTCTCATTCCAAGCTGTTCTAAAATCTGTTTTCAAGAGGAGACGTGAGACATGCCCCAGAATAAGTTGTAACATCACTCTCTGTTCCTTTCTTACAGGGCTCAAAACCTACGTTTCTGTTTTCTCTACTTAGGCTTGTTCACCTGCCCCTCCTGTACAAGCACATTCACAAGAAGCACCACGAATGGACAGCCCCCATTGGCGTGGTCTCCATTTACGCTCACCCATTAGAGCACATAGTAAGTGGATTTTCTCATGGTCACCTTCCACTTCCTGCGTGGAGCGTGAATTCCATGGGATGAAAAGGAGTGGTTAGAGAAGAAAAGCAAATGCTTCCTTAGAATCTTCTTTCTGAGAAGAGGAAGCTAAACTGCATTTCCAAGAAGCCTAGCTATAGAAGTGTTGCAGCGCCTGTTTATACCAGACTCTACTAGCTTTAAGAGCAGAGAGAGAGCTGGGAGGACAGATTGTGCTTTCAGCAAGAGACACAACATTTACACAGGCTAGGTTACTGCATGGACTCAATTCTGTCATTATTTTCATGTTGGTGGCTGAGATCAGTGCTTGCAAACCCCCTTTGAGTGCCTCCCAGCCTTGCTCCAGCCAAGACTACCTTGCTCCAGCCAAGACTACTCATAAAACACATCCCACCTTCACAAGATTCTACCTCTAAATACCATCTCCTGTTAATAACAGGACTGGGCTGCAGCACCGGCTTTGCGAGTCTCGCTAGCTGGCAGCCTTTGGGTAGCAGAATGGCTTTTGAAATCCAAGAATCAAGCTGAGCCTAGCTGGTGCACTAAGCCTTGTCTGGGCCATGGCAGCTACCAGTAGCACTGGTAGGACACAACGAAGTGCTGCAGCTGGGATCATAACATCACTACTTTTGACTGCAAACATCCATAGGCCAGTGCCCTTTTACAGCTAGGTTTCCCTAGAGCAGCTTCAGCATTTTTCCAGGCAGCAGCTGAAGTTCTCACCTGACTCCAGGGTGAGTTACTAGAACCACGCTTGCCCTCACACCCCTGGTTTGCTCTCATGTCCAGGTTTCACTACGAGTTTGGGGAGCTTGTGCTGTGACTATGTTTCAGAGTGAGTAAAGCTCAGTTGGCTCAGAGCAGAATTATTTCTTTGGTACTGATTATGTACCTTTAGCAAGATGTTTGCAGAGGGATCTGCCCTTTATGCTGTTTGCACAAAACTAATGCACACCAGTGAAATAATTTGGCTCCTAGACGAGAAGCTGCTTGTTGTGGACCCATTAACAAGGCAGTTTGCTTCTCATTTCCAGCTCTCCAACACGTTGCCTGTCATGACTGGCCCGATGATCATGGGGTCTCACATTGTTTCAATCGCAGCGTGGTTCTCCCTTGCTCTTGTAACCACCAGCATTTCGCACTGCGGCTACCACCTGCCCTTCCTGCCGTCACCGGAATTCCACGACTTCCACCACCTCAAGTACGTCCCTGCTCCCCTTTCCCCTCCTTCCTGTGCCCTGTCACTGCCGACAGGCAGAGCTCCTTTTGGAGCGTGATTCGTGTATAAGCAGAGAAGCCTATGCAGTTCACCTGACAGCAGAGCAAAATCAGTTCTCAGAGCAGTTAAACAGAGCTTTGGTCTCAGAGGATTCCTGCTGACTTCCCACACAAGTGCCAGCCACCTCACTGACATCTATGCTTCTCCATCAGCTGACTTGGAGACCTCCAAAGCACAAACGCACAGCTGAGGCTGGGTGTTTCAAGTTTCCCAAAGTGACATGGGAGGAAAGCACACAGTGCTGGACTTCCCCCAGCACAAGTGCAGACAGTTCTCTGCAAGGCTCTTCCTGGAAGCTCAGAAGACACCGCATATGATCTAGAATCAAGGCAGCAAAGACAAATCACATAGCAAAACCAAATCTGCTGCAGGAGCCTCCCTGTCTCTCTCTTTCCTAAACACTGGGATTAGCAATAGTGTTAACACCTTGCACAGTCTCAGTTAACCCTTCCTGGCAAAGACTCCCAGCCCCCTTTTACACAGGAGTAGAGTTTCAGTAGGTTGTTCAGGGATACATACCAAAATCGTGGAAGAGTTGTCTCCATCTGCCGTACTTCTTCGAACGCAATTTGCTTCTCCTGCAGAAATAGAAAATGGGATCGTTCTATTGCAACCTAAGTGCAGGGCAACACCCAGAACATGGAGCCAGTTCTTGTTACCAGTCATTTCCTCTGCAGCTCGGCTCATGTCAGGACACGGATCGCTGCAGAGCTCAGCTGCTGTCTGGGCAGAGTGGCTGTGCCAGCATCTGCAGTGCTGGAAGCAAGTCAGCTCCATGCCTCTGGGCAGCCTGGGCTGAAAACGCAGGCATGGCGAGGTGGCTGCCCCACTGCTCCCACAGCTCCGAGCTGCTGTGGGCAGGGACGGCTGTTGTTGAGTGTCACCGTACCTGGATAACGGAGTAGCAGGAAGGAAGCTCCATAGGTTTCACCCAGGTTTCATTAGGGCTGCGAGGGAAACTGGTACAGCAGCAGCAATCGCAGGGATGTCTTATCAGGGCTCTGAAAGAAGAAATAGGAAGGGAAAGGTAACCTCAGTAACTTCCAGTGACGTTTATTCTGTTTGGTTTCTAGGTTCAACCAGTGTTACGGAGTCCTGGGAGTACTGGATTATCTGCATGGAACAGACACGGTGTTCAGACAAACCAAAGCCTTCGAGAGGCACAGGGTCCTCCTCAGCCTCACGCCTCTCTCAGAAAGCATCCCCGAGACTCCCAAGAGGGCAGAGTGACCTCCAACCCTGCATTCTTGCAGAGCCCAGTGACAAGGAGAGCTAGAGACAATCTATGCCAAATAGTACCTTAATGGGGAAACAAGTTACTGGTCGTTGAGTAACAGTTCCCAAAACTGAACTGAAACGTGCTACTTGAGATGACCACAGTCACCACCTGTTATTTTCTACTTAAGGTGTGAAAAGACTGCCCTAGTAAGCTATTTTTAAACTTGTATTGTTTCTTGGTTTTAGCTGGCTGTACATAAGACAGTTTTGGGGGTTACTGAATCCTCATTAAGGTTATAATAGATCACATTTTGACCTCTTTCAGCAGCATTTTGTAGATATACCAGCAAGATCACTACAACTACATACTGTAGGAATTAGAACCACTGTTCTTCTGAGACTTAGCTTTACCCAGCCTCAGGCAGCCTTGGATGTGGGATGACTTGTCCTGCAATCCCATAAAAATACAGCGAAGCCATGGCTTTAGAAACGTTCCCTTAAACACGCAACACAGGCCTGACTCACCCTGAGCAGTTTTTCATTACGCAAGATACAAGTACATCTGAGCTTGGGGCTGTCTCATCCTCATCACCACTCCACAAACCAACACAAAGAGCACTCACACCTTTATGCACATCCACAAGTACCCATACAATAAATCTCAAGACATGATGCAGTTATTTTTTGTAGAGCTGACCTGCTCTGCACTTACCTGCTGTCAGCCCACGGAAGCCAACTCTCTTCCTCCTCCAGTTCCTCCAACCGTACCTGCATCGACCCAGCCCGTCCGTACAACCCCCAACCCTCTGGGGAGAGCACATCAGTTAGCAGAACAGACAACCCAGACTGCACTGTCTTTTGAAGTTTTTATTTTTATACATTTTTTTTTGTATTAAAAAGGAAAAAGCATAATTACCACAAATTACAAAGGACTAAAGCATTACTAGAATAATGAATCACATCAGCCTAGAAAGCAGATACTCTGAATAATATTAATGTTATAATACAAGCTCTCATTCAAGTATTTTACATTTGTCTCTTTTCCTTTTATATGTGATGATGATCCTAGCACATGGGTCAAAGATTATGTACTATCGACAGAAGATGGATCATGTACAGCGGGCCATATTAACAAGATTTTCCTCCCAGGTGATAAATGGTCTGTGATGAGTCATTTTAAGTTTGTCTCTACGATAAATGCAGCTGAAGAAGGTTGCACACACTTTCTAGTTTTGGGAACAGAAGGCTGAGGTTGGGACACACAGTTTGAGAAGGGCCAGCACATCGAACCATCACCCCTGTTGCTCCGAGCTCTTGCGCCGAGCTCTAACCCACACCACCCGAGCAGCTCAGAGCACACCGGCACCAACACTTGCTTTCGAGTCACAGATCCGAGGATTTCCAACCCCAACGGGAGTGGGCCAGGCTGGGAGAGGAAGCGGGGAGCAGGGCTGGCTGCCGTCCCTGCAGGCACACGAAGCTCGGGGGGACCAAGGGCTGCCAAACCCCATCCCGGCATGGGTGTCACCGTCCCCAGCCAGCCCACGTGCAGGGCTGACGTGGTGGAGATGGGCACAGGAGAGGGAGCCAGAGGGACAGCAGGGGGACTCTGGGGTTAGCCCTGCAAGGGGGTGGCTGGTACCCCGGGCCGGTCCACACTCTTCTGGAGCTTCCCACCGAGGGGATGTGCTTGTCACAGATACATCGGTCCTATGTTCAAGTGTCTGCAGAAAGTGAAACTGTAAACTACTCATTGAAACACTGCCCTCCATCCATCCACCCACTCCACGCCACTGAGATGAAAATTTTCATTTAGAGGAAAAAAAAAGTCAGTGAGGCATTTAACATCAAGTGTAGCAACCCTCTCTCAAGAAGAGCCTAGCATCCATTTCAAAACAGTGACAAAGTGACATAACCAGTCTCAGAGGAGAGACAGGAGAAAAGAAGCATTGCAAACACAGCTTGCTACATTTACAGTTTTCCTTTTTTTTTTTCTTTTTTTCTTTTTTTTTTTCTTTTTTCGTTTTGATAAAATAACTGGAAAGGCATTAACAGCTCAAAGGCCCCCTCCGCACCACGATGCTGAGCACACAGGCACGTGGCAGGACACCGAGGTTAACGCCTCATCCCGTACAGTACAAGCGACCAGGCCGAAGCAAAACGAGCAGTTGCCAAAACTCGAGGGAACCCAGGGGCTGCAGTGAAAGGCTGCCGACAGGGAGGGGTCCGAGGGACACAGCAGGGAGCAGGACAGACAAGCAAATGGAGCAGCAACGTTATTATTATTTTTTTCTTTTTCAAATGAGCGTGGCCAAGCAACAAAGCCTCCTCTGAAACACACCATCCACCTCCACCACTGACCCGCACCAGAGTTCTGGACCTGTCCCAGGTGCCTGTGCCCCGAAGGGGGGTGGATGTACAGGACCTTGGCAAGGAGAGGGCTCACACAACAGCCAGGGGGACACTGGGCACACTTCCCCTGCTGCCCCAAAATTTCCACCAGCAGCCGAGGCTCCTTCTGGCCATGCCTGGTGCTGCCACCACCAGCTGCGCAGCAGGTCAGCGAGCGGCACTGCAGTCACGGCGCTAAGCGTGCCTGATCACCCAGGCCATTAAAATTAAAAAAAATAATAATCATCATCATGAAATATGATTGTGGCGAAGCATCCAAGCTAGAGTAAGGCCATATTCCTTCCTCAGCAGGAGGGCAAAGCTTCCTCAAAAGCCAAACCCCTCTCTGGGCAGCTGCCCGCCTTCCCCAGAGGTGCAGTGTGGCAAGCCGCGTGCGATGCCCGATGTATGGCACCGGCACGTTTCGTGAGGGAGGTGAAACACCTTCTGCAGCCTCACAACCCGGCCCTGACCATACCACATCAGTCTCAGCCTCACAATGTGCCTCAGGGAACAGAGGGGCTCGTGGAACCAGCCCTGTGTGGGGCTGGGCCTGGCGGGCATTGTGGCCCTGCTCGGTGGCGGCCTGCAGGCCCTGCTGCCCCGGGAGCCAGCTACAGCTGCCTGGGGCTGCTTCTTTCCCTTCTTTCCATCTCCCCTTCGCTCCCTGGAGACGCTGCTGTCCCTCAGAGGACAGAACAAGGCTCACGGCAGCACGTGGCCTCTAACCGAGGCTGCTGGCACACAAACCCAGCCAGCAGCCTGACAGGCGCTTCCCAGGGCCTTCAGCCACACTGATGCAACAAACCACTGACTATGAGGGGGGTAAAGGTCTTCTGTGCCAGGACTGTGCAGTCTTAGCCTTAGAAATTAAAGGAAGAATAATTTAAAATCAATTCAGGATTTGGGAAAATCTCTGGGACGTTTCTTAGCTTTTTCTACCACCCCAGCAATTCCACAGTCTGCTCCACGAGGAACACCTCCGCAGCAGGAGCTGGCTTCTCCTGCTTTCCTATTTTGTTTACTGTTCAAAAGCAGGCAACTGGCTTCCAAAGAGAACGTGCACCAACGAGAGGAATACAGGGAACACAGCAGCAAGGACCACCTGTGGCACATTCAAACCCGCTTCCACTTGCTAACGACCAGCCAAACATCCCCAACATCCTCGGCCAACCGTTGGGTTCAGCCTCTGAGGCGCCTCCTTCCCAAATCAGGGCTAAACCCTGCCACGTCCATAAGATTAGAGATCTGACTGGCTCACAAGAGAAGAGAAATTTGGAGGTAACAGTCAAGGCCGCAGCGCTGTACAGACATTAATTGCCAGCCCGGCCTGGGTACCGCTCCAAGCCCCCGGGGCGCTGCTGCAGATACGGAGTGCGCCGATGGCTTGGGCACCTTTGTGCCCTGGAACGGGGCCTCTGAGCAGTACCGAGCTGCAGGATGGCGTGGTAGTGGCAGACGGACCAGAAAAGGATCACCCTAGAAGGAAATGGCGAAGTAGCAGCTACCCAGCCTCACTCAAACCCAAGCTGTGCTTTCAGTTACTAGCAGCAGGTCACGAAGCTGCTCCACGTGGCCCAGCCCCGCTCCTCCCTTCCCACTTGCTGGAGCAGCACATTCGGTGCAGAGGCAGCTCGGAAGGTGATAACAGGGCCCAGCAAGCATCCACAGCCACCCCTGACCTCCAGCTCCCCGCTGGCTGCTCTGGCCAATGTGCCCGTGCTCAACACCCCGTTTTGCTCCCAGTTGCTCTTGTCCACCAGCCCCGCAGCCGTATGGAGGCAGCCCTGGAGAGGTGACTCCTTCCTCCAGCTACCAGCACCATATCGAGCAGACACTTCAGGAAGATGCTGTTTGTTACCAGCTTTGGATTTTGCCAAGGGTAACACGATGAGCTGCATCTTCCCGTAGCCACCATGCACAGGAGCATGCTCACGGTACATGAGGACCGCAAGCCGGAGCCACGACCGAGCCAGCTGCAAAGCACGCATCCCAACCCAGGAGACAGCACAGCAGCAGCAAGGCCAGCACAGCTCGCTGAATAGGAGCTTCCACCCTCGCAGCTTCCAACCTCCCAGCGCTGCTTCTGGACCCTGGGCACGGATCTCACCCCGGCACCTGCCCCCAGCCACGCGCTTTCAGGGGAGCGCAGCTCAGGAAGGATTTGCTGGCCGAAGCCCACCTGGTGCCGCATGGAGGAGCCCAGGACAAGGCGCAGCAGCTCTGTGGGCACCCCCTCGCCTCAGCCAAGCAAGGGGCAGCAGCAGGGCGTTGTCACAGCCCTCAGAGGGGTGAGAGACAGGATGCGCCATGAACCCCAGGTGAGAAGTCCCCACTGGGACCCAGAGCGAGTCCCACGAGCAGCGCCTCATCCACAGGAGCCGCACCATTCATCGGGCTACAGACACGGCAAGGAGGCCTCTGAGTGCCCGCTGGACGTCCCTGCTCGCCCCCTGAGGCTGCCCGCAGGAGGCTGAGCGAGGCCCCGAACACAGTCACCATCGTGAGGAGGATGCTACAACGGTATATACACAACAGAGCGGCTTAACTACTTCCCGAGCACAAGTCTTGGATTTGACAGCCCTCAGCACCTTCCCCTGCAGGAGCAGGGCTGGCCAGGGGTTCTCCACAGCAGGGTGCATCTGAGCGAGGTCCGAGTGAGGTGGAGAGGCCGCGGGGAAGCTGGGCTCGGCAGCGGGGCCGTGAGGAGTCTCTGGGCGGGCGGGAGTCTCCAGCGCACCCCGGGGCGTAGGAAGCCAGCGAGCCTCCCTGTTCCAGCTCCACCCTAAGGCAACTTTTTTTGTTGTTTTTGTGTTGTTTTCTTTTTTCTTTTTTGTATTTTTTTGTGTTTTTTGTTTTTTTTTTTGTGTGTGTTTTTTGTTTTTTTCTTCAATTAATATTTCCAAGGAAGAAAGCAAAGGGAGATGTGTCTTTTCAAAGTTTTTTGTGTTTGTTTTTTTTTTTTGGGGGGGGGGGGGGGGGGGGGGTTTATGTGTGTTTTTTTTTCTTGGTTGTTTCATTTTTCCAAGGGAAAAGGAAGAGAAAGCCTCCTTCGGCAAAGTCCTGTCTTTGCGTGCGACGAGCAAACCTGGGGAGATGGGTGCATCGTCCACGCAGGCTCGAGTCCAGGCGCCTGCTGCCCCCCCCAAGCCATCCTCGCAGGAAGGAGTCAGAACAAACCCATCCTTGGCAAAGGTCCTTTGGTTGATTCAAAACATCCGTGATGGAAGGGAGAGGCGGGCAGAGGGAGAGCCAGACCCTGGGGAAGGTTGGAGGCGAAGACGCTGGGGAGGAGGGACCAGGAGGACGAAAACGGCTGCGTTCCTGTTGCGGTGGTCGCTGTCAGCGTGGAATGGGAGCCGGCAGCCGGGTCATGGAGATCAGAGGCTCCGCAGCGCCGCGACACGCTGCGGCTTCGGTCCCCGGCAGGGAACCTCGCTCCTCCGAGCTTCCTGATCGGGCTGCCAGCGGTCCGAGGGGGACACACACAGGGGAGTCGTCGGGGCCGCAGAGAGCAGACTTGTTTTGGTAAATCAGGACGAACTTCTAGCAATAATTTAAAACTTGATATATATATATAATAATAAAAAAATCTCCCCTTTCCAACCCAGCCAGAACATTTTTTTTTAAAGACGCTAAGACATGAGTGTGTGCACAAAGAGGGAAGGGGCGGTAAAGAAAAGCAGAGGGTGGGGATGGTGGGGGTAGGTCTGGCTCTGGTCAGGTTTGTAATAGCAAAACGGTGTTTTAGATGCGGATCGTCTTTGCTTTCCAGCCACAAGAGAAAAAATCGTGTGCGTTGAAGTTTCTCCCCAGCAGCCTATTCCTGGGCACCCACGTTCCAACTCCCTTCCTGTCTCACCCCTCGGGGTCTCCCCTTCTCCGAGCCAGTCCCCCACCAACCCACCCCGTCTCCCGGAGGGAAGCAGAAGCTGCAGCCCCTCTACTTCCCCACTGTCTGCATTTCTGCGGCTGCAGGGGCAGGGACTTGCTGGCTCAGGTTTTTGGCATCCTCTTGTGCAGGCTGGCTGGGCGAGGCGTGGGCTTGGCTGGCCGGGCACTGGCTGACCGTTTTGCTGGAAGACTGGGATGGGTAGCGCTTCCTGCCGTCTCCCCCCGATGTCGTCGGGTATCTCTTGTGGCCACCTTCCTCTCCCATGGGTGGCTGGAATGGAAGCACCCTGATATCAGCACAGCCTCCTCAAAACACATTTCCTCCCCCTGGGTTAGAAGGCAGCCTTGATGCAAGCCTGTCCGCAGCCTGTGTGGCCCACAGGGAACACATCCCCACCCCAAGCACACAGGACTGGGACAGCTGCCCTCCTCTCCACATCCACCACTGACAGATTTGCTGACAGAGCCTTCCAAGGGAGCACAAGGGTGACAACTTGCTCTGAGGCACCTCCCTCCTCCACAAAGGGGCACCATCCAGAAGTCTGGGAGCCAAAGCCTGCATGAGGCTGGCTCCACTCGAGCCATTAAGGCTCACTTTCCTCCTCCCTCTCCAGCTCATCGGATGAGGTGCACTCATCCCTTTCCCCAGAGAGCTGCCCTGAAGTGGATGTGCAATATTCAGACCTTGCAGCAACTGCATTGCTTTAGAGACACTGCGGCAGCAGGGACTGGAATCCTGTCTGATGGCTCAGGCAGCATCCAAAAGACTCAAGAGCAGCAGGAAGAGACCCAGCATGTGTCCGCACAGGCAGCACGTGCTGCTCCATCCAAACCCACAGGCATCCTCCTTCCCCTATTCAATAGTTTCCTGCCCCCACATGAGTCACATCTCCTAACCTTCACCCTTCTCTGCTCGTGGCCTTGTGCTCCAAGGATGCTGTGCGAGCCTCAGCACCCGATGGGCTGGCAGAAACGTCAGCACAACCCTGCCATGCCCAGCCACAGCACAGGGAAAGGCCCTGGGGAAAGGGAACCACGCAGGGCTGCTTGAAAAAATAAAATAAAACCCCAGGGGCTAATCAGGGCTGAACATCGCTGCCTCAGCAACGCAGCTGCTGAGGAATGACATGAGGCTTGGAAGCGCTGAGGCTGCTGGTTCCTGGCCCAGCTGCAGTGATGGGGCACGACACTAGGTGTCACCCACCCCCTGGCCAGCATTGCTGGGGACCGGGCCCCTGAAATCCTCTGTCCTTGCAGGGGCTGCGGGGTGTTTGTGGGAGTGTTTGTGGGGCCGTCAGCGTGGTGGGGGCATTGCTTCTACTCACGTCCACTCGGAAGTCCTCGAGGCGCTTGAACTTGCTGAGGTATTCTTGCAGTTTGCTGTTGATGTCCAGGTTTTTGGCTTTGGAATATTTTAGGAAGGCCCAGAACTTTTCCAGCCCGTAGAGCTGTCCTGGAGGGGGGGAGAAAAATCAAACCAGGAGTCAGAATTCCCTCCTCAAGGCTTACTGCTCGTCCCACAAGCCCTCCTGTCCCACCAGCTGGCACAACCGAGGCAATTCAGAGAACCTGGAGCAAAGCAACCTACACAGACACTCTCGATAGGGGTGTCCCCAGGCTCTGGGACAGGGCAGGTGATCGTGGTGAGCCGTGGGAAAGCCACGGCCTTCCATCATCTACCTCCATACCCCCAACAGCCTTCAGGCCACTGAGCAGCCACCGTTCCATCACAGGAGCATTTCTCACCACCAGCAATGCTGAGGGACAGCCCGTCGCCATCACACATTACACAGCACTACGTGGCTGCCACAAAGCCACAAAAGGAGGCACGGGGCAGCCACACATCTGGGCTGCACCACTGCTAAGCACAGGAGAAGCCAAAGGAGGCACTTACCAGCTTCGTAATCCTTGATGGTCTCTTCTTGAAAGTCCTTAAATATGTCTGGCCGGAATTTCTTCTCCAGCCCATAGCTGTAGTATCTGAAAAGGCACTCCAGACCGTACCTGGGAACAGGAGAAGATGTGGTGCTCAGACACTGGTGCACATAACACCGGGGTCCTGCTGTGTATCAGAAAAAAAACAAACCACACCTCTTTTCCCTCACTCCCCTCCCAGGAAAGGCCACTCTGTCCCTCCTCTCCTACCTGTATCCCTCCTTTCCATCCTCCACAGCCAGCTGCTTGAACTCCTCGTACATTTTCTTGTTGAAGTGATCTCGTAGGAAGAAGGACCAGAACCGGAAGAGCGTGTTCATCTCCTGGGACTGGCCAATGCCCAGTCGTTTCCTCTCTGTTTAGGGGAGAGGGACTCATTAGGCAACAGATCAGTGCACGGGAGCTCGCACACAGACTCTGGGGCATCATAGAATAAAATGAAAAAACATGGGAAACACCAGCTGCCAGCAGGGTTGTCCTACAGGACCCCATTTACCTCCGTGTGCATGCTCTGCTGCCAAACCCCGCATCCCAGCACGGCAAATCAGAGGCACCCAGCCCCAAACCCAGTGGTACCAGCACCCCACCACACCTACCGTTAAGGCAGCGCCGACGGTACTTGTGGTAGACGTGTTGTGTGAAGCCGTTCTCCTTCAGCAGCTCGTGGGAAGGGTGTTGGAACTTGGGCAGGGACTGCGGGGTGCAGCCGTAGCTTCCGACAGCTGGGGTGCCCTCTGAGGGGCTGGAGCTGTGCACAAAAAACCCTGTTAACCGCTTTCCTTGTACCCAGCCAACAGCACAGCAGGATCGTGCTCCACCCTGCAGCGTTCATTCGTTGTTCCCACCAACTCCCTGTAACTGCTTCTGCTCTGGGTTTGGGACCTGAGATACGGGGTATCCTAATAGTAGGGAACCAGCGTTGCCAAACAAGTTTCTTGTTGCAAAGCCTCAGTCTTCCCTCAGCTCCCTCCAGGAAGAACAAAACAGGTCCAACCCCGTTCCACAGGAGATCTCCCCTGCAAGACCAAACGCTGCCCTTTCACTTCCTTTCCCCTCCCCTTGCTCCCTTTGGTGTTTCAGGTTCCTCCACGCCCCCGTGGCTCCCATCTCCGGTACCTGATAGAGGCGGTTCGGGGCCTGTGCTCTCGCGAGTCCATCACCCAGCCCACGTGGCACTCCATCGGGGGGTTTGAACTGTGCCTCGTCTTCCTCTTCCGTGGGGTCTGCAAGACACGGGGCATCAGGGATACGTCCCCTTCCTCTCCAGGCCCCACCTGGGAGCCCCAGCCGAGAATCCCCAGCCTCCCAGCCGTGCCCCAGCCCTGGTCCCACCTTGGCATCTATTGTCCTGCCCTCCTTCACCACCGGGTAGAACCGAGGCGTCTGGGTCGGGTCCTTCAGCTGAGGCGTGCGAGGGGTCCGGGGGGTCCTGGCGTTGCGATAGTTGGGTGATTCTGGTACGGTTGTAGGCAAAGACCGGGCGATGGTGGAAGGTTCGGGGACTCCAAACAACTTGTTAGCCAACGCGTCTGTGGGTACTGCAGAGATAAGACCCCCGACGCGTCAAACTGAGCTCTGAGCACAAGAGCACTCCTACAGCCAAGGGATGGGTGTTTTGGGGGGTAAGAACTCATGGACACAACCCAACCCTCCTGAGACAAGCAGCTTAACACCCAGTCTGTGACCAGCCTGGCCAGACAGCCCAAAACATGAGCTTCCAGGGTCTCTGCAAAGTATCTTCTAGGACAAGGGCAGGCCAGAGGCTTTGCCTGGGCACCAGGCCCCACACACGGGCAAGCAAGGCCCAGCAGACTGCTGCCTTCCGGTAACACAGCAAGGGAAGTGTGATGAGAGGGTCCAAGAGGAAAGTCACATCCATGGTGTTACACAGAGGTGTGCCCAAGTTTCCTCACTCAGTGGGGATGCTCCTGCTTCTGGAACTCCAAAATGTTCAGCTGGAAGAACAACACTGCTCTAGGAAGGATGGCTCCCTCTCCCAGAAATACCCTGTGGCCCTACTTCCTTCCTCCCCCCAGCTGCTGTTGAACCCCTGAGGAAGAAGGGGACAAATTCAGCCCCACCTGTTCCTGTCCCCGCTGTCTCTTACCTTGCTGGAACCTGGGGGGGCCAGGAGGGACCTCCTGGTTTGGATCCACGGGGGGCTCTGGGGTCAGGGTATCGAACTGCTCCCTGCTGATCATGTTCACTTTCTTGAAGTTCTCCACCTCTTGCTGCATTGGAAGAGGAAGACGATGAAGCAACCAACTGCCCTCTTCTCCCCTCATCTCAACAGCTCATCGTGACCACCGCTCTGCTTGTGCAACAGCCCCAGCGCTGAGCATGAAATACAGCAACGGGGCCTGGGTGCCCTGAAGGCCGCCACGTTGCTCAGAGGTTAAGAGGAAACAGTGGACATACAACAGGGCCCTGCACGGACGGTATCTGAGCTGCTTGCTTCTCTCCCATTAGGCCCAGGCTTTCCCAGAGCCCACAAGGCAGCTTCGCTCCTCATCACAAGCAGTGTTCGAGGCAAGCTCGGTAGCCCCTGCTCAGCCAGGATCCCGCTGTCCCTGCCACCCTCTTCTGCTGTCCCTACAGCCTCCTTCCCACACTCTCGCAGCCACAATGCTCCCATTTCGCCCTCACACCAGCCCCTGTCGCTTGCTCCCCCTGCACCCGCATCGTCAGCCGCCCCCAGGAGCAGCACTGCTTCAGCAACGTGCTGGGACCGACACGGGGACGTGGATCCCAGCTGGGCTCCGCCAGGCCGTCCCGCCTCGCGGCCAAATAACCTCAGTCACTGCAGTCCAGACAAGTCCCTGACTGCGAGTGCCACCAACCTGGGACTCGAGTATTAGAGTATAATTGCTTTGAGTATAGAGAAGCAGATGGGCTTTCTATAAAAAGCCCAAGTCTATGAAAATTGGCAGAAAAATGGGGAAGACAAGGAGCCAAGTGTGGCCCAGTCGTCAATGAACCCATCCTCAGTGACTGAGGTGTCAAGGGACCGTGCCATCCAGCACTGGTAACTACAGACAGCCGGCTCCCTCCAGCAGTCTGGCACTGCCCGCACACTGCTGCGGTCTCAAACAGCCAAGACCCTGGCAGACAGCACATTTTCCAGGTCACCTCGTTACCAGCACCTCGCCTAACTGGCTGCAGCCTTACAGCACATTACAGAGCTGTATTTATCCTCTACATAGCAGAGCATGACACTGGGAGCCAGGAATCCTGAGCTCTGTGAGAGGATTAATCCCAACTGAGCTCTACCCTACGCTCAGGCTGGGACCTGCTGTATCACCCCGAACTGCCACCGAGGCCAACGTGCTGAACACAAAGCTCCCTGCGAGGAGCCACAAGCCCCATGTAAAATCCATTCCCCGAATCAGCCGCCCTCACCTTGATCTGCGAGTACTCCGGCTCAAACTGCTCCGTCCACAGGTCTTGCTCGTAGTAGTACAGCCCGTCGTTGATCACCTTGGCCAGCTCTGAGCTCATTTTAGCCCTGGATGTATGGTTGCCAGTCCGGTCCCCGCCAGGATGCCGGCGCAGGTAAGGAGGCGTCTGCGTCACGATGAGGATCTTGTTCACATCCCGATCATCGATTTCATAATCCGAATCCTCGTCCGACCAGTCGGTGAACGTGTTCTTGCGGCCGTCCATCTGCTCCATCTCCTCGTCGAAGAGGAAATCCAACTCCTCGGGTTCGTCTTGGTCCTTTTGCTTCTGCTGCTGCGGGGTCTTTGACTCCTCTGGTTTCTGTAGGTGGGGGAGGCAATGGTGATACAGTGAATAAAGCAGAGACCAGGACATCATGCCCACGATCAACAGCCATGAAAACTTGCTTGCCTGCAGCTAAAGTCACTCAAACAACTGGCAGCCCCCACCCCAAGAGCCGCTACTCACCTTGGGCCTGGCGGGAGAGGGCCGAGGCCTCTTCTTCACTTCGATCCACGTCTCTGAATCCAGGTCCGGCAGGCTGGCGGACAGGCCCTTGGGCATCGTCTTCAGGTTACTGACCTCCTCCGTCTTGGTGGGCACCGGGCTGGCAGGACGCGGGGAGCCAGGAGCAGACTCTGGAGTTGACAAGAGCCACAAGATGTTTTAGAAGGAGGCAGAGAGCCTGGGGAGTTGTATACTTAAAGCACCCAACCTAGACGGAGTTATTTTGACATCACAGCTTGTGGGACATGTCAACATCCAGCAGCCACGGCAGGATCATCCCTGCTTACCAATGCATTGCCCCAGAGTGCAGAAAAACAAACTCTGGTTAAGGCTGTGATGCTGGTGGTGACCACAGTACTCTGCAGGCGTGAGTTTCCCAGAAATGCAGAGAGCCCTAAAGCAGGTGGTGACTTTGTTGCTCCCAGGGAAACCTTCCCGTGACAGCCTGGAGCCAGTGAGACCAGATCTAACAGATCTCCTGCCAAAACCAACTCTTACGACACCACCAAGCAGATCCCCTGCTTGGCCTCTCAAGCCCAGACCCTGAAACCAAACTGCAGAGCCCTGCCTCGGGGAACACTCGTGGCTCAGTCTCTCCCATCGGCTGTGTCACCAGCGCTGGTCCCACACTTCCCTCTATGCTCACCTGTCTCCTTCTGGAAGCTTTGCCGGGGCACAAACTCAGGGCAGTTGATGAACTGCGAGAAGTCCGTCTGTGTGTAGTCTGCCATGGGAGGGCCAGGCAGAGCCCATTTTTCTGGCTGCTCTTTTCTTCTGATCTTCTGGTCCACGATTTCCACCACCTTGCTGTCCTTCAGAGCCTGCGACCAAGTGACACTGAGTTAACTCAAGGCCCTGCTTTGGCACACAGAGGCTCAGCTCCAGCCCCTTCTCCCTAGGTGGTCCGGGAGGAGTAGGGAGCAGGTGAAGGACAAAGGAAGGTGCCACTCAGATCTCACCCACGACCCAGGGGGAAGTGACCATGACTCAGGCCTCAGAAAGGCACAGCAAGAAGTCAAACAAGACAGAAGTTCAGCTGTCCCTGCCCTCACCTTGATGATGAGGCTGATGTCAGTGGTCAGCGCCTGCACCCGGTGGAAGCTGGCAATCAGGGTGATGGGCAGGAAGCCGTCCGAGTCCATCTTGCGGCGCAGGAAGAAATCTCGCTCCAGGTTGTCCACGCTGAAGTAATATTCTCTGCACGGACAACACATCAGTGAGAGGCACTCCAGCTACCTTCCTCAGGCCACCCTCATGGGAACAATCCCTCCCACGTCTGCTCAAGGCTGAACGGAGACAGCCCAGCGATGCAACAAGCCGCACGGCAGAGAGCAAACGCTCCTCGGCTCTAACCCTACCCCAGGGATTAGCCACACAGCCTCCGGGGAGGGCAGCGAACACCCCACCACCAAACAACGCTCCCACGAAGAGGCAGCGCTTACATTTGGCGCTTGATGTAGTCCTTGAGCAGTTCCTGGTCCACGCTGTACAGCTCGGTGCTGCTGATGTTGTCGAAGTAGTAAGTGATGTTGCTAGCGTACTTCTGGGTACGGGAGCCGTCCGAGCCCTCAAATTTCCGGTAGCCATACTGGTAGTCAAAGTGCCCTGCAAGACACCGGCAAGAGAACCCCTGGTCAGCACAGGGCCCAGCACCTGCCGGACCGTGCTGCCACGTGGGGATGGCTCCTGCTCTAACAGCTCCCTCAGCACCATCCCTGAGGCCCCCGGGACAGCACGGAATGGGGGCAGTGCTGACACTCAGCCTTTGCTGCAGAAGGGATCCCAGCAAAGCAATGGGATCAACCCATGCAGAGAGGCCATTTCCCCTCTGGTCCAGGGGCACCTGGCTAGCCCAGGTAACACACCAAGGCTCTGCACTGCAGCTCTGTCAGGGTTCTCACAGACACAGCCCCACCAAACGCCACTGCAGACGCTCTTCCCCATAAAGGCAAAGACTCCTGCTCGGCTCTCAACGTGACAAAGCCTATGCAGAGTATCAGCACGCTTTAACTGCTGCACGTAGGGGTGCTGCAAGGGGCAGAAAACAGGCGGAGGAGCTTGGCCTGAGTAATGGAAAGACATTTGCCTTTATTAAAATACTAACAAGAATCATTTGCTGTTAGTAAAATCAGCTCAGCAGGACGCCACCTCCGGAGCGGCACGTAGCTCCTCACAGGGGGTCTCACATCTAGAGTCCTCCTCGGCCAGGGAACAGCAGCTGGCTAGCCAGCTGGGATGACCTGCCACAGCACTGCTCTGCCTCCCCGCAGCGCCCTGCCCTCCCAGCCTGCTTCAGAGCCCAGCTCAGCTTCGGCACGTGTCCTGCTTTCTCCCTGCCACAAGGCCAGGCAAACAGCAAGTACCTCCTCTGCCGCGGCCCCGGCCCCTGCCACGGCCTCTGCCTCGGCCGCGGAAGGCTCCTCGCACGGCTCCTCCCTCGCTTTTCACACTGGAGGTCTCGTCGTGGTCCTGCCAGCTGCGCTCGTGCTTGTTGTCCGGGTGCCAGCCTGCAGCAGACGGGGAACAGAGAGGCAGGAGGGGTGTTACAGGGTGAAGACACCTCCCTGGATCAAGCCAGCTACCCTCGGAGCTCTTTGGATGCACAGAAGAGTTTGAATCCCTCCCCGTGGCCAGGGAGGGAGAGCGTAGTCCCAGCCCGAGCGCCCACCTTTCAGCTCGCCGCGGTTGTTGGAGGGGTGCCTGTGCTGCTCATTCTGCCGGTTGTTCCGCGAGGCCGTTTTGTCCCGAGGCACCTCTGACTTCATGTCTATCTGCAAAGGGACCCACTTGTGTTTGTTGCCTGCAAAAGGACAGAATTTGGGTGTGACACAGGTTCAGAAACCAGATGCTTCTACCCCACAGACCGTTCCCTCCACACACCCCATGCAGGGGCCATTCAAACCAAACCTTTCCTTGGACATCCCTCAGGGCCTTGCTGTCACCAAGATTGTACAAGGGACACCACGAGGATGCTGAAAGGCTCCGTCTGAGGCTCTCAGGCATGGAGCAGCAGGGTACAAGACTGCTGTGGCTTCATAACACTTGTCCTTCCTCTCTCCCTTCCCACCCGCTGAGGCTCAGGCTAAACCAAGCCCATGTGTCAACCACAGGTGATGCAATCCTAAGCCAGGGGCTTTTCTGCGCCTCCATGGAACACCCGTGAGAAGGCAAACACTGCTGCCCTGCTCCCCAAACAGACACAGGTGTACCTACAGGGCCTTGCTCCCCTGCAAGGGGGTGCTGAACAGGCACCCTCTGGAAAGACCACCCCAGACACCAGACCCTCACTCATCTCCCTCCACGAAACTACCCGAGGCCTCAGCACCTGACCTGCCTGAGCCTCTCCCGTCACTAAAACAGCACTTGGCTCTGCTGAAGCCTGCAAACACCTTCCCAGCACAGCTATCCCTGCACTGATACCATAACCCACAACAAAGCCCACAGGGTAAGCAGCTGATACTTCCAGCTGGCTTTGGGCTGCAGAGGGGGAGGCAGGCTAAGCCCAGGGCCGGTCTGTGCCCTAAGTCTGCATCTTCCTGCATTACCTTTCTTCTTCTGGGCTGACTTCTGGTTGTCGTCGTCACCATTCTTCTCCTCCCCAGACTCATCCGATTTGGTTTTCAGGCTCTCTTTGCCATCGCTCCCATCTCCTTTCTCCTGTTCTTTCATGTCTTTCTTGACAGGCAGTTTTCGGAGGGAAGGAGCTTTGTGTGGCTGCTGAGACATCAATACAGGAAAATCGTGAGGGGTGCAAGAAGCTAGATGCAGAGCCCAGAAATCCCAGTCAGAGCAGGAACAGGAGGACCTTGCCCTAGGCTGGGGGCACCCCAGCTTCACGCTTCCCAGAGCTGTCCTGTTCCCGGGGAAGGGAACTCGTGTCTGCCCAGAGCAAGGTGCTCCACGGATGCTGGGAAGTACCTAAGCTGAGGCACAAGTCCCAGGCACAGATGTTACCGAGAAGGACTGCCAGCGAGGCCTGGTGCTCCCAGACGGGCGGTTCCTAGAAGGGACCAGACTGTGACAGGGGCAAGAGGGTGAGTGACCCTCGTGCCCTGACACACAGCCAGGAGCTGGCGAAGCAGCATCCCAAAATAGAAAGGTTCCAACACCACCCATGCCTGTAGTAGGAAAGCCCCCCCTCTCCCCGTGCCCCAAGCCCTCTCTCACAGGTCTTTTCTGATTCCCCACTGGAAGTCGCAGCTACTGCCCAGGTTCCCTCTTGTACTGAGCAGCCCCAAGGAGAGCGGGTCTGGGAGCTGCCCTACCTGCTCTGCCAAGCCCGGGGCTTTCGACTGGGCTCCGTGCTCCCAGAATAGCGCCCAGGGAAGGAGCCCGATGTGCAGGGCAGCCCTAAAAGGCAATCCCCTGCACCCAGCTATTCCTGGATGCCTCCGCGCTGGCACTAAGCACCCCGAGCAGCCCGGCCCAGCCAGAGCTCCCAGTGCCACAGAGGGACAGGGAGGTCTGCAAGGGCCTGATCCTGCTCAGCTGAGCAAGCTCCCGGTGCTGCTACGTTGGAGGATCAGCGTGCAGAGGCGCCTGCCAAGCACGCAGCCTTCCCTGGGCATGCTACAAGGGGAGCAAAATACTGGAGCTCGGTCAAACAACGGCGGAGGATTTTGTGTTCTCACCTGGACGCTCTTGTGGGCTATTTCTCCAGGCGTAGGCCAATTTGTAGCATCACCGAAGTCACCAACCTTGTGTCCAAAGAAAAAGGTCTCATTAGTACACAAACCGTGGGTGCCATTCCCTGGATCAGCAGCCAGACGCCCTCCCAGACACTGCCATTACCATCACCCCCTGGTGGCCTGCAAACAGCTGTCCCCAGGAGGTTTGGGCACGATACCCAAACTGCACAAGCCTCTCTCCGCACCCGTGTAATACCCAAGTTAATCCCCAATACCTGGTTATATCCATCACGGATTGCTGTGGGGCTGCCGCCAGCCCTGTGAGCTTCCAGCTCCCACCAAGCTTTTTGCCTCAGCTAGAGCTTAAGGCACTAAGCTGCCCAAGGGAACTCATCGTTGTCCTTGTGCCTCGGACAGGGAAAGCACACAACTTTCAGCATGCTTAATCCACCTGAAGCCCTGGCATCCCATCAAAGCAGCTGTCTCCGCCTGGTGGCAGGTTACAGCCAGGCTCAGCTTCATTTAATCGCCCAGCTGCAAGCACGTGTTGGCAACAGCAAAGGGATCTGGCAGCAGAACGACCAGGCCACCATCAGCATTTCCACCTCCCCCAGTTTTCAGAACAGACACGCTACTGGAAGCGGGATGGAGAGCTGCACAAGGACAGGACCTAAGAACAGCTGCCTGGGTACCCAGTGAATCACAGCTGGGTACTGAATTGACAAAGATCTGGGCACAGAAACTCCTCCTTGCCCTTGAGGGGCCTGTTATTTCTAATTTCATTTGGAGTCACCAAATTGCCCGTAAGACCACGTCTCTGCGTTCAGGTGCCGTGCTTCTCTCCCCGGGAGGCAGGTTTCCTAGCTGTGCCCCAGCTGCACGCAACACTCAAGGAGCAACTGTTCCTCCACCACGTTGAGCCTCTGGAACAGATCGCCCTGGTTCTTCCAGAGGATTGCTTTGTTGGAGCTCAATTACCCTAGCGCTCTGTGTACCAGTAAAGAACAGACTGGAGAGGGACGAAAGGCGGCCCGCACATACAGGCTTCCCACATCCAGCACCACGCTCTGAGTGCTCCCTTCGAGAGGGGACATAACAGGTCTCCCCCAGCCCAGCTGGCCAGGGACCAGTCCATGCAGCATGCAAGATGCTAAAATGCCTAGCAGGTGGAAAATGAGGATGTTCTCCTGCATGCTAACAGCCAGGTGAATGTCCACCCCTCCACAACTGGGTCCCTTTGCCGGACCCCTCAAGGTGCTCACGCAGCGCTGACACCAGGAGCTGGAGGCAGCAGGCACAGACTTACCTTGCTTCCCTTCCGCTGCCTGGGGTTGGCAGCCCTCACCACTTTCGCAGGGGTTGTGTGCTCTGCAAAAGGAGAAGAGAGCTGTTAACACACAGCTGAGGGCTATGGAAGCGTTAGCTCTGGGGGGAGGCAGGTGGAAAGCGAGTCACCTCCCCCTTCAGTGCAGGAGGGCTAAGAACAGAAAGGTGAACAGCAAACAGAGCCAGCTTCTGCCCTGGCTTTCAGAGGGACCCATCAGGATCAAGGGAAGGCGCACAGAACACAGAGCCAGAGAAGCACAGGGCGAGGCCCCGAGCTTCAGCCTGCCCCTCCTGCTTCGCCCAGGTGGCCGATTCCCCGAGCAGACGGGGCCTTGAGCCCCGGCCCTCGGCACCCCGTGTTCGGCTCAGCCTCCCCGCTCGGCCTTGCCAGCCAGGGAAGAGGGGTGGCGAAGAGTTCAGCCTGCTCCACGCAGAACCCGCTCTGCTGTTCGGCACAGCAAAAACAAACATGCCCTTGACCAGGCGAGGCGTCTCTCCGGCACCGCCGGCCTTCCCCGCTCCGCACCCACGTGGCCCAGCCCGCGGCACGCGGACGCTGCTCGCCTCGTGCCCCGCTTTGATCTCCGGTGCGTCCCAGCACGGGGCAGCGAGTTCACGAGAGGGAACGTCCAGAGAAGGAGCCGGATCTGAGAAGCGCCTAAACCCCAACGCGGCCAAGAGCAATTAGGTAGCCGAGTGCCTCTGGGGTGCTTTGAGGTTCATACCCTAAAAGCCTTGCGTGGAAGCTGCTGTCAGAACTGACCCTGCCAGAACAACGCGAGGTCAGGCTGCGGCACCGGTCCCAGAAAGGCTGGAACGAGGCTCGGAACGAGGCTCAGCCTCCGCAGCTTCTCACCAAGGTTTTGTTCCAGGCACTCTGCCTCCCCCGGGCCCTGCACAGCAGCGAGGGCGCTGAACAGCGGTCCCTCCGTGACCTGTCCCGGCCCCTGTTCACACATCACCTTCCCAAAACCAGAAGAAGAAACTCGTCTCCTGCCTCCTGCTTTCGGCAGAAGGTCTCGAAGCATCAGGAGAGCTTCAAGGGACAGCCCGAGCAAGGTGCCGTGCACCCGCTGCTGGCTGTGCCACTGCTCAGCCCGGGGCCGTCCCGCTGGCAGCGGGGAGCATTTCTGCACAGCTCCAGCAGCCCTGCAGCACCAACTCCGCCGGCTTTGTTCGAAACAAAACCTCTCCAGACCAGAGTGTAAGGGGGAAGGTGAGGAAAAGAGCCCCGAGGAATTGCAGGGGCTATCTGGGGACACCCCGGGACCCACCCCGGATAGCCTACCTAGCTCCATTCAAAGCTGGCTTTGATCTGCTGCATAAGCCGGGTTGACTTTGCCTAGATGATCAAAACCGGTCCCATTCCTTGCCTGGAAACGCATGATTCATCCTGCTGGCCCTGCCTCGCTCCGCGCTGCAGACTTTGAAGTGTCGGTAAGGCACAGTCAGACCTTGCAGCGTGGAGCCATCTGCGCTCCCCCTCCCCAGCTCCCTTTCATAAGGCTCCCACGTGGCCATTTCGTTCCCACGTGGGGATCTCACCCCAGGGAGAGCCCGAGCTCTCAGCTGGGTCCCCAAATCCTTTCCCTCTCTCCCAGGCGCAGCGCAGCCTGCCGGTGCTGCCCCCGCCACCCAACAGCGGCGATCCCTCAATGAAAATCCCAGCTCCGTGGCACAAAGCTTGCCACGAGGCTTTTCAACTTCCCTACCAGCGTAGGACGAAAGAGAGCTTCCAAACCGGCCCCTCAAAATCTTCCACTCGACACCCACAGATGTCACCGACTAAATATAGCTTCAAAAGGCACCGAGCGCCACGGCGCAAACCCGCAGCCGGCCCGGCTTTCCGCAGGTAGGGAGCACCCGCCTTGCTCCGGCAGCACCAACAGACCCGGCACTGCTGGAAAAAATAAAATAATAACAGAAGTCACTCCGCAGCCCGGCTCAGCACAGGGCTGGGGGGCAGCAGCGCTCCCCATCCCGCTGCAAACCTCCTGCAGGACGCCTGCTCCCAGCCCACAGCGATGGGGACGGCACCCGGCCCTCTCCTCCAGGTGTTTTGGCTCCAGAGCCGCGCAGGCAGAGGTGTTTTTGAGCATCTTTGGGGGCAAGATGCCCTTTTTGTGGCCCCAGAGGCTCCCCACACCCTGCCAGGGCAGAGGGGTGGGTGCCCCGGACTCCGTCATCCTTGCGGGGGAGAGAGGAGCTGATTTAAGGCAACTAGCAGAACTTGTTTTATCAGCCAGATAGGAGCAGGGAGCCCTTATCTAGCTGAGAGGTGCTGAGAGGACTAATTAGCATGTGCAGAGCACTGGGGAAGACAAAACACACCGAGCACAGCACCGCAGCGGCGCGGGCACTGCAGGCTGACGGAGGGATTGATCCAGGGAGCGCAGCCAGGACAGCGACACGGCAGAGGCTGCTCTGGGAGCAAGGATGGAGTCGAGACCCATCGAGATCTCTGAGGGGATGGAGTCGAGACCCATCGAGATCTCTGAGGGGATGGAGTCGAGACCCATCGAGATCTCTGAGGGGATGGAGTCGAGACCCATCGAGATCTCTGAGGGGATCAGCATTGCTCACACGAAGGCAGGAGACCGAGGGGGTGTGACTGCTGGCAGGCAAGGCTAAGCCACGCGCTTGGGGTAGGAAAAAAGCAGCAAACCTTCCCCTTTTGGTGCTTGGGACCACATAAAGGACCAGCAGGACACTCCTGCAGTGATCTGGGGCCACGATGACCCCTCCAAGGCAGCAGCAGTGCTGGGGAGCAGGGCAGAGCTGGGGCAGTGAGGGTGCAGAGCACCCACCCCCCCAGCGCCCTGGGGTGGCCCAGAGATCATCCTGGATGGATGCTCAGCACACCAGCTCCTTGCTGAGCAGAGCAGGGGGACCGCGTGCCATCAAAGGCTCTGCCGAAAATCTGACTGAGCACCCAGGGGAACCTTGGAAGAGACAAACCGTCCTCCCTTCACTTCCCAGGGCCTGCAGAGCCTGCAGGTTTTGACTGATGTAAGCACTAGCAGGAGATTGACCCAGGAGGTTTGTGCCCAAGCCTCCTTCTGCGTTTATTTGGTTGCAGTACATCACAGCCAGCTGCATCAGCACTGCCGGTGAACCTACACAAAGACCAGGCTGCCCCTGCACCAGGGGATGGACAGGAGGGTCGCAGAGGTGTCTTAGCTGGGCGTCCCTGACAAAGGGACAGAGACCAGAGAAGACAGCAGTGGCTTGCCTGAGGTCAAAAAGCAGATACGAGGGCAGCCAGAAATAGAAAGCAGGTCTCAAGCGGTCTCCCGACCGCTGTCTGCAGCCTCCTGCCCATCCTCTGCTCATCCCCAGCCCAGCACTTTGGCCTCAGCAGCAAGGCTGCCAAAACTGATCCCCCCAGGCTGTGCCTGCTGCTGTCTGTGGCACCAAGGGGGGATCGGATCAGCCTCCCATGGGGCTGCCGAGCCAAGCCAACTTTGCCGATCGAGGGGGCAGTGCATGGGTGAGAGCACTGTGGTCCTGGGACCAGCACCGCTGTCAGACCCCTGCGATGGCCCAGGCACAGCCGAAGCTCTCTCTGCCTCGTAACACAAACTGCCTGAAGCACCTGCAGAACACCAAGACTGCAAGGCTGTGAAAACCCTCGTGTTTGCCTTCCAGACAGCAGCTGGCTGCGGTAAAGCAGCCGTCTTCGTAAGCCTCAAGGCAAGAAGGGAGCATCCAGGTGAGCAAAACCCTGACACCTGGGAGCAGAACAGCCAGCGCACGAGGACCAGAAGCCAGCACAACAGCAGCTCTGGACCAGCAAGGGACGTGCTGCAGGAGCGCTGCACGCAGCCTACAGACACATTTACCACCTTACCTGGGGAAATCAAACCGCCAGCCAGCCTGGTTCCCTGCCATCCTTACATCCACTGCAGCCTGAGAAGAATTTTTAGAAAAGGCAGACGGAGAGGTGGAATAAATCTGCAGGGCTGGGCAGGGATCGGGCATTACGCAGCAGAAATATCTGTGTCTCCAGCAAGTAAAATGTCCTGCCTGTTCCTGGCAGCCTGCTCAGGTGCGGCGTGGGGAAGTGCTCTCAGTCCAGCTGCGACAGCCTCGCGAAGGGCAGCCGATGCTCGCAGGAATGCGGAGTCCTGGGGTCTGCGCGTGCTCCAGCCCTGACACAGCACATCCTTCCTTCCCCAGGATCCGAGTCTTCCCGAAGGGAGCAGGCCTGCCCCAGAGCCTTGCTAGTCCGCGGGCTGGCATCTAGGAAAAACTGCTGATGCAGGCGGATTGTCAGCCAAGAGCATGGACTTTGTGCTGCAGAGGCTGAGGCAGGGCACGGCTCTGCGCTGTGGATCCTGCCGGGGTGGAGGCGACGAGCCTGGAAGCCCTGGATTCCCCGGAGCAGCCTCCCTCCTTCCCATGCTGTGCAGGACGCCGCTTACTACTCCATCACCCTATTTTTGTGCGGACTCATTGTGCACAGAAAACCAGCCTGGGGGTAAGCTGCCTGCTCTGGAGGCAGCCAACACCTTCAGAGCGCTCTGGAGCAGGGCACGAGTCCCTCCAGGGACACGAGGCACAGGGCAGACCTGGGGGACAGGGCAGCACGGACCCGCAGAGCGGTTCCCACAAGAAGCAGGGATCCAGCACGGAGAGAGCCAGGGCCAAGCACGGCTTGGTGCTGGAGCCTGACCGAGCCCAGGAGTCAGAGGTCACAGCCGGTGCTCTCTGTGCCCACCAGCCTCTTCCAGAGAGGTCTGTAGGATCAGTCCTACAGGCAGCCTTCCCTTTCCCAGTGTTACAGTTGCTCTAACACTTGTCCCACACATCGGAAAATTCTGGGATTTACAGCACCAACTGGCTTCGCACGCTGACATTTTGCTGAAGACATCACCAGGTACACGAAACCAGCAAGGTTCAGGGCAGACAGGGACACAGAACGCACCTCCTCCAGGTTCCCAACGCCGCGCTGCTCTGCCTCCCACCGAACCACAGCTGTAGCTGGAGGGCTGCGTGCAGGCACGTGGAAAATCAAGGGAGCACTGCGAAGGAGCTCGCCAGGAGCTTTAAGCGAGATGCTGCCACAAGGAAATCTTCCAGCACCAACAGCTGGCATCTGCTCCGGGACCGCAGGGAACCAGCTGCCGGCACCACTGCCCGGGCACGTGCACACAGCTGGCAGCACACCTTGGTGGACAGGGCCAGATGCTAAGAGGGACGCCTTCAACACCTCTGCAAGTGAGAAGCTTCTTGCACGTGCAAGAAAAACTGCTGCACAAGAGGCGAGGATCAGGCAAAAGACCTCAAAGCGCAGAGCGGAGCAGGATCCAGCAAAGCACGTGGGAAGCGCGTTGAGCAGGAGCGAGACAAGCTGCAGGCACCACGGCTCAAAGCCTTCCAAGCAATTTTGTGCAGCTCCTCGGCAGACAGCTCCACCTCGCAAGCCCTGCTGTAACGGGGAAGGAAGCGAGGAGCTGCCTACGCTTCTCTGCAATGTAAGCTCTGCGACGGCTGCAAAGATCACTCGCTAAAAATAACTTCAAAAAGGGCATCTGACGGCGCTGCGGAGAGCACGGCAACGCTCCTACCTGTGTCCCAAAGCAAGCTCCCGGAGCTCAGGGGCTGGCCCCAGGACAACGCAGAGGGGAGGCTGAAGGCAGGGCGAAGGTGGCAGCGGGACGGAGCCACAGCCCTGGGCTGGGAGCACGGCACCAGAGCTCTGTTCCCAGTTCCATGCCTCGCATCCCTCGGCGGATGTTCCTGTTCCTCAGACGGCTCCCGAGCAGGGGAAGGTGAATCTGCAGAGCCTGTCCCTCTGCTGACTGCAGCCCCAAGGCAGCGCGGATGGGCACAGAGCTTCCCGACACGCAGCTCTGCTCACAGGGAGGCTACAAAGAGTTGTTTAAATGCCTGTAACTGAGGTGCGAGCTCCTGCACGCAAATCTGCAGTGTCTGACTCCAGCTTGCTTCCAGGACTGGTGTGGATTTACCTGCACAAACCTCTCCCCAGTTCAGGGCAAGAAGCCTTCAGCTCGCAGCCAAGCTGCGATCAGGAAGGAGCAGGTAAAGGAACGCCACCGGGGTTTGCAGCATTAACGGCAGCAGCGAGGACACCGGGGATTTTTCCTGGCAGAGCTGACTGCTATTAAAGGTAGCCAATGAACCATCTTAAGGGCAAGTGACATCTTTCGACCGCCTTTTCAAGTGACATCCTTCCCCGAGAGGATTTCTAGGAAACTTTCACCACAGACGACAAACGCACACGCCCTGCACCGATCCCTGGGTCGCATGGGAGGAGAAAACAAGAAATTCTCAAGTTTTCTATGCAAAACTGATTTCTCCCATGGTTTTTGCTGGGAGAGCTGGTGGCTCCTAGACTGCAGTGGGGACACGGCCAGGGATGCCCAGCTCACAACCAGGGCACGATACAGAGCCACCTCGCTGTCCCTGGGAGAGGGGAGCACGCACACTGCCGCACAGCTCCAGCCCCAGCGCCTGACCCGGCTTCCCTGGCACAGGCACGTCCCTGGCCGGCAGAGCACGGAGCCAGCAATTCCTCTGTCATCCCGCAGGAGAGCGACGCCAGCCGCTCCGATGCCTCCGAGGACATCTGCAAACGCTCCCCGGCGGATTAAACAGTTAATGGAGGGAGCTGGAAAAGCCGGAGGTCCCGGAGCAGATGCCGTGTGGGTCCTGCAACCTGTGGACGTCCGTCAGGGGCAGGCTGGGGCTGCAGACGCCGCCGAGCCCTGAGAAAAGAGGCGAGTTGGTTCAGCTGCTGCTCGGGGCGCCGAGGGACTGCAAGGGCACCTCGGCGGCAGGGCGGGGAGGACGCCACAGTGCGGGGCACGCTCAGCACCGAGAGCTGCAGCGGCTCGGGCAGAATGAGGGCAGGCAGAGGAGCCAAGTCATGGAGGAGGCTGAGGGTCAGGCTCTCCTCCAGGAGCCCGGCTGATAGGTCGTGAGCTGAAAAAATCAGCGGCTGGGGAGAGGGAGGGGCGACACGAGCAGGAAGTACAGGACGGCAAGGACACGGCAGGACTCGCGTCTCCTCGTAAAACGCGCAAGAAAAACCAACCCACTCACCTTTGGGGGCTGCCGATTTGCAAATTAAAGGGGGGTGTCCTAGCAGCACTGGCCTCCACCCTCCAGGCCAGACCCAGAGGGGTTTCCTCCGCTCCTGCTCACCTCCGCAGCACCGCTCTGCCTGTTCTGCCGGCCTCTAATGAAAAGCTAGTTAACAGTTAATTATTACCCATTCAGACACAAGATCCCCTACTCTGACTGACTGCCGGCCAGGAGGGATAAGACAATCACGTGACGCAAAAATCCCAGCCTTATGAAAGCACAGGCAACTATATTTAGTTTGAAAAACGATGACCCAGCGAGACCGCCCCTCCCCAGCCCGGCCTCGCCGAGGAGCCGACCTCCACGGCGCGAGCCCAGCATCGAGCCGGGTCCCAGCGCCGGGACCGGGGTGCTCAGCACACGAGCGAGGCGGGGTGCACGTGGTGGCACACGCACGTGCCGTGGGGTCCCGGCGGTGCCGTCCCAAAGCACGGCACGGGTTGGGGAGACCTTCTCTCCCGGCCGGTCCTTGGTGCCGCGGGTCACCTTGTCAGCGGCCGAGAGCTGATAAGCACCGAGAGCGACAAACAGGGCCCGGCCCAAGGTCCTGGAGCTTATCTTGAAAGCAGGAGGTATGCCGGGAACGGGAACCTGACCAGTGTGACCAGCACTGGGGGGGCACTCGGCAGAGAGGCACCAGCTGCTGGGCTGGCAGCGAGGAGAAGCGTGGCTCCGCTGCGGGATCCAGCCCTGGATGGCAGGAGGGCGGCGATGCTCGGAGCTGGCAGCGGGAGCTCTGCCTCGCCTGGATCAGCCTGCTCCTCCTTCTGGGGAAGCCGAGGAGGCAGCCGAGGCTGTGCCTGGAACAAAAAGGGAGCAGAAGCAGCCGTGCGGGGGCCACGCGTGTGCTGTCGCCATGAAGAGACGGCCCCAGAAGAAAGGTGCACGGCAACAAAAGGCCGGTCCTGCGAGAGCATCGTCCGCTCCCCCTCCCACCGCAGCGGAGGAGCTTCAAAGAAAAAAGCCCGAGGACCAGACATCATTAATCTCTTGTCATCCGCAGAGGGGTGTTCTCCACCCGCAGCCCGCATGATGAGACAGCACAAGCGGCGGGGCCCGCAGCGCGAGCAACACGAGCTCACCGTGTCGCAGCCCAGCCCAGGGCTCCGCACAGATGCAAGCCCTTTAATGGCCGTCAGCCTCGCCGCAGCTGCGACCGGGGACTTGGAAGCTGACAGAAAGCCTTCCTCAGAAGCATCTGGTACGTCTCACTGTAAATATTTAACAGCGATCAGACAGGGAGCGAGAGCCCAGCGCTGCCGCCAGCCCCCTTCCAGCAGCGACCGCCCGCTTCCCACCGCAGGCACCGGCGGGGGGGAGGCGAGGGGGTCGCACAAGGAAAAGGTGCAAACTTGACACAAAACGCAGCTCTGGAGGAGCTGTCACCTCCAAGAGGAGATCCAGAGGCCGGGTTTCTAGAAAGGAGCCTGAGGTAATCCAAATAACATCGCTCTTAAGTCTTCCTTGCTGTGATTCCTCTGCCTCCGCAGAGCCCCGTGCGGGACCAGCCGCCTCCCTTGGGCACTGGGCACTTGCAAAGCGACCACCAGACCTTGTGCTCGAAGCCTGCATCAAGCTAGCTGCAAAATCTGCTTCCCCGATTCCGTGTAACAGCATCAACTCAGCTTGCGAGACCAAGATGACAAGGGCACCACCAGCCAGAAATGCAGCCCCATCTCTCGGGGCAGGGGAAGGCGATCGGCCTGTGGGGGCTGGACCAGGAACCGCCAACAGAGATTTGGGGAGGCCAGACCCAGGTCTCCCACTAAGCAGCGTTTCTCCAGCAATCAGCGGAGCCCATTTCAGGGTATGCTCTCCAGGCACAGAATAAAACACCCTCGCTTAAGCCCCAAACCTTAAGCCAAAGGCAGTGAAACCCAAGCAGCTTCTCGGTAACTGATGTAACCAACGCTGCCAATTCCCTTCCAGGGCGCACGGCCACGTGGATCCTGCTTCACAAAACACGCTCGCCCATCCAGGCAATTCCAGCGCTACAGGCGGCTGCCTCCCCTTTCTCAAAGCACAAAAAAGTAAAAAGAGTAAAGAGCCCTTAATCAGAGCGAGCCTTCCCAAAGGAAGCTGAGAGCAGCCGGCTACAGAAGGGAGCGCAACACAGCGCTTTCTCTGCTAATTTAAAGATCCCTCTCCCCTCCTTTTCTTTATAGAGGACTAAAAACCGCTTCCTTGCCGCAGGAGCATCACCCACATCTCTTTGTGAAAGGACTTCAACAGCGTTCGATTCCAAGTGGCGTTTTTAACTCCAGGAAGGTGTCCCAGGCTCTGCTGACTGTTCTCCAATGATCAGCTCAGGATGGAGACGACCCAAAAAAACATCAGTAGTGAAAACGAGACAAAGAGCATCACTTGCTGCTGTATGAAACCGAACCCCGCCGTCAGGTCTGGTCTCTGCATTTCAGCAAGGGCACAGCAGTGTTACGGGTGCACAGAGGAGAGGAATTCAATTGAGCAGAGGCAGCCCTTAGGAGGTGAGACCAAAAGGGCTGGGATTCCCCGCTGCCGAGGGAGACGGGCTGAGTGCAGCGGTGTCGGGAAGGCATCCCCTGACAAACCGGCAGCGGGAGCACCGCATGTAGCTGGTAGATGTGCTTGAAGCAAGAAGTTCTTCGTTAAACAGCAGGCAGAGAACTGCAGCATCTCCTGCGGCGACGTCCTGAGAGGTGGGCAGCAGGGGCAGCCTCGTGGGGTTCACGGCTGACACGTCCACAGAGCGGAGACGTCCTCACAGCCTCCTCCGACAGCAGAAGTGGGGAGCTCAAGTGGGAGGAAGCCTTTCCTCCTGCTTTGCCAACACACAAATGAGCCCAGCACGCGTTTCTCGAGGGTGCTGAGATCTCTCAGAGGTTCACCTGAACTCCGGATCACGAGCTCTCAAGTGGCTTCTTCTGAAAAGCAACCGGCAGCTGCTGGAGCCTGGATGCTCAGCGTGGGAGAGGACTGGGAACGGCTGTGCCAGCCACGAGGCCGGCCCCTAGCAGCCTCTCTGAGGGAGCAGCTTTATTTCCAAACGCTGTTAGGTAACCAGGATGCAAGCGCTGCTACCTTTCCACCTCCATTGTGCTTGCAGCGCGACACCACGCTGAGGGCACAACGCCTCCAGCACGCTCACACCAACAAGCAGGCACACGCTCTGGGGCACGCTCCTGCTGCCGTGCCTACAAAATGGCTGGTGCTTTGGCTCAGGCTCCTCGCCCGTGTAGGTCCCAACCCTTTTACCACAACCCAGCATCTTCGGTCACCGTGCTAAACGCTTCCTTGGGCAAAAGGACACCAGACTCCGACCTGGGAGCACCCTGCTGGCAGCACCACCCTGCCCTCGGCGCATCCACACTGCTTGTTTGGAGCCATCGGGGTTTCTAGGTGAGCTTGACGCATGGGAAGAAGCTGCACAGCACCAGCTTTAAGGCTTTTCTCGAGAAGGCATGAGAAAGAACTGTGCGGTGTCAGAGCTATCAGGAAATCAGTAAGAGACTCGTAACGCACACTTGCAGGGACGCACGCTATCATCTGCCGCAGATGCAGGCTTGTGCCCCACCCCGGAGCCAGCTGTGAAGGTCCACCACCAGCTGGAGCTCAGAGCATGGAGCCGTGCCAACCAAAGGCCGTCTGAGTCTGCAGCACAGGAGGACAGAACACAACACCCGATGACGGCGGGGTGGAGAAAAGCATCTTATGAGGGGAGGGAAGAAGAAAAAAAACTCTAAGTCACGGAAATTTTTCTGTGCAGTCATTGCTCCATCCTGGCTTCAGACCTGCTGGACATAACGCATGGACACACACCGTTCCTCCTTCAACGCCGTACTTAATATTTTGCTTTCAAGCATGTTCTGAAAGTGATCAAAATTGTGAAAAGCAACCCAAGCATTTGTAAGCCTTTCTAAAACCCGGAGAGGCATGTTCCACAACTCCAGTGGATCTAGTTGTGTATGACGGCCCTGTTAGCCAGCTAGAGCTCTGGAAACAAATACACACGCACAACTTCCAGCCCTCTGTGCAGTTCATGAAGCCAAGCTGTCTCTGATGATACACCAGTTGTCTCAAAAACAGTGTTATTTTTTACTGAAACCAGCTTTAAGACAACGGAGCTGATTTTTGTACTTCCAAACCCTGATCGTGCCGTACTTCACCATCAGTACCAATTTATCCTCTCGCTATTGCTGTGAACCTGGAAAATGTGATCCCATTGCGAAGCCTGAAATGCGGGCAGGAGGTAGACACGGTGATGTGACCACAGTTGTACAAGGCCACATCTCACACTGCCCCTGAGTCCCAGTGCCTTTGCTGTGGGACATCCACAAGGCACTACAGCTCCTGGGATCACAGAGGCTTCCTGAGCACTATCGCTAGGTAAAACAAAAACCCCGCTGTCAGTCCTGGCACTCCAACGGTATCAGTCTGAAGGAAGAGCCCGTCATCGTCACTACATGGAAGCATGAAGATATCACTTGCCATACAGAAATAACAAAATTTTAGTTCTTTTTCCCCCCCTTTCCTTTTTTTAAAATAACGTCTGTTGCATATTCCTCTACCAGTCATCTATATTTGATTAATGCTGACTCTGCAGAAAGAGAAGGGCAGGAAAGGCAGGGGAGAGGGAGGGCTGAAGAACTCCGTTTTTAATTAATACATACCAGACTGGCCGTCAGCTGGAAATATATCTGCAAAAGAAAAAAAAAGAAAATATCAGTATTGGTTGCAGCTGGAGTGCAAATCATACTTAGAACGGTCCCTCCTCTCTTCATTTGTTTGCTTTAGCTAAACAGAGGAAGTATTTTCTTAGTATCCCGAGTTAAATATCAATCTAGCTTGGAACCCACCTCAATTCAACCACTTGTTGCGAGAAAGATTTTGAAGAAGTTAGTGTTTACTTGAGTGTATTGCTCTCATTAATAACCTTCTGTGTTAGCTTCTAACAGACAGCGGTGAGGAATAAAAAGCTCGTGAGATGTCCAAAGCCCCACACCACGAGCTAGCTGGTGACACCCCCAACCAGCATTACCAGAGACTTGCACAGAGCACCTTAACATGGAAACCAGCCAGGGGAGAGCAGGGGGCAGCCAAATCCACAGCGTGCAGCCACCCCAGCACCCCCATGGTGGTGGTGGAACATCACACACGGCCCTGGGCAACTGCCTTCAGTCCTTGGAGCAGAGCTGCTGGGGTCTGGAGGGGTTCAGGTCCCAAAACAACAGCCTATTCACCCCTCCCACCCCCAGACAATTCCCAGTTAGCACACACACAAAAGTCTCCTCATGGGCCCTATTTGTCACTGGAAGGACAATGTGTACGGAACAGCTGGAGAGGATCAGAGGTAAGATTCATTCTCTGGAGATGCCGGCAGGACCTGCACCACGCGTGGAGAAACCCTGTAGATAAAGGCTTCCTAAGAAGCTATGAAAGCAGCGTATTTTAGGGAGCAATACGTTATATTTTCTTCAAGGAACTTGGAAGAATAGGGGGAAGGGAGGCTGCCAGCAAGCCAAGGTCCTCCTAGGACAGGGGGCAGGCCCCTGGCTCCAGCTTATCAGCTGCCCAAAACACACATTCAGCTGGAAAGTCACAAGAATTGCAGCAAGGACTACCCCTTGGCAGGCCGCTGCTTTCTGGCCAGGGCTCAGCCAATGCAGAAGCTGCAGACACACACCCCTACCAGGCAGCTGCTGCTTCCCGGCCTCCCACAGCACAGCTCCAGGCATCCTCGGGCAGGGATGCTTCCGTCCCACTTGGGAGCAGCAGAAGCAAGCGGTAAAAAAAAAATCAAAACTCCATCTGTCATCATGCAGAGGGCTCACGGCCACGCTTGGGTAAAAGCCAAGGGGTCCAGAAAAGCCTCCAAGCACCAGTCTGGAGCCTGTGCAGACTGTGTCTCCTACTGCAGCCCTCCAGCAGGGCATCAGCCAGGCACATCTGAACAGTTTGCACTTCTGTGAGGACTGCTGATGAGCTCAGGCTCCTACAACAATGAGGAAGAACACCCTGTGCTCCAGCCATCAGGTCCCAAATCAGAGGCCATTTCTGTATTTCCCGGCTTGGGCAACTCCCAGCTGACTTCTCTGAGGAGAAATGAGGTGGAAGTGGTGGTTAATGCACATCCCACCTGCTTGGATCAGCTAACGGTACTGGGTCCCACCAAAAAAATTATCAGCTGAGGAAAATAATACTGAAAAACAGTGGTTGAGAAGAGGAGCTCCTCTGTGCCAGCTAACAACTGCAGGCCTTGGCACACGATCTCCTCGGTGCGGCCCTGCCAGACGCAGCTCTGTTCCTGGCAGCCCGGCCCACCAACTCTTCACCAAACACACCTTCAGCCCAGCCGGCCACTGCAGAGCCCACGAGAGGCCCAGGACACCCCTTCCAGAAGCCACAACTGCTGCCACAGGTCCCCTCAGGGACGTTCCCTACCAGCCATGTGCTGCCTCCAGGCTGCTGCTCAGCCCACAGCCAAACCCTGGGCTCGAGAGGCGGACCAGGGCTCACCCGGCCATCACAGCTTGAGAAGTGCTGGAAACACCTCGGTGCCTTATGCCACTAAAAAACGAGGGGCCCTGCATGCTGGCCAGGGGCAGATAAAGCTCGTGTTCACTCAAAGAGGTGGCAGCCTGACCCCTGTTGAGGAACAGCGCTCATCTGCCCTCCTGGCAGGGGGAGGCTGAGCTGAGCCCTCCCAGCTCATCACACCAGTGGCTGGGGCAGGTCTAAATCCAAGCACAGACCCAGACTGCTGGGCTTGCAGGCAGCTCCTCACCCTGCAGGGAAGGAGCACAGAGTAATCCGTATTTCACTCTTCTGAAATACAGAGGTGCTCGGAGGATGCACACAAGGCAGGGCTCGGCAGGGACTGCCAGGCACGATGTCCCTTTGGGACGCCTGCTTCCCTGCAAGCACAAGTGACTAGATTAGAAATTAGCCTGCCAATTAAAGGCAGCACCTGGTGTGCCCAAGAGAAGCCTCAATCGAGCAGCGCTTTCTTTCCCAGGAAAGCTGTGGCGGGGAGGAAGGCGGCAGAAACACACATGGCCAACAGGCCATAGACAAATCACTGGGGCTGCCTCCAAGGAGCCCCTTTAACACGCTTCAGCACCGAGGCTGCCTGCCCCGCTCAGTCCCTGAAGGTTACAAATCAAACACAGAGGACCCAAACACAGTGACCACACAGATTTTGCTCAAGCAAACCCCAGCATTGAAAGCCCACCAGCCCCGGGGCTTTCCCCCGCAGCACACACACCGTTTCCCCACCTGCTTCCTTCCAAGGCTCCCAAGGCAGACACCCTACCACAGGCCTGGGGACGATGCTCCGGAGCAGCTCCACACCACTCGATCGAGGTTTCCCCACACAGGAGAGGAGGCTTTGCCCCTACTGCCCCACAGCTCCCCGCTACGCCCAGCCTCGCCGTGCCAGCTCAATGCAAAACCATCCCCAGGCAACGGGAAGGGGCGAGACGGGGCCGCTATCGCGATGCGAGAAAACTCAGGCCCTGTGGTCTCGCATTTCCTTCCCCTTCTCGCATGCGGGCTCTTTTGTTTCTCACCCTGGGCCCAAAAAGCAGGAAGGCTTAGAGCCGGTGCCTTAGCAGGAGGATTATAATTACAACAGGCGGTGGCGATCTCTCCGTCACAGCGCCAACCTCCGCCGAGCCAGGTATTTCCCAAGCACGTTAACATCCCACTCGGCTCCTCGCGGTATCCTCGCGGCCGGCATCTCAGAGGAAGCGAAGTTTCGTGCCTCTCCCTGCTATCGGCGCAGGGGGTGGAGGAAAGGCGAGAGCAGGAAGAGGTCAAGGATGCGCGGCAGCCAGCAGGATGTTTGGCAGGGCGCTGAGCATCCCGTTCAGCACCGTCCCACCAGGGCGTGGGTACGATGCGGAGGTACCGGCTCTGAACACCAATACCCAGAGCTGCAGCGCTGGAAGCCCAAGAAACGTAATTAAATTGAGGACAGTCCTTCCTATTTTAGATGCGCAGGGGGTTGGGGGGGGAAATACAGCATCACTATTCTTGCCTGGTGTTATTTTTAAACAGAGGAGGAGACCGTGTGTTAAACTGGGGCATTTACAGAGAGAAGCTGCTGCGTGCACACACAAACCCCCTCCCCAGGGGCTAATTGCCCACGGCTGCTATCCAGGTATCTGGGACAGCTCCGGGCAGGCTAGCCCATTTAGGAGCCCACATCTCCCCCCGCTGTGCCCCCTGCAGCACCACGTTGCTCTGCCCTCCCCAAGCCCCCACCCTCCAGCTACGCTCGAGTACTGAATTCAGACACCCTCAACTCCTTCAGAGCCTTCCCCCTGCTCCGCCACCCAACCCACAGCCACGAGTGCCCGGAGGGATGACACGGCCGTAGGCTGAGGACCAGCCCCACACACCCCAGGAAAGCCCCGCGCCTCGTGCCACCACAGCACGGCGCCTTCCTCGTGGTGCACGGAGAGGGCTGATCCCCTGCCGCTGGGGTACGAGCTGGCACCACGGCAAGGTCCTCAGTCATTCCCAGCAGGACACAGGATCCATCCCCATGCCTCACCACGAGCAGCCCAGAGCAGCCCACGTCCTTCACCGCTTCTTCCCAGCTAGAGGAAGGCACCGGCTGACTTGTCCCAGCTTTGGACCTGCCAAGTTGCAACTAACTCATCCTCCACGGTTTACAGACAAAAGACTGGGATGCGAGCACAAAAATGACCTCTCCAAGGTCACGCAGGGACTCGGCAGCAGAGATGTGACCAGAGCTTGGCCGCGATGGCTCAGAGGCTGCACTGGCTGCCCAGGAGAGGGACAGGGCAGGGAAATGCTGGTGGACGGCAGGACCACTGGAGGCATCTCCTCCAGACCCGAGCTTCCACCCAGTGGGGATATTTCATTTCTGCTCCTCTGGCTACACAGGCAACCCTCCCGAGCTAACAGCACCGGCAGGGAAAAGGTCCCAACTACACAGTCCCGCATCTGCTGTAGAGACCAGCATTCTTTCAATCTCTTCTCCATCCCCAGGCGACTTCTGAGCTCGGATCCTACCCCTGGCTTCCCCTCGCAGGCCCACATGGTGCCCACACAGGTTCCTGAGACAGTTACAGGCTGCTTCAAAGCCACAGAGAAGGGGGCGAGGTCTGCTAGGAAAAAGCAGCAAAGCAAGAAACCCAAACCCCGGAGATTAGCATGGCCAATTACGTCCCTCCCGAGATCTCGCTCGCTTCCTGCTCCCCTCCTTCCTTACCTGCCGAGCAGGCTCGGGGAGGGTCCGGCTCGCAGCCACCCAGCTCTTCCCCACCCTGCCCCGCTGCCAGGCCCGGGCAGCCACCTCCAGCGCCTCCTAACAACGCTCGGCTGTTGTAATAAGAAGGCTCCTCACCCCCGCAAAGGGAAGCTGAAGCTGGAGATGGGTGGAAGATCCAACCCAGATAAAAGGCCTTGCTCACCAATGTCGGTCAGGCCCGAAGACACCTCAAAGGTCAGCTCAAGAGAAAGATGGAAGGAAAAAAAATGCAGAAGCATTCGTCAGCTCCCAAATCCCTTCTCTGCAAGGGTTAGACCAGAGCGTTAGACCCTCTGAAGTGGTTTTCTGACCTCCATCCAGAGCAGAGGCTCGGTTCCTTCTCTCACAGGTGGGCCGCCACCTGGGGACATCCCAGTCTGTGCTAAGGGGCTGACGAGCTGCAGGCAGCGTGAGCTCTGGCACTGATCTCCCACAAAGACCTGAAATGGGTTTTCAGTGCAGAAATGACCGCGGCCTTGGTGGAGCTCACCTGGGGTGCCCCAGCTAACTTCATGCGCTTGGAAAGCGACGGAGAGCTCCAGCCTCACCGAGCTGCAAGGGGAACACCCGCTGAAAAAGTCCCCTACTGTAAAGTGAGAGCATTATTATCTGAGAGAGCTCCCTAGCTTTAGATTCACACCATGCACCCCGCTGAATTAGTACCTTCGGCTGATTGTAAGCCTCTTCCTGACTGCAGGGGAGAGGAGCCGACCGATGCCGTGACGGCACAAAACTGAGCACAGCCACCAGTGGGACCTGGCCAAGGCACAATTCGGGGACCTGCTCGAAAGAGGGGCCCAGGTCTCCTCGCCACGTGTCAGCGATGCCAGAGGGGTTCGGAGGAATGTGCCTGGTCAACCTGACCACAGAAAACGAGAGCTCTCCAAACAAACAGCCCTGCGAATCCACCGCTCGCATATGCACAGACACACAGAAAGTAACTGTAAGGTCACGGCTGTTTTTTCTCCCATCCACTTATCAGTGCTTGGACTGGAGAGAACAAACACTGATGTTCTCTGCCATTAACCCCTTCTCCCCAATCCCCCAAGTGGGTGAGCAGCGCGGTGCTACTCCAGCCACCAGCCCCAACCCCTCCGCTCACGCATCAGACGACGAGCTGCAGAGAAAGCACGCGGCACCTTCAAGGAAGGAGCAAGAGAAAAGCCCGATTACCGCTCCCGTGAAGCAGCTGGTGACCCAGCTCTCTGCCTCATGGCCCTTAATCACCTGTAAGCCTGAAGTGACACTGCTGGAAGCCTCCAGCCTTCCAGGAGATCAGCCCAGACGGAGCCTACACCAGCCTGGGTCCGGCACAGCCAGAGTCACCCTCCCCAGATTGTTCTTCAGGCTGCAGGACATTGAACAGGCAGTAAATTTTCAGGTATGAGCAGGCAAAATTAACGTGCTTGGAGAGGCTCTCGTTGAACAACAGGAGCCATTTTGGTGCTGCCCTGAAGCCAGCTGGATCCCACCCTATGGAAACTGATAGGGGACGGGGTTTCCCTATGACTGGCTTGTTGCATACAGCTCTGCTGCACGCTCCTCTGCATGCACATGAGGGCAAACAGTGTAACACAGATCAGCAAAGTTTTACCTAAGGACAGTGAGATAAATGGTGAGCGAGGCAGATCCTTCTCCCCATGGAGGAGGAAAATCTCTCTCCCACCCCAGTGGGCAAACAGTAGCCAGAAATTCATCCCATTACAGCCCCAGTGTCAGAGGTATGCCCGTGACAGCAGGCAGGGATGCCATCAATACCTATGAAAGGCCCCGGACTGAAATCCAAGGACTGAAATCCAAGGCTCTCACCTCAGTGCTGCAGGTGGAGGGTCAAGCAAGAGGTCTATACAATGCGGGAGGCAGCACAGTAAAGACAACAATTAAAATCCTTAACTGAATTAGAAACCCTCATTCTCACGGCCTATTTGAGCCATTCCCCGCTCTGGTCCAGGCCACCTGGTTGGTTTTAATCAAACTCAGAGCTTTTCTGATCACCCTCCACCTTCGTCCTTCCGTGGTTCCACTTCTCTGCTGTTAATTAGCTTAACTCACATGCCAACGCCAAGCGAAGTACTCGAGTTGTGTGCCGTAATCGGGTACGTCTCTTCCAAATCTTCTTCAAAGCTGCACTTACAGGTTTAATTCTATGCTTTAAAGATGAGGGTCTCTTGCATCAAATCCCTCCCTGCTCAGAGTGCAAGTGTCACTCCCGGCATTCCCTGATTTGAAAAAGAAAACCACACCACCACCATGAACCCAGCAGTGTAACAGTTCACTTGGGATTGGGCAGCCGAAAGGAATCAGCCCCCCTTTTGCTCAGCTCAGGGCAAGACCCCCTGCAGTGGATTTCCACACACTCAGAAGATGCATCAGATCGCATTAGGTGCTCCCCCGAGCTTTCAAGGTTTAGCAGGGAATTGGAAACTGAAATTTAACGTGATTACAGCCAGGGAAGTCTCATGCTTTGTCATCCGAGCACATGGCGGAGCCACCTCTGTGATTCGCTTCCTGTCTTACTGGGTGGGATCTCGAGCACAAACACCCTATCGCTTCTCTTCCACTCAGAGTGAAACCCCCTAGCAACATTTTTAGGACTCATTTTTCCACATTTCAGTACCTGCTGCTATGGCCACATCATTTGTCTGTGTTAGCGTGCACCAGCATCATTCCTCACACTTACTTCTTTGCTCTGCTTTCCCTTTGTGGCCGCCTGCAGGCACCCAGACACAGCCAAGTACCTCGGTCACTCCTTTAAATCCCTTCCTGCGCTAGATGAGACCAAGGGCACTACATCTACAGGCACGCAGGAGTTTGATATTAGGGGATTTAATTTCAGGAGGCTCGTTCGGTGGGTTCAGGGGGGTCGACAGAAGCAGACATTGCTCCTGCGCTGTGCTGACTGTGCAAATATCCAGAAGGGCTCCAGCAAAAGGTAGAAAATCATTGTAATGAGAATCTGAACTGTCCTGCAGGAATAAATTCAGCGCTTCTTTTGCAACATTTCATACAAAAAAATGGAAGATCTGACCTTGAACAATCTGAAGAAACTAATTTCCTGTAGTATAAAGCGAGCGTTGGCTTATCAGACGTTAAATCTTCCTTAATTATAAATTCTATTTCATTTGCTCACCAGCCTCTTTCATCGCTAAGCGTGCAAACCAGGCAGTTTGGTAACCAGCCCTGGGTACATCAATAATCACTCGCTCGTTAACCAGGCGCTTCCAAAGGCACAGTTAGGAGGGGGGAAGGAAGCAGGGCGAATTTAGCGTGAAGGCTGAAAGACGTTGCCAATAATCCAGTCGGAGGTATTTAACACCGCACCCGCCACCAGCTCCGAGTTACCGGGCAGGCACCACCCCCCAAACCTCTCCTGTCGACCTCCCCACGCACCTTCCTCTCCCTTTCCCACCGCCAGAAGCCTCCTTTCCTCATTGTTGTGGCTTTTCCAACCCGATACTCGTTTCCCCGCATACTTCAGTCAGGAAAAACTCACCTCTTTTCTCAGCGTTTCAGACCGGCTCCTAGCTCCAAATCTAACCCTGACCCCCCACACACCCCCTCCTCTCCACCTATCACCCCACAGCCCAGTGGAGGGGGAAAACCAAACCCAAAGGGTGTTGGGAAAGGAGGAGGAGAAGCGAGCCGTCCCCGTGCCCTGCCGCCGCCAGAGGGGCTGCTGCTGCTCCCCGCCATGCAGCCATGCCCTGCAGACTGCAGAGTCACTCTGCGGGAGCGCCGCCGCCGCTCGCCTGGAACAACGCGCTCAGCACCGTGCTGGGGACACGGACACCGCTTCCTCCAAGTCCCCCCCGCTGCACCAACCCTCGGGGCTGTGCCTCGGTAGCTGCAAAGGTTGGGGACGGGCTCAGGTCCGTGGATCTGGATCGGCACCGGCGCGGAGCACGTGTGTGCCAAGCCCCTCTGGCCGCGCGTTTCCGCCCTCCCTGCCCAGCTTTCCTATCGCTGCTGAAGTCCGGCTGGCGTGGCGAGGATGTGAGCGATGCTGGTGAGCTCCATCGGAGCCCCACGGCTCTTCCAGGTGCCCCAAGGACCTGCCTGGTTAGTGCTGTCACCGCCGCCAAGGGCTCTCTCTACACCAAAAAAAATTAATGGAAAAAAAATGCTGTGGGAGCACCAGAGATGCTTCTCCTCCACGACCGCCCTCCTGGGGCAGGGACTCTGCTCCTGGGCTTCCTCAGAGGCTGGGGACACTTTGATGAAAGGGTCAAGGGTGGAGAAAGGCAGCGGTGGGACCACCAGGTCCCAGCCCAGCTCCGCCTGCGAACAGCACCCAGACCAGACTGAGCTGCACGGATACACCTCGGTCACAGCCCCACCGCCTCAGTCAGGGCTCGGCCATCTCCGAAACAAACGGCGGCTTCCAGCTGACCTGGGACTGCCATGGTCACCTCCCACACACCGCCAGCACCAGGCTATCTGCAGCTGAGATCTCCGCCAGTCCTTCCGACTTGTGACCATGGAAAGAAATAGGATGACTCAAAGCACAACAACAAAAAACATGACAACCGCCGGGAAGCGCCGCCTGCCGCGTGTTCCCATCCGGCACCAAGAGCTCTTGACCCTCGCAAAATCCACAGCAAGCTTCACACCTGAGCTGGGTGGCCCACTGTGGCTTCTGCAATGCCATCACCAGCCCACCGTGATCCTGGCTTTGGCAGAGCTACCGTGTGTCCCCTGCTGATTTGCTCAGAAAAGGCCTGCCCCCAGGAGCCCCCCAGGACTGCCGTACAAACATGCTCTGACAGAGGAAGGTCAGGCAGGAGGGCTTTCTGGGAACCTGCGATTACAGGACGAGCCTATGTTTGGAAACACGTTGACACCGTGCTTGGCCACGGTTTCCACAACCCTTCCCAAAAAACCGTATGTCTTGCGCAGCACTAAAAGCACCATCAAACCCGTTTTGTTCCCAACGCCCGGTGCCAGGTTGCACTCGCTGCCGCAGCCCCCTCCCGGGCGCCCCTTCCAGCCAGCCCTGCCTGATCCTGACCCGGGACTCTTCCCACAAAGAACTCCGGTAATTGATTTATTCAAGGGCAAATTCAGGTCCCATTTGTTCTGGTCACCAATTATTGTTGCCTAAATACACAAGGTGCTGCGTTAAGTTCTTGTAACACTGCAGTCACTTCTTAGAAGCCTTTCTTTACCTCTCCCACCTGCCAAAGCCGCGCAGCTCTACCACTTGCTACTGGAGTTTCACATGAGCCACTTTTATTTCAGTGCACGGAGAAAATGTTCCCAACCCCACCTGCAGATCACTGACGAGGTCCAGGACCTACAGGATGAGTTTGGGACCGAAGCGCTGTCTTGAGCGAAGACAACAGCAAAAGCAGAGCTGGCCACGCCGGAGACCACCCGGCACACAGATTTAAGCCATCAGTTTAGGCTCCGGTGCCACAACGACCAGATAAATAACATTTCAAAGGCCGTAATGTAAACGTGCATCATGGCTGGGAACTGAACAAAGCTCACCGCTCCCAATCAGACCGGGAGAGCAGAGCAAGCAGCCTTCCCTGCTCTGCCACCAGCTATCTGAGACCTACAGCGCGGCAGCTGCTCCATTTACCTGGTTGCTGAGCTGGGAGCGGGGCTCCTCCGAGAGCTGCATGGTCACAAAGGACACCGCAATCCTCCAGCAGCATGCGAGTGTATTTACGTTTTCATTAAGGTGATTATATTTTTAACGCTTGCTGTTTGTAGCTGTAGTAACTGTAAGGATTAAAGTGTCTAATCTGGCCCAGAGAGCACGGCTTTCCACTAAAATGCCCGTTCCTTATTTAGCCAAACGAGCTACCGCTGAGGTGGGATCGGAGACTCCTTACAGAGCAGTCTCAAGCATGCAAGGAGAAACCTAACTCTATCCAAGCCGGCATTTGGCATTCCCCTGAGGACGATTTCACACTATTTGAGCATAGTGAAAGGATCAGGTGTCATAATTTGGAAGCCGGAGCAGAGCGCTGCAGCCCAGTGCCCCGATTCCCGGCCCTTTTTGCACCCGATTCGTCCAGCCCCACGATCCCAGATGCGATCCCAGCTCAAAGCCCCGTGGTATCACCCAAAGGAAGGGTTGTGGGGGTGAAAGGGGCGGCTGGTGAGGATCACCCGGCGATACCTCGTGGCTGGCAGTCGGGAACCAGAGGTCCAGGTAGGAAAAAAGCACCAAATCCCAACAGCCGTGGCCCATGAGTCAGCTCTCCAGCAGCCGCGCTCCCCAGCCTTCCCGAAACAAACAGTGCACAACAGGGCAAAGGTCCAGCGCGAAGCTGAAGGGCAAAGGCACGCGGGGGAGGGAAAGCACCAACCTTCCTTCACGTTTTGGGAGCAGGGAGTTCCAGGCGCCCTCGTGCTCCCCACTAAAACGGGAAGCGTTACTCAAAAGCGAGTTGCGGGATGGGAACAAAACCGTACGGCGGAGAGGAAACTCGGGGCGACGGGGGGAGGACTCCCGCTGCGATAGCAGCTCTGTTGCAACCGACAGCCCCGAGAGCTCCACAGTGACGTGCCACGACAGAGCAAGAATTGCCCAACACTTTGGAAATAGGTGTGTGCAGCTCTACCCTGCTGGATACCCAGGCAGGCAGATGTGCGTGTCTGCTCCCAGTGTGAAGAAATGCCAGGGGTAAAACAAGCTTCCCATACAGCTTATCTCCTGCACTGGAGGCTGGTTTCAAGGAAAGCCCTTTGGGGAGTTAGTCAGCGAGGGGTGAGAAGCTCCCGAATCGTTCTTTCCCTGCCTCCTCCTCGGTAGCAGCCATAAACCACCAGGCGCTCTCTGAAGTCGGCTCACCTCCGGTGCCTGCTGCTAGGAACTGAGGTGTGCCTTCTGCAAGGCGCTGCTTATCCTCCCCGTGCATCTGCCAAATGGCAGGCAACAAACTCTTCAAGAAACTAGAGCACCTCCCGCGTCTCCACTAGGAGATACCGGGTGCTGCTTTCTCGCGGCAGAGTGTCTGCAGCCAGGAGGAGAAACGGCATAAAAGTTAGCGCAGACAAAGCTCGCGCTGCCAGCCACCGAAACCTGGGCGTTCTGACTTCCAAGATGTGAACGGCTTTAAAAATTACCAAGTGCCAAGTGCCTTGATGCAACGTTTCTTGAAAGAAATCCAGAAGGTTTTCAAAACGGGGTGCTGTTAACACCTGCCTGCACCAACGCTTGCGTCAGCACCGGTGCTGGGCACAACGGAGGAGTACAAAATGTTCCAGAAGGTCGAGCTGAATCAACGGCAAGCCGCACTTCTCCTCCTCTACAGAAGAATTTGGGGAAAATATTTCAGATTTGGTTTATAGCCAAAAGCACAACGCTGTTTTTGTCAGAAAGCGCTTCCTTCGCTGCTGCACACATGCTCCCTACCGTCATGCCTTCGCACGTCGGGCTCTGGCGGCGCTGCTTTACGTGATAAGGGAACGCACAGCAGCTTGCCTGCAGCCAGGGGACGGCCACACAGCCCTCGCTGCTTGATCATCAGACAGCAAAAATGAGGTGTTACCAGCCCTGACAGTGTCCCTCACGAGCGGCACATGCTAACACAAGCCTTGCCACTTTGGACACGCTCCCATGTTACACGTCCAGCTCCAAGGAACCCGAAACACACCGACAAAGGCCGCGCGCACCTTGCCAAGCACCAGGGAGCTTTTCTGGTGCGCCTCTCCGCCGGCGCCTGAGCCTCCGCTTCCAGCATCAGCAGTATCGCTGTTGTCTAACCCGATCTAATGGTTGCTCCACTTCAGGCCACGCTGCCGTGCTTTTGGGAGGAGGGGCTAAGCCACGAGAGGCTTTGCTTCAGCCGTCCACCTCCCCGAGCAAGCAGGGATGTTTGACTCCAACTTCCCATCGCAGCCCTCGGCGTACCCCACGACCGCTGCGGCAGGTACGCGAGCCATCCGAAGACAAAGCCTAATCCTCCAAATGCAGACAGCTCTCCAGCATCAGCCCCCGCCGTGCATCCAACCCTCCCGGGTGGCATTCAGCTGCAGGAAGTCAAGCGGCTCAAAAACCTGCACTGCCCCATGGGTTTGCCAAGCTCTTCCACATCTACGTTCAGACACGGGCAGCAAAAGCTCAGGACGATCCTGAACACGGCTGTTTTAGCTGTGCCAGAGCTCAGTCCCTTCGCTTTTATAAGCACTACTTCCAACACAGATCGGGTGAACACCTTAAGGAGCATGTCTCGTCCATTCAATCTGTTCTACAGGCCTATGATTAATCCAATTGTTATAAAAAAAAAAAAAAATAGGGCTTTAAAAGCCTGTAAAACAAGTCACAGAGAGATCTCCGCATCTTTACAGAGCTGACCTGATACTCGCTGGCTCCTAGGTCCCCTCGCGACCCCGGCAGGATCAGGCCCGGACACCTTTAGGATCTCAGCACTGCTCTGGGAGCACAGCTTGATTGCAACCCATGGTTTTCTAGGCTATGTTTAAAAACTAAGAACATTTAGTAATGCCTTTCCACAATTTATGAGCACCCAACCCATTTCAGGTGTACAGAGAAGCCACTTTTCCCAGGTGATCTCCTTCCTGGAGGTCACTGCAAGACCACAGCTCACCTCACCAGCACATCTCCTGCCCAAACTCACGTCCCAATCTCTTCCTGCTAAAATCTGCTGCCAGAAACCCTCTGCCCAAAGCAGCAGACACGGCAAGGGCCCACAAACTCTACAAGAGGGCACTCGGGCAAAGGGCCGCTACGTGACCCTGCCTCTCACGGGAGGGAGCCAGCCGTGTTCGCCTGACACGTTTTCTCCTCTGCTAACGAAGCAGGCGGCTGAAGAAACAATGCCCCGAGTGCGGGAGAGCCGAGCGGCAGCATTTGGGGGCACCGCACGAATCAGGCGCTGCTGCCAAGCCTCTCCAAACTAATTCCATTATTTAAACACCTCCGGGAATAGCGGGACAATCGGGCCAGGCCCAACAAAACCCCGTGCGCTGCAGGATGAGCCCCTCACCCTACCGCAACAAAAATCATCCGGGGCACCGCAAAGCCACCGCGGGTGCCACCCGGTGCTGGTTTGCGCCCCAAAGTCCTGACCTCCGAAGGGCCTGCAACCTCCTGCACGGGCTTTGGAGGTAAGCTCTTGTGTCCCTGCACCTTTGGGTTGATTTCCAGGGAGCGTGGTGGGGCCCAGCTCCCACACAAAGGAGCGATGCGGCCAGCTGCGTGTCACGGCGCACCAGGCCTCCGCGGACAGCGATGCACGGCGACAAACCCACCCAGCTCCGGGGGGGGCACAGACGTTTTACCTGGCGGACCGAACTTCTCCTCCTCGCCACCATTACGCCGACAGCTTTCCAGGTGGAAGCCGCCGAGCCGCGCCGTGCGCCTTCCCGAGATCAATACCTCCCGATGAATCAGCGCGCCAAGCCTCTTGCAAAACACCCCCAGCGCGTCGGGCGGCGAGGAGCCTGATGTCAGATCTGGCAGCCTCGGAGGTAGGCCCAGGAAAATTAAAAGTGAAAACTTCAGCCTCGCAATCCCCCCGAGCAGCGATTTCACCAGGGGCGAGCGATGAAGGCGGCGGCGGTGGCGGCGGCGACGCCCGTGGAGGAAAATGGAGTTCTGCAATCCCGGCCCCGCGTCAGGGCCGTGCTGCCGGGGCTCGGGGAGCCCAGGGGAGGCCGTGGAGAGGGAAAAGGCTCCGGGGGGATCCTGCTGGAGGCCGGGGAGCCGTGCCCGGAGCCTCACAATACCGGGAGGAAAAAGGGAGGGGGGGATAAAAAGGGAGGAGGGGGCGGCGGTGGGCAGAGAAAGGAGCCGCGCACGTGGGGAGGGCCGGGAGGGGAGCACCCCCCCGGGGGGGTGCGGGCAGAGGAGGGGGGTGAGGATGAGGAGAAGGAGGAGGAAGGAGAGGAGGAGGAAGAGGAGGAGGCCGCGCTCTCGGGGAAATCACATGCTCGCCGCCAGCCGGGGAAGCAACCACGTTGCCTGCGCGGCGGCGGAATGCTGGGAAGGGGAGGCCGCCGCCGCGTGCCCGGCCCCGGCCCCGCCGAGCACCCCTAAAATCCACCCCCCTGATCCTTCCCCGACCCCCCCCTCACCCCTTTAACCCCCGATCCCCCCCCTTTCTTCAGCCGCCTTCCCTCCGCCGCCCCCTTCCCCCCCGGAGGCCGCGGCGGGGCCGGCCCCACGCTGTGCCGCATGGCGCGGCCGGCCGGGGCGCGGTCGGCGCTGCAAGC
>CM021777.1:12487751-12509487 GCA_011076525.1 Nettapus auritus
CCCCCCCGCAAGGCCGACGCCGCCTCCCCCTCCTCCTCCGCCGGCCTCGCCGCCCTCGTCGGGCTCGGCGCCCCGCAGCAGGCTCTCCTTCTCCTGGTTGTTGCTCTCCTCCTTCTGCTGCTTGGCGCTGGGCGGCCGAGGAGCCGCGGGGCCGCCGTCGGGGCCCATGGGCTGGGGCTGCTGGGGCTGCTGCTGCTGCTCGCCCTTCTCCCGGCCGCCGTCCTGCGGCGGCTTCAGCACCAGGGCGCGCTCCTCGGCGGGCAGCAGCGGGGCGCCGGGCAGCAGCGCCTCCACCTGCGTCGCCATCTGCGCGCCCCCGCGGGGGGAACTCCCCTGAACGCGCCCCCGAGCGCCGCTGCTGTTACCCGGTCTCCCCCCCCCTCCCACCCTCCCTTCGGCCCACCCCCCCCCCTCTTCTTCCTCTTCCTCCTCCTCCTCCTCCCGGCCGGCCGCAGCAATATGGAGACGCGCGGGGACCACGCGACTGCCGCGGGGGCGCGCACCGCGCCGCCCCGGCCCGCCCCGGCCCGGCCTCCGCGTGCCCGAGAGCGTGCGCGCGCCCGCCCGGCGGCTAAAAGGGACGGGAGGGGCGGGGAGAGGGGCGGGGCGCGCCCCCGCGGGCCGGCCGGCCGGCCGCGCGCGCACGTGCCTGATGCAACGGCCGGGAGCGGGAGGGGGGCGCTTAAAGGGGACGGGGGGGGGGAGGGGGGTGCTGAGGGGCCCTGAAGGGCTCTGTGGGCATCGTGGTGCTGGGGGGGTTGGGGAGGTAAGGGGGGGTCGCCCACCGCGGGTTGAGGAGGGAGTGTTAGGGGGATGCTGAAATGGGGGGGGGGGGTGGTGAGCTGCCCCGGAGAGAGAGCGCTGGGATGGGGTTTTGAGGAGGAAGGCTGAAGAGGAGGCGGTGGGATGGGGGTTCGTGGCTGAAGCAAGAAGAGGGGTCGCTAGGATGGGGCTCCACGCCTGACACCATAAGAGGGGTCTCTGGGATGGGGCTCCATGCTTGACACCATAAGAGGGGTCTCAAGGATGGGGCTCCACTCCTCACACCATAAGAAGGGTCACTAGGATGGGGCTCCACTCCTCACACCACAAGAGGGGTCACTAGGATGGTCTACATACCACACACCACAAGATGTGTGCGCTCCTGGCTGCACTCCGCACAGTGACACAGGGCCAGGCATCGGCTGAGAGCGGGTTGTGTGGACTTCAAGGGGAGGTTACAGACCAGAGGTCCGTGAGGTGTCCTCATGGACCTCTGTGTGTGGCCCTGCAGGGTTAAATGTGACCATAAGAAAGACCGGTTGGTGAAGGTAACCCGGAGAGAGTGGCTTGGTCCTTGTCATAGGCTGGCTGCGCCACGTCAAAAGACATGAAAAAGGCGAGCGTGAGCCTCAAGTGCATCAGAAGCTCTTTATCCCATTACAGCCGGCACTGATGAACCTTCCTCTGGAGCAGTGTGTGTAATTGTGGTTATCCACATTCAAGGATGATGAAATGGAGTAAGGACTACAAAGATGATTGGGGAATGCAATGTGTTTCATGGAAGGAGATTAAAGGACTAGCTTTTGTACCCAGCAAAACCTGCACACTTTCATTTGAGGAGGTTAAAATACCTGATTAATCTCTTGCTGACGGAATGTTGCTCGGTCGTGATTGTCTCTAATGTCCTCAGTGCTCTTCACTTAATATTTACAGCAGGCCAGGCAGGGAGTCCAAATCCTGCGTGTACGTACACACAAATTACACACACACAAAAGGCAAGGCGTAATGGCAAACTTGCACTGCTGCTGTTATCATGTAGCAAGACTTGATTCACAGAGGCTCTCAGCGACGCTTTGGTTCATAACAAGCCTTGCACCAGCCTCTTCTCTCCAACAAAGAGCACGTACTCCACTTGTACCCAGAGATGCTCATCCAGAAAACCTGGCTTTAATATAGCTCCAGTGAGGCATCTCTGCAGACCTCTCAGGAAAACTGACAGCATGACAAGGCTCTGTGAACGTAGCTTCCAGCTGATGGTGCGTGGAGAAGGATGACAAGCTGATTTCACAGCTTAACTATTAGAAGGAAAGGAGAGGGGAGAGGCAAACGTAGCTTAGCATCTCATTCAGGAGAGCAACAGAATCAAAGGTCTGACAGACCCCCACAGGGAGGAGTCTTTGGATCTCAGCAATTCTCCGCTGAGACTATTCTGGCCTCCCGCGTCCCTTGATACCCAGCCCGAGGTACATGAACGTATTCCCTAGAACTTCCCTCAGCCAGCAGAGTTCACGTTTCCAGCCCTGAAACCAGAATGGAGCTTGAGGAAACTTCCATTTCCACACAGGCCTTAAAAAAGGTTTTTTTTTTTCCCTCAGGATCCTCCTGGCTACCCCCGAGTTAGAGAGCACACTTGTATCACCATGTATCTCAGCCTCAGGGATCACCAGCACGTGCCACAGCCCCAAATACCATGTAAGAATCTGTCTGGGAAAATTGCAAAAGGAAATTTATGTAAGTTGATTATAACTCTAGGAGAGGTGGCTGCTGGCCTTGCTGCCAGGCTGAGTATCCAGAGCGGATGTTGTCATATCTGAGTTGCAACAACAAAGCCACGTCCTATACTTCTTGTATTCCCATCCCACATTTCCCAGGGGGGTCTTTACTGTCTCAGAAGCTTAGCTCAGGGACTACACATCTCCTGGCCATTTGGGCCAGGCTCACACATTTACCCTCTGCAAGGAGTGGGCACAACCCGTTGCTGGTTGAGGAGCCACATCTGGCTGCACTGGGGGCACATGCAGCCTGGTGGGGTCCCTTTCCCCTTCCCGGAGCCGGGGTGCAGCATTACTGTGCTCAGTCCCCCTGGGACACGCGGTGCCAGCCTCAGCTGGGCAGCAGATGACAGCCCGGGCTGACCAGCTCTGCCTGCCACGTGAGCAGGAAGCGGCCCGCGGTGGGCAAGAGCCAAAGTGGCTCAAGGGCTGCAAGGCAGGAGCGAGTCGGGTGAGTCTCGTGCTCCACGCTCACTCCGTGGTCAGCCAGAACAAACCCTGTCATAGTTTAAAATGTTAAAATATAAATTAATGGGCGAGAGGGAAGAAAGGGAAGTGTCCACGCAAGCAGCCGAGCCTATGTACAACCTTTCTGCACCAGCCAAGAGGACAAATTGCCTTGCTGCCCTTAGTGGTCACCTCTCAGACACCGGTGCCTTACGTGAAGGGAAGCTCCTGCCCAGTTCTGCAAGTGAGCTGTGCTCCATGCACGCAGACTGGAGTCAGTCTAAACAGACCAGCAATGTCTGGCAATCTCCAAGCACCCCAGTCTTCCCTCAGTGTCCTCTCCTCTGCCAGGCCCATTTCCCCTTCCCTGCCCACCAGGCAACATTTACTGCGTCAGTAGCTGGAATTTTCTCTTCCCAGGCTTCCCAGGATGTGCTGAGAAGCAGCCAAGAAGTCACTGCATTTCTGCAGCACTGGGAACAAATCCAGCTCTGCTTTCCCCAAATTCGACGAAAGCACCATGCCGTCATCCACAAAGCCTTCCTCTCCAGCTAATCCTTCACCCCGGCCGTGTCCCCGTGCCTCCCTGACCTCACTGAGCGGCTGTGGGGCTGCCTCCCAGCCCTGTGCTTCTTGCCTCAGTGCACCACCGCAGCCAGCTGCCGAGCAGCCTCCAAGGAAGCAGTCTCTGGGGAAACTCCTCTGCAGGCATCAGCAGCCGCAGAGCTGAGATTTGGGCAGAAGCTCCCAACCTCCCTTGATCTGTGTACAACAGCTGACTTATTTTATCCTTGAATGAAGCATGGCTTTCATATTTATCACGGACACCTCGGCTGCTTTGACACCAGCCTGTAGATTTAAAGATGCTTTGATGGTGGCCGTTAACCTCTTGGAGCACTTCTAAGTCTCACCTGACCCTGAATATCCCCAGCTTTGTATCTGCCAGGCTGACGGCCTCGCCTGGGGCTGCGATCCTCACTTTGGGAATAGCTTTAATTCAATGGCAGCACTTAGGCCTCCTGCTAAGGAAGTGTGCGTGGGGAAAGCTCAAAGCAGCTGTGACCGATGTACCCCTGACCTACACCATCCGTTCCTGCCAGCTGATGTAACTCAGCCCCCTTTTGCAAATTACAATTGCCTGATTTTATCTATATTCATACAACTACCATGTGTGGTTTTGACCTGAATTGAGCAGTTTGAGCTGTTCCCCTTCAGCACCATGCATTTTCCCCCCAGCCCTCATAAAACCTGCAGCAAGTTGCTAAGAGTCCAGCAGGGTGGCTGATGTTTTAAACCGAGCTCCTGATGCACTGAACCGTTCAGCCGATGTACTTCAAACAACCACCTTTATGTTAACAGTTTTTGAACTGCCTGGTATTTAGGATGATATCAACACCCCTGAGCAATTTGTGGCCAAACCAGGAGTACGTTTCTCCTGAAGATGTGTTTGTAAACAACTAACATTAAAAAACAACGACAGCAAAAAAGAAACATCTCTCCCACACTCGTTCCCTCCTCAGCAACATGAAAACCAGATCTGAGCCCAGTTTGACATCACGGGGCGTAAAACGACAGCAGCTACATTAGCGAGTAGCAGAGCCTGACAGGTGCTGGAGACAGAGGTTCAACGTGAAGCGTGTTTTACAGAGCTTTGCTTTAGCTGTAATCTGCTCCTCAGTGCCCGTGAGCAGCTGCAGCACACTGGGTGTGCTCTCGATCGCATCCTTTTTCCCTCCATCCCAAAGCTGTGCCAACCTTGCAGGTCGTTTGGACCAGGAGCACACTTTTGAAGTGAATCTCGTGGCCATTCCCCAGCACCTTCGCCCCATTTGCTGGCTACCAGCACGTGGTGATCGCTCTGGCCCCTGGTGAGGCCACCAGATGCAAACCCATGCTTTAAACATGAACAGCAGAACATTAAGGATCGGGCACATTAAAGCTTTCGAAAAGAGAAAGGGGATTTTGCCAAGAAAAACCCAAACTTCCTATCCTGAGTCATATGCTTTGAATTATTTACGTAGTTGTTGCTGCTCTGTGAATTCTGCCGGGCAGGGACGCTGTGCGGGGCGACACACTCAAGGTTATGCAAATTCTTCTCCAGCAGTCCTTCGCATTGCTGCCCTCTGACTCGCTCAGCTGTCCCAGATATTTGCCATATCTGTTCTGCTCCCCCGAGACTTGCAAATTCAGCATGATCGATCAAATTGCAGGACTACCTTTGACATCCACACAGGAAAGATTTTCCGAAGGACGCCCAGATCTTATTTGTGAAAGAAAAAGCTTGCACTGTGGCGTGCTGGTGCAGAGCCATTCCCAAGTCTCTGTGCCACCAGTGACGGTGCTGAGACCTAGCTGGGAATTTTCTATTTCGGACAACCTGACGGCTTGCCATTGAAAAGCAACAGGCTTATCGGGAAAGCCTAAAGGAACTGCTCAGTTCTGGTTCCCTCCCACAGGGGAGGAAAGCCCAAACACTGGTGCTGGTTTGGAGCAGTGACTGGGGCTGAGGTCAGGCTGCTGCCAGCTCACATCACCCGGTGGTGGCAGGTGCCTCCCAGCCCCAGCAGACACAAATCTGTGGCACGCTGTGGCCTTCACAAAGAATTTGAGTATTTTAAAAGGAAACACCCCAAACCTTTTATTCTCCTATTTAATCAGAATACGCTGAGTGCTCCCGGACAGTCCCGTAGTCCCTTTATATCTGCGGCCAAGGGATTCAGAGAGGTAGAAGGTACTCCCTGGCTCTGAGATAAATGTGCTTGTACCCTTCCAGCAAAACATACGGGCGATCAGCAGGAAGACTGAGCCCATCCGCACTGATAAGTAATTTTCAACCCACGTAATAAAATGGCAGACACTAACGAGTTCCATTACATTCCCATTACAAAGTGCTTCTGCTTAGCAGGACTCTGCAGCCCGGAGGCTCGGGCTCAGCAGCCCGATCTTGCAGACCAGCCTGGCAGCACTGCACTGCTCGGGCCCCGTGCCCCTCCAGTGGGACAGAGACCAGCTTGTGTCTGCTCTGCCGAGCCCCTCTTCAGCTCATGCACATCTTGTGCCCTCTGGAAAATGGTGTGGCAAACAGGTTTGTGTCAGCAACGCTCTGCGTGCCTTTTCCTGGTGTTAAAAAGTGAGATTTAAATGGGAGTAAAAATCCCAGAATTAACCATCTGAAGGCTGCTCTGCAGTTTTTGCATGTTGTTAATAAATGGATTGAGTGGGGAAAATGTTTCTAATGGTAGGTGACTGCTTTTTTGCTCCAAAAGTCAGAGTTCTTGTGGGACTCACCTAAAGCCAACAAATAATTTTGTCTACTCGAGAATTGTGAAAACACTCCCCTTCCTTGTTATTGATGATATTGGCTGCAGAAAGCCAGACCTCCTCTAGATGAGAATTTCCCACCTTGTATACTTTGCTGTGGATATATCAGCCTGAGGCTGCTTAACTTACCCCTAAGTGATTTCTGTTTCCAGGTGCTTTGGAAAACACAGCCGAAGTCGAACCCTGAGGCTGATATTTTCTGAAATGGATATTTACCTGCCAAGGACACTGCTTCCTCCTCCCCCTGCGCCTCCTCTGCATTCAGAAATTTCAACAAAAATCTTTCAGACACTTTTACAAACAGAGATGAGGTATAAAAGCTTTAGCATCATTTTTCAGAATGCCTTAAGGTCTCTGTGCTTTGGATGAGACATTCTGCACCCCCTCCCAGGACGTGCCATTCCCACCAAGAAACAAAGCATGGCTGGAAATGGGCTGTGAGTCCCAAGAGCCCGCGGTTCTCCTGCCGTGAGCACCTCCTGCTAGAGCTGGCTGGGGATGTCCATCTTACTGTGCCTAATGTGCAGGGAGACACCAGCCAGCAGCTGGTCCACGAGCTCAATTAATTCAAGCGGTGGCAGCTTGCGCAGGTGCCCTAAAAGCTCCCGAAGACTCAAGGTGAGAATCGATTAGATTTACGAGTGGGATTCCTGGGGTATTTTTCTCTAAGCACCTAAGGATAATTAACAGCCAAAAGGCTCAGAGTCAACCACCAGCGTTATGAAATACTAAATCAGGGGCAGCTCCCAGCAGCTCCATTCTCTCCCCTTGCAGGTTGCTTGTTCGCGACAAACCCATCAGCAGCGCATGGCCGCAGATTCTCTCTTTTCCCATGGGAGTCCTGCTGCTTTCAGAGGCTGGTAGCTGTTTAAATATTGTTTTACCCCTCCGCAGTCAAAGCAAAGCCCTGGGCCTTGCCATTCAAATCTTACCCTGAACCACAACATAATTACATCGCTGCCGGGTGTTTCTCTGGCCGGCAGCGTGCTGGGAGCTGTGCGCTGCTCCAGTGCGTACGGACCCAACCTGTGCCATTCTCCCTCTTTGACAGCTAGGAAACTGTGAAACAGAGAGGTGGAAAGTTAAAATTCTCCCACTATTTTGTGTGTGAGTTCAGACTCCTGGCCCCAGGATTTCAAGGACACCAGGCATCCTTCCACAGCGCTTTCGTTTCCACTTTTGCAGCCACATTGACTCCAGCAGCAGGCACAAACACCCGGCGTTCATGTAGCCTGGGCTCTGATGGGCATCCCAGGACCTGGGCAGGAAATCCAACTGAAAATCTGTCCCGAATGTGGGGCTGAGCCATCTGCTCTCACGGAGCAGTGCAGAAGTCCAGTGCTCCTGTATGGTGCTCGGGTCTCCTTTCATGGCCTCCAGCAGAGGTTTCTGCACTGAGCTCCCTCTCCCCAGCACTCTGCATCTTGGCAGGCTGGCGTGGGGACAGCGCTCTGTCGTGTGGGGACAGCGCTCTGTCGTGTGGGGACAGTCCTCCGTTGTGTTGGGACAGTGCCCACCAGCTGGCACCCATGTCCGGTGGCACCCCGGTGCACCGAGGTGTGTGTGGGGCACGGATCCGAGCATCCCCTCCTCTCCGGCTTTGCAGAGAGCCAGGCTCTCTGCTGCCCAGCCTTGCCAGCTTTGCATTTGCTTTCTCCGATATTCTGCTGACGCGAAGGAAAGCTCAGCCTGCTGGCTGGCGAGCTGAGCCACCTCCACCGCCGCGCCGAAGGTCCACGGACTGAGAGCTGCTAACGGGGAGCAAAGCAAGGCCAGAGCACAAGCAGCACATGTAGGTCCTGCCCCCAACTGCCTCTTCCCAGTGCCACCAGGTTGAGCTGGGGACAGTCCCTTTTGCCAGCACACGGGCACGGCCACCAAGCCTGCCGCGGCCGCCCGATAACACCCCGTCAGCAGCTGATCAGCGAGTCAGAGGTAAAAGGGTTTCAGCAAAGTGCAGTGCCAGCACCCAGCCTCGGTTCCCATTGTACGAGCACAGTCCGTGGGACAGAGAGGGGGATTAAGGGATCTGTGTCAACAGCGGGCCTGTGTATCCAAACAGGACAGCTACGAGGGCCCACGCTCATGCTCTGTCCCCAGGGAGGTCGCTGGGGATGGGAATGAGCTATGGCTGGGAGAGTGCGAAGTGAGATGGGGCTGGGAGATGGGAAACCTCCCAGAACCTCCCAGGAAAGATTTCCTGAGCACATCACGTTGACAAATGAAGACACAGCACAGGTAGGCAGTGACACTTCCCCCTGGAGTCTGCTTCAAATTCTTCTCCCTGCCAGAGAGGGAAGAAAAGCAGCTCCTCAGCTCTGATGCTCACAATTTCCAGCAGCACCGTCAGAGAAGCATCTCTCCTCTTCCAGTGATGACATCTCTCCTCTTTCAGGTGGTGGCACCTCTCCTCTTCCAGGTGATGGGGGCTACGGGGCTGCGAGCCACTTCTGGATGCCACCTCGCTGCGTGGCACTTTGTGGATCAGTGCTGCTCACATGGTAGCACCAGCCAAAAGATTTTTCCTGCTGTTTGGATTCAGAAGAGCAGAATTCGCAGGTGGATTTTGTTATGTGTTGCTTGCCAGCTTTTGTGGTGATCTGAGAGCTTTTCATCATCCGGCGTGAGTGACAGCGCTGGCTTGTAAGAGTCCAACCTCCTGCCAGGGTGTTTGTTAGACTTTGAAGTTAAATCATGAGCAAAATGAATGCAACGTGAGGCTGCGTGCAGTCTGAGCCAAGATTTCTTGCCGGTGTTTCAGTCTGTTAGATTTTCATGCTTCTTAGCTAACCCCCTTTGTTCCTAAACCCTTTTTCATCTGACAGCAAGCAGGGCCAGAGCTTCAGAGTGGAGACACCACGAGCCAGACAGTGCCACACTCACCCTCCTCACCTTTTCTCTCCTACTCCTGAAATAAAACAAACAACAAACAGGGGGAAAAGCCCGTATTTCCCTCCTCCACCCCTGCAAGCTGCTGCTCCTCCTGCAGTATCTTCTCCCTGTCCAGCACGGCCAGCTCAAGCTCGACACAGTCCCACCCCAGGGCAATGCCGAGGTCTCTCCGGATTTTCAGAAACCTTCTGCAGGAATTTATGGCCCCAAATCAAACCTACCCCAGAGGTCTGCAGGGTGGCAGAGACTTCTTTACACCCGAGACGGCTTTTGTTGAGCTCGTTTCCAGTCTACAGGCTTATCTTATTATTTTGTAATTCCTCTCCTAAAGATGCAAAACTGCAGCCTGTGCCAAACCAAAACATCCCCGCAGTTTATCTGAGCGTGGAGGCACACGTGAAGGCAGCTGGAGCGCGGAGCAGGACGGCAGCCAGGGCCTGTGGAGCAGCAGGGGCTGCTTGCAGCTGGGGCAATGTGGGGGAAAGCCAAAAGCCACGCTGGGACCACACCACGGCAGCAGCCTGAGAGCTGCCGGTTTTGCTGCTGCATGGGATGGTGGGGATGAGCAGAGCCCCAGCTCTCCATTTTCTCTCCCCAGTGGTGCTGAGGGAAGTGGTGCTTCCTATCTGAAAAGCAAGAGAAATACTTGCCACAGGTTCCAGCAGCTGTCCCTGCATCCCCCATGCTCTCTGGATGGACTGGGGGACCAAACGCTTCCCTTTTCCAAGCAGGGGACCTGCTGAGTGATGCAGGCGACCCAGATGCTCTTTGGGGACCGCTTGGGATGTCACCCACCTTGCCCAAAGCAGTGCAAGGTGTTTCCAAACACCAGAAAAGCTCCCAAAGAAGCTGCAGTGAGGTCGAGTGCTCACATTTAAATGATTTTTAAACCCTTTTCATCTCACTTGGGAGGGCTTTCTGCCCCAGGAGCAGCTGCTGGCCTCCAGGGGGTCGCAGCACCAGCAGGGAGCAATCAGGATCCATCCTTGCCTGCAGGAGCCAGGTCCCCGGGCAGTGGGAAATGGCACCTTCCCTTGGGCAGAGGCCAGGGCCCCCGTCCTGCTCGGTGTTGCTTTTCAGATAGGCAGGCTGCAAATAGTGCAGTTCACGTGAAGAGGGGAGATAGCGCAGCCGGGGTCCGAGCACGGGGCTCTCGGCAGCGGAGGCGGCGGCCAGAGGGAATGAATGAGCCAGCAGTGCTTTGCCCACGATAAAAGCAGCCTCACACACGTGTGTAATCAGGAGAGGGCAGCCCTGGCTCTTAACAGCATCTCGGGCGAGCCAGGCTGGGTGGGGTGATGCCGGCACCCAGGACCCAAGTGCCGGAGATAACTCGTGCCCCAGGAGGCAGGAGAGAGGGGCTGTGTCTGAGCAGGGAGAATTTCCCACCGGGGCAGGTGCTGGTGCAGGCCAAGAATGGGCTTGCAGTGAGCCAAACAAGGGCTGCTGCAGCTTTCCAGCCTACAGACAGGCTGAGTTCCCTAAAATTAGGGAGGCAGCCAGGGCCTGTCCCCTGCTTTGCTGCCCCCCCCCCCCCCCCCCCCACCTCCTGGCACAGCCTGATCCTGTCCTGTGCCCACCGTCCCGGTGGCAGCTGCCCCACCAGCAGGGCTGCACGCCCGCAGAGCAGACTTTGCTCTCTCCCCATTTACTTTTAACCGAGCAGGGGGCTGTGGGAGCTGGGCGGGCTGGAAAAGATGCTCCCAGCTCCCCACCAGGGCTGTAGCTCGTTTCTCCTCCTGATTCTCTCAGGGTGGCACGGCCCCAAACTCCTTCCAGCTGGTAGTGAAGTGCTGGAGGTTTGCCAGTCCCAAACCGTGACTCAACAAAATCCCCTAAACAGGCGTCTCCTCACCCCCCCCCCCGGCTGTCCCTTTGCCTTCACCCTGTCTCTGGGTGCCTTGGTCACCCTGTGCTGGGCTTGTGGCTCCAGCTGTGCTGGCTGGGGGCAGGAATAAACACTGCAGAAACCTGATACAGCTGCCACACCTGGTGCTTTGCTGGTTTTGTTGTTGTTATTTTATTTTATTTTTCAGGGGGGGCTCTCTCTCCCTCTTCAAGGTCCCAGGGATCTCCCTTGAGAGGGATCAGAACCCCCAGCAAAGCAGCAGGGAGCACAGTGGGAATTGTTTTATCCCACCAGAGGGGAGAGACCCCAGGACAGGTACGGGAGGGAGGATTTGGGACTGTGCCTCCCCACGTCCCACAGAGCTGCCGCGAAGCAGAGGTGGCTGCTTTGGGATATGGCTCGGGCCTGAATTCACCAGCACTGCCCCAGCCGTGCGTCCCCGCAGATAAAGCAGCGGGGGCGGGCAGAGACTAGCTGAAGGCCCCTCTCCCTGCAAGGACGCCCTGTTAGGAAAGAAATACTGCTGCTGACCCGAGACAGAGAGAGGAGGGGATTTGGGAGCCTCAGGCAGGGGAGGCACAGCCTGAGCCCGGCTTTGCTGCCATCTGCCGCCCGCCGAGCCGGGCCGCCCATCTCAGCCAGACAGCCAGCCAAGAGATTTTCTCAGCCGGGGGATCCCCTCTGATCTAAGATGTTTAACACAAGCCCTTTCCCTCTTTCAGGAGAGACGTATTTTACCTGCGGGGACTAAGAGTTTACTTGAAATGCAGCAAGCCCCAGGCAGGGAAAGCTCCTGGCGTACCGGCAGGCACCTGCAGAAAGCCTCCAGCCTGGCACCAGCCCAGAAATCCACCTCGGGAACTCATCGCACGTCTGCAAGGTGTCCCCAGAGCAGTACAGGTTGAGCCGCCCTGGCTCTGCCTGGGACTGGCAGTGAGTCCCCGAGATAGCATCTCAGCGTCCAGAGCAGGCATCACACAGTGCAGGTGCCAAGCACAACAGCACCATTTCAGCAAGAGATACAGCCCTTATATAAACACGGCTGCAAATAAACCTATATGTGCAATAAATTTGTATAAAATCCCTTTTTCAATGGGTTCCCAAAAAAGGCATTTTGTTGTTTCCATGTCCTCTGCCTTCAGGGTAGCTGTGAGCTGATTCCTTCCCCCCACTCTCAGCTCCTCAACTCCCCCCACTGGCACCAAACCAAGCGGTGCAGGGCGCTGAGTCCCAGGGGTGCAAAATGCTTTTCACTCCCTGCAGCCAGCCCCTCACAGCCTTCATCTCTGCCCTCACCCCATCTCTGGCTGTCTTTGGAGCCAGGAGATGGCATCTCAGGAGGTGGGAGCCGGTGGTGTTGCATGTCCAGGGGTCAGGGTCTGGGAGCTCTGACCAGCAGCGGTTTGCAGCAGGGGGGCAATGACTTGCCTGAGCGGGCATGGAAACAACTAGGCTGGAGAAAAACCACATTTCTGCAGCATCCCCAGCGTGACTGGACAGCACTGAGGGATGTGTGAGAAGACAAACCCTCAGAAGCACTGGCCTTGAGCACTCGGCTTTGAGCTCCCCAGTCGCTGATGGCTCTGGACGGTGTGCTGGAGGTCAGAGGCTCCCCACCACCAGCTGGGCAGGGCTGTCGGTGTGGGATGATTTTGCTCCCAGTCCTCTAAGCCCAAGGGGTGGCTCTGGGTCACGAGAGCTCAGCCTGCAGCACCTGTGCCCAGTTGCCTCCTGCAGGATGGCTCATGGACAGGGCAGGGTCAGCCAGCTTCTCCTGTAAGGAAATGTAGGGTTGCAAAGGGAAGACATTTCCCATAAAAGCTCCATTAGCTAGGGACAGGCTGACACCAGCACTGTGCTACCAGCCTGCAGCTCATCCTTTCTGTGTCATCCTTTCTGAGTGGGACACAACCAGACTGTGCCTGGGAGGGACCTGTCCACCCCAGCATGGCAACATGAGCGGTGGGGGATCCACAGAAACAGTGGTGCCCACCCTGCAGCCAGCCGGACCCCTGCCCTGGGATGGGGAGTGAGGGACACACAGAGTGCAAATGGCAGCTGGAGTGAAAGGAGCGCCTGCCTTTCAGAAAATCTGGTGCCTGGGAAGAGCTTCAAACGGATCGCTGTGCTATGGAAGCCATATGGGGGGGGGAGAGCCGTGCATGGTGCCACAAAATGAGGCAGGGGAGGCTGAAGGGCAGACCCCAGGGTGGCCTCAGAAGGCACAACAGATGCAGGGGAGGGGGACCGGCATGGCCCGGCCCCGAGCTGTCCCAGCCCGCCGGTGCTGCCTGCTCTAGCCGCCTGCCGACAGATGGTGCCACCGCCCCGCCGGATCCCCTCGCTCCTTGCACCTGATCCCCGAAGTTTTGGGGACGGCTGCGGGGCTGGGGCCGTCCCCTCAAGCTCCCAACGGGGCTGGCGTGGGCCAGCCCGGGAGCAGGCCCGAGGCGGGTGATGGGCGCCCCGGGGCCGGGGCTCCTCCGCCATTAACCGCAGGCCTGGGGGGTTGTGGTGTTTGGTGGGCAGGCAGGAGGCTGGGGAAGGATTTTCCTTCCCTTTTGGGCTTCATCCTGCCGTGGGTAGCACAGCACCTTCACTGCGAGCCCTACCACTCCAGCTGGTAAACCTCCATGTTCAGCAGGAGGTGGCGAGGGGGTGTAGGACAGGGAGATGGAGGATTTGGGGTCCCCAGGGAGGACCACAGTCCTGGGTGAGGGGTGCTAGGAAGCTGTTTGAAGCACCTTGGGCAGGAGGGATGGGAGATCCAGGTAGGCAGAGCAGGACCAGCACCAATCCTGGCAGCCCTCTGAAGCCCAAGGAGGCAAACCCCACCAGGCCTGGGCTGCCCCAGCACCTCGGAGCCACCAGTTTTCTCATAGAAGCTCCAAAAAAAGGAGGCAAAGTGCTTTTCTTTTTAATCACACATCATCTTAATTCATTCTGCCTATTAGCCAGATCTAACTTCACTTGGAAAAAGCCATCAAAACGCCAAGTGGGTGCCGCTCCCCACCCTCTTTGTTTGAGTGAAAAGTTTCCAAACTCCGAGTGCCTCAACAAATCGGTAACACGCCCGTGAACATGCGGTTTGGAACAGGGCGATAGCCACACCACTCTAATGCTAGCCCAAGCAAGTTTTTATCACATACACATAACAGCCATAAAACCCAGCCTGGAACAAGCAGGGTTGTTTTTGTGGGAGTGGTCGAGTTTTGGATTTTAATAGGCCTCAGCCCCCTCATAATTTTCCTCCTTAAAATGCCAAGAGGCACCAGCCCAAAGCGAGGCTTAGAAAATTCCTGTAAAATAGCTTGTAAGTGTCTAAAAGCCTCCGGGCTTCCCTCTCTTGGGCTCAGAAATGCCACCTCTGGAGCGGTGCAGTGGGGTGAGGGAGAGCTGGGGAAGGTCTCACAGGTCCCTGTCCCACCACAGGGCAGGAGCTGCTGTGGGGATGTTGTAGGATCCAGGCCGTGCTGTGATGTGGGATCCTGGCCAGCAGGACAGATGGCTGGGGTCAAGTCTGGCTGGCCAATGTGGAGAAAGAGCAAGCTGCAGGAACAGGGACGTGGGACAGGGATGTCCCCTTCCTGGAGCTCAGGGAATTAACGCCCTTCCGAGCCCCATGCCTGCACCTGACTGCTCCCATGCTGCCCTGCCCGGCTTGTTTTGAATAACCTTCATGTAACCCGGGCTGGGCTTCCCTGTCCTCCTGCAGAGCATGAAACATCTGTCTTAATATCTAACCTTTGAGCTTTCTCCTTGCAAATTAACTTGATTACATCTTGGCCCAGCTCCAGCTCCGGAGAGCGATTGATCACTGTCGTCTCAGAGGTCTTAGGAGGCTCTTATCATGTCCTCCTCCATCGCTGTGCCAAAGAAAAACAAAACCCGGTCTCTTTGGCCAGGTCGTGCCGTCCACTTTGTCATCCCTGCTGCTCCGCTGGCTCCTCTGAGTCTTCTGCATCCGCCAGAGCATTGCAGGGCCCTGCAGCAGGATTGATGGCACCCTTAAAGGCAGGAAACCTCACATCCCAAAGACCAACATAGGTCACTTGGTGCTCTTTACATTTTGAGTGATTTTTGGTCATCAGAGCTTCACCCTTTGGCCTCTGAGCATCTCTTTATGAGACCTCATGCAGCAAAGCCAATGGGATTTTTCCAAATTGGCACCCCAGTGGGATTTAATGGGGTTTTAGGATAAGACAAGATCAGCTCTCATGGCAGATGTGCTTCTCATGTTGGCTTTGCCTCAGCCATGGCAGAGCCAACATGCCCTGACCAGAGGATGCTGTACCTTGCCCAGCTGCCTCTTGACTTTATTTTCCCCGGTGACCAACACCCAGCATCCCTCTGGGGTCAGCCGAGAGCTGTCTCCAGCTGCCAAAACTTCAACACCAGGGGTGTAGCGTTTCTCATCCAACCCCCTGCCAATCATCCTCCCCCTTCCCCCTTCTCTATGATTTAAAGCAAGAAAGAGCCACCGGGCAAACAGCTCGAAGCCGGCATCCCGGCAATTATAAAAGCACTTTCTGCCAGCTGCTAGACTCCTCGTCACCAATCTGATGGGTAGACTAAACAGCGAGGACCCGGGCTGATCCCCCCGTCCTGCTCCCCGGGGAGGCGAGTCTCGGGCAGGCAGACAGCTGGGGCTCTCGGAGGATGCAGCGCTGCGGCAGGAAAACCGGGGGGGCTTGGGGAGGGGAGCGCAATGGTTAGCATCAAACCTGGCAGCAACGCCGGAATGGGGAAGGCCAAGGGGATCCTGAGGCTGCTTGAGTGAGGAGGCAGAGAAAGGGCTGAAGGGACTTAGAGGATGGAGCCTGGGCGGTGGGAAGCGGGGATCTCCCCATGCTGGGGGCTCACCCCCCACCCCAAGTGGGGTGGCAGCTCTGGCTCATCCCTCCTCCATCACCAAAGGGTCTGAGCCTGGAGTGCCAGGCGGCTGGGCTATCAAAAGTGATTCCCCCCCCCCCCTCAGTTGCCCAAACCTTGCTCTCCCACCCCAACCCCGCCACGTTCTGCAGATAGCCAATATCGCTGTTTTCCCCAGGGGGCTGGCAAGGAGCAGCCGGTGCCGTTATCTGGGCATCACTCCCTTATCTGGCTCCCACTTTGGCTGCAGGGAGCCGGCACCTCTCAGGTGAGGGAGGCTTGGTCAGGAGCTGCTCCACAGGGGAATCTGCCAGGCCAACCCCTTGTCTGGCAAAACCCCATCAGACAGCAGCGCTTGGACATCCCCAGGGGTGATGGGGTGGAAATGCGACGTTGCAGTTGAGGAGCCCAGGGATACAGCTGCTGCTTTCTTTAAAAAAAAAAAAAAAAAGAAAAAGAAAAAGAAAGAGGCAGCTCAAGTTCCTCTTTCCATCAGTTAGTGGCTTGATCATGCCAAAAGAATTAAGCAGTAGTGATGCTGGAGTGAGCTGTGGCTTTTATTGCTCTTATCTGCCGGCTTCTGGAGCAGTGGGATGTCTGCGTGGGGGTCTGGGCAGGGGACGCGGTGCACACGCCACAGGGAGACCGGCTCCCCTCTAAATCACTGCTCGCCGTGATTTATGTGGAGGCTCACAGGTTAGGTAACTGCAGTAAACAGAATAAACAGGCCTCGGTCTGAATTTATGGACCGACAAAAGGACCCTTAACCATAAAAGAAATGTGCTTTCCAGCCCTCTTCTATCACCAGATCCCAACCAAAGGCTTAAATACTTATGTCAAGCCCTCACAGATCAGGAGTTGGGCTGGATTCAAGGCTGGATTCAAACCGCTGCTCTATTTCCCCATTCTCTGAGTGAGCCATCTCCTAGCACACCTCCTGCTCACTCTCAGCTGCCCACTGACACACAAGGGTTTTTTGGGGAGCTGCTCGAACCTTCCTCCCCAGCAGCTATCCGTATTCAAGCAAGGAGCTTTGGCTGCTGTCGCAGAGATAAGCCTCCCCCGTACAAGAGCTGCTATCTGAAGAGCATTAAGGGCTGTATCTTTTTCTCCCGAAGTAAAAGTGGTGTTAGATTTTCATGCGGTTCTCAAATCTTTGGTGCATTTCTCCTTATAGACATGGAAAGTTGTGCAATGATGACGTTACCCACCTTGTGTGCCAGGCAGAAGGGTGTGTGTGAAGGCACAGCACCCAGGGAGCCTTTTTGTTTTTTAACCCACCTTTAGACCATCCTTTGAAATATGGTATTTGTGCAAGAAAAGGCAGCTGCAGAGGAGGTGTCCATCCATCCCCAGACAGGCACAGCTCGTGCTCGGAGCCGGTCCCTCCAGGGGAAGGTGTGCACAACAGAGTGCGGGAGGCAAGCATAAAACCAGAAGCTGGGCTAAAAAGTGTTGGAAAATTTGATATTAATAGGACTTATCAGCAGAGTCAGCCGCAGAGCTGCACAGAAAACACAGTGTTATCAAATCTGCTCTGCAAGCCCGTCGTTACCCTGTCCCTTGGTAGCCAGAGAAGGGAAAGCATCCAGGAAAGCTTCCAGCCTTCCCTCCATCTTGCACATCTTTATTTAATTCCATTGAAAGCAAGCTGACATATTTGAAATGGAACAATTTAAATCCTTGAATTGTTCTAAATCCAGGAGAATTGCCAAACCCCCCTGTTTTAATACATTTTTAAATTGCCTTTTCCTCCTGTCTTTGGGAGCCAAGATATGGTTATTTAATTACAAGCACAGCCTCCATTTAAGAAACCCTTGTAATGAGGCTAGCGTGGAAAGGCACCCAATTTTTCCATTGTCTGACCGAGGCACTGCAATTAGCACGTTTTGTCCCATGTTCGCATTTGGCACGGGTTGGTTTGCGATGCTTTGGGAAAATGGGCTAGTGGTAATCCCCACAGTCCAGGCTCTTCCTGAGCTCACGGCGGTGTTAACCTGCCCCTCGGATAGGACCAAATCCAGAATCCTGCTAGGGAAAAGGGTTGGGATGCCTGCAGAAGCATTTAGTCCTCCATGGCACGGTTTGGGAGAAAGGGGATAGGAAAGAAATACAGAAGGGAGGGAGGATTGGGTCAAAAGGAGGCAAAGGGAGAGAAGCAAGAACGGCATCGCAAAGAAACGGCTCTGTGGTCCTTGAGGTAGTGGCATAAAAGTATTTCCCTTGGCTCGCATCGAGCCAGGAACTAGAGCCGATGCCAGGGGGGTTCTCTGAGTACTGCAGCAGCCACTCAGCTCCAAAAAGCACTGCAGAGAGCTTCTCCAAGGGTGAGTGGTGTGATGCAGCAATGTGCCCCAGCTGGGAAGCCCTACACCCCGCAGCAGGGAGCTCTCAGTGCTGGAGGCACCGCACCACACAGACCAGGGTGTGCAGAGCCCTCTAAGCAAAGCTCCAGCCCCAGGAAGCCCCACATAAACCAAAATGCAGCCAACCAAAGCCACCCCCTGCCCTTATCCCACAGAGAGGACTTGGCTGGGCTCCAGCACCACCCCAGAGGTAATGGATCAGAGTGGAGAGACATCTCCTGCCCCCTCCCACCTGCCAGGCTGCAGATTTGGGTCTGTGCTCTGAGTGCAAGGAAAGGCTGGTGTGCAAGCAGCACCAAAACCTGCTTTTGGGGGTAAGGAACTGCTCACACCCACACCATCCTTGGGGCAGCTCCGCATGCCTCAGACCTGCATTCCCCGGGGAGCACTGGGCTGGTTGGGGCTCCCAGGAAGCATCCGGGCCGCAGTGGAGCCAGCGTCCTCGCCATCCATCATCCTTATCAGCCCCACTGGCAGCCCGCCGGGCCCTGGCAGCAGGGCCGCATGGCGAGAGACAGGCGGGAGGCAGCAGGGCGATAAGCCACGCCACAAACAAAAACAACTGGCCTGGCCGGAGACTTCAAAGCGCCGGGTTGAAATTTATGTGGCTGCGGAGCCCGTGCCGGTGCTGGGAAGATGGGGGCAGCCCCCAGGGGGGAACGTGGGCAGGATGCGCTGCTGTGGTTCATGCATGTGGAGCCACAGCTCGGACAAGCTCTGTGGATGTAATTGGGATGCTGGCAAGGGGTGAAGCACGTTGTCCTGCACTGGGCACAGCCCAGTCAAAGCCACAGCTGGGTTACCGGCAGGATTGTGCCCCAGCACCCCTAGGGCAGCGCTGCTGCTTGCACCAATGGGCTCCCAAAGCACCCACAGACATTTATTCTGAGTGATTTACCAGCAATAAGGCCATTTGCTGTCCACACAGAGCCATCTCAAAGTAGCTTCAGCGGTCCACTGCCAGGTGGAAGATTTAGGGCTGCTGCCAGGGAAATGAAGAGCCGGGCCACAAAGTGCTCCACCTGCCTCAGAAAGGCCCCACGAACATCAGCCGGGATGGGGTCCCTCTGCACTCAGAGCTCCCCTGGGGCAGGTGCAGCTGCACAGCACTTCAGGAATAAGAGGAAAAATAGTTGTCACAGCTTATACACATCTACTCTCAGCCCCATTCTCATATCTAAGTGTAACAATGCTGTTGAAGCAGAGCCTCACAATGCTTTGCTGATAACTGCCTCCTTCTCTTCATAGGAAATTTCATTGAGCTTTGTTTGGACGTCATCAAGTTGACAAACAAATGACCACTAACTTTTTAGAAAGTCTTTTAAAATAATATATTAATATAATAGTAATTTTTAAATTATGAGTGCTGTTCGGAGAGGCTCTTGCTTTCATTTGCCATCGACATTACTCAAAATTAGAATTGTTAGCTTAAATTAGTCTGAACGGAAATTGAGTCAAGTTAAATTCTTGGAGGCAAGTTAAATATCTGTTCTGTGTATCCTTTCTTCTCCCCCCCCCCCCCTTTTCGTTAAAAGAAGAGAATTAATGTGCAAGGGCAGTAATAGAATCAATCTTCCATTTCAGTTGCATCTAATTGAAAGGGGAAGGATTTTATTTTTACCATCACAAAAACAAGCTGAAAGAAACAGCATTGATTTCAGCTGGTCCTTATTTTGGGGGAGAAAAGGACCTTTTCCGAAGTTTCTTCCCCCAGGAGCCTTGGAGGAAGGCTCCCCCCAGACTCACTCTGATGGGACGCTTCCAAGCGCTTCAAGGCCTGCTCTGCCTCACCTTGGGGCTGCCCTGCAGCAAGGCTGCCCCAACCCCTGTCCCCTCTCCAAAGACCCCCAGCGCTCCCCTCCCTTTTATATCCATGTGGGTGACGTTACAGCTCCCTGCCCACCTGACTGGCTGGCAGGGTTGGGGGTGGGATGTGCCAGCACCCCTTAAAGCATGGGGCTGAAGCCCCCAGCCCCGAGGAGCCCACTGACGTGCGGGGGGCTATCTTGTTTTAATTACATCAGAGCAAATGACTCCTTCCCCCGTGCTTTATGTCAGCGCGGCGGGGCTGTAATTTCTCTTGGCACAGTCTAGACTGGAGCCCCTTTGAAGCCGCTCGAGGCCAGAGGAGAACAAACAGCTCCTCCCGAGCGGGGGGATTAGGGGAGCCAGCGGCCGCCCTGCTTTGGGGCACAGCCTGCAGCATGGCCAAGCCCTCACCAGAGCCCCCCCAGCCTCCTGCTCCCCACAGGGGTCCCAACCCCACTGGGGTTTGGATTCCTTGGGTGCTAGAGGAGATGTTGGTGTTGCGTGAGCCCGCATGGGATGCCCACTGCCCATCCCAGTGCTGAGGGTGGTCCCGGTGCCCCTGCAGCCCCAGGCTGCCTTCACCACATCCTCAGGCACTGGTCCTTCACCCTGAGCTTGTGGAAGCATCAGGTCAACAGTCCCCACGCTTTTCCCTAAAAAGCTTACCAAAATCTTTGATGCAGGAAGTCTCTTCTTACTTTCTACTGATGAAAGTAATCCTGGAAGTACCTTTAATAATCTATAGTGTTTCCCCATTACATGCATTTTATTTTTTAAAGACACAAATACCAGTTTTATTAACTGGGAAAGGTGCCTTCTACCTCAGGATCTCCAATAACCCCAGAAGCCTGAGGGCACATTTTAGGATGAGCACAATACAGAGAATAGTTCCCCCCAAACCTGCAAGGCCACAAGAGATGCTGCAGTCCTTCCCCAGATCACTTCTTCCCCTCTCCAATACCTGGCAGACGAATCCCCAAGGAACAGCACCACTCCCCTGGGCCCTGGGGGCCTCTCAGGTATTCCCCAAGGTCCCTGGAGGAGATGAAGCTGAGAAGTCCCCAAGGAGAAGCACGGCCTGCAGGGAGGCCTAGACCCACCCAGGCACTTATAGGGATCCCGCCCATGGGCAGGGTGAGGGTCCCAGCTGAGGCTGCTCAGGGCCGTCAGCCCCTGTAGTGCCCCCAGGCCCTGCCATCCCCACCCCACACCAAGGTCTCACCTTGCCAAAGCGCCATTCCCGGCCGGGCCGAGCCCGTGCCCCCGCTGCTGCCCCGGCGAGCGTCACGCCGCCGCAAACCCAGCTCGGAGCAGCAGCAGAGCTCGCATGGAAACACATGTGTTTTCTATATTTTCTAACCCAAACGCCGGGTTTTAAATATTCTAGCAGCACCGCTCGCTCGGCGAGAGCTGCCAGGGTTTATGACAGATCCCTCCTCTTTACGGCTTTGAAATAAGGCTGTAAACATGCTCTCCGGGCTGCAGCGCTGCCTGTGAAGGGGGCTGCTCCCCTCGTGGTGTGCCTATTGGCTCCAATTAGCACTGGCAGGAGTCAACCGCAAAGAGAAGGGAGAGCTTATCCCTGTGAGTGAACTCGTTTATTTACAGCGTTTTCAAAGCAAGAGGAATATGGCTTTTTTTTTTTT
>CM021777.1:12509587-12520085 GCA_011076525.1 Nettapus auritus
CCAGCCCCTAAATAGGTAGAGGAAGAAGGCTGCTGCTTGCTTTCCCTGAGATGAAAATTCAGCTTTGATTAAGAAGGGCATGATAAGATCACCTGGCATCTCTCTGTAAGCCTTGCCCTGGCCAGAACTTGGCTTCAGCCCCTGCCTTGACCCAGCCCCAGCAGCATCCTTGCCTGTTCTCATGCCTTTGCCCCTGCACAAGTGACTCTGTCCCTCCTCTGTTAATTAACACCTGACGAGCTTCTTCAGAGCCCTCAGCCGAGTGTGTGGGCAAAGTGAGGGGAACACCCCATTTTGGGGGGCCCTGTGCCCCCCAGTTGTGCAGCCTGCTTTTCAAAAGGCACAAATGCAACCTGAAGCTTCTGCTCCGTGTGGGATATTGGTAGTGTCACTGCAATAAATTGGTTTTGTAGGAGTGCCTCTGGGGTATCACTGAAGTGGATTTGGCAGGAGGCAGAGGAGCTCATCCCGGCAGGATTTCAGACCTGCCTTGTTCACACATCCAGTCACAGGTTTGGGTACCAGCAGATGCCTCTGCTCTCTGTTTCCTGCGGTGCTGCAGGCAATGCACGCTCTGCAGGGCCAGGGGCCAGGGGAACAATTGCTGTGGGGGAAATCCTGCAATAACCCTATGGGAGACAAAACCTCCTTTTGCAGGGAATCTGGGCTCTCTGCTCCCCGTGCCAGCAGTTTCATCCAGCAGAAGCCAGGGGGAAAGCCGTGTGCCTGACGTACCACATCCAACCATCGCTTCAGGTTCATGCCTCATTTGCTGTATTCCTTCCAGCCGTGCTCCTTCCACCTCGGCCGGCCACAGCCCGCAGTGCTTCCAGCAGCCAAGCAGCTGCTTTCCGTCCCATGCCGCCAGGCAGGAGCCGGGAGAGGGACGGCCCCGTGTGCTCTCAGGGCCAGGAGTTACGGCCACCACTTGCTACCGGCTGAGCACTGCCAGCGAGAGCCCTCCCGGCCATAACTCAGCACCGAGGCCACCCCAGTGGGGTAGTGGCCGGCAGCAGGGGGTTTATGGACTTTGGAGTGGGCTTAGTTAGCTGTGCCCCCAGGGGACTTCGCTCGCTGTGCTGTATGGAGAAGGCTGGATGCTCGTTCTGCTCATTAAGCGAGGGAAGCGATGCGGTTTGCAAAGGCAGGAGTGTGATGTTGTGCTCCCTGCCCTAATGCAGCCTCCTCAGCTTCCCGTGCTGCCAAAGGGGCTATGGGGGCACCCCCTTGCCCCCTGCAGCACCTTAGTTGTGTTTCTCAGGTGCCTGCTCACTGCTGATGGGGAAGGATGGAGGATGCGATCAAGGCTCCTTTGGTCTGTCCAGCCACCTGGATGCCCCTACCCATGCCTCAGTTTCCCTGCAAAACCTGCTTGTGATGCAAGCCAGACCAGCAGCTCAGGGCGCTGTGCTCGGCTCTGCCTCCAGAGAGAAAACAGGCGAAGCTGAGCACAGAGCCCAGAACATCCCGGCGCTGATAGCAGGCACGGGCCAAAGCCCTGCATTGGGGCTGGGTTCAGCTCGGCAGCTGAATCAGCAAATAATTAGCAGGGCCAGAGCCGGAGGATTAGCCGCGCTCTCCTTTCCAGCCATCCACCCCGGCATTAACCCTTTCATCCACATCTCCAAAACCCCAAAGCTTTGGGGTCTCCTGGGGGGGAGACGCTGTCACAGGACCAACACAGTACCCATGGTGTTGCCCCTCACCAGACCCCGGTCCTCGCCGCGGTAGCATCCCTGGGAACCTGTGTGCCACGGGGCGAGCCGTCAGTCCCGTGCCTGGCGGCTCGTTTGTTCACCTCCGGGCAGCCCGATGACAGCGCTTCCCTTTACTACCAGCTGCAAAAACCTGGCAGCTGATTTAGGAGAGCTCCCGGGGCCCAAAATGTAAACCGTTTTTCACCAGGAATGTATAAGCAAGCCATAAAATAAGGGATTTGGGTCTGGTCACATGGGACAGGCCTCCCATAAAATTGAAGCATTGATCTGTATTTTAGTGAGCGGCTTCGAAGCTGCCCGGATGATTGAAGACCTGAGCTTTAACAAACTCTGTAATCTCCCGCCATACATCTGAAGTGGCATGTTTGAAGTCCGAGGACGAGTTATTTATATTATTTATATAATGCACGGTGAAAGGACATTAGCCGAAGCCGGAGTGCCGGTGGCGGGTATTGTCTGTGGGTAGAGGAAAGTAGCGGCCCCACGGTCCATCATCGTTCCTCGTCGGGGATGCCCTGCGTGGGCACACACTGGGGATGGCCAAGGTGTCCCAAAACCGCAGGAACTGGGACCCAGCCAGGCCACTGTCCCCAAAAGCCACCCTGCAGCTCTGGGCTGGGACAGGTGTCGGCCCCTCCTGGCGTGGGTCACCCCGTTGGCAGGAGGCGGTGCCCCTTCCCTGTATGTCACCCCACTGCCAGCACGTGTCACCCCCTTTTGGGGATGGGTCACCCTGTTCCCTGGGGCTGCTGGCCGGGCTGTGCTGGGACAAATCATCGATATCTGCGGCGTCCCCGTGCCTTAGCAAAGCCACGTAGGGAAATCCCCACTGCCACCAGCTCATTTCCATCATCTGTGCCTGGCCAGCAGAGATCACATTGATGAACAACAGCAAAAATTGTAAAAGTATATTCACTATTTAAAAAAAAAGAAAAAGAAAAAAAGAAAAAGAAAAAGAAAAAGAAAAAGAAAAAGAAAAAGAAAAAGAAAAAAAAGAAAGAAAAAAAAAAAGTAAATCTGGGGGTAAACAAAATTATTTATAAATTCAGATCAAACTCCAAACAGTTCTGGAGAGGCCAGAGGGAGGTCTGGGGCATGGGGGGATTATGGCAAGGTGCTTCATTTCAGCTGTTTAGAATATGGTTTTATTCTTGCCCTAAAGATGTTCCCTCCCTGCATTGAATTCATTTTCTATAATTTAAGGAGTTGAGTAAAGAAAACGGTTAAAAGCTGAAAAGCAGCTCCTTCAAACCCAAACTGAAACAAACACAAAAAAACCTGTTGGAGTCACCTACAGCACTTCTCAACCCTTAAACAAAGTTCTTGGCACTTTCCCTGCGCACGGTGCTGCAGCACAAGCACATGCAAAACCTGCAGCAGCTCCGCAGGCATTAGCACCGTGACCTTGTAATCCCAATAACGGATAAGGCCAAGGCTCCCCCATGCCCTGCAAATCCCAGCAGCCCCGTGCCCAGGAGATCCACAGCCTGGGCAGGTGCAGCAGCTTGAGCTCAGCCCCTTTTGCCATGAGGGGCTTCGGGGGTGTGTGGAAATTGTGCTTGTGTAGAGACCAGTGGGGGGGGAGTGCCCCAGCAGCCCTGGGCTGCCTGCCTTTTGCTTCTGGGAACCTGTGACAGAGATATTTTTTTTCAAAATGCAATTTCTCAGCAGTTTCCAGATGACAATTTTCTCTCTGACTGCTAAACCAAGGGAATACTGTAGCAGTTTGGGGGTTCCTGTGAAGGAAAGGAAGCACATCTCCAAAGCAAACAAATAAATGCCCTTACCCACATAACCCCAGCATTGCCTTCCTGCCACAAACCAGCTCCGTCGAAGGCTAAATGATTTTTAGGGACGCCCTGCACATGAGCTGTTATTACCACGCAAAACCCAGCCTCCCACCAGCATTTCACAGAGGCTGGAGCCGGGCTGCCGTGCCCTTGGTGGGGCCGAGGTGGCGGCGGGAGGCTGCGATTACCAAATCCCTTGCCCACTTAAGGCAGGCTCCGCGCTCCAGCCTGCATGGGGCATATTTGAAATGCTTCGGGCCGGATTCGGACTCCACAGTTTCCAAGAGCGAGCGGGACGGGGTCTGCTTTGTCTCAGGGAGGCAGCACCCGAGCAGCGAGCATCGCGGCAGGCCAGGAGCGGAGGGGGCCGGGGGAAGCATCGCTCCCTTGGGGATGCAGCTGAGCAATGCCCTGGAACAGGAGCCCCCTAACCCAGTGCCACTTCAAGGAGGGATTAAGCGTACAAGATAAGGGTGTAGGGGGGTTATTTCCCCCCCCCCAGGTGCCAGAAAAGCTTTTGGCCGAGTGCAGAGTGGATGCCAGCGGTGCTGAGCCCCGGCGTGCTCAGGGTGCTCCCCTGTGCTTTGTTCTCAGGGAGCGTGGCAGCGTAAAACCACAGTAAATGCCCAGCATTTCACTGCATGGAGAGATTATTAGGACAGTTTTTTGGCAGGGGGCAGAGTGTCATTTAAATAGCATTGACTTTAAGGAGAGCCCGTGGGTGTTTGCAAGACACCCGCAAAATTCCCTTATCCCCTGGGAATCTCTCCGAGTACCTGCTTGGTGCTCACACACTGGCTCTGGAACGGACCGAGCCCATCACTGCCCACCCTGATCACCAAAACACCCCGCAGTCACTCACTGCTTTGTGCCAGCTGCTGTATTTCCCGATTTCCAGGGAAATAAGACAAATCAACTCGTGCTTGGAGCATTTCTGCTGCAGGACAGCGCAGTCAGCCCTGGCTGGCCAGCACCTCCTGCCCTTCCCGCAAGCCCTGGCTGCGGGGCAGGGTTTACACCAAAACTGCTGGAGTCCTGTGATTATGTGAAAAATCAGCTTTTGTTAAAAAAAAAAAAAAAAAAAAAAAAAAAAGTACATTTTGAAAAGCTTTAAGTGCAATCACTTAAAAACGTTTGTCTGTGTGTGTGTAAATAATTTTGAGTTGGTCTCAGGAGCTTTGCTTGCCTGACTCATGTTTTTTTTATGTATCACGACAGAAAATACTGTAAAACATACTTTCAAAGTCTCACAGGGCCTTGGCCTCCTCCGAGTATTCAAAAGCATCAATTACCCGAGCATTACGGGCAGGATAGTTTGTACGAAGCCTGTTAAAAAGTCACCCTGAGAATTGTGCCTCCAAATCCCCTTGCTGCACCGATGGCTGGAACTGATTTCTGCCCGGGCTCCAGCATGAGTAAACGTTTCAGTTTAAAAACATTGAAAACCATTAAAACCAGGCCGTATGCACTTATTATCGAGAAAATCCCACACAGATGGACTGCATTGAACCGCGAGCAATTATTTTCTGCTGTTCTCGTGAGTTAATGAGATCATCAGGAGTCCTCGGTGGCGTGCCTTTCCCTGCGAGCCCGAGCATCCAGCCTCCTCCTCCGCAGCTCGGAAACCTCTGCAAGCCTCGGAGGAGCTCGAGAGGCAGCTTTGGAGACCTGGGAGGCAAAGACAGGGACAGAGCCCTGCTTGTGCTGCTCCCATCCCCGCTGTCCGCGCAGCCAGGAGCCCGGCCGGCTGCCACCCCATGCACACTCATCCCTCCGGCATGGCCAGAGCAGAAGGTGGCTGAGGTCTGCAGCCTTATCAGCACCAGAGCCCTAATTACCCTCCTAAAGTATAATACTGCGGGCTTGGCCGGTGCCTTACGGGACTGGCTCCCTTAGACAGAAGCTGTTATTGTCCAGATGAGGGGTTTGAAGGCTTGCAAACACAGCCCTATCCTCAAAGGGAATTTCTTTTGCTGACGCTTCCCAAGACAAAGAAACATTTCTGCCTGTGCGCCGGCAGATGGGTCTGGCTGCAGGCACGGCTGTTTTTTTCTTTTCACTCGGGATGGTTTCAGGGCTGCTCGCTCCTGCTTGCGATGAGGAACGAAAGCGGGCAGGGGTCGGGCGACCACCGCCGTGCAGGGCAGCGCCCCGCATCCCGCAGCTGCCGCTGACCGCTCCGGGAGCACTAATACACCGCTGTAATCGGTGGTTTAAAGAGTAATCTGATCAGATGCAGCTAGTTATTATAATGGAATCAGCGACTTTAACAAGCTCCTGCGCAGACTGGATTACTGCGTTCACTCACCCATAGTTCATTAGAGCTTCAGAAAGGGAATCCACGAGAAGTCATGAAATACGATCTCCTAATCTCTCCTAAGCAGGAGAAGCCCAGCTATAAAGAAAATACCTTTTAAAAATACCCGTGAAGTGAATAAATCTCCCCTGTGCTAAAAGGCACAGAAAGCTGACCTGCTAGGGAAGGGGATCTGCTAACTGGATGCATTTTCCGTGCACACACTTAAAGAGGCTTCACAAAAGGGCAGCGCGTTTGGGCGGAGGAACAGAGGGCTTTCTGTTTTTCATCGGTTGGAAATTTCTTTCCGATGGTTTTCTTAGGGTTTGTGGGGGAAAAAAATAAAAGTCATGGGTGGAGGAAGGATGCAGTGTCCCTGAGGGGCAGCAGAAAGCTTGGAAGGAGGAAATTCTGCCCATCCTGGAGAGATGCCTGGGTTCTGGTGTCCCTCTCAGTCTCAAATGCCCTCATTGAATCTGGTGCTGGAAATGTCATTTACGGCTAGGGAAGAGCATCCAGCTGGCACCGCACACCTCCAGGCAACCCCTACAAATGCCTTGCTCAGGAAGGGTGGTTTTGGTGTCTGACACCGGGAGGCCGTGGTAGGGCTCTCATCTCAGCCTGGCACATCGCTTAGTGCCACCTGGCCATGTGTGAGTGTCCCCACACAGGACATCCTGAGTAGGACACGCAAAACCAAGCTCCGTGCAGTTTCCCCATCCACTCTGAACTGTCCTGGCCCTTATCAGGAAAGCGTTCAGCATGCGATTAACCAAAGACTTCATTAATACCAGTGCAGCTGGGACTGCTCAGGGGCTTAACCCGAAGCATGTGCTTCTCCGGCCGAGGTCTCCATGCGCTCCGTGCACATCTGGTACCGCCCGCCCCTTCCAGACCTTTCTTCTCTCCGCGGGTTATCTAAAGGGGAAGGAAGCCTGAAAGCTGACTCTGTCCTCCAGGGCTGCGTTCATTCCTCGGTGCTCCCGGGGGACGATTTGGCAGTAAGGAGCGTCGTGGAAAGGAATGTCCCCTGATGGACAGGGCTTAATGGGACACCTCGGCACGCACTGCCCGGCAGATCGGCTGCGGGCACAAAACCCTGACCCTGTCCCCAGTGGCATCCCCACACCCTGCCAGCCCCAGCAGCTTCCCCGGCCTGTTTTGGTTGGTGAGGAGAGGGGATGCTTGGGGTGGGAGGACACAGGAGGATGTTTGAGGATGAGGGAGGACGCAGGAGGACGCTCAGGGCAGACGCTCTCCCACCAGACACCTCTGCACAAGCATCGGTACCTCTGGATGCACGGGCTCTGCAGACTCCAAATGCAGAGAAATGTTTGACAGAGCAGCATACGTATTCCAAACATCGTTTGATTCATGTTTTAAAGTCCCACTTGCAAGCATACTTCCACAGCTTGGACATCAATCACTGCAAATATGTTCTTATAAACAAAGCAATACAGACTGACTGTCTCTTCCACCCCTACCATATGCAGGTCACCGGGCAGCACCCCGAGGAGAGGCTTTTTCCAGCGTATCTGAGCCTGCCCCTGGCAGCAGCCACCACAGGTAGCTTGGGAAAAAGCAACGGGAAACCTATTACCGATGGCATGCTATCACTCAAGGGCCTGGTAATCCAAAACAAGGCAGCTGAGTCCTCCACTACTGCCCCAAGGATGACACGGTCCCGCTGCACACTGGTGCAGATTTGTCTGTCCTCCCAGTCACCAGCATCCCTTTGGCTCCTCAGCTCCTTTGGCTCCTCACCTCCATCACTCAGTTCCCCCAAACACACCCCAGGCAGGGATGGGGATGCCGCAGCAAAGACAGAGCATTTCGCAGCACCAAGGGTTTCCCTGTGCAGCTGCATGTTTGTATGGTTACCGAGAGCAGGAGCATCATTTCATTTCATTCTTCAGCCCTCGAGGTCTGATTGTTGCATCTAATGCCTGGTCACTAAGAAATTCCTGCTCCAGACCTGTGGACTTTGAAGCCTTTACAAACCAAACCTCCTCTGCTTACGGCACTCTGCGAAGCGCAGGATCCCGCCGGTAGGCAGCTCTCCCCCTCCTCAGCCTTCTGTTTAGGAAAAATAAATAGGAAAGAATCCAGCAGTGGCGCTTTCCTCCTGCTGCATGAGATGGATCGGCGCTCACAACCGCAGAAAAAAACGTCCCAACGTGATCCAGCCCAGCACTTTGTCCTGAAATGCTCTGCTACGTATAAATAAATGGCTCCTCTGGAGCAGGGTGACACATTCCAGCTCCAGACAGTGACACTGACGGATGTAATCAGCCTGGAAGTTGAACGGGAACATGGCACTGGTGGAGCCGGCAAAGGGAAATTTATGGGGGATTTGACAGAGGAAGAGGAAAAACACCGGCGTTTGCTGCTCAGGGCGAGGAGGACGGGCCGGCACCCAGCTCGGCGAGGTGTGGTTTGTCAGGGCAGCTTCGGAGCGGGGCTGGCGGCTGCCTCCTCTCCCTCTGTCCCCAGGGCAGCAAAGGGGTCCGGTTCTGACTGTTGGTCATGAAACAACACCTAGGAAACTGGCTGGTGCCCCAGCTCTCCATTTGAGACATGTTTATTTGGGATTTTCCTCCCCCAGCCTCACACCACAGCCCTGCGGGCCCTGCAGCATCTCTGCCTGCATCTTGCCTGAGTCAGCCTGCAGCAGCCGCGATGGCCCCAGATAGCAGCAAGGGGCTCGGCCAGAGGGCTGCAGGGGGGCGATTAGCAAGGAGACAGCTCCTGTCTGCTCCTGGGGGGGCCGGGGGAGGCTCGGCCGGCTGGGGGCTGATCTGCTCTGGGGCATTCCCCGTGAGGCAGCGGTGATGGAAGTGTGCGGCCAGCCCCGTCCTGCCAGGCACCAGGGCAGGAGGGGGGAAAAAACGTCCTTGCTGCTGTAGGAAGACTTGTGGGGCTCAATGTAACCCCGGGAAGAGATGGAGCTAAGGGGCAAATAGGAGATTCTTCACCGGTTTTGGTATTTTTTCCTCAGCATGGCATGCTCAACTGTGTCATTTTCTCACCCATCAGCTACCTGCTGCTCCAAGCCCAGAGCGACCGCTCTCCCTAAAAACATGGTTAGATTTAATGACAGTGACTGTGGGCCTGGGGCAGACCATGGCAGGTCCAGATCCTGTACCCCAGCTTGCCACATGTCCAACAGTTTTGCTCCTAGCCACTGCTCTGGCCTCCAATTCTGTGCTTATTTGGGCCCCTACAAACACATCAGGGAATTGTGAGAGCGCCGGGGAGCTTTGGGGAAGTTACCTTCATTTGGTGGGGATGCGTGTGAGAGGGGGAGAAGCGGCTTCCTCGTCCCACATGCTGAATAATAACATCCATATGAAGAAAGCCAAGGACCGAGCAGGGGAAAGGGACCAGCACGGGCCTTTATCTGACATAATCAGAGAAAGATCAGCTGCGGCGCGCGAGGGAAACCCACTGCACACAGGAGACCCAGCCCATCTAAGGTTTCGGCTCTGGTTAATGACACTGTAAATTAGGCCTGTCATCTTCAGAAATTATATTTCTTTCGGTTTCGGCTCAAGAAAACAACAACAACCCTCTGAAAGGGAGATGTGGCAGTGGTGAGGTCTGGCCCCCGGCTCCTCCTGGGTGAGGGGAGCCAAGGAGCAGCACCCTTGGACAGGCAGGTTCGCCCCCATCCGTGGTGATGGTGTTTGCCAGCAGGTAGGGCAGGAAGATCAGAGCCATTGGGCTGGGTTTCTGGGAGCCAGCTGCATGACAAACCAAGCTGAAGATCCCGTAGAGAGACATTTATGCCCAAATCCGGGTGTGATGGCACTCACTGGGACAGCGCCCCTCCAGCTAAGTGAGCTCTTGTCCCTCTGTATTTTAATATATATTAATATTTTATTAAATAATATATATTTGATATACAATATTTATAAATATATAGAATATATATTATATAATAAATAAATAAATAAATATATATATATATATACACACACGATATTGCTGGTGTTTTAATTGCTGCCTTAGGAATTACCTGGATTTTTTGAGGAGCGGAGTCATTGAAAAACAAGGATTTTATGGAGGGGCCTTGCTGGCACCTCCTTGGAAAAGGCTGCTTGTTTGCTGCAATCTGCCAACGAATCAGGCCCCAAACACAGCTGCACCCAGAGCCAGGCTCCTGCTGCCCTCTGCCAGCGCTGGCAGCAGCGGGGGGAAGGCAAAATGCTACCAGTGCCCCTCTCCTCGCCTGGATTCTGTAAAAAAAAATCCCCAGCGAGACAGCAGGCGGGTTTCAGGGCATTTATAGCGTAAAACAAACCTCTTTCTTTCGCCCAAACAAGACGCTTCCTGCAGAAATGGCTTTTATTTATTTTATGTATTTTATTTTTCTTTTACTGGTTTCTCAAAGGGGAGAACTGGTTTGCACGAAGCTGCCCCAAATGTTTCCAAGCAAAGTTTAACAGAAAACTGTAGTTTCGCTTAAAGACATTTTAATGGGGATGGCTAGTTTTCCCTTCACGTTCACTTTCTGGGAAACAAGGAGCCAAGAGAGCAGAAATATCTTAACTCAAAGCAAAGTATTTTGTTTCATTTTTGAGAAGTGTGGGGTGGGGAACATCAGCATTTTTACAGAAGTGTTTTCCTCCCAATAAGCTAGATTTCAATTTTTTTTTTTTTTTTTTTTTTTTTTTTTTTTTTTTTTTTTTTAA
>CM021777.1:12527061-12642899 GCA_011076525.1 Nettapus auritus
AAAAAAAAAAAAAAAAAAAAAAAAAAAAAGCCAACAACGAAACAACCCCAACCCCAAAGCCAGCCGCCGCTGCAGCCCCACGCCGCAGCCCCACGGAGGAGCGTCCCGTCGTCGTCGTCGACCTCGTCCTCATCCCCATTCCTGTCCCCATCCTTGTCCCCATCCTCATCCCCATCCCTGTCCCCATCCCCTTCCCCATCCCCGTCCCCTTCCCCGCTGCCCCCAGCCGGGCAGCGCTCCCCGGGCGGCCCCCGCGGCCATGGCGCAGTGCTGAGCGCGGCCCCCGGGGCCAGCGGGGCGGACCATGAACCTGGTGGGGGGCTACCAGCACCACCACCACCACCACCACCACATGCTGCACGACCCCTTCCTCTTCGGGCCGGCGGCGAGGTGCCACCAGGAGCGCGCCTACTTCCCCGGCTGGGTGCTCGGCCCGGCCGAGGTGGCCCCCGAGCTCCCCGGGCAGAGCCCGAGCTACGGCCCCGCTGAGTACGGCCCGGCTGGCCAGGGGAGGCTGGAGGCTCTCAGCGGTCGCCTGGGTCGAAGGAAAGGGGTCGGGGGTCCCAAAAAGGAGAGGAGGAGGACGGAGAGCATCAACAGCGCCTTCGCCGAGCTCCGCGAGTGCATCCCCAACGTGCCCGCCGACACCAAGCTCTCCAAGATCAAGACGCTGCGCCTGGCCACCAGCTACATCGCCTACCTGATGGAGGTGCTGGCCAAGGACAGCCAGCCCGGGGACACCGAGGGCTTCAAAGCCGAGCTGAAGAAGGCCGACAGCCGGGACAACAAGAGGAAACGGGAGACGGTAAGCGGGGGGCCCGGGCCCCTTCCCCTGCGCTGCCCGGCCCCGCTGCCCAGCGCCCTGCCGGGGCTGGGGGAACACCCTGCCGGAGAATTCGGTTTTTGCCTTTTTTTCCACTAGAAAAAAAAATAGAAATAAAAATGCGGGGGGCTGTCGGTGGAGGAAAGGCCGCCCGACGGCTCCGGGGCTGCATTCCCCGCTCCCGGGCGTGTTCCCCGAGGGATTTGGGGCGGGGGGCGCCTCATCCTGCCCCTGTCCCGGCTGCTGCCTGGGGGGAGCCACGGGTGTCCCCGCTGCATCGGGCCGGGGGAAAAAGCCAAAAAAAAACAAAATCGAACCCCCCGCTCCGCTCCTCACCGCTCTTTTCTCCCCGTCTCCCCTCCCTCCCGCAGCAGCCCGAGGTCTACTCCTCGCAGCCCTTGGGCCACGGCGAGAAGAAGCTGAAGGGCCGCACGGGCTGGCCCCAGCAGGTCTGGGCTCTGGAACTGAACCCCTGAGCTCCGCTCCATGACCGACCCCGGCCCGGCCCGGAGCGCAGCGGCTTCCCCCGGGGCAGCGGGGCCCCACCGGGACGCGAGCGAGGGCCGGATCCTGCCCGCCCCGTCGGCGGCCGGGCTCAATTCCCCTCGTCCCGCCACCTTCCTTCTTGCCTTCCTTCCTTCTTTCCTTCCCGAGCCGAGCCGGGCCGGGCCGGGCCGGTGTCACTCGGTCGCTGCTGTAAAGCCCCGAGCCGCGTGGCTGCTTTGAAACTACCTAGAGGTGCATTTGGGACCGCTCCTGGGCCGGGTTTTTCTACCTCAGCTCTGCACAACCACTTCCCGAGGGACCGGGCGCGCCGCAGCACGTATTTAAAAAACTGACTGCTTCGAAACCAGCCGTGAAAGCGAACGAATAAAAATGTCAGCTTCATGCAAACGGCCTCGGCTCCGGCCTCCTCTCCTTCCCTGCCGCGCGAAGAGCCACGGCCCTGCGGCGAGCTGGTGCTGGAAGGGGCAGGGGAAGGAAAGGGAAGGAAGGGGAAGGGGTCCGCAGGGCCCTGGGTGGTGTGGGGGCTCCCAGCTGGGCCCCCCGCCTCCTGCCCCTGGAGCTGTGAGGTTCGGTGGGGTTGAGGCTGGGCCTTCGGTGGGTGCGCTGCCGTGGGGTCGAGCCGCGCTAAGGAATTGCCTCTGCCGTGGCTCGGCTGGGATCCTCTGTACGTCTCTTTCGGGACTGTTTTTGTGCTGAGTTTGCGTGAGAACGTTTTGTGTCAAGGCTGAAATGTCTGGAGGGTGAGTGCAGCCAGACCCCAGGAGCACTCAGCTCTCTGCCCGGGTCCTGAAGTTCGGCCGGGGGCAGTGGGTCTCTTGCTGCCTTCTGCTCACCCCAGGAGCTGGCCGGGTCCCGCAGCCACAGACCTGCAGCCTGCCCCCAGCCTGCCCCTGCCCTGCAGCCCCTTCCCTCCTGAGCCAGCCCCGACCGCTTCCATCCTGGGGAAGGACGGCAGGATGAGGCCTCTGCGTGAGCCGGACGGAGCCCGTTTCATTGCAGCATGGGCACCGACTCCCCAGTCCTACACAGGACCCTGCTCTCACCAGGAGAACCTGAGCCCTGCTCCCCCTGTGTGGCTCCAGCACCGGCAGCACTGTGGCAGGACTGATTCCCGCAGGCACTGCCTTGGACGTGTTTTGGAAGCTGCAGTGTCCCCTCCTCGCTGTCCCACCGCGACGGACGCAGCCAGCCGCAGACACACCAATGCTCACGCAGCCCCAAATCATCCCCGTGCAGCTCTTTTGCTTCTCAGGCATAAATCTTTAATAATCCTTAATAATTAAAGTTGAATCCTTGTTCCTTTATTCTGTGCGGCGGCTTTGTTCCCGAGGACTTGCTGCCACAACGTGCGCATTCGGGCTCAGGGCCGGATCCTGCATCCCCAGCCCGGCCCCGCTGCTGTTCCTGGAGATGCCGGGATCAACCCTAACGCTCGTCCGGCTGCTCAGGGCAAAGAACACTCGGAGGGGGAAGAGCCATAAATTAATTGTATGGCTAATACGAGCGGGGAGTGTTCACTTTTCTATCTGAAAACAAGCTTTTGTTCGTGACTAACGGCATATTAATAACGATGCGATGTCCATAAACCAGGGCCGTGCCTATTGGGGTGTGTGCACAGCCACCAAACGGCACCAGCTCCCTCCCGGAGGAGCAGCGCAGGTTTTAGGAGCACTTTGTGCGTGCGTACGAACACACACGTACGGACACGCAGCCGCTGGGCGTAGTTCAAGCTCGCCGAGCACCCCGGCTGCGTGAATCAACCTTCCCTTGCTCCCGAGCCTCCCCAGCCCTCTTCGCGGCTGTTGCCTCATCTCCTCCACCGAGGCGGAGAGGAAAGCTGCCTCTCGGAGCGGAGCAACCCGCCCGCGGAGGTATTTTTTTCATTCGGGCTGTAAAACGTTTAGCACGGCACCAAGTCCGTGAGTGAAGCTAGAACGGGGCCTTTCTAAAACAAACACATCTGAAGGAGAACGAAAAAAGGAACATATACAGCAGATCAGCCCCAAATATCCTATTTTATGGTTAAGTTTCACAATCCCTTAAAGGGTTTTCTACGGGAACGCTCCCAAACCATCTCTGTAACGCTGCAATCCAGTGTGCCATAAACTCCCCCAGCCCAGCCCGTTTACACGTGCCAGCCCGCATCCCCCTGTCCTTACAGCACCACCCGGGACTGTCCCGTGGTTCGGGTGGGACAAAGGGTTAACGGGTCCTGGGGCTTGCTCTGCTGCGGAGACACACAGGAGCCGGTGTCCTCGGTCCCAGCAGCACGGGATCTGTTGGGAACGCCACTTGCAGCCCGGGGATGCACTGCCCTACCAAAAACCTCTGGTGTTTTTTCTCTCACGGGTTTCCAGCTTTGCTGCTGGGACGGGGTCAGGCAGCAGAGCGGGCGGTGCTCTGCCCGCAGCGGGGGGATCGCTGCTGTTCCCACCACCCGTTTCTGGTCAGCAGTACCTGCCGGCAGCACACTCCTGGGAAACGTCTCACCCGTGCAAGCCTCCCTCGCTCCTTTGTGATTTTCCAAGCGAAAATGCTCTGTTTCCACTTCTGCAGAGGGTTTCCCTGCCCTGCAAGGGGATTTTCCTGTGAGGTTAGACCAAGCGGTGTTTGAGGGTGGGTGAAAACAAGCACTAAACGTTTTCTCTTCCCTTGTGCCACATTCCTGCCCCAAAGGCAGGCTTTGGATGGGGTTCATTTGCAAGCAGCCCAGTGCCCGGGGATCACGGAGCTGGGGAGAAGCAGACTGGGGGATGCCGCAGAGCAGCCTCGGTTTGCTCCCACAGCAAACCCCACCAGCAGGGAGAGGAGCCCTGGCAGCCTCGGGCAGGCAGCAGCCGGTCGCTCCCAGCCGCCCTTCCCTCAGCACCCCCTCTTCTTTCCCCCGGAAACATTTCCCGAGTGGCAGAAAAACCTCTCAGCCACCGGCTCGAAGGTTTTGGCCACCTGACAGCAAACCTCGGATCCGCACACCTACGGCTCGACCCTGCCGTGAACTTGATGCCGCGGGGAAGCGGCAGCCTCCCGGCCCCAGCAGCTTCCCCCGGGGTTGCCCGGGCAGAAGCACACGCTCGCACGGCTCGCTTGGCCGCGGGGCAGCATCCTACGTGCTGCATCCCCTCCGCTGGAATCCAGCCACGGGGGACGGTGGAGGGGACCCGGCTGCCCCCCGGCTCCCTGCCCGGCCAAGGGGACAGGAGTTGGGGGCAGCGGGGCCGACGCACGCTTCCCACCCTACGCTCCGCACCGCCGGTGTTTGGTGCGTGGAGATTCGGCTCCTCGCGTTCTTTTGCATACTTCTGCCTTCCTGCCAAGCCGAGACCCTGCTTGTTGTTGTTGTAGGTATTTATGGGCCTGTTTATCTGATCTCCGGGGAGCCCGGCCTTATCTCAGAAGCAGCGAGGGAAGGGTTACGCTGGACAGCTCGGTAGACAGTATGGAGCCAAATAAAATACCAATCTGACAAAAAAAAAAAGGGAAGGAACACACAGCCCCAGCCCAAGCCACTGCTCACCCAGGAGCCAGAGGGGAGCTGGAGCAAAATGGCAAGGTCAGGGGGTGTCGGTGCCCCCGCACGGCTGGGTGCAGGAAGGGAAGAGCAGGGAAAGGAAGGGAGAGGCACTGGGGCTGTCCGGGCGCCGGCTGTGGGCTGGGACCCAGCTCAGCATCTGCTGGCACCCGAAATGGGCGCTGCTCCCAGGGGGGTGGCGCAGCCCCAAGCAAGAAATGCACGGGCACACAGCGCAGGAGAGCTGCACTTCAGCAGCTCTTTTTCAGAGGAAAAGGAAAAGGACTCCTCAAGTGCCAGGCGTTTAACCTCCCGGACCGAGGAGCGCTGGAGAGCCGGTCACCAGCCCCAGCAGGGCCCAAGGTCGCCCCGAAGGTCACGGCCAGGGCCAGCACGCATGCAGCGTCACAGGGCCTGGCCCCGGGTGGTGACACGGGGCAGGGATGGGGGCAGCTGGGCTGGGGGTGACCCCAAAACCCCGTACCCCCTGGCTGAGGCCAGCGGGAGCCCCATCTCTGCTCTGCCTGCCGTAAACAGGGGGCACGGCACGGCCAGCACAGGCAGGATGGAGCTGGATGGATGTCCCCGTGCAGGAGGGGACCCCATGGCAAGGGGGGGGTGTCCCCGCTCCCCAGCCTGCACCCCACTAATTACCAGCTCTTAAGGAAGCGCCCGACAGTTTTGGCCACTTAAGGTAGCCCCAGCCCCTCTTGGGAAGGGTAATTGGGCCATAATTTGTTTTCGGTGTCAAGATGGCGTCAAAGATAAGACAAAAATCTCCAGGTTTGGGGGCTAAAGAGACAGGAGAAATCCTGACCCGGGGCCGACCTCGGAGGAATGGCCACAAGCCCCAGTGAGTAACATGGCAGGTGAAAGATTTACAGCCAGGGGAGCTTTTTGATCCTCTCCCAACACTCGGAGCCTCTGAGCCCAGTTGCTGGCTCCCAAGGCAGACTGTCTCCTGTGAGTACCACTCAGGTGGGAAGCTTTGCCGTCCAACGGAGGGCCCCTCAAGTTGCAAAGTTCAGGACGTTTTCCCTCAAATCTCCGTGCTTGGGGAGTCACGTGGTTCTGAGACCCACCTAAAGGGAAGCTGCATTTCCAACCCATAGAAACAGCCTCCAAGCTCGGGAAGATTCTGCAGCCACAAGGGCAGATAAAGGCCCCCACATTTTTGTTTTTTTATTTTAATACATTTGGCTTTACACCCCTCTAACTGTCCCCACTCAGATCCACTAGCACTGCCATCTGCCCAGGCTGTATTTTCTCCATGCAGCTGCTTGGGCTGGAAGAAAAGTGAGAACAATGTGTCCTTGGACGGCCTTCACAAGAACAACGCTTACAAAATGGGCAAACTCACCCCCAGCACCATGCCCCTACCTCTCCAACACCGACCTTCATTGCTCCGCTCCAGGAAGGCCCCTGGTCCAATGCGGGGTGTTGGGAGAAGTATTTACTCCTCTCACAAGGCTTGTGCTCGGAGAGGAGTTAGCACATGTGCTTACCATGGCTTTCCCTGCAGAAAGACCACTCCTTGTCCTGCTCAGTGGTGGAGCAATCCTGTTAGCACGCATCTTCTCCTGCTGTGACTCCTTGCTGCTGGTTTCCTGCTGCTCTTCTCCCAGAGCATCTCAGCATGCCCCCCAGCTGAAGCTGGATGACACGTGTCACACAGCAGCCCACTTGTGGCCCACGCAGCAGCTGGGTTTAAGCTCCAGGATGGAATCTTGTGGGAGCTGGGGCTGTCTCACGGAGGATCAGTGCCATATAACCAGGGTGGGGGTGAGAAGGGCAGGCACTTCACTCAGCAGAGCTCTGTGCCATCCCTATAGTTGTCTTCCTGGACAAGCCGTCTCTCCTGCTCACTCACAAGAGGCGGGGAAGGTCCTTGCTTGCAATGCTTCCTTTTTGCCTGCTTGTTCTTTCGCGTGAGGAATTCAGGTCCTGACCACCCTGAAAGACTTTACAGTAACCAGAGAACCAGGGGAATTTATGGCGTCACTAGTGGCTGAAAGCTGAGGAATTGAGAGGAAAAAGGATTTTTTTCCTTAGACTACAGCTACCTTGACAAAAATCCTCACGGTCCGTAACTGACTTGTAGGAGCAGCTGTGGGGACACGGGGGTCAGAACAGCCTGGTTTAAGTGCCTTGGCCGGGAGCTTCTTCCCCAAACCAGAAGCTGGGAGGAGTTATGAGCCCAAGCTAGTGCACAAGGTTTGTATTAACCTTAAAATTCCTTCACCTGCTCAACCTTTCCCATTCAGTTCCTGCTACTTTGGTCCTGTGGCTGTTGGAGAGAGCGGAGGGCAGGCTTTGCTCTGAAGGATCGTCAGCATGACACAAACTCGTGCCTGGGCTGCTGCTTTCAACAAGCCATGCTGCAGAACAGCCAGGAACCAAGCCATCTCTTTAGGGTCAAAAACAATTCCATGCACTTTTAGGCTTCTATTTGTAGGAGTATGGCATAAAGAGGTGGGAAAGTCCTTGCAGAGACACCTTTACTGGCCTGCTTTGAGGAATGCCACTTGGAGCAGATGAACAGCAGGGAGGAATGGGGAAAGCGGGGTCAGGGAAAGGAGAAAAGGGAGGATAAGTAGCTTGGTGAAGGACAGTGACTCCCCCAGCTCTGTAATTTGTTCTAGCCTATAAGAAAAGGCCAGTGAAGGGTGTTTAATACGTTTTTAATCCCAGGGAAATAGAGACACAGAGATCTGAGGTGACTCAAGGCCAGCAGCAGAACACCAAGCACTCCTGAATCCCAGCTTTTGACATGAGCGTCAGGGCTCATACTCAGTAAACCAGTGGAAATGGCAAGGAAAACACAAACTGGTTCTATTGAGAAGGTGGGTTTGAAACTATGAGAACATCAACCTAGCGGGCAGGGATCCTTCCAGGGCAGACCAGACAGGGAAGAGCTGAACGGCCCTCATCCACCTACCTGACAGTCCCTCCTCCCCAGTCTCAGTCGCTGCTTTTCTGTACACAGGCAGCTCTGCTTCCACCTCGCTGCTCTCTGCTGAGGATGCTGCAGCAATCACAGAGCACTTCCTGCAACACGCAAAGGAAGCAGATCTTGGAAAATGTTCCAAAAACAATTAAGTAAAAGCACATTAGGGGGCTTTGAGGTACTTAGGGAAGAAGCCAACAGTACTTGCAAGGATAAGAGATGTGAAATTGGCTCCAACTCTTGGCAAAGTGAGATTGAGTGCTGGCAGAACTGTGCAGTCATCCCTTATTGGGTACAAGGGAAATAAATTAAAAGAAGGAAAAAAAAAAAAAAAAAAAAAAAGCTCTGAGGTTCTCCTCTCCACACTCAGCCTGCTCAACCACATCTCTAAAACATAAAACCATTAAATCCACATTCACATTTTTCCCCAGTCCTCTGCGCTGCCCTTTCTGCTGAGGAGCAGAGAACCGAAGCCTGGCTTCCATCAACGTTGCGAGGAGGCCGTACGAAGGCTCACGCAGAGAATCGGACATGTTCAATTTCAACCTCCACCAGGGAAAAAAACCCAAACAAGCCATTTTTATGATCTCCACATCCCACTACAGCATAATCCCTCTTCCGGTATCTGACAAGTATGGCCAGCTCCTCCGCAGGAGCCATCCTTGGGACAGGAAAATGTCCCTGATCCCCCAGGCAGCCGCACAGCCCCGGGCTGGGAGGTGCAGGCAGCGAGCACCCAGCACCCAGCTCGCTGAGCTAACACTGCCCTCGCACGGCAGCCGGGAGCGCAGAGGGGGACGTGAGGGTTTGGGCTGATCAAATCGATCTGCTGCTCGCGCAGTTTCTCTGCGTAAACGCGTTAAAAAGAGACTGAGCGGATTCCTCTCTGGGCTTGAGCATGAAATCTTCTGTGGGTTGCTTGGCGGGGAGCCAGAATGAGATTAAGCGACATTATCTGTCTATACAAATCACAGATTTGCCAGCAGCTTATTTCTATCACTGGAGTTTCCAGTATACCCTCTCTTGCTAAAGATGGCACCTGCATAACTGCTGCTTAGTTGTTCTCCTTCAGCCCTTCTGCCTCTCCTCCCTGCACAAGACACCTCACGGTGCTGGCAGGAGAACCCACACTCCTGTTTGGGAATGTGAATGACCCAGCTTTTCCCTTCCCACTGGGGTATGCTGCCCTTGTCCTCACATGAAGACCTTTCCCTGCTACCTCCTAGAAAAGCTTGACATGCAAGTGATGCCCCGCGATCTGCCCTTGCTCCTTGTGCTGTGGTGCCTGCCTGGGTCACCTCTGGTCTTGTCTTCAGCTGTGAGCTCCCAGAGACAGGGACAACAGTGCATTGCCTTGCACAAAAAGCTCCCAGTTCTTTGCTAAGGCCTCCAGACACATCCATAAACTCAGACAGTGAGGACACTGGGATGTTCCTGGTGTGCCAGCTCAGTCTCCCCCAAGCTCTCCAGTACATCGAAGTCTGCCTTTAGCCAGGAGATTAGCCTCAGACATAATTACTGATCGCTGTTTCTCACAGCAGAGTGAAGCACCAACAGAATTTGACTCAGTTCTCTAAGGTTGCTTCCCAAGAATTCTCACTTCCTCGCTACCGAAAGCTAACACCCCGGACGTAGGGCAGGGGGGACCAAACGCCTGCCGCAGGCACCGCTGGCAGTACGACCAGACACGTCCCGCAGGGCTGGAAGCCACCAGCAGCAAACAGAGCAGCAGCAGCACAAGCTGCCACCCTCCTCCCCGTGGGCATTTCACTGAATCAAACAATGAGGAGCACACAGGTCAGCTGGCTGCAGGACAGCACCAAGGAATAAGGATACAGGAAGTGGTGTGCGACTGTTTCAGGGAGAATTATCTGTGCAAATCTTTACTGGGCATCAACAGTGTAATTTAACTTGACAATGATATATTCAGGTCATGTACTTTGAACGTAAAACTCTCAACATCCTCTCACCCTCTTCTCTGACAGTCCACGTGTCTGAAAAGCTACGTTACGATCTCTTTCCTGGCTAAAAATCAAGGCTAAAACATACCTCAGACACTGCCAGCAGAGACTTAGGAAACGCCATGACAGGGTTCAGAACAAGTACTGAAGGCCCAGTTTCTGGCATCGCTCACTTCTTTGCTGCAGCAAAAACAAATGAGACATCCTCGGTGTACGAAAATGATGGTCGGGATGAAAAAGTACAGGAATATGAAATGAAACTAAGTACTACACAGAAAAGGATCTCTCAACGGATTTAACGCTGGGATGCTGTGTGTCAGCATGGCTCTGGGGTAGCACCCACCTTATCAGCCGGGCACGTCGCTGTGACTGGATGACGGGAGCTGGAAGTCATGCATGAAACGAAGCCAAGGGTGTACTCAAGAAGGAAGCAGAAGCTCAAGGCTGAACTCTACATAAAGAAGACTCATTAGGAAACACAATCAAATGAGACGTTGCACTTGACTGACTCTTCATGAAAGGGAGGGGAAAAAAAGAACCACCTGTCATGGAAAAGCCCTAAATTCCCTGCACTGCAAGGTCACCCGGCTCTCCAGCTAACTCCTGAGGCTTTTTGTTGCATTCCAGAGACTCCGTGATTTATACTGCAGCTACCCACACAGATTTGTCACAACATAGCCGATGACCTGAGTTTTCTACTTCAGGCTTGGCATATCCTAGTCAGCAGGTGCCATTCTCCCTTCCACGTCCGCAATATTTTCAGCCCTAGGAAGGTGGGTGGGAAGTGACGGTGAATCAGACAAACCTGGCACAAAACATCCATGCAAAGCAAAACTCCACTGGCTCCGGAGCCGAACATGCTAAGGGCAGAAAGGCAAATGCAGCAGGGAACGTAGGCCTTGTTGCTAGATAGATCATTTATTAAAGTGAAATTCAGCATTTGATCTTTGTCAGACAGTACAGAGTTAAAGTCTCATACACAGTGGAAGCAGGACATTTCCTACACCTCAGAGAAATGAGTTCTACAGTTTGGCTATAAGTTACTAAGTTGCTTTAACAATACACAGCTATCTTACAGTTAAAAATACAAGGTGTCCAAAACATTTGGCATAAGATCAGCACAACACATGGAGGCCAGAAACAGAAGAGGGAACACAGTTTTTCTCTCCCGGTTTGCCCATTCAGAGACTCCAAGCCGTTCTGCGAGTTACCTGCGAGTTACCTCCCCTGCACCGTGGAGCAGAGAGCCGTGCCGAGGACGGGAGCACACCCAGCCCCGTCGGGGCGCAGCAGGAGATCCCAGAGCCTGCTGAAGCACAGGACGGCCTGCGGAGATGCTCACGAGGGAAGTTCAAGTTTAAGGCAGGAGCCCCCCTTCTCTCCCCACTGTCTCTTCAAGCATTAATTCATTCCAACCAGATGTGCTCGCAGGCAAGTCAAAAATGCGAGAGCGGGGATAGCTGTGAGAAGTGCGAGGAGTACCTCCCGTTGTAACAGTTCATTAGCGCTTTGAAAGGGGAAAAGGAGACCTCCCCTAACTTGGTAAGCTAGAGGTGGCGCAAGGGCGTCAGCGACAAGAGGAGTGAGGCATCAAAAACATTCCTTCACCTCTGGGACTCTTCAGTCAGTGCTGCGGGCAGTGCAAGGACTTCTGGAAGGGAGACCACCTCGTGTTACCCACTCTGTTAAAGTGTAGAGGCAAAGTGACGCTAGTGCTCTAGGGAAGTGTAACGATCTGCCAGTGTAAATAAACAGTCCCCCAGCAGACCGTTCCTCTCCCCTCCAACTGCAGTTACTGCTGAAGATCTCCCCTTGGTATTTACATTTGGCTCAACCAAAAGACGTAAAGTGCACAGCTCCCCCCTTCTTCCCCTCTCATAAAACATCCATTACGAGAGTCGGCGCGGAACAAGCCTTCCCCCACGTTGCTAGCAGTGGAAGCGTTTTGCTCAGTCTTTCTGTGGGCCGCGCGTGTCCTGTTTCTTCGTCTCTGCCATCGTGACCCACTTGAAAAAATGCACTTACTGCAGATTATTTCTGCTCTTCATTTCAAAGCCTCTCCAAAGCCAGCTTGCACTTTAGACTAATTTTAAATGCCAGACTTGAAGTGTTTAGGTCAAGTTTCGCACGCCACAGCATCTACTGCTTTACAGCCAGGTTTCTAAGGAAAATTGGGATACCACAGTACTGGGGACAAGCAGCACAAACCTGCCCCTTCTGCTTTTCTCCGTCTGAGCATCTAAAGTGCCTGTCAAAAGAAACATTAGCTTTTGATGCAATTGCTTACTCCAGGTTGATATATGATAGTTGTTGTGATGCAGTTTTTTGTGAAACTGCATTCTAACACAGCCTCCTTGGATTTATTTGCATTTTTCAGCCATCAGATTGCTGCTTACTCCAGTCTTCACATGCTTCAAACTCCCTCAAGTTGAGCTCAAGCCAATAACTACCAACAATGATTTCTTCTTCCCTTAAAGCGAGCAGAGGGTCAGCACAGAGGATGAAATTAACTCTGGTCGAGATGTTTCTGCATTATTTGGATTTCCTACTAATGGCTTTGGATCTGGTCAGAGGTCTAATGAAGTTGACGCAACTCTTCAATGAGAATTGAATTAGTCTAGGTAATTGAGTTTGGCTACGTAATGGCTCGAGGGCTTCAAAGACGATTCTCTGCCCCGGGGTGAACATCACCTATGCAGGCTTGGAAGATAGAAGCTTCCACTATTATAAACGGAAGATGACACGGTCATCCCCCATGCCCCAAGGCTTGAGCTCCATGGTTCAAAGCTAGACAGAATTTAAGGCCCATCTGTGAAAAGCAAAATTAAAAAAAAAAAGGAAAAAAAATCCAACTTATCACACCGGCCAAAGCAATTTGGGTCTTCCACCTTTCCAACGAGTCCCATCTAAAAGTGCTGAGAAAATGTCCTACCTCATGGCTTCACAAGTGTGAGGTTCAAACACATTTACTTTGAAGTTTTAAAAAAAAAAAAGCTGGAAAGTCTTTTTTTAATTGGCATGCAGCATAAGGAATCAAATACACAGCACGGTATTATACAGAATGACAATTGCATTGTTGCGTTTTCTGGTTATTAGACACTAAATGCTTTTCAAGAATCACAGGCACCCTGAACATGGATATTGCTACTGAATTGACATGTGATTTCAGTTTATAGCGTGGCAGCCAGGAAGTGGCTAACCCTTCCAGCGAGACATCAGCTTTCTTTTGCTCAAGGCGTTTTGCTCTGGCTAAGTTGAGAACAAGGTAATAAGGCATTTGCAAAGGTTTATAAGGCTATGGGGTCTGACAGCCAAAGACTCTTCTGTTTCTTTGGTATCCTGCCCCGAAGCTTTCCACCTTATAAACAACTGCTAATGGCTGGTAAACATCTCTTCATCATCACACCTCACAAAGGATTTTTCCCAAGAAGTATAATTGCTTTAAGAGAGAAACCAAGAATCACATTTTACATCCATTGATTATTTTCAGAAAATAAAAAAAAAAGTTTCCTGGATACCACCTCTGCACAAAGCATTCCAGTGAATACACCTGAACAGATGGAACCTGCCACCGTATTTCCTTGAAAAGAATCATTTTGCTGCTGGCTGCTAAAACACCCCCAACAGATTTATTTACTTTTAGAAATAAAATCAAATAACAACAACAACAACAAAAATACAGCAAACAAAAAAGAAACCCCCAAACTACATTTTTTACAGTTTTGGTCTAGAAGTTACGATGAGGCACAACTCTCAACTCTGAAACTCGTTTTCCCTTGGTGATATCCTCTGATTACATGAGCACTTGGAATATTAACACGCAGTCAGAGAACGTACCACTTTACCTATCTGTCTTGAATGAGAGAAGCCAGATCATGTTGACTGATGTGGGAATTGCTCCACCCTTTCAGTAAGGAAAGGACAGGGATAATTAGGAAAGTTTTAAACATTCATGAAATACCAATGCAAGACATCCTCTCCTCATTCCGTGAGCCTCTCTCGTGTCCGATGTTCTTAAAATCCATATGGAAACAAACAAGGAAATGCTGAAACCATCACACTCTCCAAAACTTCACAAATGGGGCATGTACCATAACAGACAATTGTGCCTATGCCACAGGACTTTAATACACTGAAGTTCATTTCACTGGTTGATAGAGTATTAGCACACAATTGAAAGCTGATGTGAACAGCTTGCTTTAAATTGACGTGATTTTTAAAGAGACCCTGGGAGAGCTTCAGCAAGGGCTTCACTGCGTGAACCCTTCATGCCTTACAAAACACGCGATGCAGTACGAAGCTGGGATTGCGACCTGTGTGTTCCGTTCTTCAACAAAGCTTCATCCAGTTTGGGAATATTAAAACCTGTCATTGGCAAAATGCTAGCCGATGTTTTTTACTGTTCAGTTCATTAAGGCTTGTTGAGAATATACTCTCTACGTGGAGTCTTGGCATCTTTTGACAGAGCGGAGACATTGGTTAGGACAGCATGGAAACACAGCGGTGCTTTAAATCGTGAGATCCCCTTGCGTAGAATTTGAGGTCACAGGAGAACAGACAGTCACGAGCAACACTTTCATAAGCTCCTTTTGCCAAAATAACTACTGTGTTATTTGTAAGGACACCTCGGCCTTAAATAACAGAATCAGAGATATTTCTTCCTACAGCGTCCAGTTAGCGAGCACCAGCATGCCACCCTCTGCTTCAGAGAACTCTCAGAAAGCAGACGTAATGCTCACAAAAGGCAAGTGCTTTGATACTCAGGATGCTTTGTTTGCTTGTAAAGGCAGATGAAATGCATCATGCTCCAGCCAGTTTGCTACCCTGGCTATGGAACCACACGCGTTAGCTTGTCTTTACACTGGAGACCGCCAAGCCTATGAATCCACACAGCAGTTTTGTGACACCTGCTAAAGACTAGCTGCAGTGAAAACTTCCCATCGCCTGTGACTGATACCTGACGTGGCAGAGATTAAGAGACAGATGTTGAACCCATTCTTTCACCTATCATCACCCAGCCTTGAATACAAGGGAAACACAAACAAGTGAATTAAATGAGCATTTCTACCAACGCAATCAAACCCAGCAAGTGAGCTGTATTGGCCTTGATACCACATTCTGAGGAACTGCAAATTTCTTAAAATGCTTACAGACAATTAATAGTGAGTTCTTAAATACAAGAACTTAGAGAAAAAAGAGAGATTGTAGAAAGTTGTTTGGCTTCCATGTCAGGTGAGACAAGGTGAAAAAAATAAAATTTCAGACTAGTCAAGTAGTGTTCACTGAAGTACATTTGGTGAGCTGGAGCATTTGTAGAAGTTTGAGGCTTGAAGCACTGACTCAAGGCAAGACAGAGCACGTGTAGGTGGGGAGCAAGCTTCAGACAAACTTCTGACCCACGCACCTCGATAATGAATTTCATCTCTGCTGCTATTCCAGTCCTGTGCCAAGACAAACTGCATGGTGTTTTGTGATGCAGTCTAAATTCAGTGAAAAAAATCCATCTGTGATCTAAATTACATTGAGATGCAGATTTCCAGAAATGTTTTAAAACACTGAGTTGGCAGACTCTGCAGTCCTACGAGTTTACTTTGTTTCCTCATTATCCTCATTCCTTGATTCCAATGCGACTTTTAAATGAGGGGAAGAAAAGTCTTCATGAAACATGCTGGGCACATGTTTTCATGTATTCCTGATAAGAATGTCTATACTTTCCTGTCATCCAGACTTACTGCGTTTAAAAAAAATTTACAATATACTTCAACAGTTTTTATATACCTAAAATGCACAATACCATCTGTTCCTTCAAGATCCCTCTTATTCCGAGTCTTGTTAATCTTCATTCCAGTTGCTTGCTACTTTCTGATTTCTGGTCCAGCCTGCTCTTGTTGTTCTTTACCATGTAGATGAAATATGCAAGCGTCTCTTTCTCATTCACAGGAATATTCCTGAAGTGACGACTGACAGTCTAGAAGGACAACATGCAAAAAGACAAAAATTCGGAAATTAAAAAGTGGAAATAACCGGAACTGTGGGTTCTGTTTTCCAAAAATTATTTTAGGGTCACTGAGCGTAATATACTTTTAGGCAAACATGCACCAATTCAAACTGTCAGTCCTCATTTACCTCTCTCTCTCTGTCTCTCTCTCTTTACAGCTGGAATGTGCATATGAACAGAGCACAGTCTTGCTATGTCAGCAGTATTTGCAGCCAACCTACAAGCAGAATTTGGAAGCCAGAATGTCCTCCTGCCAAAGCAGCATATTCTCTCCTCAGTGGCATTTCATGCTGAGATTATTTGGAAGAGTAAGCTTTCCCTGCATCATGGTATTTTAAGGAGAGTGTCAGAAATACTGGAACACTTTGCTGTGTGAACCAGATGTAGCAAAGATTTAGAGTCCAAAGAAAAATACACTGGGTAAACTTTTACTGAAAGGAACACCAGAGGATTTGCAACGGGAAGATTAGAGTTCAGTTAGGGCTACTTCTCTTTGATATGAGCACAAGCCCTGAACCATTAGCTGCTTCTTCCTCAGAAAGTGAATAAAAAAACCATTGGAGCTGGATGAGGTCTGCCTCTAATGGGGAAGAAGCCCTTATTGGTACCCAATACAGCTCCAAAGCTGAATTTTATTGCTCAGCCTGCATCAAGTCACTCCAAGAAGATTTATGGAAGTTTGAGTTTTCCTTACGGTGGGGTAGCAGCAGGAGTCTAAGAGCCTCAGGCAGCAGTGATTGAAGCATGGGAGCTGGACGAGGATCCAGCGTAGGGTCAAAGCTGCTCAGACTTCACAGGAAATCTGGGAAGTGTGTGACAACTTTAAGTTAGGCTCCCTTTAAGGTTATTTTCTGCTTGCACAGTAGATTTATTTATTATTTTTTTCCTCCTGAGCATATGAATGGTAAATTGCTCAAGTACGTAGCCTTTCATGGCAGGAGGTAGCTGGCAGACGAACTGGTTGGTTATAACATAAATCAGCTCTACTAATGAGGACAGACCACCACCCTGCTTCAATTACCTTACTCCTACGTGCACTACACTACACATTCTTTATATTCTGTACACTCATTCCCTAGCTGACTTGGAAAGAACTAGAAAGTGTTTTACTGTCTTTTTTTGGTCTGATGGTGGTTGTTCTTTAAAGCAATAGCAAAACAATTCAGTTCTGGGCAGACAGTTGTGACAACCTCAGCTTACAAAAACAACCTCATCATCCTTAACTGCTACAGTTCCTCCAAGTTTATAGAAGACTTTTCTTAGAGAAAACCTTCAGGTCAGGAGAGAGAGCAGAGCAGATGCACACCGAGCACAACTAGCCTGAATAACAGAGTTGCGGGAAGTTATTTAAGTATAGTGTGGAAAAAAAAAAGATAAAAAAAAATAGGAGAGGACCTTAAGGAAAAAAACTTTTACTTGTTGACTTACTAGAGAATCATAAGACAATCTGGACAAGGGAGGGAAATAAGGAATCTGAAATCATGGTCAGAGATTTTGCCTTAAATAATCAGCAATTCCAACCAGTTCAAGTGGCTGTGAGGAAAGAGAAAATAATAGGGGCATTTAAGGTGACTATTAATGGGTATGTTTGAGTTTCAGCAGAACAGAGATTTGTCAGGTAACGTCCAAGCCACTCAAAGCTAGGTTCTCTTTCTGTTTCCTAACGGTATTAGATTAGGGACTATGAACAACGAGGGAAAAGAAGCAGAGAAAAGCAAGTTACGAAAACACGCTTTCAAGAGCCAGCTTCCATGTTTTCCACGACCATCTCCAGTGAAAGAAAGCACGTGGCTTTCTGTTGGCACCATCTCCTGAGAACTACCACAGAGCACACGGCACGTGCTAACAATAGCCACCATAGGCATTGGTGTCCAAGAAGTGGGCACCCCAGCACAGGAGCGAAGAGGATTTTTAATGACGAAGATAACAGTACCACTTGCCATCACTTACTTCTGCTAGCTGAGCCTTGTTGAGTCCAGGCCTTGTCTGCAGCTTATAATGTCTTTTGTAACGTCGCAGAGTATTCACCTGGAGCTGGAACAAATCAACCTGCAAGTGATACAGAGGACAGGGGATAAGCACTACCTTTAGCATCTATTAAGCATAAATGCAGAATAATCTAAAAAGAGCTATTTCCTTTTCAATAGAAATGTTCCTTGCCCACATTTAGAACCACATCAGTTTGCCTTATGGCCAAATCTAAATCTATTTTGTACTTGTTAATGTTAAAGGACCAAAATAGCCTCAGGGAAATACAAAATTTTGTTCTGGTTCACATGCTGTCAACAGAATTGCTGGCCAATTTCTGCTCTCAATTACACCTCTGCAGCCTCTGAGCAAAGGGGAATCTTTTGTTCCCACTAGGTTTAAAAAACTCACATAAAAAATATCAATTTAGCAGGCATCGAACAAAGGGCCTGTGACATAAAACAGAGTACAGAGAAGAAATGAAATTCAAATATTTCAATGGGAAGTGCAGAGTTTAAAAGCAGGGGGCAGGGGGAGGCTACAGGAAGATGAAGATCATGTGGGAAATGCCATGTTTCAAAGACAAAAGGAAGCTCTGCCAAAGACCAAGAAGAAAACGTCATTAAGACTGACACACTGCAGTGTTCCACATTCTGTTATGTGACGTGCATCCCTCCGTCTGTAAGCACCAAACAGCCTGCAGGCCCTGCAGCACTAACGTTCTTAGGCGCCAGCTGGGCCTCCACCAGCCCTTCTGGTTAACTGATGTAAACTCTGTATTGTACAGTTTCAGCAGAGATCCGTACGGAACGGAAGCACAAACAGCTACAACAAAGGGTCACGTATCCTTGAAAACAAAACAAACATGACTACTTTTTCAAAACCTCCACACAGGAGGTGTGGGGACCCAGCTTTGCTGGCAAAACGTTACTTATTTTAATTCAGAACGCCTTTTGCCAGCACGGGTGGCGTTTCCAGCAGAGGGCTCTGCTGACACGGCCAGAACTCAGCTCCTCCACGAACATTGCCTTTGCACAACTTTTTGCGATGTCAACAGTACCAGAACCATCACCAAAACAAACACTGCACACAGCGGGACAGAGAAGAGACGATTCCGGCGTTTTGTAAGACAGAAAGAAATATGCCAGTTTCCTTCAAATAAAAAGCCTTACAAACATGGTCTGTAATTTGAAGGTAATTTTAAATAGTGCTAAAAATAGTACACGCAAAGGCCTGCAGAAGCCTAGTAGCCCTGAGTATCACGTCCCCAGTCATAGAGAGACTGGCTGGATTCTCCAGTGTCCTTGCAAAATGATGGTAACAGAGAACCACATTAGGATCCCAGTCGCCACTTGAAGTATATACTTTTCTTACCTTTACTTTAAGTTACTTTTACTTACCTTTACCTTAACTTACGTGATCTAAAGTTTCATACAGGGATGAAGAAGAAAATGAGAATACCACACAACACATAAGAGCCTTCCTCAACAATGAGAGTAACTCCAGAATTGTTTCAGTGGAGCTGCAAATTAAATTATTTTCTGATACGCGAAAATATCCAAGTGAAACTTCGCCCCTGGTAAAGCATCCTACAACTCGGTACCTACTAACCTCCGGGACATCTGTGTCATGCTCAGGAGAGTCACCTCCATCATCACTGGTCTTCCTTTTTCTTTTGTTTCGGACGCTTTGAATAAAATTCTTGTGAAAATCACATATATACAGATGTCTCACCTAAGGAGCAGAAGTGGCAAAAAAAAGCAATCAAAACGGGTAGTGTAAAACCAGCACTCAACAGCAGCCCTTAGACACCAGAACCACAGCGTGCGTTCTTACTACCTCATGACTGAGGGTAAGAGGCTGACATTAAGAAATTTCTAATCTTAAACCCCAGGCCTGGTATCATACGCTTGTGTTAAAGATAACTTACATTACAAATACCAAAGACAAGGAAAGTGAAGGACTCATGAGCTCCAGCTGAACCTGAACCTCAGAGATAACATATTTCTTTTTTATGGTTGCAGTCATATAACAGAAAGACACAGTGACTTGTCTGCAGGAAATGCATTTTCTTTAGGAGTAAGCAGGTAACTACCAAGTACAATATTATTCTGCTCCACCCTGGTGAACTTTCTGGCTTGAATAGTACATCAGATTATTAACGCAGGGGTTTCAAAACCTAGGCAAAACAAAACTCGGCTAATTACCTCAAATAAAACAGGCAAAGTAAGAGCAAAAGTGTCTATAGCCTATCCTACCACTGAACCCACATTTTAACAGATCTTACATCACTAAAATTAATATGCACACAAAAAAGGGCCACAAACAATGAAAATTATTTGATACCAATAAGGCAAGAATATCTTCAGGTGACACAAGCACCCTACATTCAAAATCTTTCTGCAGCTTACTCTATACTTTCCCTTCATTTGGGGTTCATTAGGCTGATTTCCTCTTTTTATTTATAAAGCCTTTCATCTAACAACAAAGATTTTTTTTCCTAGAATGAAGTAACTGTACCACTAGACGACTCTGCTGGGGACTATGAGCAGGAGAAACGTAATTTTATTCCTAAAAACCAAGAGGTTTCAAAATTAGTCACCCTCCTCCCATGACATTTTGTATTTCAGCTGCGCAAAAGGGACCTAACCATATGGAGAAACTGCCACATGGCCGGCCGCAGCACTTCACCTTCTTTGTTTTTAATGCTTTTAACCTTTAAAGATCAGATAAGAAAGGCAGGCAGAGCAGACTTCCGGAAACAGAGTCGCTTCTGAGAAATTCCTCCTGCAGTCCTCATGAGCTGCTGCGCTACACCTATTCTCTACCCAGCAAACAACCCGCTTCTATCTTCAGCTGACAGCTGTCCCCTCGTGGAATTAAGCGGCCAGCAGCAAATTGTGCTGCTTGGTGCCGACCAGCGAACGACCATGCGGGTGCTGTATTTATAAGGCAGCACGTCGCATGCTGTTGCACGTTGTGGCCGTGATGCAGCGGTTTATGTTTTAGTAACCTGCTTCACTCTGACTTTAATTAGTAAGAAGGGATGTTAGTTACGCTTATATTGAGATAGCGAGCTGTATCGCTGGTTTCGCCCAGCAGCACAAGCACGTTCCAGTACGAAACTGAAATTAAAGCAGAGCAGCAGCCTCTGAAGCGAAGCCGGCTTGCTGCATGGCTCCCTGCGAGCAGCACCCTGTGCGCACAGCCTTCCCTTTGAGCCACGGCTTTCGGGGCTGCCGCAGAGCCTCAGGAGCCCCTCCGTGCCATCAGACACCGCTGCCTCTGCACCCAGGCGTGTTCTCCTGTGCCCTGGCGCAGCAGCACCGGAGGTAGCGAGTTGGCGAAGCAAAGCACCGCAGTTGCAGCCACAAACCGTCCCCGCAGCTCCTGGGGCTCGGAGGACCGCGGGGAGGGGGGGACAGCCCAAGTCGCCGTGCGGAGAAGCAACTTTAGGGCCGGGCACGGCCGGCAGCGCACTCACGCTTTTATCGATGTCCAGCTTGAGCTTCTTCTGCGAGATGCTCTTCTGGATCCTCTTGCTGAAGGACGCGTTGCCGGCGGGGCGCACGCAGCGGTCCCCGTCGTCGATGAGGCAGCAGCTCTGGCCGTAGAAGGGGGCGGCGGGAGGCCCATCCCGGCTGTCCTCCTCGGTGCTGAAACCATTCATCGCCCGCCCGCCCGACCCTCGCCCGGGCCGGGGGGGGGGGAGGGGAGAACCGCCTCAGCCCCTCAGCCGCCGCCGGCCTCAGCCGCCCCTCAGCCCCCAGGGGGGACCCCGGCGCCCGCCCGCCGCACCCGCGGGGGCCCCCTCCCGGGGGGGAGCCCCCTCAGCAGCCCGCAGGAGGCCGCTCCGCCGCCCCTCGGCTCGTCAGGAGGCCGGAGCCGGGCCGGGCCGGGCCGGGCCGGGCCAGGCAAAGGCCGGGCCCCGAAGCGCCGCCGCCGCCCCGCAGGGGAGCCGGGACCCCGCGCGCGCCGCCCGCTCCTCTCCTCACACACAAAACCGCCTCCCCGGCGGCGGAAGTCCCGCCTTCGCCGCCCTCAAAGCGCCTCGCCGATTGGGCGGGCGAGGTTCGAGGGGAGGAACCCGCCGCCGCCGCTCCGCGAGGCTATTGGAGGAAGGAGCTGTCTGTCTGCTTCCATCGCCCGGCCCCGCGCTCGCACGGCTGCCGGAAGGTCGGTGCGGGAGGGGAGGGGGGCGCGCGGCGTTGCCAGGGCAACGCGGTTCGCTCCCCCCGCCCTCCGCGGCCTCTCCTCAGGCCAGGCCCGGCCCCGCGCTGCCCCCTTCGGGCGGCTCCCGGGGCGCTGCCCCCCGGCCCCGGCCCTTCCCCGGGGAAACCGGGGGACCCCCTTGGCCCCCATCGCCTCCCGGCCCGGCCCCGCAGGCCCGGGGCTTCCCCCGCCTCGCAGCGCCGGGCCCCGGCCGTAGGCTGGCAGCCCCGCGTCCCGCCCGCCGACCGAAGCTGAGGCAGCGTCGCTGTTATTAAACGTGGTCAAAATAAAAAGCTGATGTCCAGATGTGTACGTTTCTTTGCTCGTCCTCGTAAATAAGTCCCTGGGACACGCTGCTGCCTGGTCCTGGTGCCATCAGCACCTGAGCTGTAAAAAAAATTACACTTATTTTTCCATTTAGGAGGCAGACAGTGAAAAGATTGAAACTGGAAAAGTGCTTCCCAATGAAAGATAACTTGAAGGTTTGCATTTCTTTCCTCTCTGGGCAAAATAAAAAATAAAGGGACTCCTGCCCTGTGAAGGCATCACTTCTGGAGGTGCTGTCAGCTGCAGGACACCAGACAGCAGATACTGGAGATGGGAAAAGCATTGCCTCTTCCTGAAGAAAAGGCTTTGTGCATAGAAGGTGTTATAGAATAAAATATTTATGCAAAGTTTGAAATCGTACACTCATAAAAGTGTGCTTTAATACGTAAGGAACCACGCTACACGTGCCTCCATTAAATACCTCTGAAGGAGACAGGCTGCTCCCAGCCCTGTGGGAGTAGTCAGCCCCCAGCAGCTCTCACAGGGGTGTCCTGCAGCCTGCTGTGCTTGTTCCCACCCAGCCGCCTCGGGAACACCAAAGTATCTGTGTTCCAGACAGCTCCTGCAATACCACGCGTGTCAATAAATCTTGAGGGCAGGGCCCAGTCTTCAGACACTTCCTCAACAGTTCTGGCTCGTCTTAGTTTTTATTGCTGGTGCGCTCAGGCAATGAATAATTTGTTTGTTTGTACTGCAGATCTACAGTGCACTCTTACTGTGATGACGCTCCCAGAAGCTGGCCACCCCAAGGGGAAGGTGGTGGAAACAAACAACTTCACCTGCAGACCAACAAGCAGATAGTGAGGAGCAAAGAGATTGCTGAAATGGTTTTGGATTGTCAGGCAGGACTGCCTTGACATTTGGGAAGCTCAAAGCACAAACCATAGGGACAGATGATAACAGAAGCAAGCAACTAGATAAAAGGGAGCGTGCTTGTAACAGGCAGGGCTTCCTCCTGTCCCTGTGACAAGGAGATGCTGCAGGTGCTCCCTGGACTGCTCCACGGAAAGCTGGGAGCAACTGGAGAAACAGGCACCAACAGTGCCTGAACAGGTTGATACTTACCATCAGGCTGTATTTCTGCCTGCAATCTTATCCCATGCAAATTGTTTTAAAATTGTTTTGCAACACCTACTGAGGGGAAAAAAAAAAAAAATAAATAAATAAAAAAATAAAAACAAACTTGCTCTTGTCACTGTCTGTTTGCTAATTCAATGCTAAATACCTCTAGCTCAGGCTAACACAATGACATGTTTTTTTTTAGTCTTTAAAAAAAAAAAAAAGTAAATGGAGGTCTTCGTATAATTGCAGTTTATTTCAGCATATTAATCCTCATGGGAACCTCAAGATTTCACAGTCTGGTAGTCCAGAAGTAGCTTGCTGTAAAATAAACTGCTTCACAGAGACATTCTTTATTAGGTATCTATCACTAACCTGATCTAATAATTCTTTGTGGGAACTGCAATGAAGTGAGAAACAATGTTTCATAAACCCATCAGCACGGAGGCAGGTTTAGTGCCTTTGAAGCAGTAATAGCCTGCCATCCAAGTCAGCCCCCTAATCAAATTAGGGAAACCTGCGCAGGCCTTTAAATCTTAGTTGGAGCAGCACTACCTCCTACAGATAAGTCTGCAATGTAGCTGTCATCTGGAACCTACTGTTTTAATGGCATCCATTCAGGGTTCTTGAGACAGAAATGCTACTCTCCAAAAGGCACATGCTGCAAAAGATGCCCTGGAAAGAAGCTTTTTATTTTTTCTTAAATCCTCCTCCAGTCTTGGACTAAAAGACTGCTCCCATTGCCCAAAGACCAGACCACACAAAGGGCAGTTAGCTGTTAAAAGGCCTCCCCTGAAATCCCTCCCCAAGGTGTAGGATAGATCTACCAGCAGTTGTACACAAAGTAGACATGCTGAGAAAGGAAACTGAGGGCTTCATCTTCCCCTAGGTAGGCAATCGATGTGCAACACTGCGCTCCCCCAAACTGCAGGAAGAAGTGTTTAGAAAAGTTGCGCATTCAGGCTTGGGTGATTTTTAAATTTCATTCTCATGGCCATTTATCATGGCAGCAAACACACAAGCTGCCTTTCAGGAAAGCTTTCTGTTGCTTTGAACACGTGGCTGATGACAGGCTGGGAGGGAAGTGTCCCAGGCATGGTAGCTGCTGCACAGTTGTCAGCTCCCACAGAGCACCTCCTTACACAACTCCTCCAGCACAGTCCACATCTCCCTAGACTTCTCCTCAGGTATCCTCCTTCCCTTGTGGCTGCTGCCTTGTGTTAAACTTGGCTGAAGTGAGGTGCTGGGCTGGTGTTTTGGGGTGTGAAGGGGTGTTCCCCTTGGCTTCAGAGCTGCATGGAAGCAGCTGAGGGGCAGCCGGGAACTCACAGCTCCTGCCTCAAAGGCACCACTGCAGCCCCCAGCTGCATGAACCTGGCAAGTATGCCCAACACAGTGTTCAGGCATGAAAGCAGTAAACCCTGAAATTTATAACCCAATACAAAGGGCAGCTGGGAAGGATGTTTCCCAGTGGGGCTGGAGGAAAGCAGTGTGTGACATGGCTGGAATCCTACAGCAGAGAAATGTCAGACCAGGGTAACTAAGCTTCTTCTCATAAGAAGTAGAGAGAAGGGAAATCAATCACCAGAGCAAAACAGGCAGGAACAGTCATTTCTGCATACACAGTTTCAGAAAACACATTAAAAATTTATTTTAAATATATTATAAAAGGAAGTCCATTCAACTTTAAAAACACTAGGCATTCTGTCAATGATTCCCAGTTTATGAAAGCTACTACATTAAAGTGCTACAAGTCCTTTACCACCCCCAGATATTAGGCTGTTGGTCCTAATATGCACAGAAATAAATACACACTGATTCAATAGGCACCATCCAGTTTTACAGATAAAATGCATGCAATACAAGAAATAGACGAACTTAGACCTTATCACCAAGATCGTGGAGAATGCATTTTAAAACAAATTCCCTTCACCACCCTACAGGCTAAAGCTATTTGTTACTGTTATAATAAGGGCTAATGTTTTAGACTAATTAGCTTGATCATTTTTTAGCATGATTTTATTGTGGTTGAAGTTCACATTTGCTTGCTCACTAATTGGGATTAGAACTTTTTTTTTTTTTTTTTTCCTAGAGTTGAACTAGTAGCTGAGAGACCACACAGATCCAGTATCTTTAAATAAAACTCCCAAATCCCTCACATCTGCTGGAATCATTGAAGCCTTTTGGGTAATACAGAAGCATCAAGAAAGCTCAAATGCAGTGATTAAAGGAGCATACTCAACTAGAAGAGGCAGAGTTAAAAAACAGACAGGATTTTTATTAGGATTTCCATAATCTATTGTTGCCTAGTTTCATACACAGATCTTCAAGTTAAAGTGTGACACTATAAAGGAGCAATCGAAGCAGAAGGTGAGTTTATTTCAGTTACACTTTAAACTTATAAAGGAAGTCAATCTGACTGGATAATGAAGAATGTGAAATGAATTGACAACTGAGCATTGAACGCTGATAGAAATCTTGGATCTCAGCTTTCCCGTTCTCCACCCACCGCATCTCTACCTTCCACTTGAACCAGGTGAAGACTTGAAACTTGTTTTAAAAATATGGTCTCGACACTTACTAAGGTGGCAAGGTAAAGCACTTACCTTACACAGGTTGGGAAATTGCAGCACACAGCCTTGCCTTGCTTAGGATCAAGCAATAGGCCACTGGAAAATGGAAAAGGACCTCGTGCTCCTGCCCCCCAGGCCACCTCCCCTGTTACTACATATCCTGTGAAAGGCCTTAAAACCGTACCTCCACAGACTCCGATAATAACCTAAAGCTGTTCACCATTTTGTCAACAACTTGCCAATGATTTAAGAAGCTTGCCATGCTGAATAACTGTTAAAATGGAAAGCCAGCTTGCTGCTTCTCAGGTAAGGACTGAGTTAGGCACCATCAGGCTTTGTCACAAGTAGATAGAAACACAGTAGGTGAGTAGGAACATGAACTGCAGCAGGTGGGAATGGATGGCACACTTGAATCCCCTGCTAGCAAAGCCAGACTGTTTCAGACATAACTACCAGGACTCTTTAGACTGCAGGAAAGCATGACAGGCTGACTGCTAGAGGCTGTTCTCTCCAGTCAAAACCATTCAAGTGTCTGTCCATATCCTGAAAGACAATTTAAGATAAAGGCTTCTCCCTTTTAACCCAGCAGTTATGCAATTGCCCAGTATGACTTTTAGGATATATCCCTCATCTCCCCTCAGTGATGCGAGCCAGCAGAACTACTCTAATGATCCCGCAGTTGCCACAAGAGCACTGTGTTCCTGCAGTACTGGTGGCTGGTGGTGCCTATGTGACTTTCATTGATGTCTCAAGGCAGTAGGGAAGAGCAAAGTTTGCTGACTGGAACTTTCCACTAAAGGAAAGCAAAGCCCCGAGCACGGACGTTACAGTAAAACAAACCGGGAAGTAAGATAAGGGGAGAAATTGCTTTCTTGCTACTTCTGTATTAAAGATTTGAACACACCCTTTAAAGATTTCTCAGTGATGGAAGGTGTCGACTGTCTGTAAGACACTTCTGCCAGAGATTTGATGTGCCCTTGGGACTATTTGTGATTTCTGATTTGGTTACTTAGAACGTAAAAAGCAGGACCTTGCATGCCAGTGAAATGTATTAGCCTACACCATGAGGTGAAACATCCAGCAGCTAACTGAAACATGCTCTGGTGTAGCTTTAGTCATCACAGCGTACCAAAAGGAAGCTGCCACTCTTTCCAAGTCTTCCTATGAGGAGAGACACCATCTGTCCTACCGCCCCCAAGTCATTAATGACATCAATTTAACAGAGGAAACTTGGGATCTTCTGAATTACTGTCATCCATACAAATTTTGCCCTTGGAGTCAAACATTTAAAATAAAAGCACACACACACAACACTGCACGAGTCAAGCTTTCTCATACATCCTTAACCCCCCAACCCCTTCCCCTCTTCTCTCTTGTCCAGCAAGGCACTAGGAAATGGTTCAAGTTTAAGCATTTGCTGTACATTTACATTTTAAAAGGCACATCTTTATTTTAATGATGCTGTATTCCCCCATTCGGTAAGGGTCACACTTTCTTCTATTACGGTGTGGAAAAGAAAGTTAAATGCCCAGAAATGAAAAAGGGCACCTTGCACATATGAGGTCCGCAAACCTATTACTGTATGTAGACCTTAGAGATTAGCACCTGTATAAACCAAGAACTTCAAGAGCAAATCCAAGTATTATTATGCGACATAACACACATCCAGGGATCCCACTCTCGTCTGAGATTCTGATATTGAAAAGCAGCAGAATTTATGCAGCCATGGAGTGAGGGTTTGTTGGAATATTTTTTGGGGAAAAATTAGAAGCATTTATTTTGCATTAGATAATCACTGGTATTTAATCTCCAGTCTTGACTTGCATGCAGATATGAAGATTTACTTATGTATTCATGCTTTAGCAATTTTGCTTACAAATAACCAAAGGTAATTGGAATAATTAACCAGTTTGCCCAGCAAAGTCTCGATTAAAAGATGTAGACTGTGAAATACCGCTTCTATTTCTCAATCAGTGAATGGTTTGCTATATTATGTCTTCTCATTAGTCAGCAAAGCCTCTAGGGTATTGAAACTTTTAATTGATGTAAATAAATTAACAGCTCAAAGCACAGTGAGCCAGTCAGAAGTGTACAGAATTTGTGGGGTACTTACAAATTCAGACGGCAAACCTTGAGAAAACAGATGAGATCAACCACACTGAGAAGGACCCAGTGCGACCAGTCACCCCACAGCTTCGGTTTCCTCATACTGGTGGTTGGCTGTCAAGCAGGAAATGCCTCAACATTCCCTAATCTTTCAGTGCATACTACTAAGAGCTATCCTTTCTCACCAAATTAAGATCACTCTGTGGTAAAAGACCTGCTCGTTACTGTAGTTCTCTCTGAAGCAAGCATCCAGCAAGCTAATCAGCTAGGACTCTCTTCACAAGGTGAGCCCAAGTACAAAGCAAGCCATGCATTTTAGAAATAGAAACTAATCCTCTTGTAAGAAAACTAAGACAGAGAAAGCTGCAAGCTGCAATCAGAATGCCCTGTGTCCATGTACATCACTTGCTGATTGTGTTCCAATTATATATATATAAAAAATTGCACTGCTCATGGACAAACAGCTTCTTGTTCCACAGGTACTAAAACATTCATAAAGACACCTATTCAGGCCATGTAGTGATCCACAGTCAACATTACTAGACTAACGAGAGCATTAATAACTTAAGGAAAGCAAGTCGAACACAATGCACTGGAAAGTGGCACTCTCTCCCATAGAAATGAAAAGGGATCCTAATGACAGACAGATTGTAGTTACTGAGAACATAAGACATCAACACTGGTCTCAATTCCGTTGCAATACTACTGCAGAACTTTCAGAAGGAAAGCCTAGAGCTTTTTGCCTTTCTTCACTCCCAAAACATTAGACACTAGAACATTTGGCAACCCTAGTCCCAGCTTCAATGCAATGCCCATTTCCCCCTCCTCTGTAACAGCACGGACTGGGTGAATTGGCAGCACAGGTCAGATACAGCTTTGGCTGTGAGGATACAAAGGTGGAAATGATTTTGACCTCACAGTCCATACATCAGACTCGAGAGATGCAGGTAGTCGTGCCCTAGTCTGCTCCCAGTTTACAGACAGCACTGCATGGCCTCAAAGACATCTAAAACACAGGTAGTGGTCCTACAGCTGGCAACAGGAGAAAGGGCTTCTTGCGGAGCTCTGCAAAGGTGGGAGCCAGCCTGACTGATTCTTTACACTAGGCAAAAATCTTGATTTCACAGAAAAGACATGTCAGAGCAGAGGTTCCCTGCCCCAATGAGGAGGACAGGTCCATTAACCATGTTTATCTAGAGTCCCAGAGGGGTACTCTGCTCTTGCCCTGAGCAATTCAGCCTTTCACTCCCAGAGGCGACTGCACACTACCTCTTCCTGCAGCATTACTGAATGGACGATTGGACAAACTGTGGAACTGGATGATTATTGGAAAAGGCCTAGTTGCATTGATTTAGGTAGCATCTTTGCAAAAGGTTAACTGCACCATCATTCACAGCTTTTGCTAGAAAATGTCACTGCTGCCTTCAGTGTAAGTTAACTGAATTATTAAATGTTTTCGCAACAACTTCATTTTAAACCAGTGTTTTGTTTCATTTTGTTAAACACTCACTTTTAGATAGACTTGAAACCGATGGTCCTCTGTTCATCCTTCAGTGTCAGCACCTTTTTTTTTCCAGCTTCTGGGATGAGATAATTCTGTTTCAGTGTCTGGTCGATCCTGCAGCCCAACCAGAAGGGTAATACCTTGTGCTGCAAGCTGACTGCACAAGGACAGGGTACCAGTGAAACTGGCTCCCTGATCCCACATCTGCATAAGCAAACAGATCTCCTGTCACAGTGAGCTGTACAGTTCTGCGGATGTTGGGAAAGGGAGAGAGATTAAGAGCATGCTCCCCCAAATGTGCACCACCACTGACCACAGGACTCATCACTGGAATAAACTACATAAAGACTTATGAATAAATGCATAAAAAACAACGGCTAATCCCAGCCCTGACTCAATTATCCTGAATTAATCCACTCACACCAATTGTGAATTAAGTTAGCCTCCAAAGGAAAAAATAAAGTTGCCTTCATGTTTATGTCTGAGAAACTCTGGAGGTGTCCATGCTAAAAAGATACTGTATAAGAGGTGAATTCGATATCCAAAGGCTCCTAACAAGAACCTTAACCTGTAAGAACTGTGCTCACTTAAAAACTCTCTGCTAATCTTTCACCTTGAGGATTCAACAGCGAGTGACAAACTGACTGTAAAGTGAATGGAGCAGAAACCCAGATTCCTCATCGCTAATAACCACGGTGATAACCCCAACACTTGGCTGCATTTCCTCTAGAGCTCATTCCTTTATCACAGCTATCATTGGGAAAGTAATAACAGCCAACCTGTTTGAAATATATTTTGGTTTAAGGCAAAAAAAAATCATTTCGTTTTACATTTTGATGTCTTTTTTTTTTTTTTTTTTTAATGTCTATGACATCAGAGGATTAAATTTTGTGTTCAAGATTTTACTTAGATGGATTTTGGAAGATAAAGCACCTAAGCAGGAATGCTTCAGCAGGTTGCATAGCAGCTACATAAAGTACTGTACTTTGAGGGTCCTGGAGAAAAAAATAATCATTTAATGCCAGACCTAGATGGGAAATAAAACATTAAAAAAAAAAAAGCAGTTGGAATCAACATTCAGACTCCTCTAAAAACAGAGTTTCTATTCCAGTCTCAGCACAGAAATGGCTCTGGCAAAGCCTTTAGAATTCCACCATGCCCAGAAGAGAAGGATGCAGCATCTTCACAATAAAGACTGGCCTGCTAATTTACCTTCTCCTGAGATTCTCCCTTTTACCTTCATTAACAGTTAAAAAAAAGTATCCTTAAAAAAATTTTTTGTAACCCTCCCCAGTAAAAACTATAATTGTAAAATATATATATATGTATATATATACAGTCAGTCTTTTTAAAGATCAAGGTTTCTGTTAAATTTTTCCAAGACGGTTGAGTTTGTATGTTCAAATATCCACTGCTGTGTTGGAGATGAGGGGTTGCAGCTATTCATAAAGATCTTTCGATCACTCTCACTGCAGTCCATACAGCTGCTGCTTACTGGATGGTACAGGGTCTTGTCCTGGAGAAGAGAAATTTCAGGTGAGGTCGCTAAGCTGTTTTAAAACTAACAGAAAGAAGTCTTAAAAACCTAGGCAGGCCATTTTGTCACTTGAACGTGTCTGAAGAAGTTCCACACTTAACTGGTGGTTAAGCAGCACGTCCATTTCCACCCCTTCCCTTGCTGCAGTATTGAACCCAACCCTCACATCTGCACTGGGAAGGTCCAAAGCTATGGCTGAGAGCAGGTGCTCTGGCCTGCAGGCTCTTTTCCTGCTGCAGCACTGTGTGCAGATTGCAAGGGCTAAGACACGGCATTTCGTCAAGAATTTGCTTACCTGTTTGCAACAAAAGCATTGCTTAGTAGGAGGATGAATAAACCCTTATCTACTTTTGGCGTGACCTTCTAGTGCTCAGAACAAGCCCCTAAACACAGCACACTCCTTTGCAAACTGGTTTTGCAAGGGTGTTGCATCACCTCACTGCCAGCCGTGGACAGGACTGCAAGGACAATGCCCTTTTGCTTAGCAAGCCCCAGAGAAGCTGCGCTCACCATTCCTAACCCGTGAAGCAGGGCAGTCAACTCTTTCTGATCAAGGGTAATTACGGGCACAGTGACTAAGAGACGAATAAAACATGGGTGGTGACATCTGAAGGAAACTCAGGTGCCTACAGGCAACTTGACACCTTAATGAACGTACATGCGTGTGCACACGCGCACACACTCACTTTTTTGTATCTCCAGAGCTGGTTCCCCTTCATCCCATGGCAGTCATAGAGGGTCACAGGGCTGCTGTGGGAAATGGCATCAAAACAAAACTTCATGGTATGTCGAGGGTCCCCAGGACGGATGTCTTCTCTCCAGCTGAAGGTGAATACCTGCTAGGACAAAGTGGACCCTCAGGATGGCAGGTACCAGGCACAGCACCTCCAGCAGCACAACGACATCGCCTTCTTTGCCCGCAGGGTGTGGACTGATTCAGGGAAAGGACAAAACTATCCTGGAGAAAAACTGCTTCCCCCTCTGGGGACAGGGACTGCTGACTAGGGGGATCTGTATGAGTTACCCCGCGGACTGCCACACAGCATGCTAAATGAGGCTGTGCTGCTGCACACGGCCATGCTAGTTAGCTTGGGTACTAATAGCAGCCTTGAATGTCTCTGCAATGCAGACATACATCATGGACTAAGTGAGCAGCTGACCAATTACAGCGCTTCGCAGCTAGCAAAAAAAAGGAGGAGAGCTACAGGAGCTCTGAGTTAACACCGGCAGTAAATATCTAAGTCTGCACAGGCAGCTTGCAGTCACCTTGAAAACAGTTTGCCCCGTGCCTTCTGGTACCAGACACCAGGAGGTCCACAGCTTCCCACCCCCGCTCACAGGAGTGTTGGAAGGGTCAACGCTAGGGCAGTGCTTCCTGGTGCTCTCTTCTACTGACCCTGCATTGGCTTAGTCCTTCCAGACCTCTTTTTGTTGGGGTGAAGTGAAAGGAGGGATACCAAGGAAAAGAAGAGAAAGGGTTTTAGCTCTAGTAACTAGGCATAACCTACCAAATGCCTGGAAAAAATCATGTATTTAATGAAAGCTGCTGGATGCCAGCACATCTTTAATCCACAGTGTTGAAACATGGGGGAACTGTCGATGCATGTACCACCCCACGCATGCTTGGCTCCCTTGGCACCTGCTTTTGGCCACAGCTTGAAACAGGAGCACGGTCTAGCTACATCTTATGATGATCACGGCTTTGCTTATCACATATGCCTTAAGCATTGTAAGGCTGAATCTCACGAGAGATAACAAACGTGTTTAAATGCAGGTGCCGGTGTGAAGTTTCTGCTCCCTACTCTGACAGAACAGCATCCCTGGCAAGGGTGCAAGCGTCCCCCGTGACCAGCACCAGCCAACGTGGAGCTGTAGGGCTGCTGGCCAGCATGCCCCCCTTAATCCCCATAGGGAAGGGCTCTTCTGGGGGCTCCTTTTGGACCCAGGTGAGGGAATGGCTCTCTCTTCAGAGAGGATCTCATGGGACAGTAAGAAAGATCAGTAATGATCAGAGCGCTACTACTTGAAGCAGTGTGGCCAAAAACTTTGGCACAGAGAAGCTGCTTTGCTCCTGTCTCCCTTTAAGCCTCTCTTGTGAGAGAAATTACCATAATCATTTAGGTTCAAGGCAACACAAAAACCCCAAACGCATTCTCCTCCTAAACATAAGCCAACACTAATTGTTTAAGATCCTCCTGACACAACAGAGGCTTAGTTTTGGACCGTGCCTAAGTAAATTGGTTTCTAGTTTTCATGCATCAAAATTGATATGCAGCAACACGTTATCTCCTACTACTGAAACCATTCCCCTGAAGAGTTACGCATGGCTCTGTAATAGAGGCATTGTTTTCTTGATCTTTTCCTCAGCTCAGCTACTACACTTTAGACAAACTAATATTTGCCTCCCTTCTGTTACAATAAAGCTGTCGTTTCTGGCACCTTATATGTCGAGAGGGTGAATCTATAGCCTGGCTGGTTTCATCTCTCTCCAGCAACGGTTGGGTGTTTATAATGTATTTGCCTCCTGTCAGGAGGATGATAGCAAGTGGTTATTGAATGCTCCTGCAGCTTTATTAATATGCATGATGCTCCTCTATCACTTCTTTCAGCACAACCTTTGAAGTTAATATTCACTTTGTTACATATTACAGCTGCCTTGTTACTGGTTTCTCTTATTATTTTGGCATATTGTTTTCTTCTGCTTTCTTTTGTTTACTCCGAGAACTTCAAAGTGGAGGTAAAAGCCATGCACAGTCTGCCAGGCTCCAGACCCTGCCACAAGCAAAAATGCCACATTGGTCTACCAAACCCATCAAGTAAAATCAGCATGTGAGTCTTGGGGAGCACCCTCTGCTCACCCGACAGAGTTCTGCAACAGCCTTGCTTCTCAAGCATTTGTTTCTTCTTGTAACTTTCCCCCAGATTTATTTAGGAAGATAAGAGTTATCAGAAGGACTGTTACCTGCACGCTGTTCCATGCTGCCTCTCCTCTGTCCTTCACACAGCTTTCCAGCCTCAGAGGGGATCCCAGGGCTCCATGCTTGGTATCCACACACAGTCCTGTTCCTACATTGCGTATCTGAAACAGCAAATTAGTCACTGAATCTCCTGCTCTTATCAAGTGACAGGCAAAACAAAGGAAGACTTAAACTGCCTCAAATAGTGGCGGTATTTGTATGGAAACAGTTTTACGATTCCTCGTTTAACTATATATCTGAGCTGGCAGATAGCAGCTAGAAGAAAGCACAGGAACTCAAAATTGGACCCACTGCCAGCTGTAAAATAACCTGCAGGACACAGCAAAAATCATTAGCTACACAACTGCAGAGCCTGCTGTGTTGCGTACAACAATCCAATACTTCACTCCTGAGGTGCCTCTTCCCCCAGAACACAGCGGACTTTCAAACCAGGGATGACTTTCCTGGCTTTCAGATGGGAAAACCAATGAGCAGAGCAGCTCAGAACAGTTGTGTAGCCCTTTGGAAATACAAGATTTCTACTATTGCTCAGCTGCCTCCTATTCCTAGTTCTCCCTGTTGGCATGTTTTGCCTTTTACTAAATACATAACATGCAGACCGAGCCAAGTCTCCTTTTTTATTTTATTTTATTTTTCTATTTCTGCACTGATAGAAGCTGTTGGTTCACTGCTTTCATTGAGCAGGCCAACACAACGGTATGGGAATTCTGGTCTTTGAAGCACTTTGAGCCTGTTTGCCCACTGCACATTTCAGACCCCAAACTTGCCTCTCCCCAAGCAGCTGCTGGAGGCTCCACCGGTGGGTAAAACTTGGGCAAGTCCCACGCCACCTCGGTCATGAACCATTTGAAGCTCTTGCAGTTGAGGTTGTTGCGGAGCTCCTTCTGAGCCGTGACGTCCCCTGCAGAAAGGTGCCGGTACTCAGGCCTGCGCTGGTAGATGTACTCTGCGTACTCATCCATCCATACCTCAGCCACCCGCTTCAGGTTCTGTGGGGGCAACAGCCATGAGGGAAAACCAAGGGAAAAAAACAAACAAACAAAAGAAACCAACCAAACAACGACAAAAAGAACAAAACAAAAAAACAACAGATGAGAACTCTGTATAAGCTATCGACATTAGCATTCAGAACAGCTCCCCTGTTTTTGCTCAGGAAGGATTTTCATTCACATCCACTCTTTCTCTCCAGCTTTAGGAGAGAGATTATTTTTATTATTCTCTAGTTCCAGGGGACTTTTAGAAAGATATTTTCAGCTGAGGTCAAAACAGAATTCTGGCACTTGGCCATTATATCTAGTTCCTTGTGGCTATGAAAAACAACATTAATCAAAAGTTGTTTTTCTCTTTTTTTATTTTTCAAAATAAAAAAAAACAACTCAGAGAGTGATGCTGGTAAATACCACTGGCCATTCAAAGGTCCCTGACAAACAGCTTCTTTCTTATATCTTTCCTATTGTATTTTATATTCACCTAGGAATGGCATTTGCACTACTCCCTTCTGGAAAGCTTCAGTTCACAATATTCTTACCACTCTTTTTTGGTTTCCTTGTGTAAAAAGCTGTTTAAGAGAAACTCTGAGATATGGTAGGAATATGCAGCTTTCAGGGGATGACCACTGTGAACCGAAGCAAAGGTTTTACTCCCTGGCAGCAGAATATTTCACATTGATCTGCACAGCAACTCCAGAAAAACAAACATGGGCCCCCCCCCCCCCAAAAAAAAAATCATGCCTGTCACATCAGTGCTAACTCGAGCTTTGTACTGGCTCTGCAGTGAGACTTCTCTTCTCTGGGAAAATACAGATATCTGCACATGCTGAATCCAAGTATCACTGTAGTGCTAAAACATGACCCTAATCCACCAAGCAACTCCAACCCAGCAATGACCCCACACCACCCTTTTAAGTCAGCCCTACTGCTTGCCATCAGGCACCCAGCAGACTATCGGACCTCAGACTGCTCTCTGACAGCACCAGGCACGTTCCTGGTACCACGCAGAAATGTGCCATGTTCAGTCATGACTTCAGCGACCCAACAGCACTGCTCACCTCGCTTGGAGGCGGTCAGTCCAGCAGTGGTCACTCACTGCCAAAATAAATTAGGGTGTTAAGAACGAGCAGCGCACCGACCCTGCCCCAAGCACGGCCTACACAGAACGAGAGCAGGCATTCACCTCAAGGTGACTTTTATAATCTTAGATGCCAAGAAATAACCTTCTCCGCACCTGTCCACCATTTCCTTGCAGCACTGGGGAAGTATGCAAGAGCTAAATACTGAATCAAAAGAAATATAGCTCCTTCTTGAGGAAATGGCACAGACAGGAGAGCGCTCTGTCCCTCTGACAGGTCATTGCTGGGCTGGGTAATAAACTCAAATCTATAACTAGGGCAATGCTATTAAACTGAGAAACATTTTAACACCGTGCAAGCTGTAAGACTGCACTACAGCAGGGTATCTTCTTGTGGTATATAGTTTTGCAGCTCTCCTGCTCCTATGATTTTTCTTCTCCCCACCAGAGGGCAATGCAATCCCTTCTCAATATGAGAAATTAATTGGACAAAGCCACTGCACAATAAGCAAAGGCTCTTTATTCTTTGGGGTACACTAGATTAAAAAATAAGATGGCACAGAACTTACATCGTAGAGAATTACAGCTTGCTCATTCAGTGGTCTGTGATGCTTGAAACTGAGAGGTCTTTCAATCAAAGAAACACAATCAGCACGCTGAAGCCTGCTGCTCTTGGAGAGCACAAGTAAAATGACTGAATTATTATACAAATAAAACTGTACCTTGTTTTTTTATTGGTGATTCCATACCAAGTGCCTGATTGCAAAGCTCCTTCTCAAGAACTAGAAGTAGTTGTTTTTGAGCATGGAGCTGTCTTTACGTGTCTGTAGCTTCCCTAGACTCTCTTCCCTTTGTGCTAGACATCCTCCTCTGCAACAACTGCTCCATTTGACCCCTGTACAAGTACAATTTGTGTACTACAAGCCTCAATTTTCCTCTCATTGTGGGGTAACAAATGACAATAGCACAGCCACATTGCATTTTGTAGCTTAAGAGATGAAGAAAACAGAAGAGTTTTTGCTTTGCAAAACCTTCCAAGAGGCTGCTGTCTGATCACATGCAGGGTGAGGGGGAACATCGCCACCACTTACTCTTGCCAGACTGACTCCTGTTGGAACCTTGTAAGGAACGTATTTTCTGTAGATATGTCCAACTCTAGAGCAAGGGATGTCCTCCATACGACCCCCACACATCCATACCTGTGAAACAGCAGAGACACAGATTCACTCTTGATTATATGGAGAAAAAGAAAGACTTTCAAGTTATAAAAAAGCTTAACCCCATTTTTTTTTTATTTTTTATTTTTTTTACTTTAAAGTACACCCTCTCTGAAATATCCTCCCTCCTTGCTTTAGTCTCAAATCCTGTAACTACCTGATGAGAGCCATGCAAGCCCTGATTTAGTGCAAGTACTTTCAAGCCCGATGGCTAAACAGTTTAATGTTGCATTTCTTAGAGGAAAGAACAGAAAATAATCCAGAGAACAGCACATTTTCAATTGACATATATTATTACAGCAATAGTGATCATAATAATTAAACTGGACTGCCATATAAGATCCCTGCTATAGGCTGTGTAGAGAGAAGGCCATCTCTATAGTACAAGTCAGGTCTTATGCAAAATGCTCCGGGGAATTCATGAGCCTGCTCCAGTGCCAGAAAGCAGTAAAGACCTGCTACTTTTCCTGGTGGTTATCACTGCAAAATCTGGGATATCGCTCTTATGGTTTTATTGCTGACAGGCACTCATTGCTCTTGCAACCTTACAGTTAAGCAGAAATCCCTTCCTGGTGAAAACATAATTTGCCTTAAAAAAAAGTCTTCAGAGAGTCAGTGAAACACACTGCTAGTTAAAGATGACTACCTTGAGGCTTGATTAATGTCTGGATTATGCCCAGAAGTTTCCTTCCCCATCTGGGAAGACTTCACTTTGTGCCAACAGTCTGCAACAACTTTCTGTTATTCCTTATTTATAGCCCGGGTGTAGTCATTTTCCCCAAGAAGTGAAACCAAAGGAGACGTTTCTGAAGCAGCTCATCTGCTCCATTAGGTTTAAGAAATATATCGATATGTGCTTCCCAGAGATATCTAATCAATAGTGAAAGAAAGTACTCTTCGCTACGCAAGCCAAATGCTTTTCCGAATTCTTGAAGCACGACATTGAATGGCCTTCGTTTTGTCCCTAGATCTTGTGTTAATACCCCCAAGGCAGCAGTATTAAAGAAAGCCTGCTGCAAGCTGATGCAGAGCTCTTGAGCTCTCCATTCACTGTGGCTAATTTGAACCACCACAGTTCACCGTACGATGAGCTTAGTCAACAGCTTCACACATAGCAGGCAATTCTATTAATATTCCACGGTGACAATATTAAATACTTAGCTCGGAAGAGAAATATTTGGCCAAGGCTGCTGCATAATTATTAGCTCTGACACTAAAGTCCTCTGGAGTTTCAGCTCTGTCTACTGGCCCTAATAATTACAGTCATTTGCTGACTGTGTATAACTTAATGGAGGTTGGTTGCTCTCAGTTAGTGGAATATTTTTCACAGACAACTTCTAAAGTTCAAGGTACTTAATTACATGCCATTACGGTGAGAGAGAGACAAGAAGAAAGTTGACAAACACTCCTACAGAATTTCATTCCTTTTGTCCCTGCTGTGTCTTAAGAGTCTGGTGCAGAAGGGATGAATATGAAAAAAGAAACTTGCACTCAGCTTATGTGAAGTTTCTTGTAGAATTAGAAATGCTTCCTATTCTCTGTCTGCTGTGCTTTTTACTACAGAGGGCTACGATGTGATTTCACCACTAGGAAATTAACAGGTAGACTGAGAAAAGAAGAATTTGGGATTCTTTTTTTTTGTTGTTGTTGTTTCTATGACATAGAGGGTTTGTACAAAGCTGTAAGAGCTTCAACAGATCTGTCCAGAACCTGGGAACAAAAAAAAAACCAAAAACCTGCAGGAACAGCTGAAAAGCCTAGAGCTCAGTTGCATCAACAGAAACACCCCTCACCAACCTGTATTTTCACATCGTACACTGCACCAGCACCAAGAAAGCCTTGTTGGTTCACAAGCAGCTGCATTTTAGGGTAATGCAACCCTGAACGAAAACACCAGCTTGTTAGCCCTGCTGCCTGCCCAAACGTTGTATGGCACACTGGGATGAAGGGGTACAGGAGGCTACACAGAATGATGAGATGTGGGGCCAAGAGCTCCTCACTGGTATAAGAAGACTCCAGGCACATAGGAAGACACTACATAAACCTATGTAATGATATGATAAGAAAAGCCACTCAACTAACTGCATAAGTAAAACCTAAGATCAATTTTACATGCTCCTTTCCTAATCATGCCTTAAAATATGTACTCCCCAGTGATGCTGCAACGCTGCCTGTGGAGCCAGCGGAAGGCTTCTTAATTCCTGCTAGCAGACCTCCGTGACCCTTTCCAGGTACTTTGCCAGCTCAGTGCTTTTTTAATATTGTCTCATGCTGCAAGTGACAGTGTGGCACTCGCAGTACAAATCTAATTTTAAAAGCATGCTTTCCATTCACTCATTGCTGCTTTGATTTATTTTATTAGCGAGCTTCTTTGTGCGGTGACAGAACTCATTACAACCTCCATAAAGACAATTACCAGCCCTTATCTATAAAACTGGAAGAAAGGAGAGAGGAGAAGAGTGTGACGTGTATCAGTAAAACTCAGCTAACAAAAGCACTAGAAAGTTAGAGTTAAAGGTCAGGGGAATCACATTCGAGGGCCTGTCAAGGAATAACTGCTAGCGAAGCAAACCCAAAATAGCTGCGCGCTAGCTGAGAGAACACTTCCACTCGACTGGCAATATTTGGTTGTTTTTAAACAAGGCCACAGTTCACAGGCATGACACATCAGAACTTACATTGCTAAAAATACAGTGCTGCTAAACAGCCGAAATGGTGCTGGTCTGGGGGGAGCTCCTGGTGCTTCTGCTGTAACGCTGCCTGCCACTTACTGCGTCCTCCTTAGGACAGGGAGCCAGTTGCCTTTTTTTTTTTTTTTTTTTTCTTTCTTTTCTTTTTTGGTTGCTGTTTTATAGAAGGGTGAGCTGGTGCCTCACTTCTCTGGCTGACATGACAGCAGACATCACAGCCTGAGCTTGATGCACTTAATTCCAAACAACAATTTACTGGAACACCGCAAGAACAAGAATTAAAGCTGGTCCGGCAGGCTTGGCTTTACAAAATGATTTAATCAGATCTCATTAGGAGAGAGCAGGAAATCTCTCTTCCTCCCCAGGCACAATTTCACCAATCTACATTTTGAGTTAGGAATCTAGCAGCTGACAGATCTGCTGGAATTAACTGAAAACCCAGCTATAGTGAGGTCAGTGGGAATACTGCAGCAGATTTTTCTATGGCTACGATCTCACCCTAATCATTAAAGCATATACAAGAGAAGTAAATAACACAGGTGGTATTATTTCTGTCTTCTCAGTGGCCTGGAGAGCCATAACTCCATATTCATAAAGTGACTCAAGAGCCTTTGACTTAGCTAGCCTGCTATGAAAGCAGAAGATAACACGCCACCTATTCTCTACACGGGAATGTTATTCTCAGCCAATTCCCGTGTTGCCATTTCAGAAAACAATGCCACGTAAGACAGCTAAACCTCTCATCTCAAACACACAATACAATACCACGGTTAGTGTGTGAACACAAATTATCTGGGTGTACAAGGTTTATGGTTTCCAGAGACTGCAGTATGATGAGCCAATGCTTCCCAAGACAGGAAGAAAAAAAAAACAAAAGCACACACACACAAAAGAGTGAGCCAAGCCTTGAAAAGAAAGCTGCTTCTGCGAGGCACAACAAATATAAAGAGCATGGGGCGGATCAATGGAGAGAAGCTGGCTGGGTGTCTGAGCATACACTGAGAGGTGGGAAGAAAAGGACACGGAGGAGAAGCCAAGGGGGTTATCTGCATAACGAGGTAAATGAGAGGATGAAAGCAAGGGCAAACAGTAATTCAGGAAAATTGTAATTCTCTGCATTGTAAGCATCAGCTGCCATTACAGCTGGGACTTATGGCTCTATAAAATATTGAGGTGACTAAAGAGGCGCTGGGATCTGTGTGTTTGCACAACACTCACCAGCACGGCTCCTCCTTATCATCTGGAGCATTTTAGAGTAACGATAGCACTTTCCAGTAATCGCATTTCACAGGGGGACAGGGGTGTGTGCATGTCCATTTTCCTGCTGGTGCTTGGTGGAAGGCTACTCTGAAATCTGACCCAAGCAGACTGGGTGAACAGAGAGCAAAAATTCTAGTTGACAGTCTGAAACTTATCTCTGCATCAACGGGATAGGAAGGCAGGAAGAAGCCACCCTTTACTGCAGCTGAGAGCCTTAGAGTTAAGCAGGATGTGCTGCTTATAAAAAGAAAAAGCAAAATGCCAGGCCTGTTTCAGTGTGGGCAAATGTGAGCTGCTGGAAAGCAGCGCGAGTATGTGCCTGGAATAAGCAGCGAAGGCCACAACCAGCACTAACTTCAGTGACACAACCAGAAACCTTGTCAGAAGTGACCACTGAACAGAGAAACTAGGGCTGTAGAGTTAGGTGCAGCAGAAAGGAAATGTAGCCAGTGCTGCACAGAAACATGTGTGCATGCTTTTTTATCCTTTTTTTCAAAATGCAAGAATGCATTCAAAGGTTAATATTTATTAATCTAATGAGATGAAGAAAAATGGTTCTCACACCATGCAGACCTGCAGAGCACTTTGCCTGGAGCATCCTGCATGTAAGGCTCACAAAAGGATGAGGCTCATTTGAACAGGTGTAATACCAGCGACTAAAATTCACGACTGAAATCGTCCTGTTGCACCTGAACATGACCTGACATAGGAAGACCTTTCGAAGAGCTAGGTTATATACACTGAGCTATTCTGGATATACACAAGTCAAAGGAGTGCACATTTTTGTCCTAAATGGATAGATTGACTGTCATTTCTAATCTACAAGTTCCTGTTTTAAGGGATCAAGATTGCAGCGTTTAGGGTTAGGACCCAAGTAGGAAGTTTGTTTCTAATTTAACGTTTGCCTATATCTTTGTTTGTCCCCACTGTATGCTATGTTTTCTAGTGAAGCTTTGTGTGCACACTTCATCCAAGAAACAAGGCTTTTATTAATGCAGCTTGATCCATCCCCTGGTGAAATGTTTCCTGAGGTGCTAAAGACTGATGGTTTCTCTGCTGCCTTGCTTTCAGCCTGAACGTTCCTTCTATGAATGCAGCAGAGCTAGCTGACGGCAGAAATACATAGGATCTCAGAACAGAAAGGCAAGAGGCACCTAAATAAACTCGTTTATTTGCAGTCTCTCAGCCACAGAGTTCTGGATTTTAAAATAAAGGCAAAAAACTGTAAAGTACAGTCCATATGTGGCTAAAAAAGAGTGTGTTTGAGGGAAAAAAACACCTGCTCCTGGTGAGGCTTGAGAAGGCCAGAGCTGATGCAGCAGTTCAAAGACCATCAGTATACACCAGTACCTGCACCCATAACTCCCAGCCACAGGAATGGACTCTTTGTTAAAGCTGAGCTGTAAATTTGGCACACTTGGAATCTGAATCCGCATTAGATAATAAATAATGTGAAAGCAGGTACCCCACATCTATACCCAGAGCTTTAAATTATTTGACAGTGCCCCTTTAATTACAAAATCTCAGTCCGCTTCTAAAGGTAAGAACATAGCTCTAAGCTCTCCAGGAAATGTCATAGCTTCATAAATTCTATGAACAAACCTTCTATTCTTGCAATTCCAGCAGAATTATTAAATCTATCAGCCACAGATGAATGTATCAAATTTATCTCAATTTCTGAAAATATACCAAGCCTCTTTCAGTTAAAACTTCGTTTTTTTCTGTTGCACAATGAAAGAAAAAAAGGGGTTCTTTGCAGAGATTAATTAAAGCAAACTTATCCCTCCATAAATTACCATCTCTGGACTGAAATAAAACACAGTGTGCTTCAGAGAGGATAAGCAAACAGATGAATGAAGCAGTCTTATTTCCTGCAGATCAAGCAGTGTGACTGTCTGCTGGGGCACTAGAGACAAAGGGCTTGCCCAGCCACTGTCATCACTCTTGGAAACCAGCACTTTCGAAAAGGGCCAAGGAAAAGAGGCTGAATACTGCCACTACCCCTCCTGCAGAGAATGATACCATTACACAATTTCGTTACATGCAACACAATGAATAAATAGCTCTACCTGTAATGACATCCCCAAAGAGCGAGTCCCTCCCTCCCTCCTTGATGCTGGTAGAGAGGAGAAGGGATCTCCACTGTGGCTTTACTAGTTTTGTGGTTTTTTTTGTGAATGAAGAAATTTGTTTGCTCTATGGTTGTATATTGTACATATGCATGGTAATACGGCTTACTGTATATAGTTTGATATGCCTTGAATTGCATAAAGGCATTGAGATCTCAGAATCTGTTTCATTACAGATCATCCATGACTGTTTGTCAGGGAAGACAAATGAGAAATTTCAGTTGCGGAAGCTGAACTGTACACTATATGAGCATTGCTGTTGACTTTGGGCCCGTGCTGAGGCCAACTAGCTTAGTTCAGTGGCATCCAGACACCTATCAGATATAGTCATATATCCATATATTCCATATCCACCATATATTCAATCTCTGAAAGAGAAACCACGCTGTGGCCCCGAGTTAAATGTTGAAATCTTTACTTAATCCTCCACAGGCTATGGGAAGGATTCCCATCACTGAAGAGAAGTGATGTGGGGCATCCCAGTGGGTTTCCTAGAGTGTATTTCAGAGTGCCATATTCCATGATAACACAGGTACCAGTGGTCTTTATGGGTCACAGTGACTTGTTACTATAAGTATGCGCTTTTGGCTAACTCTTACTTTAAAGCCCTCGAACTGAGCAGCTTGATCAAGCAGTAAGTAACAGAGCTGTCCCCATGCCAGGTAGATAATGATGTGAAGTCACTGCCAGCAGCAGTGCTATTATTCCAATTGTTGATGATTTCTTTCAGGGTAATTAATAGGCTTGGTTCCTCGCAGCCAGGACTCAGATGGATTGAGCACAGACAGTAAGTTACTCTCATCGCTGGGAAACTCAAGTTCAGGCCTGAAATACTCAACCAGGTGAGCAATGAGATGCCTGAATCCCTTTCACTTAAGGACAATATTTCATCTTCTTGCTAGGGTGAGTGCAAAAAGCCTAACAGTTACAGATAGCTCCACGCAAGCTGACTTACCCTTGCTGGGAAGAGCACATGCATCTGCAGCTGTGACCACAGAACGGGGGCACCCCAGCTAACGCTCCAAAACTGACCCTCATCATCGCTGATTCTTCTGCACACTATCTTACTACTCCCAGCTCTTTCACCTTTAGTCACACGCAAAAGCAAGGACAAGATAGATCATTCACATTCTGTGTCTCAGAACAATTCTTACTTTTCAAAACAAAAGTAATTTCCAGAGAAAATAGCTCACCTTAAAGGATATTTCATACTGCTCTCCTCCCCATATCTCCAGACCTGCATCATACCCTCCCAGCTCCCAGAACCACTTTCTATCGACTGCAAACAGTCCTCCAGCCATTACAGGAGACCTTAAGGAAAAACCAGACTCCATATTACAAACATATTCAAAGATACAGATCTCTGGCTAAACATTTAAAAAACAAAAGCAAGATTTCACAAACATTCTTTTCGCCACCCAGAGTTCACAGTGCATTTGCAGCCCTGCAGGAACAAGCAATTGTTTTTGCATTATCTAGTAATTTTCCACTTGCAAATGAGGAGGACCAAACCAGGCTCATTTCAGAAGCAATAAATGCCTATCCTCCAAAGAGGCAGGAGAGTTCACCATTAAGTGACAGAACATAACCTCTCCCAGAGGGACCCATATTCTGCACATTAGTGCTCTTTGTCTCAGTAGTACGATCAAGTCATTGAGCTTGACCTCCAAGGGTGGTTTTTTGTTGTTGTTTTTATGCTGCAGAAGTAAAAAGGACAGCAGAACTGTCTCAATGTTGGCAAGCACAGCAACAGCAGAACATAACTTGATCACAGATTTACTTCTGCAATGCACTGCAATCATCAAAATTGCTGTAATTATTCTGCTAGGTTTTCTTCTCCCCCCACCTGGGAATGACATATAAGCTGCCACTGGCTTGTTGTTTTTGGCAGAGCATTAGGGATACTAAGTTATGTTTGAAAGGTCTCAGTAATAAATGACCACATTAAATGTTACACATTACAGTTTTAAATGAAATGTTAACTTCTGCGGGAATTAAGGTGGCAAAAAATAGCAATGAAAAGGAGAGTGTTCACAGCTATTACACAATACAGTTCTTTTAAATCAACAAAGCAAAACGCTGCCAAAAACCAAGTAGCTTACAATCAGCTTCTGGTTTCTAATACACGGAGGTGTAAACCAACCCCGTAGCAGGGTGTTATTTTGTTAGCCAGCTCTTAGAATGCTGTGTTTCAGTAACTTACTCAAAGGGATCACTGGGATCGAGTTTCTGTAACTCAGGAGGAATAGGGATCCTCTTGTAATACATCTCCCAGTCAAATGCACCTCGCATTGCGTCTCCAGCCTGAGTCTCATATCCAAAGTGGTCATGATCAATAACATCGATCATTGGACAAACGATAGTCTTGCGGTTTCGGGCAATGCGATCTGAAGATTGGAGAAACACATTAGAAGACCTGCACCAGTTGGTTCTTTTGACCATGAAATTACTGAAAAGAGCACCAGAATACGAAGCTCTCTGAGAGCAATATAGCTTTCTTCCCTTCTGTTCTCTTTTGAGCAGATGCTCCAATTTATATCAATTTATCTGGTCTTTTGAAATAGCTGGGATATCAGAGCTAAAACTATTGACATCAAAACACCCGGCACTCTTGCTATTGCGACTATCACTCTGAGGCAGAATAGAAAGACGCAGTCATGCCACCACAGATACCCAAATCACCAAGTTAAAAAACAAAGATGATAATCTAGTATGTACTTAGTTAACAGCCCTCATTTTAATGAGTGACCGGGATGTGAACCCTTTCTGCATGGATTCAAAACCAAGGCAATAACCCATTGTACCACCTCACTTTAATTGCTATGCCAGGATCTGGCAGGAAGCGATCCAGACTAATGGCATAACTACTCTCAGCAGGCTCAAGAAATGCAAGTTCACCTCCTCCTCTCAGCCTTTTCTTCCAATCAAATAATACAAAACAGGATTAATTCCTGAATAAACATCTGGAACTTCTTAAATACTTTATTACTGAGAAGGTCTCTTGTTAGAAGTTAACTTTCAGAGCTGAGGCGACAAACGATGTCTCAGCTTCCAATGCACGTCTAACAGAAATCCTTTCTATGCTTCAAAATTAAAGCTCACTGTACATGTTCTCATTTAAATGGCATTTGAGCTAATTCTGCTCTCCCTCCCTAGGGCTCAAGAAGCAGCAAATGTTTTACGTTATTACCAGATACAAACTGTTGTGAAAGCAACAGCATTACCATCCAGCAATCCTGCTGACAAATCTGACTTCTTTCTCAAACCTCCACTTGACTGCTGCTGCCAGCATATTGCAAAAAGCCGCACCTCAGAGAGTACTTGGACACCTCACTTGCAATAGGGCTGTAAAGGAGTTTGGTTTTCTTTAGGGGGGAGTTTCTACTTTCATATAGCATCATATCTGGCAGCCAAAGTGAACTGGATACTGCAAGATGCCTACTCTAAATAACGTGGGAAGAGCAGTGCGTACAACTGGAAAACCTACCAAATCTACAGCAGGGCACAGATCACAGAGAACACACCCTCCAAAACAAGCACAAAATCCAGATAGCATCATTCCACTCAGCTGAGCACTGCAAAAACAAACAAAAAAGGGAGCTTGCTACTTAAACAGAAATTTCCTCAGAAAGCACCTGGCTAGAGGTGCGGCTGGCCAGAGGCACAGAGATACCAGAAGCAGAAGGCATTGTCCTTTCAATTTGTCATCCTTGAAACGAACTAACGTTGTAAAACTGATGCCTCCTTAAAGATGGAGCACTGCCTTGGAAAGGACTTCATGTTTCCACAAATACATACCAGCAGCTGTTATTCACAAGAAGTGTTTTCCACAGGCTAGCAGACTATGAAGCTGAATATAGTTATATAGGAGAAAAAACCTGGGAGCTACTTAAAATCTGTACATAAAGATCTTTTCTGAATCATAAAGCTATTCCTCTCTGCAAGCTGCAGAATGACCATGCTACAGTTTACACTTCTAGCAAGCTGTAAATTATTTAAGATTTTGTTTAGTGAGGAAATACAAGAATATGATCTTTACTTTTTAATTAAACAAAGCTTATGATAGGATTATTGAACAGTCTAGCACAGAAAAAAAATCTTGAAATAAAGGCAACAAGTTGCCAACAATTCACTCATCTTTTTTTTCCTCTCCCTTTTTAAGATACTTTGTGTTTTTGTTCATTTACTGGCAGTGTGAGGAGACTGCAGCAGGTAGAAATAAAAGAAACTCAACACAGATATGTGTTGCCAGCTCTTTACCAGTTCAGACTTCAGCCACGTAAAACACTCAGCACCACCATGCTTACCTAACAGGGGCGGCAGCCAGTTGACGTTGGCCTCGCAATGGGAATCCAAGAAGGTGATGACATCCCCTATTGCCATGGAGGCCCCCAGCATGCGAGTTCTTATCAGCCCTTCTCTTTTTTTGGTTCGGAGGATTCTCACATTTGGGAACTGAGCCATATAATCTTCCAGGCGTTTCTTCAGGTGTTCTGTATGAAAACGAGGAAGTAAAACCCTTTAACAAGTAATTTCATCAAAATGTAGTTCCTTCTTTACCTGAAAATGATGCCTCTAGAAGGTTATGCCTCCAGAACAGTTAGCTAATGCAGTAACAAGAAAAAAGAAATAAGAATAATTCTGTTCGAACCCAAAGTTTAAATGTAACTTTTTAAACAAGACTTCTGAAGATGTTCTCAAACTTTAGGAGTAATTAAACAAAAAAAAAAAAAAAAAGAAGGGACCAGGAGAAGATGGAGGAGTACAGGACAATAAAGAAAACAAGCAGAGAAAGGGGAAAAGAAGAAAGTCAACTTGCAAACCTCTGGGAGAACATCAGAACAGGCTGCAAAGATTCTTAGGCATTTTGTAGAAAAATAACATAGTTTTGAACAATTTATTTTTAGAATTAAACCGCACTCGGTGCATTTAAGTGGTGTTTGGTTTCTTCTAAATACAAAACAGGACCATCCACTCATGCATTGATTAAAAAAAGAGCAAAAAGCCTAGCCAGATGTCCCTCCAAGCCAGCAAGGCAGGCATAGCCTCTGTATATATTTGGATGGCTACATAAAATGCTTATCAGAGGAGATATTTGCATTTAAATACGGAAATATTCATGCTACTGAATGTGGACTGAAGCCACATTTGAAATAGCACAAACATTTGCAGTCACCATGATTAATGAGAATTCAGATAGAAAAGCTGCAGAAAAAGATTACTGAGCGATCAAAACAATGGATAGCTTGTTTAGATGTGGAAATAAAAGCTTGGTCTACATAGAGAGTGAGGGGCATACAGCTGTCTTTACATCAAAGAGCAAAGCACCAAAGAAAATCCTAAAAATGGGCAAAGAGCTGATGCTAGCCTAATCACTAATGGGTGGATCTTAGGCATCTGAAATTCTGACTTGACAGCAAACCCCATTCACAGTGTGCCAGGGACTGTTCATTAATGCTTCATACTATCTGCTGCCATCAGCCAAAGATCAAGGAGACAAGCCTCTCTAAGCAAAAGCCAGCCAGTCAAATCTAAGCAATTAGCTAATCTTAAGATCTCATGCACTAAAAACTGCAACAGAAGCGATCATTCAAAGCCAAATAACCTTGCAGGTTTATATGCTTTGACCCCAGGGAACCAAGCAGGAGCTTGCCTAGGTGCAGTGAGTGGTCCTATAACACACACAACCCCTGCACCAACAGGCTGTGTAGTGGAGTCCTCCTTGACTCCAAACCAGGCATGAAAGGTAGGGGCTGGAAAGGGAGACAGTATAAAAGCACCCCTGAATAGGGTGTCATGGAAGCCCAGTACTGGAATAGCTCTCTGAAAAGAGGAACAGGGTAAATAAATAAGTTATAAGCTCTCCTGCATGGTGCTGACCCAGCAATTACACTTTAGGGTTTAGCTGCTGGAAGAAAAAGCAGACAAAATCCCTATGACTACCTAAGTTCTGCACCTCCCCTTTCAAGCAATTATACCTACCTTCACTGAAAGGTAACCCAAATAATTGACTTTTCTTTGGAGGTATTACTAGCAAGCTCTTTACCTTTTTCGAAGCTTTATTTAACATTCCCCATGATTTCATTCTCACAAATGCATTTTACTCTTTGGCCTAACAAGTTTAATTGTCCCACAATATCCACAGAGGTTTGCCTGCTCAATAAAGCCTTTAGTACTTTTTGCTGTCTAGCATACTTTTTCGTCATCCTTTTCAAGTCCCTTATGAATAGAGCTTCATAAGCAACCAGAAATTTGGTCCACTCGATTACAGATTTTTCAAATAAGAGGCTTCTATAGAGACTAGATTCATTATTAGTATAGCTGCCTTCCTCATGAGGTAGTGGGTAGACTTAAAAAGAAGAAAAAAATAAAGAAAAAAGAGAGGGGAGAATAAAAAGGCGACTGTTGTCTAACATCACAGATCATCCTTTGCCATTGTTAGGTTATCACAAAGGAGAAAAATAGTCCTTACTTCAAGCAAAAACTATAAGGTATGGCCTAATAATTCTACCAAAGACAAGTTAGGTAAAAGAGTAGCTGTCAGTGCTCATTATAATAAAAGGAGGGAACTGTCACACAAAAGATTTGTGTCTGATCTGATTCCCCTGCCAGTAACTCCAGATACAGTAGCATTTGCAAGATTAGATCCTGCAATATTTATTTAAACCAGAGCTACAAAACATGGGAAAGTCCAAAAAAATCCATGGCTCCAAAACAGTGGAAAATATTCATACATCTCCCATGACTCTCTGTTTCAATAGAAATGAGAATATGAGATTGTGAAAAATCCCAGAGGTTTGTCTTCCACCTGTGTGCTGCTAATTTTATATTTTGGCATCATCTACCTTTCTGAACTACCCTGGTTTGTTTTGCAATTTCTTCTGTAATGACACCTGCAGGCAGCCTAGCAGTTCCTACGCTGCTCTACCATGCTCCATAGAAAAAAAACACCGTAACAAAGCATTTCATGCTTGTAGCAAGTGGCCTGCTCTACAGTGCACTGGTAAGAAATGCTTCACAGACTAGAAGTCGTCTTGTATCTCTGATGGATGGAAGAGGCAAGGACAAGCTGCAGGTACTATATCTGCACATGCCTATTCTCACCGATGCAGTGCCCACACGTATCAAGTGCAGCCCTCAGAGCTAGGAGAGATGATGCTCAGACAAGCCGCTCACAATAGCTGCAGAAAAATCCATGCATGATCATTGCGTTTATAACTTTAAGACTCACATATTATGAACAGCAAGCTGAAAGACTTTACTAACATATTTACTTCCTTTTACTGAAGAGTCACAGACTTTCAAGCAACCTCACAAACAAAATACAAAATGCAGGGAAATGCACATTTCACAGACAAGTTTTTCTTCTTTCTTTAACCCTGCTCTATTCCTGCTCCAGCCTAGCCTCCCCGAGTCCAGATGGAAGGTGTTTGATGTTTGTAATAGAATGAAACAAATATTGTCACAATTACATCAATTCTTACTTTAAAATAAAATCTCACAAAACAAACAAGTGGCATTAACTGCTACAAAATTTTATGAGCCTTTAAAAAATATATTATGGCGTCTTGTCACACTGAGTAATTTTTATTACAAGGACAATTTTCTTTAATGAAAGTTGTTAGGTGAGCTGGATGGATTCCAGTGGCTGTGCTTACTCTGGGCAAAGTAATATAGCCCAAACATATAAACGAGAGTAAGATTATCTCTAGATTAAAAACTAGGCTGGTAGCTTGCTAACAGACCTTGCTATAAACTTGATATACAGTGTATACATTAACAGTGCCAGCCAAGAACTACTTAAAACTACCACCAGTCAAGAAATAGTTTTCTTTATTTTGAACTGTACATAAAAATCTGCGCAAAGAAGAAGAGAAGCTTCAGCAGGCTTGCTTGAGGTAAGTGGTCACAGAGCTTTTTTCCCTAGGTCATGTTCCTGTGGTTTTCCTACTGCACTTCTTCCTTCTGGCCTCACAGTCCAAGCAAAGCAGCCCTTGGATGCCATTAGGCTGGTGACCATTAGACTGGCAGCACAGCAAGGACTTTCCAAGGCAGGAATTTCTTACATCCAGCTGAGCTTTCACCCCAGCCGAGCTTTCACCCCAGCCACTGCACATTTCTTTACCGAACAGGCACATAGGAAACATTACCACTTCAAAACCAAACATACTTAGAAGCTGGACACAGACAGAGGAGCCCAAGAATTCTTTTTTTTTTTTTATAGCTCAGAGAGGCAAATACATGAGAAACAGGGCAACTTAGACATGGACCCATAGCACAGATCAGCTTACATGGTACTGCAGTCCCAGGATCCATAGGACTCAACTGCTCAGGGAAAGCAGAAGTTACTCGAACCAATCCTCTCCCTGCAAACCATGCAGCCTGTCTCCATGCAGCCGTGGCTGGATCTTTCCCAGTGGGAAGGTTCCCTCCTCATCTCTTCTGCTTCCCAATGGCTCAGCCATGTTTTCAGAGTCAGATACAAAGCCACCTTTACAGCTTATTTTGAATTGGCTTGGACCAAAAGTATTTTCCCTCAACTATCAGCGAACAAGATTCAGCAGTTGTCAAGTTTTTAACATGTCTTTAAACACTGTTTTGCCTGTATAATTTAAGTTAAACAGCTATTCCCCTCAAGAGCTGCCATGGGACACAAAGGAACCGTATTTCCCTGAGCTTACACAGTGTGGTTTTGCAGACAGCCGCAAGCTACTGTATTGCCACAGCTAACAGATGAAGCCTCGTCTGTTTTGTGCCCTTTCCCCTCCCACAAATCACACACCAAGAGCTGAAGCACCTGCTTAGAAGCAATCGCATATGGGGACACAGCTACAAAACCCACTGCTACGTGCGGCTCTGCATCCATCCCTCCCCCAGGAAGATGGGTACGCAGCGGGCTGCTGCCAGGCGGCCAAGGGCACTGACGAGAAGTGCTCCCATCAGGCCTGATGAGCAGCCCAGAGCTTGTTGATCGGTCTGGTCATTCTCTCCTGAAACACAGACATAGGTGTTGCTCTGAGGAAGACATGGGGCTCTAATAGGGCAGACTCATGGTCTGTGGCAGTTTGAGACTCTCCAGAGCCTGGCTGATCAAGAAGGCCTTCACCTTCAGCTGCAGGGATTGATGGGCAAGTGAGAGGTGCTCATGGCACATCTGCTTTCTGTGCTTGGAAAGATTTGAGTCAAACATTTTGAATCACACAAGTATTGCTTGGGCTTTTGAGTTGGCAAGGTCATTAACTGGTCACAGGGCTGAAAAGACAGCAGATTGTTTTGGTCCCATTCCACGAAACCTTTATTTTCACAGATGCCTGAACTCACAGTAGCTGCAGAAAAAATAACACTTTGACTCAGGAAGAAGTCTCCTTTGCAGAGGGCAGGGTAAGGCTTCTAAGCCTCAATGCAGAGCTTGTATGACCATGTCGTGGTTGGCATAAAGAATTTTTGCACGTCCCTGTAAGATCTCTGCAATATTTGGAAGGGAATGGGGTACGAACATTTGTGATCTCGGCATAGAAACAAATTATTTCATTGTAAGTACCAGTCAGGGCTTGAAACTACAACAAAGATTTATGCCAAGAGAAAGGACAAGGGAAGTTTTTCCCTCCTTAATTCTGCTAGTGTTTCATGGTTCATGTGTTACTTCAGACCTATCAGCTTCAGCTTCTAAATTTTACACTGTACAGCACATCTGTGACACGAGTGCCCTTGCTCTTATGAGTGCTATCACCCTCATCAGACTGAGCAGCACTGCAGAAACCAGGAACCTTCGCAGACACCTTCCTGCATTATTCAGATGCCACAGAAGTTCCCTCTTCCCTACCTCCTGCTGAGATACTTCGATTACAAAGAAAGGAAAACTGCTGAAGAAAGGAAAGTTGCTACACTCTGGAAATCCAGAGAACTTTCTCCCTCCAGCTGTAGGGCCCAGGAGAACTGAAAGACCTGAGGGATCTCCTTTCAGCAGCACAGGGCTAGTTTTTCTTTCTCTGAGGTTATTTTGGTTACTCTCTAAGCACCAAAAGCAACTGTTTGCCCAGCCTTTGTTTACTGGTTATCCCAGCCTCCCGTCCCAACCCTCCCACACACAAACATGCTCATTTAAGATTACAAATGAGCCCATTCATCTTTACTTAGATACTTGGGCCTAACGTGCTGTTTAACAATTTAAGAATGAATTATACTTCTTCCTGAATCTATCACAATGTGCAAGCCAGGCCTCCCTGAAATAGAAAGCTCTACATCATTGAAATTAACTTCTCCCTGTTTTGGTACACATGAGTAATCCTTTTCAACAGCAAAATGTGCTGTTATGCAAACAGGCAGCACTTACACTAGTTTTAATTTTCCTTCACTGTTTTCACCCTCTGATCAGTGAAGTTTCAGAGGATAATAAACTGATTTAATAAATTACTGTGAACACCAGTCCCAATAATAGCAACTGATTAAGCTGATCACAGCCTTCCAAGCAGAATCTCCTTACAAAGGAAGAAGAAAAGGCCTGGGAAGGGAGAATATCAATAGCTGTTGCTTCCTTGATTATAATTCTGTGGTAGACTGCCTTAAAATGACATTTAGCTCTGCAGACCTGTTCTCTGCTAAAACTCTGTCCTGCTTCACTGGCAGTGGGGACAGGGCCCAGTTTCTACGGCAAACCCTGCATCAGTGTTGGGTCTCAGCCCTGGGGAAGCTGTACTACCCCACTTGCTAATATATATAATATACAGAAACAATATTTCTGGAAATCTTTGAGTCAAACTGACTTTGTTCTCTTCCTAGATATTCACTGACAGATACCTTAACTGTATGTAAAATAAAATGCACAAAAGTAGAAGACCTAAGAAATAAGGCAGACTGCAAGTTGCTGGGGGCAAAGGCCACATGTGCAAACCTGTGCTGCGTGCTTTCATAAACTCAAGTTGTTTAGACTTCAGCTATCTTACATGTATCAATAACTCCCTGAATTTGTAAAGGGAACTTTCTCATAGCTTCCTCCACCCTAGAGCTGACATCCAAACCCTGTTCAGTTATGTTTTCAGGAGATAATGGGAGTGAAGAGAGAGAAAGGATTAACCATGAAATGAGAAAATTCACTTACTGGCATAATATATAAATACACCTAGACCCCAGGGAAAGTTTAGTATAGGCTGCATTTCCCAACGAAGGAAATACATAAGGAATGATCATCTTAGCTATGGCATAACCTTTTCTTCTTTCAGGAAAGTTTAATTTGTAAAGGAGTCCACTCCAACTGTTTCTTCCTGAGGGAATCCAGAAAAAAAAAATCTTTTACTCATCCTTCCTTCATGCTGTAAGGTTTAAGCACCTTTTGTTTTTCACGAGCAGTGGAGACAGCCTGTGTTGTATGCATCAGTTCTTACATCTTCCATACTGACTGCCTAGTTCATCTACCATATTAGTTTCTCTTTCTGCGCCAGTCTTTTCTAGGATGAAACAGTCATTCTCATTAGTTTACTCTTCTCCCTTCCAATTTCATTAAATATGTATCAAGATTAAAGCACCCACTTAGGTTTTTTCCTCCTCTGTTGACTATATTTGATCTAAAGAGGTGATTTTGTGACTCAGTTATTTCCCTGTTAATTGCTTTTGATACCAGAGAATATTTTGCTGACATACTACATAGCTACAGTTTTTCAGCTACATAGCCTTTGCAGCAGCTGAAACAGGAGCAAACTCCTTGCAGCACACTTAATATGCAGCACAAGTTAGATGTAGCCATGGTGACTAGCAGGAAGGGCATTACTGTCCCAAATACTGCCTTTAAAGTGGGGAATCTCTGCCCTCTTCTTAAGGCCAAATCGGTGTTTTTGATTATCTAGCTGCTTAACCATGGGGATGTCTGTACTCCTGCTCAATGCTAATATACTTTCACTAAATTGAGAAATACTGCATGGGCAGATGAAAACACTGAAAATTGTTACGACAAGCCATTGCATCAATGGCATCGCCACTGACCGCAGTCAGAGGCTCATGTATGCACCACACGCTGGTTCAGGATCCTGGAAGTTTATACTTCACTTTCCCTACTGGAATTAAAAATCATGAGACCAAATTAATCTTTAACTGCCTTTAATCTACATTATCAATTGCTTTTTGAGCACTGCAGAGACAAACAAGGGTGTAAAAGTGTTTCAGAAGTTTACTCGCAGGACATAACCAACTCAACAGAACTCCTCTGCAATCAGCAGGCTTCAGAACAGAGCAGATGCACAGGGAATGAATGAGTCAGAGGAAGCTGCTGTGCCAGAGGGGTGAGCTGCTTCTACTTCTGGTTAGCGTGTCAGTATACTTGCGCTGCGGATAGTGATGTATTAGGTAAGATATCATGACTAAAACCTATGACTGAGACCAAACAACCACCAAATTGCCATCAATTGGAGAGATGCAGGCAGATAAAGCGTTAAGACATTTCATGCTGAAACATTTTGGAACATATCAAAGCTGGGAGATTAAAGCCTTAAAAGTTACTGATTTTTGCTGGGGAAAAGTGAAAAAAAAAAAAAAAAAAAAAAGAAAAACAAGCACAAACAAGCCAGTCCACAGAGGTTCAGCTTTACGTGAATACTGCTGATAAAGGCAAAGAGAACTTCCTGGCCTGAAAGTATTCGGTCTGTGCAAAACAACAACAACAAAGAAGGATTCCAGAAAGTGCAAGAATTAACAGAAAAATTTATTCTGGACTTTTCTGTTCGAGAATATGCCATTAGGTCCAAGATGACCCACTTGAAAGTTGCTTTGATTTGGTAGGAACCCATCTCTTTGGAGTCCCAAAGCTTTGATGTCAAGTGTCTAAGGTGAGGAAGAATAATTATGAAGGCTAAAATTAATAGCACAGATCTACAAAAATTTTGCTTTGGGGTTGCAGCCAAACAGAGTATTAGAAAACTGATAATCCATCATTCCTATGATGATACTCATATATTAGTAACCATGAATGACAAAACATTTGCATTATATTCTGTAAGTCAGAGAAAAAAATGAAATATTTGTCAAACAAAAAGTTACCAATATAGATGCAGAAAAAAAAAAAATAACCACACAGATTATTTGACTTGTAGTAACAAATTCTGGCTTTTAAGAAGTTTATTTTACAAACTTAACACTTCACTCATTTCTTTCAGACCTCTTTGCCATCAGTTCCCAATGCTCTTGTTTATTCTATTGGCAAGAAATGCAACTATTACAGTAAGTTGCTAACATCTGCCAGAAAGGTCAGTAAATCTATTAAGTCCTGAAGTACAAATCCAGGACTGTTCACAGCTGTACTGATACCACAACTATAACATCTAACGGAAAACAATATTGTTCTCACCTCACACATTCATTTTAGCTTGATGACACAGGGGAGAGGGTAGTGCTGATAGCTGAAGGTGTGCTGCTTTGACATCTTCAGCCTTGGCTTCCACTGTCCAACACAGCAAACTACCATGATCCACTGGAGACATCACACACTTAGCTTATTGGTAACAGGCAACAGAGGTTCTCATGCCTTTTATGAATAGATGCTATCTTGAAAGAATGAGTGTCCCATTTCGTTATTGAGAAAATATCACTGCAATTAAATCTATGCAGAAAAGGGATGTTTTAGATTATCACTTTTATTTCTAAATTGCAGAAGCATTACCTTCTAATTTTCTCAAACTGAAGAAGTTTCCACCTCTATCAAAGTCCCTATGTTAGACCAGCTACTTGGTCAATACCACTGAAAATGTTCACTTAAATAGCAGAAACCATGATTACCAATACCAGACATCACATACAAGCTCTGGCAAAGGGTGTTTGAATCACATTTCTAATTAGCTTCTATATAGAAGCAGCTGTAAAGCATTAAAATGGTGATTTGCACTGCAGCTGACAGGTATCTAGATATTTTTGACTTTTAGTAGATGAGGACACATACTTCAAGGTGAGGAGAAGAAAATTAAATCTGTTTTCCTGCAGCTTGCACTAATAGCTAGCTACATGCATTGGGTATCATAATAGCAAGCGATGCAGTTAGATTTATTTAATGAGCTGTAATGGAAAGCCTGCTCCTCAATTATTTTCTCTAAACTTTAGTTTGCCAGACATCCTTCACTACAAAATAATTAGCTCAGAAAGAGGTCAGAGTAAACTGGACCCTTTTAATCTACCTCATCTCCTTTCCAGAAGGATCCTTCAGCAGTAGCAACTGATCTTAAAGTAATAAATACAAGAAGATGAAAAGTAAACCAGTGAGTTAATTTAGGCTGTCACAAAAAAAGCTCAAGTAAACAACTAAGATGGGCCCTCAGGTCCTTTAAAACACTAGAGAATATACTTTTAATACTCTCCAGACATTGCTTAATGAACAATGCAGTTTTTAGATATCCCTTTATGAAGGTACACTCAGGTACAGAAACAGTGTTTGAAGACATTAAAAAATGAATACTCAAAAAGGAAAAAATTAGAAAATTGAATCCCATCCACATTTTGCTGTGCATCCAAAGCAAATCTTATCAGTTGCTTGTCTGAAATATCCCACATCCATGAGACATGGCCAGAGGTAGAGAACAAATTACTTGTTTTCATTAACTGAAATTGGACAACCTGGCTTTATGCTTCTCTCTCCTCGGTGCTCACTACAGAATAGAATATTGCATAGTCCACAAATTCACTACAACAATACAAATGCTCTGCTGTGGTACCTAATCCACACAGGAGTTTTGGTAATAAGCATCACATCTAGACTGTGGGTCACAACCACGTAAGTGACTTTGGAGCCTGAATCGCATTTCACTTGTAATTTTGTGCCACTACTTGAGTGAGTGATAGCCAAAATTCAAAGTCATCATGGAAAAATTGCAAAGGTATTGGCTTCCATCAGAAGCATTTTATCATTTAAAGTCTTAGATCTTGATTGCAGTCTGAGAATGACTTAACTCCTTACACCATGACTTCATGTAGCTGGTAGTGTTAAACCACAAGACAGAGGACTGTGCTGAAACTGGGCATCATCCAGAAGCTGAATTTTAATGACATACAAATATCAAAGAGTATGTTTTGTGATAAAAAAAAAATAATTCTGATGAAAGTGAAAAGTACGTTTTTCTCAGACTTGCAAATGTGTACACCTAGAAGGACCAACCTGCTTCCACTTACCCAAGGGGAGATGTCATTGATAGTTATTTCAAAGCTGTTAGGAAAATCTAAATAAACTTGAGATGATTTGCAATGAATGTTAAGGGCAAAAAGAACCACCTCTTCATCCTGTAACTTAATTTACAAAAATAATCCTTTTATAAGTTGTTTGAGACAGTTTTCATGGCTTCTAAACCAGGATTTGAAAGAAACATTTAAGAAAAGGTTGTAGGAAAACACTTGCCTAAGAAAAGCTTGTTGTTCCCTCCCTCCCTCCAAATACTTCAAGGTTAAAAGCTTTAAAATAATCATATTCAAAATGCAGTACGAAAAACTGTCACCACTTTGTCCTAAACACAGTCACTCTATTCAGAGATGTACTAACCAGATGCACTTTAGTGCATTTAAGAAGAAAAAAATGACTTTTACAGTGCTTGTGCCTAAAGATGAAAAGATAATCTCTTTAGCTGCATAAATCCTTTACTGTTCCATTTAAAGATCAAAAAGAATTCAGGTTTTAAACCCTTTTCTATTTCAGATACTAAGAGCATGATTTCTTTCAATTAAAGCCTGGCAGATGTGGTTAATGGAACAGAGTTGTATTTGCTACATACCTGATGCTGCACCAAATTACACATTAATCATCCCTTGCCTTCTCCTTTCAGTACACTGTGTTTAGTGACATGCCCTTCAGACCAAATTATGCTACATGTGGTTCAGCCAAGTAGCCTTAGCCACATTTGTTTTTCCATTCAGATTATCCCATATGGTTACCTTCGGAATTACTTGTACTGCTATATAAATATTAAAAAGTCACAGGGACTTATCTTTAAAAGCGAGAAAGGGGATTTGGCTGTAGCTACCTTTGACACTCACTGAACAGATAAGCTCCAAGACTCCCAACAGGAAACTTTCAAGCAAGCTACAGAATGGCGGAGACAGCACAAATGGAAAAGTGACCAACCCTACAGGATGAGAGGATGAATGAAATGGAAAAAATGTTGGTCAAAGGCAACTTTATTAGAGACATTGCTTAGGGAAAACACTCCTTGGACTCCTTTATTAAAGGGTCTAAAAGACTAGTGCTGTCTTTCAAAGATGAGCGGTGGCTGCAGGTTGCATTCTGGGCTCACAATGCTTAGGTGTCTTCCAACCATAAAACAGCCACTCTAATTCTTATTGCACAAAGTCCTGATGAAAAAACAACTGAGGATAGAGCCTGTAAAAATGGCAAAAGACATTAAAAATGAATGAACAAAAACATTCTCAGAACTCCTAAATTTTCAAAAAATACAGCTCAGGGGAACAGAGTAGTGGTGGAAGAAAGACAAAGTTTTAACCTGGAATCACCCTAATGATCCCCCAAGGGAAAATAAAACCCCATGCATCCTGCTTATAACATTTTTCTCCTCAAAATCAAATATAAATGAGCGTGCATGCCACATCCTAAGAGACTTTTTTTTATTTTTTTTAGATCTCGGAGCCAGAAGGTTGACTTTGCTATTGCATTGTCATATTGGATTAAATATATTAAATTCATTCAAAATTGTTACTGCCTTTCAGTCACAGGTGCGGATTTTGACTGGCTACTGTAAAGAGGATGTTAAGTCTTTATGCATTGGTGCTGTACATATATCCAGCGCTGTGAGGCCGACAGCCCAGCTGGGTTAACGCTTCCAGAACAACCCTGATGCTCCGAGACTGCAGCATTTTCAGTGCTGCCACGTTCAGCTTCAGCACTGTATCACTACAGTGCTTTGCACATAACATACGCTTCAGAGATGACTGATGCTGTGGTTCTCATTCTTCAACAAGGGACAACACTTGTTCTAAAACACTGTCATTTACACAAAAGGAGTCTTAAAACTGAGTAAGAACAGGCTGTCAGGCAATATGCAAATAACTGAATGGTAAGACGTGATGCATATGAAATTTAAGCACTTAGCCACAGTCACTGATTTCTGTCAAGCTAGACAATAAAATAAGAAATACCTACCCAAAGGACTTCTGAACTGCCTGTGTGAAGGTTTTATTCTACACGTAGCTAACCCCAAGTACACGGCAAGATGTTTCTTTCAAATGACATTCAACAAGAGGTACAGCCTTCTAGCACAAGGTTTACAATACCTTGAATAATTTAAGCTTTTCAATTACTGCTAAGGGTGAAAAGGTAAAAATATGACTTTTTAATTTAAAGGAAGGTCAGAAAATACATGATATCAGTTTGTTCCAGATAATCATAGTAACATAATTTCTTCAATTTTTTGAGGTATGTCTTGCCTAGGCTGTTGCCTTTTGGTGACTCAGCAAGGCAACGAGGGCATTGGGGCTTACAATGTGCTTGTGCAGCCCATTTTATTAGGTCTACTCTTCCAGTACATTTGGATTCCCTCATTTTGGAGGTTTTCTTACCTATAAAAGGCATATCAGCTTTCAGTGCTGCCTCTCATAACATCCTTACGAACAAACCAATTGAAATATTTGCTAGGTAAGTGGACAGTGGATTGAAAACCGGCTGAGCTTTCAGGCCCTAAGGGTTGTAATCAGCAGCTAGAGGGCTGGACAGTCACTAGTTGTGTACCCTAGGGGTTGATATCAGAGCTAATACCATTGAATATCTAAGACCTTGATGATGAAACTCTGCCCTGTTCTTTTAACTCAAGGCTGAACATTGATGTAGCAAGACACAAGGGCAGCTTTACACTTGCTCATGCAAGCTACAAGAATCAGATGGAGACCAACAATCCATTTTGCACAAGACACACTTGAGATGAACAGCTTGACTTCTCCCAACCGTAGATTCACATTGTTCACCTAGAAACAGAAGCAGCCCCCGAAGCGCCACAAACTGCCTGTCTGCTATTCACTGCCCGCTGGCAATAATAAAACGCCAGAGTCGATACAAAAACCTGCAGTGTTACAGACTGACCTGCATTTCAACTTCTCTTCCCCTCCTCATTTCTATGATATAATGGAACTCGCTTACCGCTCAACATCATTGTAATTAAATAATCAAAAAGCAAACAAGTTTCACATCTGACAGTCCCCAGGAGGAAATTGATATACATGAAAAAAACATTTTAGTTTACTTAGGGCCATTCTGGTAACAACAAGCTCTGAGGGATATAATTAGTACCCTGCAAGTCAGCATATGAAAAGGCTTAATTTAACTGAGATCAGAACTAAAGAATAGCCACATAAATGAAAAGTGAACCCACAAATCCACGTAGGACTGCCACAAATAAGCATTTTTATGATCAGGAGTTCTGAAGCTATAATTTACATGTATAGCGTTCTGATTTTTGCTTATCCAGAGGGTGTTATTTTGGACCACCGTGATATAGCTGAGAGTCTTTAGCATGGGTCTTCAGCAGTTCTCCCTGGGATGCAGGAAAAGACAATGTCAGGCAGCTCATTTTTATTCTCCAAAAATAGCTACTGAATTGGCTTCTCCCTCTAATATAACCCATACTCTTCTGCATATTAAAGCCTTCCTATTGCTTTTAAATACTTATGGTCAGGAAAAGAGAGTCCTTATATCACCAACATCGCCTCAAAGTTTGGGGGGAAAAAAGCATTAGTTATTATGGCAGTCCTAATGGGAACACTATGTTGATAGTAAGAGACCAACTATAAATAGCCCCATAATATTTACTCCATTGTGACCAATTGCACATGCTGGAAAGCAGCTTCTCTTAAATCAAACTAGATTATGAAGACCGTCTAACAGGGGTATCCCCACAGACAAGACCCAGTGTTAGCAAAGGCAGCTGCAGGAAGCAACAGCATGCTCTGCTACTCAAGACAAACTGGACGCTACTGCTGCATGGCATTAGACCAGTCCCACTGACAGCTGGGCTTTCCCAGAGCAATGTGGTTGATATGGAATCCAGCACTAACTTTGAAATAATGTAAAATTTTGATCATTTGCTTTATATTTCAGACATGCAATAAAATTCCAGACAGCAAGTTGTTCCAGCACATTCAGATTTTTCACATACAAAGCAAAGCAAACATTTCAAAAGCATGACTTGTAAAGCTTTTGCTGCTTGCTGTTACGATTTGTTGTCATCAGGACAGCCTTTTTTGGCTGAAAAATGTTTATTGTTAAAAGTCACAGAATTGTGTCTCAAACAAATTAAGAAATAAATGGCTGTTGACACTTCCAGAAGATGATTCATCTGTCCAAGAGCTCCAATAATGAAAGCAACACAGCTGCCTATCAGGTATGCCGGAGAACACAGCAGCAGCCAACTAACCCAGAAATCTGTCTTCACTCTCCTGTCACTTTGTTAGCTGACTTCTCAACTCTCTTCATAACCACACCAAGAATTTCTTACTCTCAGGCTTGAAAACAGATGAAAAACTTAGGAAAGTCAGAAAACCACTGATGTGTGCAGCATACTTACTATGTGATGTGTCTCCACATACTTACTGATGTGTCTCCATACTTACTATTTCTATTATTAAGACCTCTTTATGTGAAATAAAGATTCTGTGTGTATGAGAATTGACCAGATAGACAAAAAAAGGCTGATGGATTGACACTAATCACCACCTACAGAAACTAGTGCAATAGCAGAACAAGAGAGCAACACTAACAAGAGAACCCCAAGGGCAGTTGGGCAAATTCCAGTGCCTTTAACCCTAACTGCAGGTCAGTTCACAAGACGTGCTAGCAAGAGGGATACAGTCTCCTTGCTGCGGATCGCCTGGTTCCTGAAGGTTAGTCTTTTTAATGAGTTATTAAAGTGCTAGAGGTCTGTTTAGACAACCCTCAAGTGAAAGGCCACCAGGAGGTACAGCAGAGTGTATCTGATATTTTATCTTGTCAGGGTAATCTCTCGATAAAAAAAAATAATAGGGTTTTATTGAGCGATTATTCTTCTCATCTTTTGCTATTCACAGGAGTTTACGATGACTGTTTACTGATCTCTTTGGGAAAGAAGCTGACATTTACTGTTCTTACTATGCTTCTCTGATCTCAAACAGGCCCTCCAGCTATCACCATGTTCAACAATGGTTCTATAATTTCGGAAGAAAGATTGTTACAAATCTGTGGGACTAGTGCTTGAAACAGAAGCATCGCATTCCACTTTGCAGACAACACAGAAGACTAATTATTTATGATTTTCAGATAAAATCTCTCCTCACTATTAACCGCTCACCAGTTCTGTGGAACAGAGGTGGCGATGGTCATCAGCTTAGAACAGGAGATAAATAACTAGAGCAGTGACCTAACAGTCCATATCCAAGAACGTGGCCTTCTCAAGCATACATGTGAAGTAAAAGTTTTCCCTCCTTCACACAGCTCAATTTGAGGTGTTAAATGATCAGTTTTCAGGTCTTGGGTTAAAGCAAGACTTTAAAAAAATGCAACAAATTAAAACCAGAAATTTCTAACCAACAACCTTTTGAGTCAAGATTATGTATTTAGGGCTTAGCACTCCTGCCTCCTGAAGACTAAGGATCTATTTAAACTCCAGGAGGCATGTGGAAGCCAGCTCCAGCGTGGTTAGGGAAGAACACCAACTGCTGGAGAAGGAGAAGCAGCCAGCAGGAAACACCATGATGCAGACACAGAACTGACAGCAGGGAAGGAAATATGCTTCATCCTAACCAGTAATTGTCTCAACACGCATAGATCAACTGAGCTAGCAGGAAAACATTGGTTTCAAAAAAAGGTTTTTATTAGCACACTGTGCCTGTGTCTCGTTCTCTTCCCTCGACAATTCAGCTCTCTGTCCAACACCCGCAGTCTCCTGTGTCCGTCTGTAAATGGCTGCTGCATGCAAATCGATCTCGGCTACTTCTTGCAACCTTACTATGGAAGATGGATGACTGGCTAGAAGAGCTTGCATCTCATCTGATGTGTGTGGAACAGAGCAAGAGGGACAGACAGCATGTGCGTGGACTGAGGACGAGCAGGGATGGGAGAGCCACAGAAGTGCTGTCACCTGGTCAGAAGGACACATCTAGAGAACAAGGAAAACAGATCCGCAGAAGACCAGATTTCATTACTTTTACTTTTCCCATAAGAAACTTGTTTGTACAATCCAGCTGTGGTTACTGCATGTCTAATTTGCTTCTAGACTGAGTACCAATAAAGAGACCTTGTTGGGAGGGTATTTTATCTCCCAGCTTAGTCTGAAAATCCTCTAAAGAAATACTTCATATAACTGATTGATTTGTTCCAACCAGCATGCCTTGCTTGAAAACTAATTAGAGACATACTTTAGAACAAATACTGTAGCTACTGGGTAGTGCTTATTTTAAAGTCAATAAAGGTCAGAACACTAAATACTCACAAGCTCATTTTAGGAGTTTCCTATGTGCCAGAATTTTGAAGATGCCTCCTTTAGTATCCATACAGACTGCTTTATCCTTAGTTGTATAATCTCAGTGGCAGGACTCAAACTCTAAATAATCTTAGTAATTTTAATGGAGAAAACAGTTGCTAGATCTGACCATAATCCCTTAAAGACACTGTACCCTCTTCAGCACAGGAGAGCCATCTATTTCACAGGGCTTTCAAATTCCACCTGATCTCATTAACTCTGCAATGTCTGCAGGACAGACATTCATTCCTCCTTCACTTGAGTGTCTTTTTCACCATAGCAAGGGTGCAAACTACATGTTTTACCTCAAGATATAAATTAAATTCTATCTTAATTTAAATCACACAGCGTGTAAATATTTCAGAGAAAAAAATCTCATATTTCTGCTACAGAACAAGTACATTCAGCAACTCCACGTATACATTGCTGCAACAACTAAAAATGGTCCTTCCATTTATGGGGATGTCTTATGACAGCAGTTTTTTGTCTTCAAAAGTAACACTTAAACCAAATCCCAAATGATTGCTCTTTGCTTGAGACCCCTCTCCCTATTTTGCGCTACAGTATAAGTCAGCAAGGGAGAGCAGTCAAAGCTTTGGATGCTGCAAGTTTTACTTTCCAGGGGCACAACATTCAGGAGAAAAGCCAAATCATTCCAAGTCCAAGGTGGAAACCTTTTTATCAAGGTTTCTTTTCTGTATCTCTTTTCTGTATCTAGAAGAAAACACGAGATGGAAGGAATGAGCTATTTCCCTCTCCCACCCCAGTTTTTTTTTTTTTTTTTTTTTTTTTTTTTTTAATTCTGAATTTCATACACCTAATCCTGCTCAGCTGGCTCCCTCTTCGTGGTGTCCAAAACACTAGACAGTCTATACCATTGATGGCTAAAATAGCACAAACTGAATATGGAACATAATTTTTGCTAGACTTTTGGCCTTTAAAATATCCTGGAACAAGATTTACCTGAACTCTGCTGTTGGCCAGAAAGAAATCCTCTAATCACCTTCCTTACACACCTGTTTGCAAGTTCATTGATCCCTTAAGTAGATAAGCAGAGATAAAGACAGGATAAAATGTTACACATGAGTTATCTATCATACCTCTGTCACTGAAGTCATCCACCAGCACTATCTCTGCTATTAGCTCGGGAGGGGAGCGGTTCAGGACGCTGTGCACTGTGCGGAGGAGAGAGGACCATCCTTCGTTGTGGAACGGTATGATCACACTGGTGTTCGGAAGCTTCTCCAGGTATAGTTTATTCTTGCAGCTAGGCATAGATAGAATAAGGTCAAAGGTGGTGCCAAGAAACACTAGCACTTCCATATTAATTGCCATCAAGCAACTCAGTTCATCCAATTTAAAAGATGCCTGAATCCAATTTTAATGCCTGAAAAAACACTTATTCAAGACAACACTGACCTGGTCTAGTTTTTACCTTGTTTTGAACACAAAGAACTGGAGAATTGGAATGAGACTGGAAACTCAGGTCTGCAGAGTCACCATATGGACCCCTCCATTAGTATCCCTTAAGTCTGAAATGGGAGTAATGCTCCCTTGTCTTGCGGGTGTGTTTTCAAGATAGCCTCACAAAGAACATTCAGACTACAGCAGTAAGTGCAGGGTTTTCCTGCAGGTGCAGTCCTGGGAGTGGAGTTTGAACTTTTTTAAACAGGTAAGATCCCAGGCCATATAAAGCACAACACTATGCTTATCACACAGCACACACAAGAGCTGATTTGCAGAGTGGGATTTTAGCACATGCACAGCAGAGTGCATGCACACAGGTAGTTCCCTCCTTGTTCTCAGAAGGGCAGATGGGAACAAAATAGCTCTGGCACTGGAAGCTTTTTCCTAGTGCCTTTCCCAGGGAATGGAGAAGGATACACCTATGTTATACAAGCCCAATAAATCTGTGATTACAGGAAGTGACTGTGGTGCCTGCGTGAAAGGACAGTGGCTTATTCTGGGTCTAATGAATTGTCTTGGGGTACTGCCAAGAGTTTGCAGACTATGGCTGCAATGCACAGATTCAAGATGCAAAATAAAGCTGCATAGACTTCTTTCATCCAGTCCTTGGCATTGCAGTCAACCTTCTCCTGAGGTAGCTACTAGCTATAATTCTGTTACAGTATGAAACAAGATCCCCCAAATCTCTTCTAACACTTCTTAAACTGCAGTTCTCATTTTCTGACTTGAACAAGTAGAAACTTTAGCTATTAAGTTTAACCATTAAACACAGAAAGAAACAGTTTCCCTCCAGCTATCACATCCGCAATTGCTTTACAAGACCTGTAAAATTAGTATTTAATATTAAAAAAAAATCAGAGTCACTTAAAGGAACTATTAGCTGGGGGAGACATGACTGCTGAAACAAAAGGCTGTATCATCTGGGTGCACAAGGTAGATCCAGCGTGCCCCTTCCCCAGTGCCCTGCAGGTTTCCACATTTAAAAGCAGAGGTGAGGCACTGGTTCACATACATAGAACATATCAGAAGCGAGCTGGTTCAGTGTCAGCATGAGTGTTTGGAAATTCACGGGATTTCCAGACCCTGACAGGCGATGCAAGCCAGCTGGCAGCTCTGCCCAGGCACGGGAACGCCGGCCAGAGCTTGTGGAGATAACAGGGCTCTCCCCTCTCCTGGGGCTGCAGAGCTGCTCCAGCACCTCACTGCAAACAGTGGCTGCTTTTGTCCCTCCTCAGGCCAGCTGTTGGGAAGAACCTCATCTGTGGTGCCAAAGCACAGTAAAAAGGCAGTGCAGATCTCATTTTTTCACCAGTTCACCTTGTGCTTACACCCCCTTCCATCTCTGGCCACACTTCCAAATTTCCAAATTCCCATACTGTTACCAAAGATAAAAGGCTAGGTAAAACAAGTGCTTTAAAGCACAGCTTGCTTCTTTCTGTAGTGCTCTTTATGGACTTTACCTCAGCCAAACTTCATTATAAATTGCCACCATCCAGCTCCCAAATAACATGAAACATAGCACCTCAAGTGTATCTTTTCTTTTAATGGGCAGGGAATGCACAACAGACCGTTCCAGTTGTGAATTCCTTTACTGAAGATCTCCATTAAATGCAGCCCCATTCCCTGCCCACCTAATCCTAGCATCCATTATATACATGCTGTTTATCCTCATCTTGAGACCTCCGCAATTATAACTCACTACTTTGGGGGAAAGGATGTGTCAAACGTCAGGCAAAACCTGCTGCAGCAGGATCATTAATCCCAGCTTAAGGTGTTGGTGACTAAGACACTTCACTTATTAATTTTAACTGGGGACTAGAGTCAGAAGTTTCACATTTTTAAAAAGTTTAAATTGCAGAATTAGCAATGAGGAATCAGCAACTTTGTGAAGCACTGGGGAATGTAAGGTGATATATTAACACCTCAGGTGAGGAAATACTTGTATTGTCTAAAGCCTAAATTCTCAAAGCCCATGGCAGCCCCAAAAGGAAACTATTTAAGTTAGCAATCTCAAACTATTTCCTAGAATTTCAGTATTAGCTGACCAAACCTCTTTAGTTACCTGAACAACCTCTATAGTTAAACATTTCAGCTGCATGCCTAAAGCATTTATAGGCCTATACTCACTACACCGGTTTATGGGTATACATTGAGAAAGAGTGTCAAGATAGAGTATATGGTTAGGTAGCTATGACAGCTAAAGAGGTGCTCTCAAATGCACAAATTATAAAAACCAATTTCTGCAAATTATACCTCATGCATAAAGTAAATGCTGGATTCAGATTCACTAAGTTGTGATAAAAATGGCTTTACGCAAAACAAGCTTTCACTCAGATGTCTAACAAGGCTTTCAAATTAAAATCTGCAGTTTAAAAACCTCTCAGCTTTGTATCAACAAGAGTTAAATAGGTGAACTCAAAATCCAAAATTCAATTGGAACTAGTTTCTGCTTAAAAGCCCTGGGAAGATTTTTACGAGGAAGATGTTATTGCTGACAAAACTCTTCACACAGAGTGGAGTTACCCAAGTCTTGTTCTACTCCTAAAAATTTAATGGTCATTTCCAGCAACAGGCAAACCTAAGAACCAAACAGTGTTTAGTGACAAAGTTATTACCCAACTGTATTTAGTGCACTTGTGAAGCAAGCCAGCTTACACCAGCCATTTACACCAGCTTGTACTATAGAAAGAAATAGCTCTGTCTTGTTAGCTGCTAGAAGTTGTTGGCTATGTCTGTGGGCTCAGGAACTGAATTGCCTACTTCGTTCATCTCTTGCAACATGCAACACCTCCTGTTTAAGTTCAAGACTCCTTTTGTACAGCAATTATTACACACTGTCCTTTATGAATAAGACGGCAGTGCCAACAGGAACCCAGCTGTGAAAGGCTTGTATTTGACAACGATACAAAAGACCATAATAAAGAGAGCACACTCCTGCAGATGTGCTAATTTAGAGCTTGTAAACTTTCACTTGTTGAAATGTAAACTATATACTCACTTTGGATGCCTGATGTCTGGAAGGGAACGATTCAGAGAAATTTTATCACTCACAAAGATATTAAAGCCATTTTCCCTGTATGCCTGGTCCACCCGCTCTGCATCAGTCATTGGGTAAGGTTTTCCTTGTTCTCCATTTCCTATGGACAGAAAGTAAACATGCATCGTTACTACTAATTGGTGCTTAACTGGCCAGAAACTAATCCATATATCAAAAGGACAGCAGTTACGTTATAGCTCTTTCAAAATTCCTTCATTAGGTCTGTGCTGTATGTCATACTTAGCACTAGGTCAACCATATCAACCTAACGATTTTATTTGATAAGAGATTTTGCTACAAACTACTCAGCTGTGCAAATCGTACAAGTTAGTCTTCCTTCTAACATCAGAAACAGATGAAGGGGCTATGGCAATGCTGGGGAGGATCTATAGAGTATTTTTTGTTTCACAGCAGGAAGAATACATATGGTTTAAATACCTCGATTTTGCTTTTTTCAGCACAGATGGATATGTATATTTAACAACCTGAGTTCTTGTACAGAAGAGGAAGAACCCTTGCAGACACACCAGTGTAAAACTGTGATGCTCAAAATGGACCCTTCTATATAATGCAAGACAAAATCCAGAACAATGGAATAAAAGTTGAATGAATGTTATGATCAACAACATTTTTCTTATGCCTTTTTTCTTTCTGGATCCCTTACCACTTTTGGGAAAGGCTTAGTTTTTTTTTTTTTTCTTTTTAGTAAGCTTCTAACAATCAGTACTGTACCTATCCTAAAAATACCAGAATGTTATCAACATTCTTTCATCTCATAATGGTTATTTTAGAGTTGGTGGAGGCAGCTTTAACAGGGATTACCATGCAAAAGCTGTTGTATCATGCTAACAGCATCTTGACCCTGAAGTTCAACAATACATTCTGCGCTCCAACTACTAAATAAAATCAAACTGATGTACAATCTGTATTAGAACATGCACAGTAATCTTACGTACATACCCACACGCTCTGAGTCCCTCCTTATGGCTTCTTTGTTATGCCAGTCCTTTTTCCTTTGTCCATCACCAAAGTAAGGGTCCTTCTTTTGCCTTACATACAATGCCTTTTAAACAAAAGATTGTATATATTACAAAAAAAAAACAAAACCCAAAACTTGTGAAACATTTTTTTTGATAGCCTCCCACTTCCTGTAAGAGAAGACAATAAATATATCTTCCTCAAGGTCAGACTCTCACAAGCAAGTGGCTTTTAACCCTGAAAGGGATGAGGAAGAAAGCAAGTTTTGCTTGCCTCAAAACTATAGCCAAGTGATTTTTTTTCCAAGTGCAACATCATGTATGCAGACCAGTATTCTTAATCAGAGAATCTATTAAAAGCTCCCAGTTTCATTTTGAAAACATCTAATACATCTTACTTCCTATTTAATTAACAATAAAGCTTTAATGGGTGACCTATTGCAGGATCATTATTAATGAGCACACTACTATACCTGAATAAAATAAGAATAAGATTTAAAAGGTCATTTATTAAGACTCTTGCTGCTCAACTTAAAAGCAAGTTTCACATGAGGCATGAGCCTGCACTGAATGCAATTAGAGCTGCTCTTTTCATGATGTTTTTACTGAAATTCAAAAGCAATGAGTGCTTTGGGAACAAGTTAGCAAATGAAAGATGGGGTGAATTCTGGTTCAAAGAGACTATGGTGTGTGGAAATAAAACCGCGATACATCTCTAAAAACACTGACATCCCCAGAAAACAAGGGAGATACGTATGTGTATATATATTAAATAGGGTTTAGGATCAAGAAAAGAACATCTCTAAGAATGAGAATTTTTCTTTTTAATTCCTCTGACTTGCAGAGCAAGCTTCACAGACTACAAATTTCTACAAAGAAAAAAAGCTAAAGCAGGGAAGTGCTCAGAGGGCAAGAGGCTTCAAGTCTCACTCTAATGGGTCAATCAAACTAAACCACCACCAATAAAAAGCAGCAGCTGGCATAGTAACCTTGCAGGGTTATCAGAAATCTCTGGCATTAAAAGCACAGATGCCATTTCCTTTAATAAACTACAAACTCGTTATTTTCATGCCTAGATTTGTCTTGCGCAAGTAGGGCATCTGGGCATTTTACTTGCTATTTCACTCCCTTCTGTCTGCTGGAGCACATCTCACTGCAGTCTGGCAGACAAGCTCTGCTGAGCCTTGCTGTGAAGGTTTTGCAGGTTATCCCCATCAGAGCATCCTTTCTCTATAGCCATCAGGAAAGGCACACTGCTAGTGCTTTCTCCACTCCAACTCAGTACCCTCCATATTAGCTTACAACACCATCAAAGATGGACTTAAGCTAAGATGTCCAAGTGAAGTAGAGAAGCTGAAGGTGCATACTCCATTTGCTTGGTTTTGGGTGGTAACCCTTAGCAAAGGAACTGTACAAACAGCACTATTTGTGCTGGCTGTATTACCAGGCCAGAGGGTAATAAACGAGTGGTCCACAAGAAATAAAGCTCAACCTGATTAAGAGCTGCCCTATGAACTATTAGAACTTACTTGGGATTTTCTTTTCCATGCAAGAGATTTAAAATCATTCTAGATCCTTTCAAATCAAGGATCATAGAGTGATTTACACTCAGCTGTTTGACTTATCTGGCAAGACATTTTACAGACCTGGCAGAAGTTGAGTTTCATCCAAGAAACCAGACACTCGGTTACACATATCAACGAGTATCAGTTTCAGAGCATTTCCCTTCCTGAAATTCAGATTTACTTTCACTGCAGGAACACTGATGGACACTCAAAATGGACAAGGAGTCACACAGCTACATCTCAGCATGAAGAACTATTACTAAACTTCTACTTGTGTCACCTGGAGCTAACAAGGATATTCTCTGAAAAATATTCATGGCACAAAGACGGAGGGAAAGGAATTCTCAGGGCTTCACAGGGAGAGTGAGACCACACTGTGCGATAGGAATAAAAGTGGTGAAAACCAGACAGCTGTCAGCAAAGGCTGGTTATCAGGAAAGGGCAGTTATATCTAGAAGAAGTGACCACTTCAAAGAAAAAGCCCAATGGAGTTGTATTTAGATGGTATATCTGATTTCTTTCATCCTGCCCATCGTTATTCATCTTCATCATCTGTTCCTTTATTTTCCACCTGATGAAGTTACCTGAATCAAAACTGATAGCTCATTTTACATTAATAATCACTACCCCTTTAGCCTATTAATTCTACTCTTCTAAATCTTTATTTCTGTTCAAATAAAGAAATATGTGGTGTACCTTCCCAAATTTCAATCTGCACCTATTAGGACACAAAATTAAGATTGTCACCAGCAATCTAACATCTTCAATTCACCTGTTGGCATTTGCTGAGGGAAACAGGTTTTCTAAGAGGCACTCTTATAGGGAATAGGCCTCACCTATTCCCAAATCACAGGCACTAGGGCAGTGCAGCTCCCGAGCAGCAGAGCTGTGGTAAAGAAGCACACTGCCCCTTTTCCCGTTCTGGAAGGGTTTCTGACCATCACTGAACTCGGATATAAATATCAAACTAAATTGCATAACTGGCCCATTAAACACCACTGTTCTTATGCAGATTTCTATACATACCACCTGTTGATATGAAAAAGTATGTTTAATTGTGAAGATGAACATGTGCACAAGGAACTAAACATGAAAGAAAATAGTTTCATAGTAGTGCAAATTGAACACAGCAGACAACAGCACACCACGGGAAAAAGAGTAAGCATAAAGCTTGTCCTCAGGTCAATCTGAAGCTGGTGTCAACAACACGATCAGAGCACCCTGAAAAACAGTGGGCGCATGCCCAGACCAGCCATAAAGCTGTCTGTTCCCCAGGTCTCCCCATCAACTCCACTAAATATTCCACAGCACACGCTACCGTTTCTGTGAGATTTGCACCTCTGTTTTACAAGATCTCTGCTTTGCAAGGCCTGTTCATGGGCTCCTCTCCTCCCCAGGATGCTTCCCTGCCAGCAGCCTTCTGCCAACCTCCCGCGCACTCTGCATGTTCAGAAGCGTCATACTGGGCACAGGAACAGCTGGCCAGTTTGAGAACTCAATATTTTAAAGTCTTTTGTCTGCTCTTTATAGCTGTCTGGACTAGATCAGCAGTACAAGGAGAATGGCTTACACTGCCCATTCCACCATTTGCTGTGATCCAACACTTGTAAAACCTACTTGTAAAACCTGCGGTTACCCTGGAATTCACACCCACCACTGTAAGGCATTATAAGGCTGTCTAGGGGCTAGATCTAACCAGAAATATAGAGTGCAGCTCAGAGCCTTGCAACACCACTGTGCCACCCTATGCCAGATGTCCCAATCTCTACGAAGTGACCAGGGGACATCAGGCACAATGAAGAAAATGGAAAAAACCCACTAGGAAAAAGACATCCAAGCTGACAAGAAGCTAGGAAGAACGTTTTACGTCCCACCTCTCCTTGGGACTTCAGCAGCTTGAGCCAGAATTGCAAAAGCACCTCCCTCCCTTCCCTTTGACTTCTAGCTTGTAAATATCCCTTAGAAGAAGCTACCCAGGGGGATTGCTCTGTCTCAAATAACACTGAGAAGAAAAGGTGGATCTTGAGCTCCCGCACTCAACAACTCAGGAGATGGGAGACCAGCTCAAATTATACCTCAAAGGACTGAGACCAACATCTGCACAAAGCCTACAGTAAGCACCTAACTCTCATGAGGACAAGGAGCAATCTAAAAGCCATTAAAAAGCAGTTTCAGCCTCCATGCTTGGGGTGAGCATCTTCAAGTACTGGGCTGGAGCTGACCTTGTGCTTGTGTTTTCAATATGAGATACTATGAATAGAGAAATTTTCTGCACAGCTTCAAGCCATTGTTCATAGAGGTCAGCAATGTGCATGTAAATACCTGCAGAGCAAACAAACAAACCTGACACGACAACATGCCATCCTCCAGTTCTATTACAAAGAAGAAATCACGGAGGCTGCCACTGCATTATGTGGAGTCCAAATGAGGCATACAGACAGCAGGAAGTCTAGTAGAGACATCACGTCTTGCTCTCAAATTTATGCATCATAATCTTTGAGTTTGGCTAAGCTAAGCTGGGTCAAAGCCACATGTTAAGCAAAAGACTTCAGGAATTTGCAAGCTTCACATTAAGGATGAGGGGAAAATGATGGAGTACAGACATCAGTCATTCAGACCTTTCCAAACTACAGTACTGGGCTTTGGAGAGGCAGAATATGAGTTATTTATCCTTAAGTCCTGCACAGAGCCTCTTCCTAGGCTCTTGCTCCTGGAGACTAGAAAGGCCTGACTTTTCTCCACGTTAGCACTGGCGAAGGAAAAAGAGGTCTGTACAGCGTGACTCATCTGTTCCTCTGCCTTCAGTGCTTACAACATTACTGCCCTGTACAAACAAAGCCAGACAAAAGATTCACACAAGATAAACATGGTATTAATCTCCTTTGGATCAACATACTTTTCTAGAAGTACCTTTTCAATCTTTAAGGCTAGATGTAGCTGCAGATTGCCATGACAGACATGCTGCATTGTGGAGCTATTTTGGCCTTGGGCAGATAAGTTACACGAGTCAATACAATTCAGAAATGCTCCACTAAATTTAATTCAACTTGGATAAGTGTTAAGAGTTTAAAATATTTCTTTTAAGTGTATCACTTGTAAGCAAACTTATAACACTTACATTGGTTTCACAGGTCACTATTAAAGCATGGTATCTGAAAAGCCTGCTGTGAGTCACTGACAAGTTCTGTCAACAATGTCTGAACATTAATTTTAAAGTGACTCTCAGTGCTAGAAAATGAACGTCAGTGTCTTTGCTTCAGTGAACTTGCCAGCACCCACGATCAGCGTAGCCCTAAAGGGAAGGTGCAGTCGCAGCAGTCTGGTAGCAGAGCATTTTGTGCTAGAAATCACACTTCAAAAACTATCTAAGCAGACTACTGAAAAAAGTCAATGCAAGTGATAAACATTTACCTTCCCCCCCAAACGCATTTTTTATGCTTATGTCATCACTATTAGCAGAGCAGTGTGTAAAGGTACAGGCAGCATGCCACCACTGTCACAGGGAATATGTGCATATACGCTCAGTCTCCCTCATTGTCAAAATGAGCAGGTTGCTGACACTGACATTATTTTGGAAGCTTGCTTTTTTTTTAAAAAAAATAAAAAATAAAAAAAATTATGTCTGAGCTCTAGAAATCCAGACAGCACACATGGACCAGAATGTTACTTTTTTTAGCGGTTTTCTTCAAGGATGCTGCATGGGATTTGACTCATTTATGCAAATCAAATAACTTGATGATACTCCTTCAACAGAAGCTCTAGACAGATATCTAAGCAATCTGCAAAACACAGCAAGTTTTCTAGGACTGACTTCTGCCTTCACTATTAACAAGCATCTAATTTGTGGGGAGCTACGTGTTACCTGGAATATTTCATGTAAATTTTCATTTTTATCCTCCTTCCCCATGAGGTCTAATTGCACAGTAGAAGGCCTAACATTTTTGTCCAAAACCCACCAGCGCAATCCCATCCTTATCTGTGTTTTAACTGTGAACTACAATGGCCATTGTTTGAACATTGAAGTTATCTACTCCGCACGGTTAGGGTAAATCGGCATTAAGGATCTGGAATTTTGTCCATGTAAAACAGGTCAGCAAACAAAAGTACCAGGCTATAGACTTTGCAGTTCTGTTTTTCTCTAGCTTAGCTTCTCATTTTGCAAAAATCTGTTCATTTTTTGAAATGGTCAGTTGTAAACAGCAAAACAAAGAAGAGATTTCAAAGCCCAAAAGGTTTATTGCAATCATCTAGTCAAGTTATGTAAGTGCACGGGCCATTGAATTTTATCCATTAACTCCTAGAGCAATCCCATAACTTCTGTTTCAGCTCAAGCACGTTAACTTTTCTTTAAAAACTCGAAGCTGTTTACCACTAAGTGATTACTTCTCCAGCAATACTTTAAACTAATCTCCTGCCTGCTTCCATTTTTTTTTAAAGTAAAAATGAATTGAAGTAGAAAGGCATATTAAACAATATATTGAAAATGGATTTAGACAGATTGCTGTAAATAAGCCCCTTCTGTTGTCTACCATGCTGTTACTTAACATGCCACCAAAGAATAGATCAGCATTTAAACGCCAAACACAAAAATGGAATTTTAATCTTTTCTGTAATCACTATTTAGTGTGCCTGGCTCCAGCCAGAATACGAGAAGAGTGGATGGAGATGTAAGCCAAGAGCTTTATATACAAGAAGAAAAAAGATTTGTTGAAGTGCATACAGCTAATCATAATGCTGTATGGATTTCAAACCCTGTTCAAACATTTTGTTGCGTTTACTTTTAATTTTTTTTTAAAACCAAGTAGCTATAATGAGACCCAAGGAACTATGATCTTCAGATATTATTAAAAGGATGGCAATTTCACCCTAGGTCTCTCCATTTATCCTAGCAACTCAGCAAGTATATCTTGCATTTATACCTTACAAAACGCTGAAGATGACAAAACGATCCAGAAAAACAACAGGGAAATGGAGAGCAAATAGAAACCATTCCTTTACTTATTAAAGGAAGTTTTAGCCTGAGGCAGAGGTAGGTAACGTACCTGTGTGCTAACTTGAGCTAGGTCAAAAATATTGAGCAGAAATTCACTGCAGGAGTTCCGTTTTGATTATAACTCCGTAAGCACTCCAGGCAGCCACTAGATATTTTAAACCAGCAATTGACAGCACACATACACACAAAAAAGGTGGGATTTCCTCCTCTATTGTTAATAGAAATTGAGCTTCTAAAGGCCACAAGGAAGAGCATTTCACTTCCCAGACAGCTGTGCCTAAACTACACGAGGAAAGAAGGGGAAATGTTTCAGAGGTTCCTCTCTTTGCTGCTGACACCACCAGCCAAAAAATCCTCCTCTGCAGCACTCTGAACATTTCACAGAGCTAAGAGACTATCATTTCAAAATCTACTTGCTGGCACAAGCTGCAGAGCTAGCAAGTTGCAATTAATAAGGGCACAGCATGCAGACTGCTCCATCATTCCGGAGAACACAGTGCAAGACTCAAGAGCACGCACTTTGTGTGCAGCCTGTCATAAGCCGTGCCCCAGCAAAGCAGAAATAAGAAACACGTAACTTCACCGCCGTGCAGCACCAGCTTCTCTCCAGTCTTCAAATCCTGGATGACAAAGAGTTTTGGAAGGAAGAAAAGCCTACAATTTAATTATTGTGGGACCATCAACGCTAAATGGTGGTAACCCTCTCGTAAACCAAGTTTTCTTGCACCATGAAGAATATTTTTTATAATGAAATGTGTTAGATGCACCATGGGGAATTTTTATTTTATTTTTTTATAATGAAATTTGATTATTAGGATGTGTTGAACAAATAGGTACAGCACCCATGCAGCGTGAACAGCCTCTGTCCTTGGCAGTACCATGAAAATAACTGAAACTGAGATCTAAAGAAAAATATCTGCAACATCAGTCGGAGGCACTTTTCCTGGGTTGGGAAGCTGAGCATAACCTCGGTCAGTCGCAGCTCCTCACTTACTGGAACAGGAGATAGCGTACTACTAGAAAAAGGAAGCTGCTAAAAGCTTGTCCTGCATCCTACCCAAGTGTTTTCAAAAGGTTAGTTTTTGAAGCTATTTCAGCCCATCAAAAATTTAAAAGCTACATTAATATAATCCATATCTACGGCATTTCAGGAACTGTTAAAAGGCAAGGCAGAACTACATGGCAGCACGTCATGTGGAAGGATTAAGTGCTTTCAAAGACAAAAAAGTCAAGTACATCTTCACAGCTATGTTGTGACTCAGATCCAAGCAACAAGTTTGAATCAGATCTAGAGGTTCCCCGCAGAATGCCAAGATCCTACAATTTGGCCATCGTGCTCTACTCTCCCACCAGAAACACCACTAAAATTGAAATCCATATGTTCGGATTTGGGCTGTTCTTTGAGACAGTCACAATTCAGGGTATGGAGATAACTTGCGTGGCTCCTTCAGGAATTAGAGCCAGGAATGCTGCCCATACTCCTGAGCAGTCCTTATCCTGTGTCAGCTAATTAAACCCCAGCTGACCCAGAACCAGCTGAATGAATCAGTGCTCTGGGACAGAGCAGAGCCTTTTTTGCAGAATACCCAGGGACAGTTGGTAGCTGTTTGCAGAACTATTAAAGAAATAATTTCAGGATTCTTTCAAGAGGCCATGCATGCTGTAACTTGGTGGACAAGACGGCCTACTGCTTAAGCATTACCCAATTATAGCTGACACAGTACTTTTTAATGCAGAAAGCTTTTTGAATCAAGTGCTAGGGCAGTACTTTGTTGAACCAAAACTTTCCCCCTTTTTACATTCCCTCGTTTAAGTTTTATTCGACCTCAATTGCTGAAAAGCCCTTAGCACAAAGGAATGTTTATCTGTAGAAACATCCTGGTTTATCAGCTGATTAAAATCTAAAGACATCAGCTGAGGACAGTGATATGACATCCAGCTTAGTCATCTCTCTCTACCAAATACTTTACACTTTGCTCTTCACTTACCTTTAGAAATAATATTACGGTTTTGCAGTGTTTGCTGTTCTAAACCTACTGTTTGATTAATTCAATCCAAATGCACAATGCCTTCTCAAAGTCAGTGCAAACAGTGAATTCTTCCCCAGGTTTTATAGCATACCTGATAGTGCAGCACAGTTTCAGGCTCAAGATTTCTTTCAGCTGTCAAAAAAACAGCTGAAACATTTTTAGACTTTTGAACAGGACTCTTAACTGTTGTGGGCAAATCAAAGCACTCATCTCTTCCGTTCACTTAAACATTTAAAGCCCTTGATATCAGAAGAAATTCTGGATTTCCCACATAGTAGCATGTCTAAGGTTTCTGCTCAAAGTCATGGAGTAAGCTCCTGCGGGCATTTAGTTGCATCAGAAACCTCCTCGTTTTTCCCCTCAAGCGACAGGCACAGTTCACTGACCTTGCTTTAACATACAGCAACACATTGTAAGTTTCCCAAACAAGAGTTTGCTCCCTGGGCTATCCTCCTGTTGAGACTGGAAGCACAATGTTAGTCACACTGCCTGAGGTACTACTACCATGATGTGCTTTGACAGTGAATATGCAAGGTATGAGGACTTAGATAAGTCATCTCTGAACTGCCATTCAAAACAAGATTAAAGCCTTCCCATCTCTCTTTCCTTCCCTTTCTGCTGTACACGTTTTCTGGAATCTTTGACTTACAGACTATGCTGCATAAGCAGAAACACTTGACTAATCTGCATTATGCTTTAATAAAAATGCTGGATGTAAGACCTGTTAATTCCATCATTTCCATGAATTCCCTGTACTCAAACTATAAACTCAGATTAGAGGAACATTAGGCCAGTCAAAGATTGCTCAGATGAATACAACTTCCAAAGATTTTGAAAATTAGCAGAGAACCATACCATATATCATACTAGCAGAAATTCAGAAATCTCATGACTGATATTACAAAGAACACAGTGTACCATCCTTAGCATCGATACTACACAAGTGAGATTTAAACTATGTGGACAGCAAATATAAAATTACAAGTAAGCTAGGTACTGCAAGTAGTTGGGTATGGTAAGTATGTGACTGCAAATTTTACTTTGTTCAGTTTACAAAAGAATACATTTGTGACTGGAAAGGTGGAAGAGCTAACACAATTTGCAAATTTCATTAAATTGAATGGTCCTGGACAGACCTTGGGAAATCCTAGTGTAACTGCTGAAAAAATTGAGATGGCTACTAAAGTTCAAACAAACTGAAGAGAGAATAGGACAAAAAAAAATCCATCCATTTTGACACATCTATCCATTAGAGAAATCTGCCTAGATGTCCAAAGAGAGAGGTCTAAGTATTTTCCTTCAGACTGGTAAACCAAGATAAAACCGTGCTGCACAGATCTCAATTTTGAGACTTTCCAATGTACAAGCTATGCTACTAGGATGCCTCACATTTTGTGATAAAGACAGCCACTAGTAAGACAAGAGACTGCATTACAAACACACTTTCTTAGTAGGAGGAACTAGGCAGTTTGAAAGCTTGCTGACTGTGATAGTTCAAAAAAAAAAAAAAAAAAACCACCACCACACAAAACAGAAGTGATCTGGATTTTATTTTTTATTGTTGCTCCCCTAGTAAGCAGTATATGAAGCTTAGAAATTGCTTTTCCCCTACACAATTTTGATAGATACTATAAATAAGTCTGTATTTTATTTTATTTTTAATTGAGGCTTTATCCATTATTTAGAGTCCCAAAAAAATGATAGATGTATCTCCTATCAGGAACGTGCAGGGAGGCATGATGTTACCAGGAACAACAACAACATCTGCCAGCAAGTCAGACTCAGCACTGGGGGATGTCAAGCAGTCACCAAGCGTACTCACCTGCTACTGCAGGAGAAGATCCCCAGACACTGCCAGCTCACCCTCCTCAGCAGGTCACAGCTGCAGTCTAACACAAACTGTCACTGGAAATGCAGACTGGTGACACAGGACCTCCCATGCTTTCCCTGCTAAAGACACTTGCTGTATAAAGACCCAGGCCCAAAGGACTCTAAGAAGAGCCTAAGACATCAAAAGGCTTGCAGGTATTTTCAGAGATTGCTTTTTCATGTTACCATCTGCTACCAGGAACAGTAACTTGCTAATGTAACTTACACACCACTTGAACAAAGTAATTCTACCCAAATCCAATAAAGCAAGGAGAACTGCACACATTTGTTTTATTTTCCACACTTCTCAGTCAGTAACTTCAGTGCTGACTCTGCTTTCCTGCCTTCCAGTTACTGCTCAACCAACAGTACCTGTCACAGCCACTGTGACAGCTGTGGTTTAGAAAAAGCCTCGGTTTTAATTGAACGAGTTTATCACTATTACTTCAGGCGGTACCTGACCAGGTTTTGCTCCCTAGTTCATACACCTAGCATCAGGCTCCAAGTGGCATTTTATTAGTAGCAACACAGTAAAACCCCATTTTGCTGTTCTTCAGAACAGAATAGCACTATTTTCCTTTTAGATATTTCAAGAATTTTAAAGGAAAATTTTCTACCAACTTCCTGGCAGACTTGATGCTTCTTGACAGCGTTATGCTGAACTGAAAACATCAGCACTAAAAGGCAACATTTTACACGCCTCTTCTTCCAAGAAGTTATTTAACTGCTGGTTCAAACAACAACCACGCTGCATTTAGCAATAGCAAACGCACAGATCGATGCCAAAATTAATCACGCTCCTCTCACCATCAGACTTCCTGCTATTACCTCTGTTACTCAAAAAACGTTTGAGCCATCCTCAAGCCTCCAGTTTCCCCGTTTATGCTGTCAGTTCCTTTGATATACTCGTGTTTTGTTTGCATTGCCAAGTTCTCCCTGAGCAGAAGGCAGTAAATAGAGTCGCTGCCCTTGATGGCAAGGAGTCCTGCTGTGCGCTGCAGAGCAGAGAGGCTGGTCAGCAGCTGTAGGAGACTCTGTAGGAGACTTCCTGTAAACACCTTTCTCTGTCAAAAAGCATGAGCCACTCCTGGAGATCAGGCAAAAGCTGCATTGTCCCCGTTGGAACAAAAGGTAGAGCTAACTTAGCTAAAATTAGCCAATTTCAGTCTTCAAACACCTTCTAGAAAACCAAGCCATCATTGATGGGTTGCAAGAGATGTCACACAGTTAAGGACCAAAATCTCACCGTGAACTGGCTGCTGAAGTTACCCACAAAAGCTCTGGGCACCCCCACAGGAGGTCGTGTTTATGATAACGGGTGGTGACTTCTCCCCAGTTAGACACTGAGGTGCCAGGTGTGCATACCCAGCAAGACAGTGTCTACCATAAGGGAGGGGTGGCAAAAGGGAATTGGTGGAATTCCCCCAAATCCTATCATATGTGCCACCTGGTCATGCTTACCAAGTTTAATACCTCTCCCCTATGCCTCTACCCCTTTTAAAGATGTTGTTTAACTGTGATCGTCACACATCTTTACATTGTCCCAAGGCTTTTATTCTCCATACCTCTACCCTGAACTGGGATGAGGATGGCCCAAGGCCAGGAAAGAATCAATTTATGCTGAAATGAAGAATTAGAGGCTAGATTTGTCCCTCCTGAAGATGCTCTCTAGCAGTGGTCACCACTTAACCCAGGTTGCTGCAAGTTGTAACACAGCAAGAAATTACCTGGCTGCTCGAAGTGTCAAGTGGGGTAGCAAGAGCAGCAGCACACTGAGCCTGGTTAGGGTACTACAGGAAAAAATAAATTGAATATGGTAACATAAATTGGTTGGGTCTGGGAAGAAGGCTGTTGACAGTCTGAGGTCAGCTCAGAGTTGTATCCAACTGCCTGTGTAAAACAGGTGAGATTCCCAATAACTGGAATGGCACAAGCACAGCTGGGGAATTACAGAAAAGAGAGGCTGAGGAAGCAGATACAAAAACTATGTACATGTGACAAATCACTTTTCTACAGGTGACAAACAGGTACTACCTATAGCAGTGTCAGGATAAAAACTAAGAAACATGCAGCTTCTTCTGGGATGGGTAACAATAGTGCAGACAGGAGAATCACTCCACTGAGCAACGCAAACATAAGTAGGCAACAGCCTTGTTACTCTCGATATCCAAATTGCAGTTTACCCAAACTTAATCAAAATCTATATGTTTTGATGCAAACATCCAGGTCGTGTGTCAAAATTAGATTTTGCAGAACCTTTCTAGACCCTGTGAAATTACCTATCGATTTCAGTACTGGGATAAAAAGCATGTTTACGTCTGCTGATGTTGCCAGCTAAATGGAGAACAGGATTAAAATCCTGAAGTGGTCCTGACATAACCAAAGACCACGTCAAAAACTGGGATACCATTCAAAGGGTAAACAAAAAAGCATTAACAAAACAAATGTAAGATATGAATCACTTATCATGCTGTTCAGCAGCTGCTTGATCATTTTATCATGGGTGATGACAGACCACTGACTATGATTCTTTCCTACTGTTCAAGAAAAATTTCATCCTGAGATATTTACAGAAACATCATACACAAAAGCATGCAAAATTATGGGTGCTGACTAGGGCAGAGATGACTGGGTAAACAGGAAGGGTAAGCATTACAGAAAGTCCTCTTGCTTTTCCTTCCAGACTGCTGCAAAAAAGAAGGTGGAGAAACATGACATTAAAAGCACAGCACAGCTGGAACTGTGGCAGAGGCTTTTCAATCACATGAGAAATTAATGTGTTCCATCTTAGGCCAAAAACTAGACTTTGACGAATCTCATTTTACCACAAGGGTCTTAAGGGAGATCTCTCCCTTGAGCATACAGTGAGAACACCCAGCTCTGGTAACATTCACTGACCAGCTTCTGGAAACTTAAAATAAGCAAGGGCTACAGCAGCTGGACAATCTCACGAGCCTCCAGTAGGAATCATGCTAAAACATACCACAATGTTTTCCATTTTCCTAAATCTACTCTAGTTCCTGCAGCACAGAACTGTATTCCAAAGAAACTGAATTATTTGGAGCATTTACTGTCCTTCAGTATCATTACAGCAGCACAGAGTTAGCCCTATAATAAAATCTAAATTCTCTTCTCTACAGCACATAGCCTGACCTCGCTATAATGAAGCTCCATGGGACTGAGAAAAATTGTTGTATAGGATGACATTCTCTGCAATAGAGATTTTGTAGCTTGTTGTGCTAGAATAAAGTAACCAATCTGACTTGAACACATTATACCTAATTTTTTTTATGAGTCTCACTTCATACTGAAAGAATACTGTTTCAGCGTGGACAAAAAAAAAATCAATAAAGAAATAAAACACGGTTGTACATAAGGTACAGAAGAGAATGGCCTACATAAACTCCTCACATTTGCTTACGTGTTTGTTCTACCAAACCTTATTAAACAGGCAAAAAAGTTTGTTCTGCTGGGACTATTTTAAATAGGCAAGGCTATTAGCCAGTCTTGTCAAGGTGCATCTGAGCAATTCATTGTATGCACCATCTCTCGTGTCCTCCTAAGATTTATGGTGTACCACCTCAAGGCAAAAACAGTGCTGGTAAAACAGTGCTACTGCACAGCTTACATGAAGTACACAGAGATGTGGCACTCTTTCACCTGTCTGGAGGAGTTTCAGAGGTAAACATAGTGGTTTTTTTTGTTGTTGTTTGTTTGTTTTTTAAGCCTTCTTTCAATGAGAGCAAGAAGCGAGGCATATCCTTTATCCTGGATTTTGGATGTTTCCAGAACGGTTGTTCTGGGTACTATTCAGGTGATGCTTGGAGTTGTGACTTTGTTGAACGTGTATTGTTTCATTTTTATTTCTCCTCCGTAAGATCGGTCAGAAATCAGAATGAAAGCTTGTGAAGTTTGCTCTGCTTCAAGAAAACAAACACCCAGAGAACAAATACCCCCAGTCTTGCAGCAGGCAGAGGACAAGAATTTTGCTCACTGTACAGCAATGTCACCTTCCTCTTCCTTCTCCTCTTTAGTGCAGGAGGGTGCAAGGAACCTCAGCACACACAGGACAAACCTGCCAGGACTTTGACTGGTGATGCAGAGCTGTTCCTTACACCACACTGAAGTTCAAAGACCCTGGGATATATAAACAAGTACTAGCTCTTCAATCACTGCTACTGGTGACCAGATGTTTCTTTTAAATGGCTCTCTCACTGGCTTTTAGTACAGACAGGGATAATTCTACAGAAGTGTTATTGTTAGAGCCATTCAGAATGATAAGGATGATGCAAGGAGTTCTACTGCCTCTGAAGAATAACATCCTGCAGAAAAGCGATGGCAAAATTATGGATGTAATATGAAGCACATAAAAAATAGCTTTTCAGACCAGTGTTGGCAATGCTGGCCACATTTTTAATTTCCTCTCCCTTTAAAAGCAGAGATATTTTGAAAACAGAGCGCTCCAAGTCTTCAGCACCATTTGCAATGGAGGTACGCAGAGAGAGCCACCTCCACTTTGAAGTCTGACTGGACACTTGCATCTAGCATTAGGCAGGCTTCCTAAATTCTGTGCCACAGTTGACTGCGATAGAACAAAATTATTTTAGAAAAAATGTTTATCTGTTTTAAGCTCAGTGGTTTTCAAATCTTTCGTAAGATGTGTATCTGCTGAGTGGGGAGTAAAGCAGTCTGAGCAAACCAGGACTGACGAGATGCAGTCAGTGATAATGAACTGCTCTTATTACCATAAGAGACCAAAGTTCAAAACTCGATCTGTGTCATAAGTGAAGAATCAATCTGATTAATTTTGCCAATAACCGTTCTTTGGAAACGTTATTCATCACTACTCAAGGAAAAGCCCTGACCCAATGAATAAGTGTATTCATAGGAGCAGCTTCGGACAGCCGACTCTCTCCAAGACCTACTGGCCTTCAGACCGATCTCCTGACCACAAAAAGCTTTTACAGAGCTTTGAGCTTCCTTTTGTTCACGATAAAGGCCTACTTCACAGACACTTTCTGCAAAGTCTCTTAAAAAAGAACAACAAAAATACTGCCAGCACTAGAGCACTACTATTTAATAATTCAAGACTAATATCATGGGAATGCAGGTTCCCTCCCTGCAAATCAGGAAAGTTTTCTGTTCAAGAACGATTTTGAAAGAGCCATACCGCAACCACATATACAGACATAACACAGCTTCTTTTCAAGTGACAACCAAGGTGTGAACACTGCATAATCTCCAAACCTCTTGGCATAAGTGAATTGGCTAAAAAGTTCAGAGTGACTTTGCCTGGGAGGTGGACATCCCTACATGCTCCACCTGACCTCACTAATAATCATTCAAGCTTCAAATCTGCTACTAAAGCCTCCGTTGTAAGCAATTATTTGCCTCTGTGCAAAAATGTTAATTTCATGCTCTGTAAACACAACTCCTTCCAAAAGACCAGCCTGCCTATAAAGATTGCTTTTGACAGTCTGATGACCATCTTCTGCAGCGAGTGACTGAAACACCTTTTGGTGAGCAGGAACAGCTGTTCTCTCCTCCAGAAAGGAGAGGACACGCCAACATGACATGTTTACAGGTGATCCACATATAATGACCTTTATAGAAGGGAGTGGAAGAGTTTAGGCACTTACTTAGAGCAGAGCAACTTGACATCGTAAAATTAAAGACATAAACAACTGCTTTCAAGTGGCTATAGCATGTCATAACATTTCATCAGCTAACCTCTCGTGGAAAATATTTATCTCTGCAGTGCTTCTCCTAGGGAAGGGATGCAGGGAAGAAATGGGCTGGGGGTAAGAAAGATGACTTTATAAGTAGCAGTGGAACTGCAAGGAAAAGGCTGGTTGTCAGGCTTCAGGGAAAAAAAATAAGCACCACACTTCACCAAAACCAGTAACAAGATGTAGGCAGATTATTTGGACCACAGTACCAAAATCAGCCACACCTACACAAGCAAGAAAGAAACAGACACAGCCCGTGAGATCAGTGAACATTATGCTGTACTGCAAGCTTCCCCCCCTGGCCCCCAGTGTTGATCTGAATCCCAACTAAACCCACTAAATACATAGAATTTTAATTTTGGATGTCAGCACATGTAAGATTGCTGGGAGACAAGATAAATATTTTAAGGCAATATAAAAAAGCAACTGTCTTCTGAAAATGCTACATGTAAAAGTTACCACCTTTGCTAGAAAGGCGAGAATCATAAATATGCCAGGCATCTAATGCTAGGGAACAACTCAACTTTGAATAATTTTATGCTATTAAGAGATACACACTGAATACAGACTCAGATCGCTTCATAATTCATATCTAACATTAAAAGTCAGCCTCAGTACAGCAAAGCAAGTTGCCAGAGTGGTCTTTCAAATGCATCTGAATTCCCTTCGACATGCATACAGAGCAAGAGAACACTTTCACCTCTCTCAAAGCTTTCACTTCTCCTGGTGCTGCTTCGCAGATGCCCTCAACTAGACCCATTTTCTCATGCCTCGTGTTAAAAAACACTCCAGGGGCCACACATAAAGTGAACCCGTTCTTTTTACTTCTAAGAACATTTCTTGAAAGTTGAAGTAACAAGCAAAGAGACTTCAAAATTTAAAGTCTCAAGATGACATTTCCAGATTAGGAAATATTTATGTATTCCCACGAGTTTACCACTGTGCAAAAAGGCAAGACAGGTTCACCATCCCAAAAAGCATAAACAAGAGCATTTGGCTAATATGAACCTAAAAAGCTCAGATAGATGGCAATGTTTCAATAATCTCATTTAGGACAGCAGCTCAGAAGCAGCCTCCGTAGGACGAGATTCTCACAAATGACATTGGGAGGAGGAAGGACCTTAACACATGCTATAAGAGATGAGACTTCAATCTACAAAAAACAATAAGATTCTTAATACACAGATTGGTGAAATTACTTTCCAATTCACAAAACAAGAAAAAAATCAAAGCAGTTGTGTACTTTCAAATAAAAATAGCTTTAGACTGATAACTCCTGACACCTTTTTTTCCATGGCCTGAGGTAAACCCCTGAAGCTTCTTTGAGCAGGTGAGATCACTCGTTGCTTTACACAGCACCACAAGAGAGTTTTTGCTGAATTTCATTGCTATTTTATACTCATCTTTTTCAGGAGCAAGCTCATTTAAAAAGCTTTTTCCCTGTTTTGACTGCAGCTCATCTCCCCAATCTAATTTACGGTGGGTCCCCGTACAGTGCTGCATCAACACAACAGAGTGGGAAGCGAACAGAAAAGTGAGGGCAGACCATGGGATCGCCTCCACCACTGCGACAACACACATCAAAACCCCATGTAACACATGCTCTTGGGTTACTGGATTGCTACTAGTCTGGAGGCTGGAGGAGACTATATTAAGGTAACTCATTTGCCATTCTTGATATCACCACCACTAGCAACCTCAAATTCACACTTTCATACTCCCTCATGTAGGAACTTGTATCAGTTTCCAGCTTCCCCTAACTTTCAGGCTTAGGGAACCGAAGGGGTCTGCAATCATGCAAAGCAGAAAACCGCCTGTGTGAAAAAGAGAAACCTCAGTGCCAGCCTTAAAGGAATCGATAAATGCTTACTGGGAGGTGGGAAATTCAGCACATTTTTGGCTGCTCAGTACACCTAGTTCTAACACGCCTAGACAACTTTAACTGGTTGCAGCAATTTGAACCACCCTCCCTATATAAAACTTTAAGCAGACACTTACTTTAGTTTTCAGAACTGCATCGAGCCCATTCTAACATTTTAATCTCCGTAACAAAGATCCCAATTAACCATGACTCCACAACAACATTATTCTATTTAAATAATCTGAATCGAGCTTCCGAAAAATCACTGCCCCCCAAAAGCCAAACCAAACCCCACAAACCAAAATGGAAAATGTTTATAGTTGAAGGCCTTCATCAGCAAGGAGCATTCTGACTGTCTGGAATAACTTATGCAGCAGCTCTCATTACAATTGGCTACATATTTTATCGAAGAAGGAAAGTATGAAGAAATTGTAGTACACGGCAGTGGTGATGTGGGAAAAATAAAATACTTTTATTTCCACAGTTCTCCTCAATGTATTTTCAAAAAGCAGCATTGGTTGCAGACAAGCCAAGATATTCCATTTAGACCATGGGGACAAGAAATCATGCCAAATTCCTTAAAATCAAATAGAAGCCAACTTTCTGCTAGCTTCCATTAAAGGTGGGATCATATTATTTTCCTTAAGATGCAAGCCAGAATTCATAGCTACTATAGATTTCCAAGTATTGATATGTTCCAAGCGCTGCTTGAAAATACTTTGTTTTTAATTGAATATTCTATTTTTTAATTGATGCTTCTGAAAATGAACTGTGACTTGTCTTTCAATCAGAAATGCAGACCTTTAGAAAATGCAGGCCCTTCAAATGATGGCCCACACGTCAATGGAGTAACGAAGTTACCTGCCAGCAAAACCACCTTTGCTTTAGGCCAAACACAGTACCCCTTATTTGATAATCACAGCTACTCAAAGAGGCAAATCACATAATCTGGCAGAAGCTGACAGCAGGAAAACCTTAATAACCTTGACAGAGAGGCAACAGTCCTCCTAGCATGTGGTGGCACCTCCTTATGCAAGGGAGGGAGAAAGTCTTGGTGAAGAGGAGCCTGGCCGAAGGACAGGAGAGGTAAGGGTGAAGAACAACACGATACACACACAATAACAGAGGGGACCTCTGAGCACATCAGAGCAGCTCTGCAGCTGAGGGGCAGACGCAGCTATCTCTGAGATTTTCTGATGAAGTCAAGGCAAGAAACCACAGCAAGCCCTGCAGACAGCGGAAGCATCCTGCATGACTGGGGGAAAAACTTTGTGGTTCAGATGAGCAACCACTAATAAAGATATGTGGTATGAATGGTAACTGTTAGTTTAAACTTTCCCAATTATACTTTATAAGACAGGAAAATATGCCCAGCTAAGCACATGCAACCAGCACCTCTACAGCCAGCCACAGTCAGCAGAATTCCCCCCTCGCTCCCGTACCGACCAAGCATTTGGTATATATCATTTTCCAAACTCACTACATGACTGGGAAACATCAAAACCCAAATGTCTGTCTGTTTCATTTATTATAGCCCACCAATACAAAGAACCATTTTATGCTCCTATACAAACAGAATCAGAACAAGAAACCTTCTCTTTGCCAGGCACCAGAGAGCCTTTGTTCAGCTGCACAAGAATTCAGCGTAACCAGTTCATACCTAAAAACCAGTGTGCAGCGGTGAATGTTTGCCATCTCAAAGTATGGAGAGATTTGCTAGGAGGATTATATCTAAGCAGTTTTAAACACTAATGTGAAATAGCAAAATCCAAATCATTAGACTTGCATTTGCTCAATTCAGCTCCCTAGTGCAGGGCAGCGTACCATGTTCCTGCAGCAAGCAGCCAGGTCCCTGCTCAAGTAGTTACCCACTGACGCTTGCCACCTCTAATCTTCTCTTGGAATTGTTCCCCAGTGCCAGGCAGACTCTAGGGATTTCAGCAAGCACAAGCTGGCTTATACTTAAACTGGTCCAAAGCCGGAGGAACGATCTTTAGGGGTAACAGACAGGCACAGACATGGCCTTTGGTTACCCTGCATGGTATAAATCAGATTCATCATTAACCTTTAAACGTAAAGGTATGTATCTTGTTCTGAAACATCTTTTACCCATAGAGACCTTGCACAGGAAGTTAGTGGTAACATTTAAACAATTCTATTTCCCTTTCAAATCCTCTAGAAAGATTTCAAAGAATTAGGACCACCGTTACTTAAAGAACTGCTGGTATATAAGCAATTAAATCCATATCAAATGTATTGCTTGTTTGGGACTTCACTGCCTAGAGGGATATTTCCACTACCTAGTTTTGAGCATTTAACCTTCAGACACTCAGCCCATCCCCTAACATTGCCTCCTTTCTCAATTTCTGCATCAACCAGACTAAGAACTCAGGGTGATGAATGCCGCATCACTTTTTAATGATGTGTCCATAGCAAAGCATAGGTATTTCTCCAACCTCTCTCAGGTTATGTAGAAATGAATGGAATGTTTTTGTAGTGGTAAGTCAAGCTGTCTGAATTTTGGAAACCGAGGAAACCTGATGTAATTCCCAATGTCATTAACCAAGTACCCTTCTCTACCACAAAACCATACACTTGAACATGCAACGAACATTTTGCACCCTGCATACACACACACAGTGCAATGAATGAAGATGCCCTTCTGAGTAAGTGTTCACTTCAAAGCTCTGCAAAGACAAAAAAAAAAAAAAAAAAGGCACCAAAGTATCTTTATTTGAAATCCTTTATCTTAATCCCAAACAGAACAATTCAAGTATCACAAAAACTTCTGTAGGAGAGGGTAATGCCACTGTCATTGGTGCACAAAACTCAATGTTTCTCTATGTTCAAATACATACAACAATTTTTTGTTGTCTTAATGCTGAAGAGTTTCACACCAGTTATAAAACTCAGTCCAGCTTTTAGATATATGCTGAAGTAGCATCTCAAGCAAACATCCACCTTAATGTATTAGTTATTGAAGGCCAATAAATAACACTGCATAAGACCATCCATGTCAATATTTGTTCTGGTCTCTATGCATGTCCCCTACTAACATCTGTGCATGTCTTGTAAAAGAGTTTGCAGCCAGAAAAACCCCTGACAAGGGCAGAAAGTAAATTTTCTTGATTCAGACACTGAACGTTTATTTCCTAAAACTTCATTTTCAACATTTCCTTCAAATACACTGCATGTAATATTTAGAACTCCTGGCTTCCAGGAGACATTTGTCAAAGCACATTTAGAAGCTTATAATGTCTAAAACATCTGCAGCTGGTTATAATGCATCAGGAAAATAAAGTTGTCTGGCTGCAGTACTGTGCCAGTGTTTGAAGGAAAAAATAAAATCAAAACCATATGCCTGCTCTTAGGTTATTCTCAAGTGGTCTATATTTTATAAGAGAACTTACCATTAATTTTTAAAGTCCTATGAATTGAATTCTACTAATTGGGCTTCTTTAGAAAGATGTTTTTAAAAAACTTGAAATTCCAATAATCCAGCTGGCTTTGATACTACAGGTCAAACATCCAAAATCTGACCAGTAAGAGGCATAAGCTCCAAAAGTTCTCATACAAGTGCCATACCCAAAATATTTTCCCTTCACTTCTCCCCTAGAAGCAAGTTCCTGTTATTGTTTTAGCCAGGATATCAACATTAGGGGTGTACAAAATGACATTCCCTCCTAACTTCTATTGTGGTTTTAAAATTTAAACCATCTCAAATAAATAGTGGTTTACAAAAGGAAATGATAGGAGGGATTTTAATCCAGTGAGAAACTTGGTTCTAACCCAGGTTCCGTTCCCTCTGAAAGCCACTCAAAGGCAGCAATGTTTTTTTGCCTGCTCCAAAGGGTCCTGAGCTGTGCAAATCAGTGCGGCAATACAGGCTGCCCAGAGAAGCTGTGGATATCTGCAAGTAATATATGCATATAATACTGTAAGTGGAAATCTTCTGAATAAACACCTAACTTGCACTTCAGTGGTCCAAAACAGACATAAACCTTCCCACTTCCTCACCTTCCCAATTTCCGTTCTTCTGTTGGTCAGAGGGAGGCAACTGTTCTGCATCTATCTAACCTCAGTGTCTTTTTAACAAGAGCAGCCCTAAACCTCTTCACTCATGCTGCTCTGGAGGAAGCATCTCTCATACCAAGCTAATCGGCAAAATGCTTTCAAAAGCAGAGCAACAATAGGGGAGCAAAGCTTGTGCTAGAAAACCAACTTCGAGGTAAGATGCTCTACAATCAAGTACAGTGATAGAAGCGGCTGAACACAACACTTCAGGTTCATATCTCCTGGGAAACTTAAGATATAATTAAATAGTCCCATCATACCTTTTCCTTTTAGGAGATAAATGTTCTTCTCAGCCCCACAGATTAATGCACTCACCCTGCCTTCACTGCATAGCCTCTGACCTCAGTGTGACGCTCATGAAGTACCACCCTCCATTCTTCTTTGAGCTTCAGAATTTGCCTTTGGTTTAAGCACTAAGTAACCACACAGCTTCCCAGTGATGCTTTTACTGACTTACCACCTAGCAGGCTTCCCTGGTACTTAACAGTAATAGCACAGAAAATACAGAGACAGTCATCCATTCCCCCGCAGAACCTTTAATAAGGATAGATAATTACATGGCTGTTGATACACCAGAAGATTGCAAAGGAAATATAAAGAACCGGCTTTTCATTTATTGGGAAAGGAAATATAAAGAACACAATTAGCTTTTTGTTTATTGGGAAAAAAAAAATATCCAGACGATGCAGATGACAACAGAGCTCTTTACAACCACGCACTGGATTTTGGGCTGGGTTTGTCTGATGTGCTCTTGCAGTCGCCAGTCAAAAGCTGAACATCAGCTCGAAGAGCATTTTCACGGTTGCTCACAGGTCCCAACAGAAGCAGCACAAATTGACAAGGTTCTGCTTCTTTCTTACACGTTTTGCAACTTGATAAGACTGAGCAGCCAGAAGTCAAAGGTGAACTGCAGGCTTGGGAAGACCTCCGAACCACCAAGTGCTCCGAGCGCCGGCTGAGTAAGGGGAGGTTGAATGTCAGCTTCTATAGCAGTTACCTGCTCTCACCTGGAAAATACAACTCTGAGGCCACTAGTTCTATCAAGCTACCTCTAAAATGCAAAGAGCATCAAAATCTATGCAGAACATGAAACGGAAAGATAGCAGACCTAGAGCTCTCTTACAAAGACAGTTTATAAGCAGAGAACTCCACATTGTTGTTACAGAAATTCACTGCCCTCCAGTACATAGCCTTTTTAGTAGCAGCCTATGAAGCCTGAATTTCTGCTGCTGATCTGTCAGCACCTTCCCTTCAGCACCAAGGGCTGCTTTCAGCCTGTAATTGCTTCCCTCTCAGCAGCCTGGCACAAAGTTCAGCATCACGCAGCAGACAAGGAGCCTGAGCCCAGGGTGTACTCAGCGTGACACAGCCAAGTGTTGCTCAGGTCTTGATTCTGTACTGGGGTTTCTGAATACAGCTGCTACGACTACTGTCCTAGGAAGGGCATGAATAGTTTCACCCTGCAAAATGCAGAAGAGGCTTGTGGCTTTAGGACAAGAAATTTCATAAACAGTTGGTAGGGCCAAGAAAGTTAGACAGTAACAGCTAGTTGGGATGTACCCTTAAGATCTGAAAACCCTAATTAAAACCCTAAACCAACAGCACAGTCCAACAAAAGCACCCAATCCATGCACGTAAGCATGGCTATAAGTCACTACATCGTTTAGATTCAGGATTTCAGTCACTATTTATAACAGCAGAGACAGGCTTCACAGCTCCCAGCAGGGACAGACCCAGGGCAGCACAACCTGTCTGTACAGGCAAGTCTCTCAAGCACCCAAACAGTGTATTAAACACTTGTTGGCATCCCACACAGCTGTCGTGCTGCAGCTCCACACAATGCAATTTTTCTGTAAAGTACTAAATCTATCATGTATGATCACCCAGTGTTTTAGAAGCAGCCACAGGCTGCGGGGAAAAGAAGGAAAACATTTTAAATGGCTGTTAGTCTGTATGTTGTGCTACCTTGTGCTGACATGCCCAGGGATTTTGGAAATGCCCTCTAAAGAACAGCAGATTTTTTTTCCATTACTGCTGAAGGACCACAGCTATAAGATTGCAAAATCCTAAAGAGCTACTCAATGGCAGCATTAGTTCAAGAAAAGGCAAAAACTGCTTTAAGAAAAAAAATCATATATCTGAACTTATCTGTAACCCGCCAGCAGCACAATATCACTTTGTAGCCCGGAACAAGGAGTAGATCAACTTGGAAAGGAATGTGCAGTCAGCTTTCAGAGACTTCTAGAAAATGCCTGGAACATTTTAATAACTTAATTCTGACTTAAAGAAATCTTTAATTAAGACAGCATTTAGAAAGCATTTTCAGAACAATCTGGAATCCCGTGGAATGCCTTAAGGCCTCCAAGGAAGCCGCTCTCGCTCGGAGCTGAGATCAGCCACGACTTAGAGGAGGAAAGCAGCAGCCAGAAGTTGCCAGCACAATCCGAGTCTCACCATGCAATTTGCCTGTCTGTCATGTCACTGCTTGGCACAAAGATCACCCTGTCTATCCTTTATCACAGTCATTTGATGTTTGCCACATTTTTTCCTACAAGGATGTTACCCAAATCACAGTCATTCGGGACTTGACTTACAAGAATTAACTGCCGCTTACTTTCCCTGGCAAGCCGCTGCTAATCCACGCTTCTCTAAAAAGCAAGAGAATTAGGTCAAGGCAGCTTAAGTGTTGCTAAAATACATCGCATAGCACCTTATATCCACAGCTCAGACAGCACCTAGTCGCCCACAAACAAGCAGCAAACAACATCACAGACATGTCTGGATGGCCAAAGGGTCTTTGTCTGGATGCAAATGAACTTTCCCTTACTCTTTAGGAATGCTTATGCCTCCTTTAAATGTCTGCTTATCAAGCACGCACAGTTCCCAAGAGATTACTTTTGAGGAGATTACACTCCGCTGGGGTCCTGTTTTGTAACTTCTTTTAACTATGACCTTCTGAAGCGCAGCAGCTCTCCTCACAACAGGAGCAAAGATGGAGCAGCAAGAGCTGCAGCAGAGGGCCCCTCTTCTTCACTTCCCTCAAGTGACAGCCAGTGCTGTGTCAGCTGTTCCTCAAGAGAAAGCTGCCCATCCAACTGACACCACAGCACACTGAACTGCAATGCATCAACACTAACATTTCCAGTTTCTGCAATATATACAAAAGGGCTATTCCGTTAATGAAAGCAAGAGGACACGTAATCCATCACATCCAAGGCTGCTGCTTTAGTGCAAGCACCTCCCCATCAGCTAGGCACCATCAACCTGCCATAGCAGGGTCCCACCTCTGAGCAGGGTGAGAGCATAATTCAGTCACATGCGCTCGAACCATCCACCTTGCTGACTTCACAAGGAAAAATTAAGACCACTCGGGCAATTCTATTAATGTCAATTAATAATTATGTCAAGCACTGTGTCAGGCCCAGGGGATGCCAGCTGTCCAGTACCACGAAACCACCAGCTTTGCTAGAATTAGTGCCAAGTGTTTTGCTCGATGCAGCCCATTCTGCCAGCTGGGTTTGGGATAGGATGCTGTCTGAGGGCAAGATGAGGAAAGGGGCACTTACATCCTCTCCACCTCAAAACCCAGTGCTCCAGAGAGGTGTGTGCAGCCGCATTCCCACATCAGCCTGTGCAGCCCCGATGGAAGTGGAGGGCAGTCAGCGACCCTCCTGTGGTCAGCAAATACATGACTGGCAAGAACTACACCAGTTCTCTTATTGGACTATTTTGAGCTTGAAAGTAAACCACCACGGAGAGCAAGAATCACTATAGCAACATCTCACTTCAGACTGGGACACAGCTATACAACAAAAGTGAAAGAATAACCAGAACAGTATGACAATCCAGGGAATAACACAGCCTTCCTGCCTACCCTTTCACACTCAAACAGATGAATTATGAAGATCTTGCATGTGGAGGTCAAAGGATAAAAGGCTCAGCAGCATTCCCTATAGTCTCTTATTGCCACCTTTCAGAAATGTCTGGTAAGCAGAAGCCAACAGCAAGGAAGCCAGGGTGACCAAAGCAATAGAATGGCATTACATGGCAGAGATTTACCTAAACTAACTCTTTACCAACTCCTGCCAAAAACTGATTTCTCAAATATTCCGTGGACACCAGCCAGCATTTGTAACTACTCATGGAGCTACAAAAAAATCCCTTTGGAAAGCTGTTTCACAGTTCCTTTGCTGAGGAGCACTGTTTAACACTTCTACCATTTTGGCTGCAGACTAATAAAGAGGTAGTTTTCATAAAAAAACTGAAGCCAAGACTGCACTGAACCACAAAGCTTAAAATGTGAGGAGCCTCAAGAAAACAGTGGATATCTTTGCAACTACTGCCTCTCCCTCTCCATTTTTTCAAGTGTTATGTCTTAATCTTAAGATCTCTTGGAGGGAGATTTCTTGTTACACAAGGAGTTTCAATGCATTAGGTACTAAGCAGAATTGCTAGAAGTCACCATCAAATTCATAAGCCCAGACATGCAATTAGGATGCTGGATTACATTTCATTAAAATTTAAGAGTACTCTATAACCAAGCAGCTTTCAGGATCTTCACCACCAGCTAGCTTCCTCTGAGGATCCGTTGGGAGTTTTTATAGGCTTTAGAAGCTTTGCACACTGCAATTTCTAACAAGACGCAGGTGCACAAACTCATCTCCTCTAATTCCTAATCCTTCTTGCTGACTGTACACAGCACAGAATCGAGGACAGCTTACAGGTACAATGAATGGTGATGTGTTACACATTGCTTTCATTTAGGAAACAAGAAGAGAAGCCTAGCTGCATAATCCAGGAGCACCAGACATGCCCAAACTCACATGTTAAGCTAACAGTTTATAAACAGGATGGAAGAAACCTTTCTTTGGTAATGCTTCCCTCACCCAAAATGGAAGAGATTGCTAGAGTCTATGCACAAATTTACTTTAGCAGTGTATCAAGACAATTCTTAAGCAAAATACAGATAAGTTAGTTTCAACACGCTTCCACCAGAAAAGGAAGGACGCCTCACTGCTGATCTTCTGATCAGAGCCATTGCCTTTCCAAAAGATGCTATTTCTGGGAAGAATAGCCACATGTATGCAGAGTTCTGCAAAAACAGGCTGTAACAGCAAATAGAGCCAACAGCCCACATGAACTCATTACTGATGAACCCAACTTCAAGGAGCTTGAAAACATTTTGCTGAAGACATGCTCCTACTGAGACATTGTGACTCGTAAGCTCCTTTTAAATGTTGAAACCTCTAACAGTTATAAGGAATTAAAAAAGGGGATTAAAAACGACAAGGTTTCAAAGTCAGATCCTGTCACAGCTCTGACAAGCTAAGGAAGAAACCACATCCAGAAATCTCATGTCTGAGATGGAAGACTGAAAGTATAAAGCAATTGCACCACACATCAGAAGACTGGAAATGCTGAAGACCTTTAAACACTGGATTCAGTAACCAGTGAGAGCCCAGCCAGCCCTTTCAGGAAGCTGTGGTGTACTCATAACACAGTATAAAGTCAAATTATTGAAGCTGCTTTTCTTGTACCAGCACCAGCAAACAATTTGATTTTTAAGGCACTTACTAGAAAAAACCTTAGGGAAGGAAAATAAATGTACTTTCGGTTGATGTGACTTTATGAGAAGCACTTTTTCCTCTTAATGTTTTACTTCTTTCCTTACAGATTTCTGACCAGGCCTCTTGTACACTGCAGACACACAAATCAATTCTCATGAATTCATCACTTTTCCCTAATGGACCCAGAAAATTTAACGGTTTTTCTAATCAGCTCAACAGTTACTCAGAAGCAAGAACTTTACAGGAAAGCAAAAAATAGACCTAAAATACTCGTAAGAGCCTTGGGAGCATGGGCTTTAGGTTTGGGGAGGATCAACTGGTTTCTAAGGATCGCTCTCAGCCTAAGCCCTTAAATCCACTTAGGCCGAAAGCCACAGAAGTTAGGTACCACAGGATCTCACTTTCTAGGGTTTTCAGTTCACTCTGGCATGAACAAAGCATGCAAGTATCTGTGTTATATAAACCACAGGAGATACAAAGGGTACACAGTTATCTGAATGAAGAAATTAAAGGAAACATACAGAGAAGGGAACAAGCTGTCCATCTCATTAAATGTGAACTGATTTGCAAGAAAGCACATTAGTTACAAGCAGATAACCCTAAAATAACTATTTTCCTTTCCTACGTTATAACCAATCCATACACCACTATATCTCTCATGTTCAGCTCATTCAGTGTTTCCTACACACAACAATATCCTCCCATTTTATCGTGCAGCACTGGTCCCCCTAATCACTGACATATGCTGCAGCACAAAGCATTTCCTCTGGCATGCTTTAAAAAGAAGCACTGTCACCAGAGCAATGTAAGTGCTGGCAAATATGGTCTGTCAGGTTTTGTTTTCAAGGACTATAAAAATAGACTTCACTGCATAAGGCTTGAAGATTCATACCCTCTAGAAACAATTTTTAAAAGAACAAGTTTTCAGATGACTTATTGTTTTCAAATATCCAGAGAGAAAACCCATAGTTTTGTATTTCATTTAACATTTTCAGGTTAAGCCAATATTTGAAGTTTTCTTACATGACTGACAATTCCCTGCTAATTTACCTGCAAACACCAGTGCTTTCTTCATGTGCATCAATTTACAGTTCCTTCTCAGAAGTGTTTCCACTACGAGCAGCTTCATGTTATAAAAATATCAGGGCTCTGAATGGCACAACCACACAATTTGTTTCCAGAGCTTTAGCCTTTCACCCTTAGAAAGCAGTGTTATTTTGTACTGATAACAGCTTTGGCCAAAGCGCAAGGAAAAGGATCCTGGCACAGACCGAAGTTTGAGATACTTTGTTAGTTTGTAATTGGCTTTGCCAAGGACTCTTGTTCTGTAATCAGTTGGCCCAAGTTCATATCTGCAGAACATATGCAACTATGGTAGAAGAAAACCTATTATCTTTTATACACACTCTGCAGCAATCGAAATCAAGGACAACTCAAGTAGCACCTTCATGTGTTTCAGATAAGACTTTTCCAAGCTTCCACATCCCCATTCACAGAGCGCACAACCTGCATCTGCAGATCAGAAAATCTGAGGCAGAACAGGGAAATTTCTCCTCAGTTTTTTTTTCCTTTTCCAACCACAAGACTGCAGTTGGAAGAGAACAGCTATAGATAAATTTAAATTCAGAAGTCCACCTCTAATATAAGAATTAGTTTAGGTGATGATGCATATGACATCGTGCTTAGGAGGATACATAGGAAGAAGAGAACCAACTTCCCCTAAAATTGATTATTTAGGCTTTAACTGAAGCTTTTGTGTGCAAAAGCCATGCTACATTGCATGTAGCAGCAGCACCATTTCTTTTTAGGTTAAGACAGCACAAGGCAGCAGCAAAGACTGTACACACATCTGGCAGGATGACCGAGGGAGTTCTTAAACTCCATCTTACAGTCCAGCAACAATGCTCTCCCCAGCACATACCTGCTGAGGGAGACTATGAGAAAAGATAAGAGAAACTTTGGCTTACATGGCTCAGCAAAATACTGATGTTCAATTAGGACAACAGTCCTGTCAAGAGACAATAAGGGAAGAGCTCCTCTAGATCTATTACCAAGGACAGAAGAAAAAAAAAAATAAAAAATCAAGAGACCCATGCCTATCTTGTCAGAACAGTGGCAGAAATCTGTGAACTGAAATAGAAGATGGATTTCATAGTAGAATTGTGGTTGCTGTTTTAAACTCAATTACAGAAACAGTAAATATTTGATATTCTTCCTCATAATGTTTTAAAACATCTGTTTTATAAGCAACAATGATAGAAGACATCACAAAAAAATGGTTCCTCTAGCAGTATTTGAGCAAAGCAGCCTTTAATTCTTATATGAAATTCAGTCTGGGACATTTTGATAAATCTTGACTAATTGGAGGAGTGGAGATGCAGCTTTTGCACATTCTAACTGTACTACAGGAAGAATTGGCCAAATTTCAATACAAAGATGTCAAAGATGTATTTTTAACTACAATGTATATGCTCCGTGAAGCATAGCACACCATTCTCCTCTCCTGCTTCTCTCCAAAGGAATTCTACATCAGCCGTAATTTAATAGATCCTTCTGCAAAGTGCAACAGACAAATGCAATTGATGCAAATTCTGTAAACACTGGAGTTCAGATAAACTGATAGTGTCTTGCTATAGAACTGAGCCCTATGCACCTACACATTCAGTGCAGCATCACATGCTTTCAGCTTCACTAGCACCTTTTTCTGTAGCTGGAACAGCCCATGCTAGAAGTCAGCTATTTATTGAAAGTTCTGTTTATTCCTCAGTGCATTCTAAATTAAAAAACATAATTGGTTTGTATGATTAAAGGAAGAGGAAAGAGATATACACATGGCAATTACTGGCACAATTTAATCCTTAAAGGCTGACCTCCCCTCCACTTTTCCAAAGTAGCAGCAGCAACAGGAGGAAAATGGTAGCAAAGACAATGATTTTGGTAGTCTTTTGGTCTCTCTCTATACAAATACATTTCTGCATCAAAAACAGAGGTCTCCCAAGACTTTGCAGATGTTTTTACAGTTTAATTCCATGCCCTCAGTCCCAGGCAAACAAAACAAATTTGAGAAGTCTCATTCTAAACAGTTTAATTATGCCAAGATAACTTTGCCACTGTGAAAGCGACCTGTGAACAGATGCTGCTTTTTTGAAGTGAGATTTTTTTTTTGCAGACTAGATCAGTTCCTCTAAACAGATTCCAAAACAGTCACAAAAAAGTTAGACAGCATCTAAAACTAATTTTTGTTGTTGCTGTTCCCATCACAGCAAGCTGCAGCCTAAGAATAAGAGAGAAGCAGCAGTTCGGAGCATACTGGCAGATAAGCAAAACTAACATATGCATGAGTGAGGAGAGGGTTAGTCCTTATTCCTTGGCTATCACACTAAACCCTGCCAACCGATAACGTGCAAGATAAATGAAAAGACAGAAGATAATCAGCGTTCACTTCTTTCTGAGATACTGAATAATCTTTAGTAGTAGCTAATATAAACTGACAGTCTGGATAAATTTAAGTGACCTTCTGTGATGTTACAGCACGTAACTTACTTGCCTAATTGAAGCCCTTTCCAGAGTTACACTTGTATTTACCTACCTTTGGGGGTTCTGATTTTTTTAGTGAAGGAATATATTTTTGCTTTTACTTATCTGAGTTGAAAGTATAGTTTCTAAAGAGAGCCACTATCAAGGAAGCAGAGCTGAGATTAAAGTCAGTCTGAGTAGAAGTGAAGAAACCACTCTTTCTTTTAAAAAACAACAAATAATCTTTAACATGACCAGGTCTGGCATCCCGTATTTTTGTATCATACCCTAGATCAAAGTCACTAAGACTATTATTTTTCAAAGGAGCATCACACCCTAAGACACCTTTGAAAACTTTAGTCTAAACATTAAGAACACTCGCACACAGTTTCACCTGTTTTATTCATTAAGCAACAGCTCATGCTTACTAGTCTCTGAAAATTTCTTCTTAGGACTTCATCTAAAGGCTAAGAAATGTTAGGTATGCTCAAGAAAGAGCAAATTACCTCTTCTCCATCATGGAGAAAAATTGTTTTCTTGCTAGTGTCACGAACTGGATAACAGTAACCTCCCAAATGACTTTGAACACAAGTAACCTATGCAAAGACAAGGCTATACAATCTTCTACTTTGGAAAAACAAGACAGGCTATTAGAGATTTTAAATGTTAGATCTTCTTAAGTAAACATAAGCAAAGATGGAGAAAATGACTTACCCTTGAAAAGTCACCTTAGTTTGCATATACAATTGCAAGCAAAGGATTTCAGGCATTGGAGGTAAAGCAGAGCAGAACCCTTTCCAGCAACCCAACCCCGTGAAAATAATTGCTCAACAGGGTGGAAGCAAAGCAGCTGTACCCATGGGAGGCAGCTAACAGTGCTTCCAGATAAGATCCAAAGTCCTAAATCAGGGCGAGGCCTTGAGCAAAGAAAAAAAAACTCCAATCTCCTTCAAAGAACCTGGTTAGAGAGTAGTCATATTCAGGTGTAGATTTTATTCATCCAGAAAGTTCTTGCAGGAGACAGACTAATTAGTTATTAGTCTGCAATTCCTTTATTTTAATTACTGAATAGAAGTTCTATAGCAGAAAGAGTTCATGCAAGGTTAGGATGGAAGTTCTAATATTTGTACCTGAAAAAAAAAAAACCCACAACTCTTCAAAATTTCTTTGAAATTTAACAGCCTGACTGGTCATTATTTCAATAAACAACTAATTCCTACGCATTTTAAAAAATGCACTGCAATGCTTTTTGGGATTTTGGCTTGAGCGGTCACTTTGTGAACCCTCAGGCACACAGAATAGACAGTTTTGTATTCAAAAGCTACATCAGGGAAACGTGTCAAGTCACTGCTACATCAGCTGAGCATGACATACATGCAAGAAATACATATTAGTGCTGAGGGGAGCAGCTCTGAGCACAAATCTGTGACCTCACTGCAGAGGCAGTGCTCAGCGTAACGGGAAAGGATGCCAGCATCCACCGCCTTGAGACGATTTTTTTAGAAGTTACTTTCTGCTACTTCTTGTGCTAATTGGAGAGAAAAAGAGTATTGCAGCTGAAAGATTAATAAGAGGTTGAGACTGGAAGACACAGTCACTGAATAAACACTGAGCGAACTTAAAGGGTGGGTGCTGCTCTGCATTCAAGTCTCGGCTGACTCCATTTTCCTTCCTTTTATTTTGTATTTCTTGCCAAGGGAAGAGTCACAACATCCACACTTGTTACACCAGCCCTCTTGCAACGGGTTTTCCATTTGAGACCCTCACTATGTTTAACTGTTTGTCTTTTTAATTTGACTCAACAATAAAAGAAATCAAAGGCTACAGAAATACAAGCCACGTTTTGCAGAGTACAAATTTCAAGCCCATCAGCTACCATTTAGTAGCTGCCTCTAACTAGGCTCTCGCTCACAGTAGTTGTAAGACATCTGAGAACGCACAGACAATGTGGGAGACATCATCCCAGCAACATGCTTGTGTGCTTTTATCATGATTTCCAAGAGACAAAAGTGAAGAACCCAGTTTTCCTTAAGATGCCTGTACAGAGTTGTAGCAAAACCCAAAGAAGTCAGACCTTAAAAATGAACTGGACGATATTTCAAACTTTTTGAATACACCAGTGATGGACGCTAATTGCTGTAGCTGGTAGTTTGTGCTTCCAAGAAAGTGACAGGAAGAATAAATAACGTTTCTCTTGTGAGCTACAGAAGATGTCATCAACCTGAAAAAGGTAACTTTGTGAAGTGGGAAGGCGCAAAATAGCATCAGATGGAACTCCACGAGTGGGATAGCTGAAAGAGTTCAGTTTCCAAAAATCAGCAGCTTTTCCACTAAAACAAGTTTCTTCCCTGAGTACTGGCAAGACTGGAGCACTGCTTACACTCCGTTGTAGCTCTGGTTGAAAAGCCTTAATTATAGATATATGCTCTAGAGAGCTCTCTTTTAACCCTGGAGCTAAGATTAGAGAAATTGAAGCAACTGCAAAAGGGCAGGGAAAAAGAGCTAATTATTTAGAAAGAAAAGCAGATTTAAGGACCAAGATGTGGTAGACCTCCCTTCGCTGAAGCTGCAATTTAAAGCTTTATCAAGTTTATGAACAATAAGCAGAAGTGTCAAGTGACATTTCTGATATTTCAGGGGCACGCAGGACTTGGATGCAGAGCTGCCAGCAGAGGTTACTCCTCCACCCAAGCATTTGGGAAGGAGGGTGCAGCCTGCTAACTGCACTGCACATCGCTTTACTTATCTGTAGCTTTCTGCAATCGTGGCCAGACCCTTTAAATCTACTAACAAAAGAGGCACAGTCTGACACGTCAGCCATAATTTGATATCCAGTACTACTTATGTTCGTAACAAAGCCGTGTAGATAAACACTCCCATCCTTGTTACCTATCCATTATCCAGGCAAGGTAACACAAAATGCAGCAAATAACACCCCGGTGTCAGTTATACTGACAGAAGAGATACCATTACCACTGAGGGGTTATGCTTCAAGTTGAATAAAGCAGGACTAGTAACACTTCTAGCTCCCTGGATTGTTAAAAGGCATGAGCAGCATGCCAGATCTGAAAGTAAAACCACAAGGAAACTCCAAAGGAGATAATGAAAAGCTTGAAAGGTTTTTTTTTCATAGCAAACAAAAGAAAAATATAAAAACAAAGGAGGAGGGAGGCACCTGCTATGGATTAGGGAATAGAGCATCACTGTCATACACTTGAAAGTTACTTGAGCATCAGGACCTGTTCAGGAGTCTGAAATCAGATAACAGATTCACGCTTTCCGTTCACTGCTAAAAAACATTGAGAGTTAGCAGTTTTGCAAGCAAACTGGGATCTGAAGTCAAGTCAGAGTTTCTCTTACAGCTCTCCCTAGAAGCAGAAGAATCAGGCCAAGCTGCACATTGCCATCCCAGTACATCCCACCAGATTTTTCCAGTTTCGAATCCATTCAGCTATGGAAAAATTCCTTTCAAATTTTCCACTAAAGGTGATTCAGAAGAAAATGTGCACATGCATTCCAGTCACTTAACTTGAGAGCACCTCTCTGCTACTCTTCAAGGATTTCACATGCACCAAGTTACAGCAGCCACCTCTTTCCCTGTGTCTGCATGGTATCATGCAATACTTATGTTATCAAACTATTTAAAGCTGCACAACTTACGAGGTTGCTCTATAGAGATAACATGGAAAACATGAGGCATGACGGACCCTGGAGAGAGGCAAAGTCCTCTGATGGTAAATACCACAGCAGCTTTGCTCACACACATATTTCTGCCACCCTGAAGCGCGCTGTGCCATAAAACTGGGCACACTACATGCTGGTTGGGGTGCACCCCATAAAAGCCTCCAAACGACAGCTCTGCTGTACTCAGCAGGATGCCAAGCTGGCGCGTAGGAACACCTGCTTTCACAGGAGCTCCAAATGCACTTCTGCAGCACAAGGTGTGTTTTTTTTTTTTTTCCCCGTGATATTTCAAGCACAGAGAGCAATACCTCCTATCAACTCCTAGCTAGCCCCAGCAGCTCTGTACTTTTCAGGGGGAGCCTGAGGGCTTCCTGCCCATGCTGCCTGGGTCAGGACAGGGCTGCAGAGACACGAGCAGCATGCAGGGTGATCTTGCACCAGGATAAAAGCTTCCTCCGTGTTATGTTAACCCAGACCAGCTCCTACATGACGCAAATGAGGTTACAGGTGGCTCCCCAGGGAAGCAAACATGAGTGATGGCAGGGTTAACAGCTGCTCCTTATCTTTTTATAGCAATGACTGCAATTGTATTTAAATAGGGAGTGGACTGTAGCACTATGTATCTAAAGGTCTGCTAGAAAGCATTTTTGCCTGACTCCAACACATCGCTGGCAGTAAGAAGCTTCCCATTATTTTCTCAGCCCACTTGGTCAAATGCATGGCAGTTACCTGACAGGGTATTTATTTGTAAGTGCAGTTGCTCACAAATCTCGCTGTCTCACCATCTGATCCCCATTCATACAGGAAAAACAAATGGTTTTGCAGATCCCTGTCTGATTACGGTTTTCTCTGGTGACCTACAAAGCAGTTGGGGTGTCAGGAGCCAGAAAGTTTTCTTGCCACAATTTTCCTTCAAGGACAGGAATTATGCATCACAGCTTTTAAGAGCTTTGGACAGAGCATGTCTGAACAGCTAGCCATGGCATGGCTGGACTGGTAACAACAGCATCTGCTCCACAAGAGGAGAATCCCAGCAGAACAGCCGATACAACACACCTTTCATCTTCATGCAGCACAGAACTAGAGCACAGCCTGTTTGAGCTCTCAGCTCTGTGTTACCACCAAAGACCACCAGTTAAGGAATAACAAGACCAGGGAAAGCCCTAATTTATTAGCCAACGTCCCTTCCCAGTTGGACTTTCAACTTCACAGCTGCGAGACAGGTTAGCCACTTCATGTGCTCCGAACCCTTGTTTTCCTTTCTTTGGAGAAGGAAATAGGGCTTTCACTTCAGCACACTTTGCAGTACCACACGTAACCAGTCCAGGAAAAACTGCTCATTTTGCAGCTGCACCAAAATAATGAACTTTACAGTAGCCTATTCTAGAAATCAGGCATTAAAAAGTGCTTTTTTATCTTGAGGACTTGCACTTTAGCTCTCATATGTCAATTGTTTTACTCTGTGCTTATAAAAATAAGGTTTCCAAAGTTTGCCTTTGTATCAGCAGCAAATAAGCAACCAGCAAATAGAAGGGATAATAGGGCTTTCCCGCAGAGGGCAGAGAGCCACCAGGCAGTGAGGTCTATGGCACGACCAGTTCAGCTGCCAAAGACATCGGCATGGGAAGCACAACGAGTTGGCTTTCTATTCACCCCTGGCTGGCAGAGAGCAGGAAGGTTTTCCTCTCCCTCTCCCCAAGCCCTTGGGAAGCCCTGGCAGCAAGGGAAGCCTGCTAAGCCACCCCCTTCCCGGCCAGCGCTTGTCAGCCACGTGAAGCTGACAATCAGTGACAGTTTCATCGCTGCCCTGAGGCCGGGATGGCAAAGCCGATCATCTTCCTCTGCTGAAGAGGAAGCGAGCAGCAGCAGCAGCTGGGCAGGCAGCACCACGCTGCTCCCAGCCCCTAACCAGGGCTCCTTCCTCAGCAATGCAGCCTGGATGCTTTAGGCTAAATTGCACAAAAGCCAAAGTTTACAACCCCAAATTGTCCAAGGGCTGCATTCTCGCAAAGCCTTTTTCAATCCCATTTGCAGCTCGTGTCTCGTTGCCGAGCCACGAGCAGCCAGGTACAGCTGGCAGCAGAGGGCACCACACAATCAGCTATGTGATTTATACACTTCCATCACGCTCGCGAGTGCATTTATAGAACACAAATTACTATTACAACAAGCTACAGGGTGACTTTATAAAGCATGCATCATATCAAATGAAATGCATAAAGCGAAAGGCTGCTAATTTGCTCCAGTGCTTTTATCCAGCAATACAGAGAAGGAGACGTTCAAGCTTAATCACTCCCCGAGTTCAAATGCCCCATTCCCCTAACAGGAGGCATCACACGGATCTCCTGCCCGACCAGACAGGTAGAGAGCAGCATCTCTAAAGAGGATCAGAAACCATATAAATACTCGCATTAGCCCAAGCATAAACCTCCAGCCCACAGCCCACCTCACTGGTTTTGCTCACTGCAGGACCACACATCAAACGTTTCAGCTGACGATGCCCAGCAGCTTCTGAGGCGGACAGCGGGGATTCGAGACAGAAGGAACAGGCTGAATTTCTCTTGCAGTCCCCCACACCTACAGATCGTATGTTTTTACCTATCGAGTACTTGTTAAAAAAAGATGAAATTACACCGAAGTCAAGCTGCACTACATGAGCATGCCAATATACACATACTGCCATTTTTTTCTCACCAGCATAAGCAGCCACTAAGCGAATACTTTTGTTGTCAGAAGAAACATTTTAGTACCTCAGTCCTATCATCCCTACTGAAAGCCACCACACCAGGCAAAGCTGTTACACACCCCAGGAAAAAAAGGACTTGCTAGTTCGTATCATCCAATGAGCAATGAGTAACTGTAAATACATAATGATAAAGGAAACTTCTGCACATGCAGGTGTAATAAAAAAAAAAAATAATAAAAAAACACCACGATGAATCAGCTTCCCTAATGACATCTCTAGCAGGACTTTAACAACTTAAGGCCATCCCCTCTCTTCAGTGATCGAGAGCCAACCAGGAGCGCTCCAGGAGAAGAAATCCGACAGCAGAAGGAAGGAGAAACACTGACCTAACCCAGGAATTAAGGCAACGCATTATTTTCAGCCACCATGTTTTCCCCTCAACATGTAAATACAGAAGCAATTAGCCGTCTAGGCACTTCTGCAGAAACCATTTAGCATAATCTTTCCTAGAATATATTTACATGGCTTCTGATTACTTAATTTCTGACACGTTTGTTTCAGCCACTAGAAAGATTAAATAAAGTAAAATAGTGTGCACTGATATGTTGCCATTTTGAAGGTAACAAGGCACACTACTACACAAACTCCTGGCACTATTTAAACTTTAAGTATTGCAACTGTATATTCCAATAATTGCTTTTTTATAGTTTTAATCCAACTCTTCAAACTTTTCTGCCCTTTTGCTGTTACTCTGAAAGATAAAGTTACTGAACAGCAGACACTATTTAAGCAAAAGAATGAGCAGGGACAGAGATTTCACTGGAAAGCTCATTTCTGTATCACATCTGAAACGTCTTCAATTTAAAGATTAGCCTGTGCAAGTAGGCAAATTAAAGCCAGAAAGAAAAAAACATTTCCTGACTGCTACATATATCATTCTTTTAATGATATAGCCTCCTGTGGTCTTAACACCAGTACTCTAGTTTAAGAAGTTGGCTGTTCCGTATAGCTTTGTAAAAGAGCAAACAGCAAATTCATCTACAAGCTGGAAGTTGATCAGTGAATACCAAAACCGTGAGTATGTGTCAAGACCATGGGAGAGACGGGAACCACCAGAACTGAAGACACCCAACAAATTCTCTGCAGTCAGCTGGCAGATAACTCTATGACAACAGTAAAAAAAAATGTTTTATCTTTATTCTGCATCATCTGAAATTATTTTTACCAAGACAGCCAGCTGTCCTTCAGGGTATGTTTTCCCTTGCTCAGTGTAACACAAGCTAGCATTTCAGGGTCCAGTCCTTCAAAAATATATGTATGTGATAGATGTGTTTCTTTACTGCCAGCCCCACTGCAACCCATAGTTCCCCATTAATTAGACAGGAAGGTTGAGCCTCCAGCCTAAGACCCAGCAACCCCGATTTACACAAGCGCAGAGAGCTTTTATTTCAAGTTCTCCTGTAATCAGCACAGACATTTCCTGCCCAGCTCACCACACACCCAAAACAGTAGATTTCAGTTTATTGACAGCCGTCATGCTTCAAACAGACATAGCATAAAGAAAAATAGGATGAACACTCTGTATAACAAGCAATATGACATTTATTAATTCCGAGACGACAACGCACCAAAACCAGCAGTGATGCACCGCACCATACAAACTGCCTGGCCTACAGCTGCTCCGACCCAAGGCCCGCAGCACAGGGACGATTTTGGAAGATGAAAAATAAAAAGTCAGCTTTTTATTGTATTTTCAGCCCTGGTAGATTTCACTAGAGTTAACTGTTACCTCCAGCAAGAAACTTTGAAGCCTGAGAATAATTACCGACTTCCTCCTTCACAACCTCCAGAAGAGGTATGATTTTACCCTGGTCTTCATTTCGCTGTACTACGTGAAGCTGCGCAGCAGTGGCCTACAGGGCTTAATTTTGTCAGTCATGCAAAATAGATCGCCTGCATGCAACAGAAATACAAGCATAAGGCAGTAACATCAGGAACCGCAGGCACGTAACAATCACTGTGTGTTAAAAAGATTTCTGGGCAAGTCTGGGGTCTGTTATGAAATCCCATGTTAAGGCAGGTACTGACTGACTTGTTCCTTTCTTCCCCTATCAGTATGGCATATGACCAGGACACACTCACGGTTATGTCTGGGCTTACCCAAAATGCTTGAATTTGAAAAGTGTTTCTGCTGGGAAGGAAGAGCTCAACCTCAGCACCTCGTTCCTGGAGCCTCCTCGCTCTCCGAGCAGAAATTGCCACGCTAGGTTTCTCCACCTTTACGGTGCCGTCGTAACGGCAAATCTCCAAGGAGGGGAAGATTGAGACAACTAAGAGTTTTAAGTGGTTTTGAACAAGGAGCTGAACCGATAGTTACACACTGACATTTCAGGCTTTCAAACCCCAATCATTCGTAATGGTACAAAGCCAAACCAAGGATGGGATAAAGCAATTACAGAGGCAAAAGTAAATGCAGCTAAACTGAGCTTACACATGCCTAATCCGGGTGATCTAGCATTCCTGTCCCTCACATTAAGCAGAGGGGTTTGCCTGTTAAGTCGCCTGTTACTACCCCAGAGGGACGAGCAAGGAATGCAGTTGTCTGCTGCAATACCACCAAGCAGCAGGTACCCAGCAGGTATCCCCCACCCTGATGGGAACAGCTACGTGCTCTTCTTTCCCCAGAGGAGGATCAGGGCACAAGCATTACCTTCAGACTCCACCCAGCGCTTTCTGCTAGCCCTTGCCACAAGGTCCGTGGGGACACCGAAGTAACTGGTGATGTGCGTTCCCTGTACCTTTCTGAGACAGGTGAAGAGAAATGGAGCAGAAGGGACGCCCTCGGGAGACACATTTACTATTCTTTCCATTGCAAGGAGGGGGGAAAACTTCCCTTCCTTACTCCTTGGAGCAAAGATCCTGCTTTATTCCCCTACTGAGCCCTACCAGAAAGGCAAGCAGACCTCTGGTCTCCGGGTCCATAAGCTGCCAAGAAAAGTATTCGCCTTCCACCTCCGACCCATCCCCTACACAAGCCCCTTCTCTCCTCAGCTTACGTCAAGACAGCTGCTCCCATTTCTCACGGGAGCCACACTCAGCTCCCTCCCTGCAGGCAGCCTCCCCAGGTGGGCAGCATCCCTGGGGAGCTGCCTCCCCCTGGATCCACACCTATCATCCCTGCTGATATGGGGCTGCTGCTCCCCTTCCCCGTGTACAGAGAGTCCAGATGAGCCCCCCCCCAGACATTGAGATATGGGTGGAGGTCCTCAAGAGCTCAGTCACCTCCTCCAGACATGCACGAACAGAACACAGCGCAGCAGAGCTCTGGCCACCCACCCGCTGCAGCCCCATGCTCCTGGGGGCTCCCTACATGCACAGCACCCCCCATATGCCCAGGACCCCCCCCCCAGCCCCACCCACCCCCCCAGGACCCCCCCAGCAGCCCCCCCAAGCCCCTCACACACTCCCAGTACTCTCCCATCTCCCCCATACACTCCCAGTACCCCCTCAAAAGCCCCTCACTCACTTCGAGTACCCCCCCCCAGCAGCTCCTCCACCCCAATACCCCCAGTACCCCCCCAGCAGCCCCTCCACCCCAATACCCCCAGTACGCCCCCAGCAGCCCCTCACACTCTCCCAAGACCCCCCCCCCCAGGACCCCTCCCGCTCCCAGTAACCACCCAGCAGCCCTCCCTCCCACTCCCAGTACCCTCCCACTCCCAGTACCCCCTCCGTTCCCCCCCCCTCCCACTCCCAGTACCCTCCCAGTACCCCTCCAGTACCCCCCCACACACACTCCCAGTACCCCCCCCCTCACTCACCGCCTCTTCTCCAGCCCCCACCTCCACCACCGCCGCTGCCGCCCCCTGCCCTGCAGCCGCCCCACCACCGCCGTCCGGCTGCCGCTCTCGGTACAGGGACCAGAGCCCCACGTTGGGCAAGAAGACGAGGGCGGCCAGCGCCAGCCCCACCGCCTGCAGCAGCCGCTTCTGCTTCCGCCGCATGGGAGCCGCGGGGAGAAGGACGGCGGCGAGGAGGAGGAGGAGGAGGAAGAGGAGGAGGAGCAGGGGATGAAGGCGAGCAGGGGGCACGGAGCCGCCCCCGCCCCGCCGGAGCCCAACTTGCCCCGCGCGCGGCAGCGCCAACTCCGGCACTTCCGCTCCGCTCCGCGCGGGGGGCGGGGCCTCGCCGGGACACGCCCACAAACGCCGAAAGTGGGCGGGGTTTCGCGCAAAGCCACGCCTCTCCTCCCTCCCTCCCGGGCCCCTCCCCGCAGCCCGCGCGCTAATTGCGGGAGGCGCCCCGGCGCAATTAGCGCCCTGCGGGGGATTGCGGGGTTAGTTAAGCTGCCTTCTACCGGCCCGTAAGCGGTATGGGTTGGCTCGGCATGTGTTCTTTTTTTAAAAAACTTTTTATTTATTTATTTATTTATTTATTTTTATTTTAAATACACCAGCGGCAGCAAAATTGGGGGAATTTGGGGAATATCCCCAAATTTTGGAGAATATCCCCAAATTTGGGGGGGTGAATCCGCTCCTTATTTACGAGCCAACTTGCCACTTTAGCCAGGAAGCAGCCCGGCTCTGCTGATGCCAGCAGCAAGGCTGTGACACCGCTGGGGTTCCCGCTAAAAAACACAAATATTTGGTGTTTTCCAACGTAAAGAAGTTGTTATTTTGCCAAAAAGCAGCGAATGGCTTTGAACTTCCCCAAAGTTCCCCGGGCCGCCAGGGGGCAGCTGCTGGCAGGGAGCAGCTTTGGGGCGCAGGCTGCGGCTCCACATTAAGGCACGTTCGTGCAGCTTCTGCTCCCCTTTTAATTATAAATGAGGGTTTGTCGCCAGCTGATTTCCCTTCCATTGTTTCTTCGTAGGTGGAGAAGACAGCGACCCGTGAAATGCCTCCGCTCCTGCCTGGGGAGCACAGGGGCCCTGCAGCATCACTGAACCACCCCCGGCAACGCGGAGGCTTTGGCCACTGCCGAATAATGCATGGCCACCAAAATCCTACAAGAAAGCTATGGCTACGTTAACCCCTGCTTTCTCTGTGAGCACCTAGGCTGGAAAGCTCTGCTGCAGCTGTTTTAATCCTGCAGCCATGTGGACCCCTACAGGAATATCCCCAGCTCCTTCCTTGCCTTTGACCCCTTTGAGAAGTGCTAGTGCCCCAGCAGAGGTCTGTAGGCACACGCACAGGATCGTATTCTGCCCTTGGCAGAACATCCTCGTTCATATAAAGAAATGACAGCCACAAAGTTGGAGAGTTAGTTAAAACAAAGCTACTGGCTGGCTTGACATAGGCTTAAATGTGGGGTCCTGAGCCTGCTTGCTAAATGAGATGTTTGCCTGGTAAATTGACTTCAGTGGAGTTGCACAAGCTCTACCTGGGGAGAAACTGGCTGGTGCTGCAGGAAGGTCATTTTTGTACCTGGGAGCATCCTGGATGATCAAAGCATCTGAGGAGCCTCATAGGAATGGCACCGTGGCTGCTCCTCGGTGATGGGAGCCAAAATGGATGCTCTGGGTCTCTCCTAGCTGCTTTGTGATGGATTGAATCCCCTTGGGGTTACCAAGTAAAACCATTTATACCCATGCAACCACCTGTGCAATAAATGATCAATTTCCCCGCATCACAGCAGGAACCTGGGTGGCCTGGCAGGGTCCCCGTGAAGCATTTGCAAGCCTGGCTTCGAGCAAAGCCACGGGCTGACCACCAGGAGCCCCATTAAAGCTGCTGGCACCCAAGGGACTCCTCGCTGTGCTCTATGGTACCAGGGACACCCGCACACGAGATTCGGTACGCTGCCGAAACACTGCCACACTGAGGCCAGTCTCTTAGAGTAAAGGCCCAGCGGTTCTTCCTCTCCTCTTTCTCCTGAAGTGCTTTAGCAGAGGCAGAGCTCTCGTTTTGGCCCGCTAGGTGTAATGCCTTGGGGATTAATTGGGTACATGCAAAATAAATGGGGATTTGCTTCTGAGACAGAAGAAAGACTGCGGATGTTAAGCCTCTAGTTGGAAAGGGAAATGGTGTACCTTGCTGAGGTGCTTTTCAAAACAAATACAGGATAAATTAATAGCAGCTCAGTCCCCATGTGGAAGCTCTCTGCTGGCGAGCTGCGTTGCCCGGTTTGCAGCTCCTGTGCTGAGACGCTACAGGGGAGGGCGCAGCACAGGGGCAGCGGTGTCAGGAAAGCTCAGATGGAGGATGAGGAGCAGGGGTGCAGGAGAGGCTGGACCAGCAGGGGCTGGTGGAAGGCTAGAGAAGAGCACAAAGTACTAAGGGAGGAGTACGGAACAGGAGCTGTGGGATAAGGCCCCCAGATGGCACGGCAGCATGGGGATGAGATGGCAGAGCCCTGGGTCAGTGCTTTCCTTCTGGTCTAATCACAGCTCCTCAGGGCAAGGACTGACGCCGGAGAAGGGCCGGATTCTGACCTGGGGACACCTGCAGGGGTGGGCAATGGAAAGCAGAAGGCCCTTTGCTTGCTGATTCGTGCTGCAGAGAGCTGCCAGCTGTGCCAGCCCCTCTCTCCAGGCTGGGAGCGAGATGAGGGCTGGCTTTCTGTGCCCTCTGCTGCTGTGCCAGCCTCGCCACAACAGCTCTGGAAGAAAATCCTGCTGGAGGCATGGCACAGCTTCCTCTGACAGCAAGGGGGAAGCGATGATCAAAATACCACTCAGGAGCCTGCTAGGTTTTTGGCTCAGGTTCAGCTCCGTGTTGCTTCCGCAGGGGATGGAGAGCGAGAATCCAGCCCAGACCTCCGTGTCCATGCTGGGCTGGTGGCAGATGACATCCAGAAAGCCAGGTCTGCCACACTGGCTGGGTCTGGGGATAGAGGTCTGTATGCTGGTGATGCTTCCTCTTTGCTGTAAATGTTGTTTTTAACCAGGAGAAGAAAAGGAAAAAAAAAAAAAAAAAGTCTTTAAAAAATAAACAAACCTCAGACATGGCTGTGTCACCAGACTTTTTTTTCATGGCATTGCTTTATCCTTCAGTATTTACTGGTTGAAGTTCAGCTCAAATCTCATGTGAACTGAATTAATTTGTTGGATTTTTTTTTTTTTTTTTCATTTTTTCCCCTCAAAAAAAGCAATGTGTTGTGCCCAGCAACCAGCTCACCTGAGGGCAGGAGCAGAGCCTTGCTCTGTGGCACAGCTGGGTGCCCCCGAAACTTGGAGCTGCTTCCAGCCGGCACCCATGATGCTGCAAAACAATGCAAGCACTTGAATAGCTCAGAGACCTTTCTATAAAAAATTTAATGCCCTGGCCCCATGTGAGGGCATCCTGCCCTCCTGCCAGCCCTCCCAGGGAAGGGGAGGGAGCACCAACACCATGAGCCCTGGTCCCTGGGGAGCAAGGCAGGGAGCTGGCTGCGGAGTGACCGACCTGCGGGTTAATCCGTATGGGACAGACCTATGCACAGCTTCTAGTGGAAAAATAAATAAAACAAACATGTCGATATTCCCCCTGGATCCACCTGAATGAACAAAATCCCTGCAGTCAACAGGAAAATCTGCCTGCGTTTGCTCTGGACAAGCAGAGCCCGGTGAAGGGGGTGGCTGGAAGCCATGCGGCCATGGGCTGCTGCTCCGTCTGCCTGCTGCGAAGGGGAAGGAGCAGCCTGGAGAAGTGCAAAAGCAACCAAGCTGTTGGGAGAGTTTCCCAGAGTGAAACACTCTTTTAACTCCCCTGGCCTTAAATCAGCTAGGTAATTTTGCCGATCTCCTGTGGCAGGGGAAATTGCTGATGTCTAAGTGGAAGCACAGCCCTGGAGGGCGAGGTGGCAATGGCTTGCTGGGAGGATAAATGCTGGAGCAGAGCACAAAACAAGGAGGGATGTGGGCCGCATTCATCTCACATGTTGCAAACATTTTCATGAGCATATCCAGAGATTGGCTTTGCATGGGGACATGTGTTTTTTTTTTTTTTTTTTTTTTTTTTTTTTTTTTTTTTTT